>CM066035.1:121068683-122268683 GCA_033557465.1 Ichthyophis bannanicus
AAATACAGTCTCTAAAATGCTTGTATGCAAATGCTAGAAGTCTAAAAAATAAGATGGGAGAGTTAGAATATGTAGCACTAAATGAGAGGTTAGATGTGATTGAAATATCAGAGACAAGGTGGAAGGAGGACAACCAGTGGGACACTGTGATACCTGGGTACAAACTATATCGTAATGATAGAGCTGATCAAATTGGTGGAGGGGTTGTGCTCTATGTTAGAGAGGGCATTGAGTCAGAAAGGATTAAAGTTTTGCAGGAAACAAAATTTGCTGTAGAATCTCTATGGATTGAAATTCCATGTAAAAAGGGGAAGGCAATGGCGGTGGGGGTGTACTATCGACCGCCTGGCCAGAATGAACAAATGGATGATGAAATGCTCAAAGAAATCAAGGAAGCTAACAAAGGTTACAGCGTGGTAATAATAATGGGCGATTTCAATTACCCCGGTTTCGAATGGGTCAGTGTCACGGCAGGACATGCTAGGGAGATAAAGTTCCTAGATGACATAAATGACTGCTTCTTGGAACAGCAGGTTCATGAATCGACCAGAGGGGAAGCCATATTAGACCTAGTCCTTAGTGGAACACCAGATCTAGTACAAGAGATAAGGGTGTTGGAGCCACTTGGCAATAGTGATCATAGCATGATCGCCTCTGATTTAATTAGTGGAGGAGGGATAGTAAGGAAATCCACAGTACTACCTTTTAACTTTCGAAAGGGAGACTATGATAAAATGAGGAAAATAGTTAAGAAAAAACTAAAAGGAGCAGTTACAAAGGTTAAAGACTTACATCAAGCTTGGGTGTTGCTGAAAAATACTATCTTGGAAGCCCAGACCAGCTGTATTCCACGCTTTAAGAAAAGGGAAGGAAGTCCAAAAAACTGCCAGCATGGTTTAAAGTTGACGTCAGAGAGGCTGTTGTTGCCAAAAAAGCATCTTTCAGGAAATGGAAAAAAGAGCCAAACGATGAAACCTGGAAACAGCACAAGCACTGGCAGGTCAAATGCAAGGCATTGATAAAGAAGGCAAAAGGAGAATTTGAGAAGCAGCTTGCTGCGGAAGCAAAAACGCGAAAAAGATTTTTTTCAAGTACATTCGTAGCAAAAAACCTGTGAGAGAGTCAGTTGGACCATTAGATGATAGAGGAGTTAAAGGGGCACTAAGAGGCAACAAGGCGATAGCGGAGAGACTGAATGAATTCTTTGCTTCGGTCTTTACTGAGGAAGATGTAGGGATGTTACCCATGACTGAAGTGGTATTTAAAGGTGCGGAAGAATTGAAGGAAATATCGATACATCGGGAAGATGTATTACAATTATTAGATAAACTGAAGAGTAGCAAATCACCTGGGCCAGATGGTATACATCCAAGGGTGTTGAAAGAACTGAAATATGAGATTGAAGACCTGCTATTAGTAATCTGTGAACTATCATTAAAATCATCTCTAATACCTGAAGATTGGCGGATCGCCAATGTAACACCAATTTTTAAAAAGGGTTCCAGGGCTAATCCGGGAAACTACAGACCGGTGAGCCGGATGTCAATACCGGGAAAAATGGTAGAAACCATCATAAAGAATAAAATTACTCAGCATGTAGATAAGTCATGGCCTAATGGGAGACAGCCAACATGGCTTTAGACAAGGGAGATCTTGTCTTACTAATCTGTGATGTTTTTTTGAAAGTGTGAATAAACAGGTGGACAAAGGTGAGTCAGTTGATATAGTGTATCTGGACTTTCAGAAAGCATTTGACAAGGTCCCTCATCAGAGACTTTTGGCAAAACTAACGAGTCATGGGATAGGAGGCAGTGTACTACTGTGGATCAGGAACTGGTTAAAAAATAGAAAGCAGAGGGTAGGGCTAAATGGCCAATTTTCCCAATGGAGAAAGGTGAATAGTGGTGTACCCCAGGGATCTGTGCTGGGTCCGCTGCTTTTTGACATATTCATAAATGACCTGGAAAGTGGAATAACGAGTGAGGTTATCAAATTTGCTGATGACACAAAACTATTTAAAGTTGTTAAAACCCAAGAGGATTGTGGAAAATTGCAAGAGGATCTTGATAAATTGGAAGACTGGGCAGCAAAATGGCAGATGAAATTTAATGTGGACAAGTGCAAAGTTATGCACCTAGGGAAGAACAACCCAAACTATGGTTACACGATGCAAGGTTCCACATTAGGAACCACCACCCAGGAAAAAGATTTAGGCGTCATTGTGGATAACATGTTAAAACCCTCGGCCCAGTGTGCAGCAGCAGCCAAGAGAGCAAATAGAATGCTAGGTATCATAAGGAAGGAATGGAAAATAAAACAAAAGATATTATAATGCCTCTATACCATTCCATGGTGAGACCGCACCTTGAATATTGTGTGCAATTCTGGTCGCCGTATCTTAAAAAGGATATAGCGTTATTAGACAAGGTTCAGAGAAGAGCCACCAAAATGGTAAAGGGGATGGAAGGATACTCCTATGAAGAAAGGCTAAAAAGGTTAGGGTTCTTTAACCTGGAAAAGAGACGGCTGAGGGGAGATATGATAGAAGTCTATAAATTAATGGAGTGGTATGGGTAAACGTAGATCGACTCTTTACGTTATCAGAATATAGAAAGACTAGGGGACATGCAATGAAGCTACAGGGTAAACTATTTAAGACTAATAAAAGAAAATATTTTTTCACTCAACGTGTAATCAAACTCTGGAATTTGTTACCGGAGGATGTAGTAAAGGCTGTTAGTGTAGCTGGGTTTAAAAAAGGTTTGGACAAGTTCCTGGAGGAAAGGTCCATAAACCATTATTAAGAAGGGACCCAGGATATCTATGCTTGACCCAGTACAAGCATTGCAGAACCTGTGTCTTTTGGGGAAACTGCTAGGTACGTATGACCTAGATTGGCCACTGTTGGAAACAGGATACTGGGCTTGATGGACCTTGGTCTGACCCAGTATGGCATATCTTATGTTCTTATGTTCACAGATTACTAATAACAGGTCTGCAATCTCATATTTCAGTTGTTTCAACACCCTTGGATATATACCATCTGGTCCAGGTGATTTGCTAATCTTTAGTTTATCAAAAAGCTGTAATACATCTTCCCAGTGTAGCGATATTTCTTTCAATTCTTCTGGAATATCACCTTTAAACACCACTTCAATCATAGGTAACATCCCTACATCTTCCACAGTAAAAACTGAAGCACAGAAATCATTCAGTCTCTCTGCTATAGCCTTGTACCCTCTTAGTGCCCCTTTTACCCCTCTATCATCTAACGGACCAACTGACTCTCTCACAGGTTTCTTGCTAAGAATGTACTTGAAAAAGTCTTTATTATGCGTTTTTACTTCCACAGCATGTTTCTTCTCAAATTCTCTCTTTGCCTGCCTTATCAATGCCTTGCATTTAACTTGCCAGTGCTTGTGCTGTTTCCAGTTTTCATCATTTGGCTCTTTTTTCCATTTCCTGAAAGATGCTTTTTTGGCAACAGCTTCTCTGACCTCACCTTTAAACCATGCTGGCAGTTTTTTGGACTTCCTTCAACTTTTCTTAAAGCGTGGAATACAGCTGATCTGGGCTTCCAAGATAGTATTTTTAAACAACACCCAAGCTTAATGTACGTCTAACGTTTGCAACTGCTCCTTTTAGTTTTTTCTTAACTATTTTCCTCTTTTTATCATAGTTTTTAAAGTTAAAAGGTAGTACTGTGGATTTCCTTACCATCCCTCCTCCATTAATTAAATCAAATGTGATCATGCTATGATCACTATTGCCAAGTGGCCCCAACAGTCTTATCTCTTGCACCAGATCTTGTGTTTCACTAAGGACTAGGTCCCATATGGCTTCCCCTCCAGTCGGTTCATGAACCAGCTGCTCCAAGAAGCAGTCATTTAATCTAGGAACGTTATCTCCCTAGCATGTCCTGCCGTGACAGTGACCCAGTCAATACCAGGGTAATTGAAATCACCCATTATTATTACTGTGCTGTAAATTTTGTTAGCTTCCTTGATTTCTATGAGCATTTCATCATTCATTTGTTCATTCTGGCCAGCACTGTTCCCTCTAAGCTGTGCGCGTGTGCGCGCGCACACACCTTGCCAAGCGAGCGCACAAACTTTACAACAGAGCGCACAAAAATTACGGTTCTGATTCTGATAGAAAACAACACAGACGTCTTAAAATTTTAAAGTTGTTGTGTATTTACGGATTTTACAAGTTCTACAATATTTTCTAGTACAATCAATGTGGTGTATATACTGTATTCTGACGTGTAGTCAAATTTTAAAGTATATAACTCCGAGTGTCGTTATGTGGCGCACAAAAATGTAACCTTCCTTCAAAAGCTGCACAGCTGATATTTTATGCGCACACAGCCTACAGAAAATTAGAGGGAACATTGCTGGCCAGGCATAGTACGCCCCCCACCCCCATCGCCTTCCCCTTTTTACATGGAATTTCAATCCATAGAGATTCTATAGCAAGTTTTGTATCCTGCAAAACTTTAATCCTTTCTGACTCAATGCCCTCTCTAACAGAGCTGATCAAATTGGTAGACGGGTTGCGCTCTATCATTACGAAATAGTTTGTACCCAGGTAGCACAGCGTCCCACTGGTTGTCCTCCTTCTACCATGTCTCTGAGATTCCAATCATATCTAACCTCTCATTTAGTGGTATATATTCTAACTCTCCCATCTTATTTGTTAGACTTCTAGCATTTGCATACAAGCATTTTAGAGACTGTAATTTATTCATATTAATCTGGCTATTGGTAGGCATGGGTACTTTGGAATCTTTAAGCTCTGTATGCTCCATACTCAAGGGCATTTGGGCTACTTTACTCTTTTTTGGAACCTCTCTGTTTTTTGTAGTATTCTTGAAGGATACATTGTTCCGAACCATGCGCTCTTAGGAGACTGTTGGCTTTCCATTATTATCTAGTATAAAAGCTGCTCTCTCCTTTTTAAAGATTAATGCCAGCAGCCTGGTTCCATCCCGGTTAAGGTGAAGTCCATCCCTTCGGAAGAGCTCCTTCTTTCCCCCAGAATGTTCCCCAGTTCCTAACAAATCCAAAACCCTCATCCTTGCACCACTGTCTCATCCACGCATTGAGACTCCGGAGCTGTGCCTGACGTTTGGGTCCTGCGCGTGGAACGGGAAGCATTTCGGAGAAATATACCCTGGAAATTCTGGAGTTCAACTTCCTACCTAAAAGCCTAAATTTAGCCTCCAGAACCTCCCTACCACATTTTCCTATGTCATTGGTACAGACATGTACCAAGACAGCAGACTCCTCCCTAGCACTATCTAAGACCTTGTCTAGGTGGCGCGTGAGGTCTGCTACCTTCGCACCAGGCAGGCATGTCACCAAGCGATCCTCACATCCACCAGCCAACCAGCTATCTACATGCCTAATGATCGAATCACCAACTATAATGGCTGTCCTAACCCTTCCCTCATGAGCATAGGGAATGACATGGACCATGAAGGCCATGTGTCCTAGTAGTCAAAACATCTCTCGAGCTGTTACTAGGCTGTTGTACTCCTTTTGCAAGCTCGATGAAGTGGGCACAGTGATCTTGTGGGAAGCAAGATCAGGCCTGCTGAGTGTCTAAGAGCACTCCAATGAACTCCAGTCATTGGACTGGAGCAAGGCAAGACTTTGGGATGTTTATGAGAAAGCCCAGGTATTTGAGCACCATGATGTTGCAATCAACTGAGAGTCTTACCTCTTGAGGGGAGTCACTCCTGATCAGCCAATCAACTAAGTAAGGAAAGATGAACACCATGCATTTGGTGAAGACCCTTGGGACAAAGGCTAGAATGAAGGGGAAAACCCAGTATTGATAATGGTTTATTTGAAACATGAAGCGCAGATACTATCTGAGCAAGGAATGGATTAGTAAATGTGGGTATGCTTCTTTTCGTCTAGAGAACATAGCTAATCATGTCTCTGTAGGTATGATAGAAGAGTTCCCAGGGAAATCTTTTTGAATTTTTCTCAGATGATGAACTTGTTTAAGTCTCCAAGATCAAAGGTGGGCCTGAATCCTCTTCTTTGGAATAAAAAAATATGGAGAGTAGAAGCCCATCCTTTCTTGAGGAGGAGGAGGAGGAAAACTTTATATGGCACTATAAAATAACAGGATGGTCACCTCTTCTTTTAAGAGAGAACTTTGAAGGGGTCATGTGGAATAATCCCCTGTGAAGCTGGTGTGGGGTAAGGTTTCAAAGTGAAGTTGATAACTCCTTTGGACAATCTGAAGTATCTACTGCTCTGATGTTATGAGGTGCCAACTGTGGGCATAATGGAAGTCTGCCTGCTATGTGGAGTGGTCTGGGGGCCCTCCAGGGGCATATTTGCAAAGCTCTCAAGGAAGGAGTCAAAAACCAGGTGCAGGTTATGCTTATGCAGCTAGTTGAAGCTTAAGAGCCTGGGCTTCTTAGATTGGCGAGAGGCCTGCTAATTCTGCTGAGGATGTGGAGGTTGGTAGGCAGCAGAAGGCGGGTAAGAAGGATAGTATCTCTTTTTAGAATAGAAAGATTTCTTGGGAAGAGCCTTCCTCTTGGATGGGTCAGTTGTTTTCCTGAAAAGGTGTTTTAGGGTGACATCATCTGTTTCAATCTCCCCTGCTTTTCCCTTCCAATCTTTCCAAAAAGGTTTTCTCCAGTACATGGGATATTGGCCAGTTTAGAGTAGTTACTCACCTGTAACAGGTGTTCTCCAGGAGCAGCAGGAATCAGTCCTCACATATGGGTGAGGTCGGTGCCGACGGAGCCCCCGTGCAGAGCATTTCCCCAGCTTTCAAGGAAAGCCTTTGGGAATGCAGCGCGCATGCAAGGTTCCCTTCCCGCCCAAGGGTGCCATCTTGCTCAGTCTGATGACATAGCTAAAAGACAGCAAAAAACAAAATGAAGTATATGACTACAACTCCAGGGGAGGAGGGAGGGTCATGAGGACCAATTCCTGCTGCTCCTGGAGAACACCTGTTACAGGTGAGTAACTACTCTTTCTCCAGGACCAAGCAGGAAGTCAGTCCTCACATATGGGACTCCCCAGCTCTAGGCTACCGGGAACCCTAAGTTGAAAAAATGGCTCCCTCTCAAGATCCTCGGCATTCATGATAAGAATATCCTCTGAGAATGTCCCCGTATGGTAGCCCAACACAAGGGCCGGAGGGTAGGAATTGCCTAAACCTCAGAGAGATTACGGAGTACCGCCTGTTCTAAAGCACTGTCCCTTCGGGACTCTCTCTTGAGGTAGTAATCTGCTGCAAAAGTCTGGCTTGAAGACCAAGTAGCGGCCTGGCAGATGTCTGCCAATGGAACAGAGCGGAGATGAGCTACTGACGTGGCTTTTGCCCTGACACAGTGGGCCGTGACGCGACCCTGCAAGGGGAGGTCGGCTGCCTTGTACGCCCAGGCGATACAATCTGCTACCCAAGTGGACAGCGTACACTTGGAGACAGGTAACCCCAGCTTATTAGGGTCAAAGGAGACGAAGCGCTGAGTGGCCCTTCGATGCCCCCTCGTACGTTCTATGTAAAAACCATATGTGAGGACTGACTTCCTGCTTGGTCCTGGAGAAATCCTGGACCCATTGCTCAAGATCTGATGCCTGTAACCAGGCCATTCTGCGAACCCCAATGCAGACTGCTGAAGCTCTGCTTGTGAATTTGAAAGCATCAAAAAAGGTCCTGGTAAGAAACTTAGAAGTGTTCTGGCCTTGCTTGATGTGTGTCTGGAATACACTTCGCTTATCCTCAGGAAGCAGGGGGATGAAAGTTTCCAGATCCCTGGTGAGATTTTCAGAAAGATGTCGATGTACAACATGTAAGAGTTGATTTTGGAGGCCAACTTTTATGGATGGAGTGGAGGAGTGAAGGAATGGCCTAGTGGTTGGGGCAAGGTACTTCAGGCCGGAAGGTCGGCGGTTCAAATCCCACTAGAGGACAGCAACCTTGGGCCGGAAGGACTGGGGTTTCTAGTCTCACAGGTGCTCCTTGTGGTCTTGGGCAAGCCACTTAACTCTCCATAGCCCATGTTCCCTGTAAAATAGTTATCTCCAAGTTATAATGCCCTGTTCAATGTAATTTCAGTTTGTTCAATGTAAACCGCACTGATGCAGAATAGCGCGGTATATAAGAGAATGTAAATAAATAAATAAATAAACTTTTATGTTTGGAAGAATCGATGTCCAAAGGCAGAGTGTCCTTGAGTCTCTGCCAGGTGGCATGGATAAATGGTTCTTAGAGCTCTTTATTCGGTGCATTACTGATTCCATCACCATTGAGTGGTGGAGAAGCTTAGGTTTTTGGAAGCCTGGTCACTATGGTAATCGGTACATGCTATCAAGTCTCTTGCTGACAGGCAGAACCATGAGCAGGGCCTCCCACACGCGGAGCATAACATCCTGCAGGATACAATGTAACTGCCTCCTTGGGCGTTCGGGAGTAATGGAGTATCTCCAATTCTTCTGCAGTCGTTTCCTTTTCCAAGGCTACTGTGATGGCGAGCCCAGCTTCCAGGTCACGTATGAAGTCCTGAAAGAACATATCTACTGGTGGGGACAGACGCCATTCCTGAGGTGGCTTAGGGTCCAAAGGGCTATCCGGAAGTTCTCAGGAATCAAGTGACCCGCCGTCAGATACTGAAGAACTGGAATCAGAGTCCGGTAAAAAAATCAAAGTATCAGTGATCTTGGATTTGACCTTGATGCTTCATGGATATCAAGTTTCGATGCCGATACCAATACTCAGAAGTACCGGAACAGAGAGCCATGTTGGTTGAGTCTGTTCCAATGAAGGTATCAATCTCGGGGTTCCAATGATGCCAGTTCGAGGGCCAGCATTGGGCCTGATATGCCTGGCTATAGGCTCGGTGCTGAAGCCTGAACTCCTGAAGCTCTTGATGCTATCAGTAACAAGGCTGCCCATAATGCTGCCAAACTCCTCTCGAGATGGCCTATGTCTGGGTGGAATCACCTACAGGGCTCTACCATCCCAGAACATGGAACCAGTAGCTCTCTGGAAGTCAATGCTTTGGGAGCTTCCCCAAGCCCCATTTGTGCTTTGGAGAACAGATCCTCCTGCTGGGGCTGTTTGGCTGGCCAATCTGCATTGGAAGCACCTCTAGGGGAGCCGTGATGCTTATGCTGGGACTTCTCTGGCCTTGGTATCCGACTTTGACGCCAATGCCGATGCTGAGAATTTGGGAGCGGCCAGAGACTTTGACTTACTTTTGTGTTTGGGCTTTGAAGAAATCTGAGAACCATGCGAGGAAGTCGATGCCCTCGAAGAAGTGGAGACCACTGAAACAGAATCTGAGGCGAACAACAATCCAAATTGTCTGGCTCGGTTCTTGAGGTCTCTCTTTGTCATTTGTTGGCACAAAGAACAAGAACTGTGTTAATGCTCAGAACCTAAATATTTTAGACATCAGTCATGTTTATCAGTCGCCAAGATGATACCGGCACATTTGATACATTCTTTGAAACCACTGACTGGCTTTTCCATGCCTTAAAAAGTTGCCTTCGAGATGGAAGATAATGCTATGGAGGCCTAGAGGCCTAGTTTACTGGTGAAAATCATAATGAAAATCAATAGAAAATTCAGGACCGGTGTCAGATTTGACGGAACCGGCATTGACGGAAAGGTAGAAGCATGATGTTCCACAAAAAAGAGAAGTGTTTCAGTGGTGAGAGGATGATGCATCCTACTGGCTCTGTAGAAACTAAGAAATGAGGAGAGGAGTTGGAAAGGCAGGCACACAGGCACAGTGAAGTGCTCCCAAAGGCTTTCCTATTGGATGCTGGGGAGCGTTCCTGCACAGGCTCAGTTGGTGACGTTCACCCATATGTGAAGACTGCATATTCCTGCTTTTTCCTGGAGATCAGAAGAAATACAGATTTAACTGCGATGAAAGGGGATTACTATTGCTAGGTGATTTAAATCTGCCAGATGTTGACTGGGACATCTCAGCTGTGGTGTCATCTAGAAGCAGGGAGATCCTGACTATCTGCAGGGAGAACCCATGTGAGAAGAAGTGATAATGAACTTAGTGTCTACGAATGGGGAGTGTGCCTTTTTCTGATGTGAAATCTAGGACCCAATTGTTCACGTATGGTGGGGCCCCATCACCTTTAAATAGTTCATCTGAGCATTTGGGTTGCCAAAACTCAAGGGAATAGTACAACACAGGGAGTGACTTCTGTACACCAAGAGCAACGGTGTCATGCACTTACTTCCAAGGAACCAGCCCTTCATAAAAGTGCTCTAGTCTCTTCCTGTCTTTTATACTGCTATCGGTCTCATCCCTATGATGGCGTTACCCAATTGGTCCTTCTCATAAGATTGAAAGGGCCCTCTAGAACAGTGTTTCCCAACCCAGTCCTACGGGGCACACCGGCCAGTCAGGTTTTCGGGATATCCCTAATGACTATGCATGAGATATATATGCATTAGAGATATCCTGCCAACCTGACTGGTTTGTGGCCCTCCAGGGCTGGATTTGGAGACCCCTGCCTTACACCTCTGTCATTTAAGATTGTGAGTGGGCAAGGTGCAGATGTCCTAGACATCCAAAGGGTATATAGAATGTGACACATTACTCCTCGATTCTCACCACCACCAAAATATTGTCTATTAGACAACTTTTTGGTGGTGGTGAGAATCGAGGAGGAATGTGTCACATTCTATATACCCTTTCGATGTCTAGGACATCTGCACCTTGCCCACTCACAATCTTAAATGACAGAGGTGTAAGGGGGTCTCCAAATCCAGCCCTGGAGGGCCACAAACCAGTCAGGTTGGCAGGATATCTCTAATGCATATATATCTCATGCATAGTCATTAGGGATATCCCGAAAACCTGACTGGCCGGTGTGCCCCGTAGGACTGGGTTGGGAAACACTGCTCTAGAAGGCATTCTGACTGGCTCCTTGTACCTCTATATATCCTTAAACTCCCTAGCCTCTGTTCCCAGATGTGTATCTTGTAAGTGCTCCCAGGGCTGTATTCTCTGCTGATTCTTGGTGTCTGGCCTCTGCTTGTCTATCGCTCATGAACCTACTCTATATCCAAAGCACTGCCCATTCTTGGACTCTGCCTCTACCTGACATTTTGGATTTGGTTCTAAACTCTGTATCCGATGGTGATGCATTCAATTATTTCAGGCATCCAAACAGTTTGATAAGGCCATATTAAAGAAAATAGAAAGCATTCATAAGAACATAAGATATGCAATACTGGGTCAGACCAAGGTCCATCAAAAGCCCAGTATCCTGTTTCCAACTGTGGCCAATCTATGTCACAAGTACCTAGCAGTTTTTCCAGAAGACACAGGTTCCACAGTGCTTGTAATGGGGCAAGCAGTGGATTTCCTGGACCTTTCCTCCAGGAACTTGTCCAGACCTTTTTTAAACGCAGCTACACTAAAAGCTTTTACTACATCCTATGGTAACAAATTCCAGAATTTGATTACAAGTTGAGTGAAAAAATATTTTCTCTTATTAGTCTTAAATGGGTTACACTGTAGCTTCATTGCATGCCCCCTAGTCTTTCTATATTTTGATGGTGTAAACAATCAATCTATGTCTACCCAATCTATTCCATTAATTAATTTATAGACCTCTATAATACCTCCCCCTCAGCCATCTCTTTTCCAGGTTGAAGAGCCCTAATCTTTTTAGCCTATCCTCATAGGGGTATACCTCAATCCCCTCTACTATTTTGGTGGCTCTTCACTGTACCTTTTCTAATTCCGCTATATCCTTTTTAAGATACGGCGATCAGAATTGCACCCAATATTCAAGGCGCGGTCACAACATGGAACGATACAGAAGCATTATAATATCCTTTGTTTTATTCTCCATCCCTTTCTTTATGATTCCTATCATTCTATTTGCTTTCTTGGCCGCCGCTGTACACTGGGCAGAGGGTTTCAATGTGTTATCCACGATGATGCTTAAATCTTTTTTCCTCAGAGGTGGTTCCTAATGTGAAACCTTGCAACGTATAACCATAGTTTGGGTTGTTCTTTCTTATGTGCATAACTTAACTTTGCACTTGTCCACATTAAATTTCAACTGCCATTTGAACATCCAGTCTTCCAATTTATCAAGGCCCTCTTGCAATTTTTCACAATCCTTTTGTATTTTAACAACTTTGAATAATTTTGTGTCATCTGCAAATTTGATTACCTCACTCGTTATTCCCATGCCCAGGTCCATTTACAAATATGTTAAAAAGTGGACCCAGAGAGGAAGTGACGTCACCTGGGAGATGGCCGCCTGAATCGGGAGCTCCCGTTGGGACATAGCTTTCACGGTGAAATAGTGCGGCCAGCCTTTTTCCCCGACCCAACGCTCTGGTGCAAACAGCTTGTGAAACACCCGAGATGTCAGTCAGCAAAAAATTGGCCAAGTTCCAGTCCTCCTACGCCCTGAAAAATGACCGGGTAGGAGGAGAGAGCCCAGAGAGCATGGCCATGGAGGACGACATGGAGGAAGTACCCGCCCGAGCCGACGCAGCCTGCACACGTGGTGACATATGGGGCTGGATGCGCTCCCTGAAACGGGACATTGGCGGTCTGCGGAGTGAGTTGAAGGAGACACTGGCGACTATTAAAGCAGATATTCAGGAGCTGGGTAATAGGGTGGAGACTCTTGAGGAGCAAGTCGACAAGACCGCGGAGAAGGGAACTGAACTGGAGGCCCTTATGCAGCAATATCAGTTGGAGCAAGGCCTCTTGAGAGACAAACTCGAGGATTTAGAAAATCGCTCGAGACGTAATAATGTGAGGCTGAGGGGCTTACCGGAAACTGGGGAGTTTGCTGATGCTCCCGCGGTTGTGCAGAAAATATGCCGCTTTCTTTTGCAGCGCGGCGAGGACCCATCAGTGCCCGAGGTGGCAGTGGAGAGAGCGCATAGGGCCTTGGGCCCGGCAAGGAAGGGACTGCCGAGAGATATTGTGGCTTGCCTTAGTTCCTATGCCATCAAAGAGCAGGTGATGAAAGTGGCGGCGAGCCGGCGACGCTTCACCTGGGAAGGCCAGTCGGTTGAGGTATTTCATGACCTTTCCGCTGCTACTCTGCAGAGGCGGCGAGAGATGAAGCCCGTCACATCCTATTTACAAGCTGAGCAGAAATGCTATCGATGGTTGTTTCCTTTTGCGCTACTGTTGGATGTCAATGGCAGGAGCTTTAGGGCGCGCACAGTGGCAGAGGCCTGGGATATTCTGAAGAGAGAGGGGGCCCCGCGGCTTCCGGAACTGAGCATGGCCACTGAGCAGCAAGGCCCAGGGAAGGAGCGACGTTCGGTGTGGAAGAGAGTTCCCGTGCGAGGGCAGCGGCTGCGGCGTCGCTCGGGGGCAACCGAGTCAGCAGACCATTCTGATGACCAGTCAGGCAATACCCTCTCTGGCACTGGGTGATGGCCCGGACATTCTTGCTCAACCTTGCATATGACTTTTAGGCCTCAGTTGCCACTATGGGCCGCTCAGAGTTTCTCCTCGGTGTTGGAGGAGATATGACCGGGGTGGGAGGGGGGCTGGAACGGGGGAAGTTGGGGACATCTATAACTTGGTTGCATGTACTTTATTCATGGTTATGCCTAACCTTTCTTGTTTAAACCATGTATGTTGAGGGAGTGTTGGGGCATTTATTGTATTGGTGGGCTGGGTGTGGTGGGCGGGGGGAGGCTGGGGAGGACATTTAGGCGCTGTGTCCTGGGGATTGCCACTTCCTCGAAGGTGGTCGGATTGGAGATCCGTAACAGGGGGGGGGGGGGGGAGGGAGGAGGGGGGCTGGAGGGGGGAGGGGGGCTGGGGGGGAGATGGGTAGGGTTGGGCTGCGGGGTGTGTGAGGGGTGGGATGTACACTGGTCATGGCAACGGGATTGATAGTGGGTAGTCTGAATGTGCGGGGCCTAAATTCCCCACAAAAGCGGCGCTTGCTGTGGAAGGAGCTCCGGTCCCGCAAGTGGGGCGTGGCTTTTCTACAGGAAACGCATTTGCGCCAGGCAGATGAGAGATTGTTGGGCTCGGGGGCTTATCAGGGGTACTTTGCAGCTGAGGGGGGGGGCAAGAGAAAAGGGGGAGTTGCGATCTTGGTGGGACAGGGGGTGCCTCTCATCGTAGATCAAGTCCATCGCAAAGAGGACGAGAGAGCCTTGGTGGTGGGGGGGGGGGGAACTGGGGGGAGAAAGGGTGACCCTGATTTCTATCTATGGCCCAAATTCGGGTCGGCGGGAATTTTGGCGGGATCTGGAGCTGTGGATGGGGGGGGCGGATACAGGGGAAAGTGCTACTGGGTGGGGATTGCAATATTGATTTGGAAGATAGGAGTGGAGGGGGGGTGGGGATAGTAAGCTTCTGCATCAATGGATGAAGGGGTTGGGGGTGGAAGATCTCTGGAGAATTGCTAACCCCTCCACTAAAGATTTTACTTTCTTCTCTGCCGTACACGGCTCTTATAGTCGCATTGACTATGTGATGGGAGACAGCTCTTGGTGGGAACGGTTGGATAGTGCCCTGATTGGCCCTGTCACCTGGTCAGACCATGCCCCAGTGCAGGTTCTTTTTGGTGGCTCTGGAGATGAGGGACGGCGCACCTTTTGGAGATTGAATAACTACTTATTGCGGGATAAGGGAGTGGATCTGCAGCTCCAGAAGGTGATTGCGGACTATTTAGCCCTCAACGATAACAATGAAGTGTCCACGGGTATTCTTTGGGATGGGCTTAAGGCAGTTTTGCAGGGCCACTTGGTCCAACTGGGGGCTAGGCGGAAAAGGAGAAGGGCCGAGGAGGAACGTCGCCTTCTTGGCCGACTGACCGAATTGGAGCGGGCACATAAGGATAGGGGGGCCGGCGGTTGGGGAGTCAGGTGGAGGAGGTGCGTAAGCAATTAAATGCACTCCAATTAGAGCAGATCTCTGGGCAGATGGATAGGGTGGGACAAAGGTATTACGAATTCGATAATAAATCGGGCCGATTGCTGGCTAGTAAACTCCGGGCCCAGAGACAACGGGGTACCATTGCTAAACTTAAGGGCCCCCGAGACCAGATGCTCTACAGGGCCAGGGATATTAGGGACAGCTTTAGGGACTACTATCGGCAGTTGTACACGGCTGACCCATCGGGGGAGGGGAGCGACCTTCGGGGTTATCTGTATAATGAGGGTCGGGGCAGTGCCCAATTGGGGGACCAGGCAGGGGAGGAATTGGAAGCGGACATTACCCTGGAAGAGGTGCAGAGGGCGATTAAAGCATTGGTCCCGGGCAAAGCTCCGGGACTAGATGGGTTTTCTGGGACGTTCTACAAGGTGATGATGGGGCAGCTGGCTCCGGTTTTGGTACGAGTGTTTAATGCTGTACTAAATGGGGAGGCCCTGCCACCCTCCATGGGCCAGGCGGCTATTACGGTGATCCCCAAGCCGGGACGGGATCCGGCGGTGTGTGGGTCCTATCGCCCCATTTCCTTATTGAATATTGATGTTAAGCTGTTGGCTAAGGTCCTTGCCCTACGCTTGGGACCACATATGCCTACCTTGGTCCATCCTGATCAATCGGGCTTTATTATGGGAAGGCAACCTGCTGATGGGATTCGGAGGGTTTTGCAGCTTGGATGGTTGGCACGGCAGGAAAGGCAACAAGCCATGTTTCTTTCCATTGATGCGGAAAAAGCCTTTGACAGGGTGAGCTTTTCTTTTCTACATGAAGTTTTGGCCTATGTGGGACTGGGGCCTCGGTTTCGTGCATGGATCCGGGCTCTGTACGCTGCACCGGTAGCTGCGGTGAATGTCAATGGTGGCTTCTCGGACTTTTTCCCATTAGGTAGGGGAACCCGGCAAGGGTGTCCGCTTTCCCCTCTATTGTTTGCTTTGGTTATGGAGCCCCTAGCGGCTCGGGTGCGGGCGAATGTGGATATTCAGGGGATTGCGGTGGGGACGCAGCAGCATAAGATGGCGCTATTTGCTGATGATGTGCTTTTTGCTTTAACCAAGCCCCTGGTGTCGGTTCCAATATTGATGGGAGAGCTCCAGACCTATGGCACCCTCTCAGGCTTTAAGGTGAATTGAGACAAGACTGAGGCCATGGACCTCACGTTAGAAGCCCGGGTAGTGGACAGTTTGCGTAGCGCATTTCCCTTTAAATGGGCGACAGGGTCGCTTAAATACTTGGGGGTACGGGTCACGGCCCACCCGCAGGGGCTATATGGCGCTAACTATCCTGCGGTATTTGGCGAGTTGCGGAAGGACCTCTCTAGATGGAAAGGGATTGAGATATCTTGGTTGGGCAGAGTAGCAGTCCTGAAGATGAACTTACTCCCACGCTTGCTGTATTTGTTCCAGACGCTTCCGGTGGGAGTCCCCTCTCGGGAATTGCGGGCTCTTCAGAATTCGCTCTTTGCCTTCGTGTGGGGGGATCGCAAGCCACGGGTGAGTCGCCGCGTTCTATATGCGGACCGAGAGGCAGGGGGTCTGGGGGTCCCAGAGCTGGCCCGTTATTATAGGGCCGCACAAATGCGTCAGGTGTTTGAGTGGCGGGAAGGGGGGGAGGGGGGGGGAAAAGCGGTTTCATGAGATTGAGCGGTACTGGGCGGGGGATCTCGCGCTGAAGGATTTGCCATGGATATTTGGTAAATGGCCTTCTGGGCGTTGGCGGGCCAACCCCTTTATGTGGCACCTGGCGACGCAATGGCGGATGGCGAGGGGGCGGGGAGGGATTGGCAAGGGGTTCACAGTGCTGACCCCGGTGGGGGCTACGGATGCGTTTATACCGGGTAGAGAGGCGGTTTTTCGCCGCTGGGGGCGCCTGGGATTGGATACCTTTCGGAAGTTCCTTGGGGAGGGACAGGTGATCCCCTTTCCTGACCTTCGGGTGCGCTATCAGCTACGGGGAAGTGACTTCTTTCCCTACCTCCAAGTGAAGCACTTTTTGACCCAACGGGCTATTCGGGAGGATTGGGATGAGGCGGTGGATGCAGGGGTGGAGATGTGGCAGAATTGGGAGGGCTCTCGGGGGTTGATATCCCGATTATATCGGGAGTTGGGCTTGGGGGGAGCTCAAGGGAAGTTTCCTCATCATGAGCAATGGGAGAGGGACTTGGGGAGAGAGTTAGGACCCTTGGAATGGAGGAAGGTCCACCTGGACATAGGGCGCCAGGCCCTCTCGGTGGCCATTCGGGAAACCTCATATAAGTTGCTTTTCCGGTGGTACTATACCCCTGTCCGATTACGTCGGATGTTTCCTGGTTTCCCTGACCATTGTTGGCGAGGTTGTGGGGAACAGGGGACATTTGTACATATGTGGTGGCTGTGCCCGAAAGTACGAGACTACTGGGACATGGTATGGGGGGTTCTCCAGTCCACCTTGGGGGTGCAAGGGCGGATGGACATGGGGTTCGGGTTGTTGGGGATTAGGCCGGACGGAGTACCACGAAGTGTGGACCGCCCGGCTTGGGCTTGTATCCAAGCGGCGAGGAGTGAGATTGCCCGTGCCTGGAAGCAACCTCACCTGCCGGGTCTTGCGGCGTGGCAGTCTAGGCTTCGTCGGATTGCATTGATGAAGCACTTGACTGCAGTCCGCCGGCAAGCGGTGGAGAAGTTTCAGAATCAGTGGCAGATATTATTGGACTACTTGAAGGGTTGACAGCCCATTGGAAATTAAGTTGAGCGGGGGTGGGAGGGGGGTTGGGGGGGAGGAGGGGGGGTTCGTCTGGGTGGGGGGGTTCTTGGGGTGGCATTGTGTCTAGTTATGTTTCATATATTTCGGTGTGGATTGCTTGTTGATCTGGAGTGCAGGCCAGCATGCCTACAGTAGTTTGCCTATGTTTATTTTTTATACATTTCATGGTGGTGTCTTGTTTTTTTTTTTTTTAATTTATTCTTTGTTGTATTTCTATTATAAAACTCAATAAAAAGGAAATTAAAAAAAAAAAAAGTGGACCCAGCACAGATCCCTGGGGTACTCCACTGTTCACCTTTCTCCATTGGGAAAATTGGCCATTTAGCCCTACCCTCTGCTTTCTATTTTTTAACCAGTTCCTGATACACAATAGTACACTGCCTCCTATACCATGACTTTTTAATTTTGCCAAGAGTCTCTCATGTGGGACCTTGTGAAAGGCTTTCTGAAAATCCAGATACACTATATCAACCAACTCACTTTTGTCTAACTGTTTATTCACACCTTCAAAAAAAAAAAACATAACAGATAAGTAAGACAAGACCTTCACTTGGCTAAAGCCATGCTGGCTGTCTCCCATTAAGCCATGACTACATGTTCAGTAATTTTGTTCTTTATTATAGTTGCTACTATTTCTCCCTATACTGAAGTCAGACTCAGCGGTCTGTAGTTTCCCGGATCATCCCTGGAACACTTTTTAAAAATTGGCGTTACATTGGCCGTCAATCTTCAGGTATTACAGATTATTTTAATGATTGTAATCAGTGAACTATTTCAAATGAGGAAAACAGGGATGAACATAAGCAATGATAAGTTATATGCAATAAAGCAGGCCAAAAAAAAGATTTTTTAAAAAGAAACTTACTGTATAGGCAAAAAACCAATACTAAACTCTCTCATATATCTTCACTGTCAAAAACCTGGGCTTGCTAGATGACCATGGGGCAAAAGGAGTGCTCAGAAAAGATTGTATTGTAATTTTATATTGTATTTTTTACTTTATTTGGTTTAAGTCAGTTATTATAATCTGCTTTGTACTCTTAGGGAAAGGGTGGGATATAAATGATTTAAATTTAATTAACAGTTCAAAGTCTGGACAGTTTTCCTCTGTTGGTAACTTAGTGTTGCTTACCTACAATCCTAAACCTCAATTTCTGATATGAAAGGAACTGGTTATCTTTGATAGATCCTAGGGTGCGTTTATAAAAATACTTTGTGATAGAATAACATACAGGGTTCACACCTGACAAGTGCTTCAAAGTTCACAGTTTCTTCCATCTGAACTAAATGCTTGTAAGATACTTTAGAAGCCAGGATGCCACCACTTTGAAAGGTGGCTTCATGAGAGAAAAAGGATCATATTCCGATTCCATAGACTTAGAAGCCTTCTTATACTGGAGACTTAACATGAAGGCTGCCTTTTAATGAACTTGGGACAAATGGATGAAAAAATGTAGCTCTATCAGCACATAATAGGCAGACAGAATGCTAAGGTACTACTACTACTGAACATTTGTACAGCGCTACAAGGCATACATAGTGCTGCACAGACACATGTAAAAGACAGTTCATTACAATCTAATAGAGCTTACAATCTAATAGAGACAGACAACACAGTAGCTGTAGACATAGGATACAGCTAGGGGGAATGGTAAGGAAACACAAAGGACATCAGATGAGTCAAGATCCAAAAGCAGCAGCGAAGAGGTGAGTTTTCAGCCTGGATTTGAAAAGGGTCAGAGAAAGCACCTGACGTACAGACTCAGATAGTTTGTTCCAGGCATAAGGAGCAGCAAGGTGAAAGGAGCAGTCTGGAGTGGGCAATAGAAGAGAAGGGCACAAACAGAAGTGATTTGTCACAAGAGCGGAGTTCGAGGAAGGGTGTAAGGAGAGATGAGAGGAAAGGTAGTAAGGCGCTGCAGTGAATGCATTTATAGGTCAGCAGGAGAAGTCTGAACTGGATGCGGAAACGGATAGGAAGCCAATGAAGAGACTTGAGAAGAGGGCTAATATGAGCTTGATGAGGCTGGTAGAAGATTAGCCGCACAGCAGAGTATTGAATATATTGAAGGGGAGAGAGATGAGTCAGAAGGAGACCAGCAAGGAGCAAGTTACAATAGTCTAGACGGGAGGTTACTAAGGAGTGGATAATGACATACCAATGTGCTTTAATGTAAATAGCCCACTCACGTTCTTCTATCACCACTTAAATTGTGCATAGTTCCCCCAGTTCTTTTCCATGTTACCTCCCTGTTATATGTAAACACTGGACAATTCCCTCACTTGGTTTGCAGCTTGTCGTGCTGTGAGGGCTTGTGTGCATCAGTGATGCTGAGAGCTAAACTATCGGTAGTTTAACTACTGGCAGGGTCTCCCAAGATGGAAAGGTCTCAGCTGAGGTGTCAGACCAAGACAAACCACCCATCTGGGCAGCAGCAGAATGGGATAGTGTTGACGGCACAGGATCACATTTCTGTGACAACGGCAACACCACCAAACTTAAACTGTGCGGAAGAAAGGCCCGGCAATCTACTTCTGTATCTTGCCATGAAAACCCAATGGATAGTTACAACAAAACAAATTGTGCTATAGTACTGGAAGATGAGACCCCCAGTTCGGAAGGCACTCAACTAGCTACTGGGGAAGAGCTGAAGACTTCTCAGAGTAAAGCCAGAATTTATGATGTGGTTGGATCAAAGCCCTCAGGACGTCTGACTGTTGATGTAGCTGCGCATGAAATGAGAGTCAGAAGCTGTAAAGATGTCTTACGCATTGGAACATGGAATGTACGAAGCATGAACCAAGGGAAGTTGGAGGTGGTCAAGAATGAAATAGAACGTGTACAACTTGATCTGTTGAGTGTCAGCGAACTGAAATGGACTGGCATCGGGTACTTTGCATCAGATGATCACATGGTCTACTATGCTGGAAATGAAAGACAAAGAAGAAATGGTGTTGCATTTATAATAAAGAAGAAACTTGCAAGAACTGTAATGAAATACAATGAAGTCAGCAAATGCTTAATCTCTATTCATCTACGAGGAATGCCTATCAACACAACTATAATTCAAGTATATGCCCCAACAACAGCTGCCGAAGAGAATGAAATTGAAGAGTTCTATAAACAAGTACAAGCTGAAATTGACAGAATATGCAAACAGGATATTCTGATAGTCATGGGTGACTGGAACGCAAAAGTTGGCAACAAAAAAGAAGGCAAAGTAGTTGGAAAATATGGACTTGGCAACAGAAATGAAGCTGGAGAAAGACTGATAGAATTCTGCAAGACCAACGATCTATTCATCTCAAACACCTTCTTCCAGCAACACAAGCGGCGACTGTACACATGGACTTCACCCAATGGATTGTATAAAAATCAAATTGACTACATCTGTGGAAGGTCAACGATGGAAAAGTTCTATAACATCAACAAAGACAAAACCTGGAGCTGACTGTGGTACAGATCATCAACTACTGGTATGCAAACTCAAGCTAAAGTTGAAAAAGAGCAAACCACTCATGAATGCAGCAAAATATGACCTTGAGAACATACCACTGGAATTTAAAGACTGCCTGCAAAATCGATTTACTGCTTTAGATACAAATGACAGAGCTCCAGAAGAGTTATGGAATGACATCAAGAAGGTTGTGTTGGAAGAAAGCGAGAAGTCTCTACAAAAGGTGAAAAAGCAAAAACGGCCAAAATGGATGACGGAAGAAACTCTGAAAATTGCCCAGAAACGCAGAGAAGCTGAAGCCAGAGGAGAAAGAAAGACAATAACAGAAAGAGTAGTTACTCACGTGTAACAGGTGTTCTCCAGGAGCAGCATGAATCAGTCCTCACATATGGGTGTCATCGACGCCGATGAAGCCCCTGCGGAGCATTTCCCCAGCTTTCTATGAAAGCCTTTGGGAATGCAGGCACGTATACGCAGTTCCCTTCCCGCCTAAAGGTGCCATCTTACCTCAGTCAAATGACATAGCTAAGAACAGCACACAAAAATGAAAAATAAACTATGTACAACTGCAACTCCAAGGGGAGGAGGGAGGGTTGTGAGGACTGATTCCTGCTGCTCCTGGAGAACACCTGTTACAGGCGAGTAACTACTCTTTCTCCAGGACCAAACAGGAAGTCAGTCCTCACATATGGGTGACTCCCCAGCTCTGGGCTACCGAGGAACCCAGGCTGAACAAGAGAACTCCCTCTAGTCTCAGCAGCAAAGAAAGGCTTTTCAAGGACACAACCTCCACCGGTAACCCAACAGAAGGCAGGAGGGCAGGAGTTTCCTAAACCTCAAAGAGATTCCGGAGTACTGCTTGGCCAAAAGCACTGTCCCTATGGGACTCCCTCTCCAGGCAGTAATGGGCCGCAAAAGTCTGGCTTGAAGACAAAGTTGCAGCCCTGCAGATGTCTACCAAGGGCACAGAGCGGAGATGAGCCACTGAGGCAGCCACTGCCCTGACTCGGTGGGCCGTAACCCTACCCTGCAAAGGAAGGTCAGCCGCCTTGTAAGCCCAGGTGATACAGTCAGCCACCCAGATGGACAAGGTACGCTTGGACACAGCCAACCCCAACTTATTGGGGTCAAAGGAGACGAAGAGCTGGGTAGCCCTTCTATGCCCCTGCGTACGGTCAAGGTAGAAGGAAAAGGCCCTCCTACAGTCCAAGGTATGCAGGACTGCTTCAGCCTGGCTTGCATGAGGCCTAGGGAAGAATGTTGGAAGAACCACCTCCTGGTTGAGGTGGAAAGAGGAGACAACCTTAGGGAGGAACTTTGGATGAGTCCTCAGGACTACCCTGTTCCTATAAATCCTGGTGTAAGGCCTATCACAGACCAGGGCCTGAAGCTCACTTACTCGCCTAGCCGAGGTAAGGGCTATCAGGAAAAGTGTCTTCCAGGAGAGGAAGCGTAGAGGACAAGTAGCCATCGGCTCAGAAGGTGGGCGAGTCAATTGCTGCAAGACCACATTCAGCTCCCACTCAGGGGCAGGAGCAAAAGCAAGCCCCTGAGAAAACGGGACACCAAGGGGTGACCAGATAGAGAATGCCCCTCCACCAGTGAGTGGTGAGCTGCTAGAGCTGAGAGGTGGACCCAAACAGAATTGGACTTAAGTCCCTGTTTGACAAATGCAGTAAGTACTGAAGGACTACTGGCACAGTACAGGAGAAAGGATCCACTGTACGCAGCTGACACCACACAGAAAACCTTTTCCATTTGAGAGCATAGGTTTTCCTAGTGGACTGTTTCCTAGAGGCTAGGACAACCTCCTGAACTTCCTGAGGTAGGCCCCAGGGAGCCAAAACTACCCTTGCAGCATCCAGGCCATCAAATTGAGAGCTTTGAGATTGGGGTGCAGAAGGGAACCCTGGTCCTGTGTGAGAAGGTCGGGTTGCAACCCCAGAGGTAGTGGAGGATCCACCGCCAGTTGAAGCAGAAGAGGAAACCAAGGCTGTCTCGGCCACCTGGGAGCCATCAGCAGGACCGAGGCCTTGTCCTGAAGAATCTTGAAGAGAGTTCAGGCCACCAAGGTCGTGGGAGGAAACGCATAGAGAAGGCCCTGAGACCAGGATATCAGAAAAGCATCTGCTGCTATCCGTAGAGGATGTGGTTGCCTGGAGTAGAACTTTGGTAGTTGCTTGTTCAGTGGACTGGCAAAGAGATCTATCAAAGGAAGACCCCATTTCAGGAATATCCTCTGAACCACTGAGGGATGCAGCTGCCACTCGTGGGGCTGCAGTATTCTGCTCAACCTGTCTGCCAGGTAGTTGTCCTGGCCTGGAAGGTACACAGCCTTGAGGAGCATGTGCTTGAGGGCAAGAGAACAAAGGTCCTGAGCCTCCTGACAAAGGAGCCTGGACCCAGTTCCGCCCTGTCTGTTCACATAAAACATGGCAACTTGGTTGTCTGTCTGAATCAGGACAGACTGGTGAGCTAGGGAAGGAGTGAAAGCTTTGAGTGCCAACCGAATAGCTCTGAGTTCTAGGAGATTGATCTGCTGTGCAGCTTCCCAGGGAGACCAGGGTCCCTGGGTGCATTTGCCCAGACAATGAGCTCCCCAGCCTTGCAGAGAGGCATCTGTAGTCATCACTACTGTGTACCCTGGAATCTGAAAAGGCACCCCTTTCAGTAGATTGGGTGGGTGTAGCCACCAGTTGAGGGAGTGCAGAAATGGTCTGGACACCCTTATCCTGTCTCTGAGGCTGCCTGTGGCCTGTGACCCTTGAGCCCGAAGATACCACTGTGCAGGCCTCATATGGAGCCTGGCATTGGGGGTCACATGTATTGTCGAAGTCATGTGGCCAAGCAGTCTCACGCAGAGTCTGGCGGAGACCAGTGACCTGCTGAGAAACTGATTTGCCAAGGCCATCAACCTTTGGGCCCTGTCTACTGGCAAGAAAGCCTTTGCCAGCAGAGAGTCCAGCCTTGCCCCTATGAACTCCAAGTTTTGGGAGGGGAGCAAAGTGGACTTTGCGAAGTTTATGACAAACCCCAGACTTTGTAGAAGAGCAATAGTCCTGAGGGTGGCTTGTTTGGCCTCCTGGCACATCTGACCATTGATGAGCCAGTCGTCCAGATAGGGGAAGACAAAGATTCCCTGATTTCTCAGGTAGGCCGCCACCACTGCTAGGCACTTTGTGAAGACTCTGGGGGCGGAGGTGAGGCCGAAAGGCAGCACTCTGTACTGATAATGGATTCCTCCCACAATGAACCTCAGGTACTTTCTGTGATCTAGATGAATGAGGATGTGAGTGTACGCATCCCTGAGATCTAAGGAGCATAGCCAATCTCCCTGCTGGAGGTAGGGCAGAAGGGTTCCAAGAGTAAGCATCTTGAACTTTTCCTTCACTAGGAACTTGAGGTTCCTGAGGTCCAGAATGGGTCGAAGGCCACCAGTTCTTTTGTTGTTGTTGTTGTTGTTAAGTGCTGTCGAGTCGGAGTCGACTCATGCCGACCCTCTGGATAGCTATACTAAATTGTGTTCGATCTTCAATCAGGCGGCTCATTGTTGACAGACTGGTACCCGTATCTGCTGTTATTGTATCGATCCATCTCATTGCTGGACTTTCTCTTTTGCGTTGACCTTCTATCTTGCCAAGCATGATGTCTTTCTCTAATGATCTCTCTCTCCGCATGATATGTCCAAAGTATGAAAGTCGAAGTCTTGTCATCTGAGCTTCTAAAGAAAGCTTAGGTTTGATCTCCTCTAGTACAGACTTGGTTTGTTCTTCGGGCAGTCCATGGTATACACAGTATTCGCCGCCAGCACCATAATTCAAAGGCATCAATTTTCTTCCTGTCTATCTTTTTCACTGTCCAGCTTTCACATCCATATGATGTTATTGAAAATACCATGGCTTGAACAAGTCGAATCTTTGTATGGAGAGAGACATCTCTGCTCTTGAGAATCTTATCTAGGTCTTTCATAGCCATTCTGCCAAGAGCAATGCGTCGTCTGATTTCTTGACTGCTTGTTGCTTCTTTATTGATAGTTGATCCAAGTAGGTTAAAGTTATTCACGATTTCAATTTCTTCTCCGTCGATGAACCTGTTGATTATGCCAGTTGTCATGATCTTTATTTTCTTTACATTAAGGTGCAGGCCCATTTTGAGACTATGTTCTTTGATTGTGAGAAGCAAATGTTTCAGATCATCTTCACTTTCTGCCAGTAATGTGGTATCATCAGCATAGCGAAGGTTGTTGATGAGTCTTCCACCAATCTTCACACCTCTGTTGTCTTCATACAATCCTGCTTCTCTGATGATTTGTTCTGCATATAAATCAAACAGGTAGGGGGAAAGTATGCAGCCTTGTCTTACACCTTTGCTTATTTTAAACCATTCTGTTTCTCCTTGTTCCGTTCAAACTGTTGCTTCTTGATCAATGTACAGATTGTGCAAGAGAACGATCAGGTGTTCTGGTATACCCATGCTTCTTAATGTGGCACAGAGTATCTCATGGTTTACACAGTCAAAAGCTTTGCTGTAGTCTATAAAGCACAAATAGATATCCTTTTGGTATTCTTTAGTCTTTTCAAGGATCCATCTCACATCCGCAATGATGTCTCTCGTTCCTCGCCCTTTTCTGAACCCTGCTTGCACTTCAGGTAGTTCTTGTTCCAGGTATGATTGTAGTCTCTTTTGAATAATCTTCAGTAGAATTTTGCTGGCATGTGGGATCAGAGCGATTGTGCGATAATTTCCACAGTCAGTTGGATTACCTTTCTTTAGTACTGGTATAAACACAGATCTTTTCCAGTCAGTTGGCCATGATGCTGTCTTCCATATTTCTTGGCAGAGCCTTGTAAGTACGGTAACAGCTGCATCAGATTGCTGTAATACTTCTATGGGAATGCTATCAATGCCTGGTGCTTTGTTCTTTGATAAGGCTTTCAATGCTACTTCAACTTCTTCTTTCATCACCAATGGTTCCAGATCATAAGGTACATGTTGAAAGGGCTGTTGGTCCACTTGATCTTTATCATATAAAAACTCTGTATATTCCTTCCATCTTTTCTTGATCTTCTCAGCATCATTCAACATCGAACCTTGAGCATCTTGTAACATTCCAATTCGAGGCTGGAACTTTTTCTTTAACTCTCGTAGCTTTAGGAAAGCTGATTTTGTTCTTCCTCTAATAGTTTCTGCTTCTATTTCCTTGCATGCGTCATTGTAGTACTTTTCCTTGTCCTGTCTTGCTGCACGTTGGAAATCTCTGTTGAGTTCTGTGATTGTCTTTCTTTCTCCTCTGGCTTTAGCTTCTCTGCGTTTCTGGGCAATTTTCAGAGTTTTTTCCGTCATCCATTTTGGCCGTTTTTTTTCTTTTTACCTTTTGTAGAGACTTCTCGCTTTCTTCCAACACAACCTTCTTGATGTCATTCCATAACTCTTCTGGAACTCTATCATTTGTATCTAAAGCAGCAAATCGATTTTGCAGGCAGTCTTTAAATTCCAGTGGTATATTCTCAAGGTCATATTTTGCTGCATTCATGAGTGGTTTGCTCTTTTTCAGCTTTAGCTTGAGTTTGCATACTAGTAGTTGATGATCTGTACCACAGTCAGCTCCAGGTTTTGTCTTTGTTGATGTTATAGAGCTTTTCCATCGTTGACTTCCACAGATGTAGTCAATTTGATTTTTGTACAATCCATTGGGTGAAGTCCATGTGTACAGTCGCCGCTTGTGTTGCTGGAAGAAGGTGTTCGAGATGAATAGATCGTTGGTCTTGCAGAATTCTATCAGTCTTTCTCCAGCTTCATTTCTGTTGCCAAGTCCATATTTTCCAACTACTTTGTCTTCTTCTTTGTTGCCAACCTTTGCGTTCCAATCACCCATGACTATCAGGATATCCTGTTTGCATGTTCTGTCAATTTCAGCTTGTACTTGTTCATAGAACTCTTCAATTTCATTCTCTTCTGCAGCTGTTGTTGGGGCATATACTTGAATTATAGTTGTGTTGATAGGCATTCCTCGTAGACGAATAGAGATTAAGCGTTCGCTGACTGCATTGTATTTCATTACAGTTCTTGCAAGTTTCTTCTTTATTATAAATGCAACACCATTTCTTCTTTGTCTTTCATTTCCAGCATAGTAGACCATGTGATCATCTGATGCAAAGTGCCCGATGCCAGTCCATTTCAGTTCACTGACACCCAACAGATCAAGTTGTACACGTTCCATTTCATTCTTGACCACCTCCAACTTCCCTTGGTTCATGCTTCATATGTTCCATGTTCCAATGTGTAAGACATCTTTACAGCTTCTGACTCTCATTTCATGCGCAGCTACATCAGCAGTCAGATGTCCCGAGGGCTTTGATCCAACCACATCATAAATGCTGGCTTTACTCTGAAAAGTCTTCAGCTCTTCCCCAGTAGCTAGTAGAGTGCCTTCCAACCTGGGGGTCTCATCTTCCAGCACTACAGCACAATTTGTTTTGTTGTAACTATCCATTGAGTTTTCATGGCAAGATACAGAAGTAGATTGCCAGGCCTTTCTTCCGCGCAGTTTAAGTTTGGTGTTGTTGCCGTTGTCACAGAAATGTGATCCTCCACCGTCAACACTATCCCATTCTGCTGCTGCCCAGATGGGTGGTTTGTCTTGGTCTGGCATCTCAGCTGGGACCCTGCCAGTAGTTAAACTAGCGATAGTTTAGCTCTCAGCATCACTGATGCACACAAGCCCTCACAGCACGACAAGCTGCAAACCAAGTGAGGGCACCAGGAAATACCTGGAGTAGAACCTGTGACCTTGCAAGTGGGGAGGCACAGGCTCCACCGCCCTGTCCACCAACAGAACCTGAAGCTCCTGAAGGAGAAGGTCTGTGTGCAGGGGAGGCCTGGAAGGCTCCCCTGGGAAGTATGGAGGAGGCAATTGGTGAAAATGGAAGGCATAGCCCTTGTGGACTATCTCCAGCACCCAACTGTCCCCGGTGATAAGGGGCCACTGGTGGGCAAAGAGGGCGAGACGACCTCCTGTGCAGGGTTGGGAGAGCAGTGGAGGAGAGGCTACGCTCAAGGAGTCAAAAGCCCCCACCCTGCTGAGTGGTAGCAGGGGCCTGAGGCTTGGGGGTCCGCTGCCTACTGGGCCCATTACCCTGGCCCTTGGCTTACTGACCATGGGGGGCAGCCTGATATTGCGGGTACTGTTTGTAGGCAGTGCCCTTCCTCGGGTAAAAGGGCTTTTTACCCGAGCCCTTCTTTTTATGAGAAGGGGCAGAGGTCTTCCTCGACAGCCTTGTCCGTGTGAGGTGCTCGGTCTCGAGCTGAGCGGCCTTCTCGGTCATGGGCTTGCCAAAAAGGTTTTCACCTTGGCAAGGGACATCGACCAACTTGTCCTGAACCCATGGCTCGAGGTCCGATGACTGCAGCCATGCTTGGCGTCGAGCTGCGATGCCGGCTGCCACGACTCGGGCCGAAGCCTCGAAGCTATCGCAGGCGGCGCGGGACATTAACTTCGAGCAGTTCCGAATCCCCGAGGAGAAGGACTTAAATCTCTGCAAGGGTTCTCCGGAGAGACCAGCAGAGAACCCGGCCAACTCCTTGGCCAGATCTCGGAAGTACATGCCCATGTACAGCTGGTAGGCCTCGACACGGCAAGCAAGCATCGAGCCCTGGAAGCACTTACTACCGACGCCATCGAGGTTTCAGGCCTCCCTGCCAGGAGGTACCGCGGAGTGCATCTTCTGGCTCTTCAGACGATGCATGGCCGATTCCACAACCATGGAATGGTGTGGTAGCTGTGCCTTCTGAAAACCAGCGCTCTTCCGGAGTCGATAGATCGAATCGACTTGCTTGCTAAGAACCGGTGCCGAGGCCGGTGCCTCCCACATATGGAAGAGGAGCCGTTCCAGCATCGGAGGAACCGGGACAGTAAAGGCCTCCTTCGGAGGAGAGTCATACTGTAGTGCCTCGAGCTCTTAAGCTCGAGGCTCTTCCTCAGGGTCCGCCGGAATAGCCAAGGCAGCGGCCATATCCCGGACGAACTCCGAGAACCAGGGCTCACCTAGTCTTAAAGGTATCAGGAGACTCCTCGTCCTCCGTCTCCCAAGCCGACTCGTCCAAGGAAGAGTCGGGGTCCGACCCCGCGGGCCCTGGAGCATCCGCCCCGACGCTGGAAGCACTGGCGTTGACGCCCTCGGTCCCGAATGGGAGGTCGAGGGAGACCGCGACCGAGGTCGACTCCGAGCCACGATGGACTCGAGTATCGGCTCGGTCTCCGGGGTCGACTTCGACGTCGATGTCCTGGTGGTCAGGGCAGATGCACCAGACAAGCTGGCCATCAGTGCCCGCTACTGCTCCATGAAGGTAGACAATCTGCTCTCCAAGGCTGTCATCCTGAGACCGAGCTCGGGAGACGCAGCAGCCACCGACTCGGGCCCCGGCGGCACCGGGACCGACGTTGGCTCCCTGGGAGGAGAGTCCACGAGGACTACGGGGCTTACGTGTCCAGCAGACTCCGGCTCCACACAAGGAACTTTGGCAGGCTTCTCCAGTTCCACGGGCCCGGGGCGACGGTCGGGGGTGTTAGACCTGGCCCTCGAGGAGCCAGGGACCTCCTCCTCCGACGCCCTCGCGAGCCGTTTCTTCCTCTTGCGTTCCCGGTCGGGGGACCCCCTGTCCGAGGAGCTTCGACGGCGCTCGGGATCGGAATCAGAGGCTGAGTCCAAGAAAAGCCTTTCCTTTTGCTGCTGGCGACTTCGAAGTGCCTTGGAAGACATCTTTCCACAGGCCCCGCACGACTTAGGATCGTGGTCGGGGCCGAGGCACCGAAGGCAGCAGTCGTGTGTGTCAGTGAGAGACATTAGTTTCTTACACCGATCACACTTCTTAAAACCGCTGGAAGCCATCGAGGAAAAAAGAGTCCCCGCGAGGTCAAAGGACCGGCCTTCCAGGGAAAAAAGTGAAAAAGGGCATGAACGCCAGCCACTAAGGGCAAAAACCGAAAAAGAAGAGTCGGGCTCGATACCGGTGTACCGAACCCGGCGGGAGGGGAACCGGTGTCGAACCGGGAGAAAAAATAGCGAAACAAATCGCTGAAAAATCTAATTTTAACTGGGAAAACTGGACACACGTCTGGTGGGCTTCACGGAAAAAAAGAGACTGAGGTAATATGGCAGCTTTAGGTGGGAAGGGAACCGCGCATGCGTGCCTGCATTCCAAAAGGCTTTCATAGAAAGCTGGGGAAATGCTCCGCTGGGGCTTCATTGGCGCCGATGACACCCATATGTGAGGACTGACTTCCTGCTTGGTCCTGGAGAAAGCGTAGTTACTCACCTGTAACAGGTGTTCTCCAGGAGCAGCAGGAATCAGTCCTCACATATGGGTGATGTCGGCGCCGACGGAGCCCTCGCGGAGCAATTTTCCCCAGCTTTCAAAGAAAGCCTTTGGGAATTCCAGCGCGCATGCGCGGTCCCCTTCCCGCCCAAGGGTGCCATCTTAGCCAGTCAGATGACATAGCTAAAAGACAGCATAAAAATTTGCAAAAAAACTAAAGCAGATAATTGCAACTCCCAGGGGAGGAGGGAGGGTTGTGAGGACTGATTCCTGCTGCTCCTGGAGAACACCTGTTACAGGTGAGTAACTACGCTTTCTCCAGGACCAAGCAGGAAGTCAGTCCTCACATATGGGACTCCCAAGCTTAAGGCTACCGGAGACCCTAAGTACAAAATGAGCTCCCTCTAGCTCAGCAGTACAGAAGGAAGGAATCTTGGCTGAATTATTACCCACCGGTAGCCCACATCCGGGATGGAGGGTAGGAGTTGCTCAAACCTCGAAGAGATTTCGGAGGACTGCCTGTCCGAAAGCACTGTCCCTGCGGGACTCCCTCTCGAGGCAGTAATGGACCGCAAAAGTCTGGCTCGAAGACCAAGTAGCGGCCCGGCAGATGTCTGCCAATGGAACAGAGCGGAGGTAAGCCACTGACGTAGCCTTCGCCCGAACACAATGAGCCGTGACTCGACTTTCTAAGGAGAGTCCGGCTGCCCCATAAGCCCAAGCGATACAGTCAGCAACCCAGATGGACAGAGTACGCTTGGAGACCGGGAGCCCCAATTTATTGGGGTCAAAAGATACAAAAAGCTGAGCAGCTTTACGGTGCTCCCGCGTACGGTCAAGGTAGAAGTTCAATGCCCTTCTACAGTCCAGGGTATGCAGGACCATTTCAGCTCGGCTGGAGTGTGGCCTGGGAAAGAAGGTCGGAAGTACCACCTCCTGATTGATGTGAAAAGGGGAGACCACTTTTGGAAGAAATTTTGGGTGAGTCCGTAGGACTACCCTACTTTTGTAGAACCGAGTGTAAGGGGGATCAGACACGAGGGCCTGCAATTCACTTACGCGTCTAGCGGAAGTGAGGGCTATCAGGAATAAGGTTTTCCAAGAAAGAAAACGCAGAGAACAGGTAGCCATAGGTTCAAAAGGCGGACAGGTGATCCGCTGTAAAACCACATTCAGATCCCAGTCAGGTGCTGGCGGGCGCAGAGGTGGTTTAAGTAGAAGGAGACCTCGGAGAAACCTCGCCACGAGAGGGTCGCCGGAAAGAGGTCTGCCGTCCACCGGCACATGATGTGCTGAGAGAGCACTGAGGTGAACTTTGACGGAGTTGGACTTAAGTCCCAGATTAGAGAGGTACAGCAAGTACTGCAAGATCACCGACACCGAGCAGGAGAAGGGATCCTGAGACTGCTGGGCACACCAAGCGGAAAAGCGACGCCATTTAAAGGCGTAGCATTTGCGGGTAGAAGGTCGCCGGGAAGCTAGGACGACCTCTTCCACCTCTGCCGGCAATAGAAGGGGAGCAAGGACTACCCTTTCAGCAGCCAGGCCATCAGATGTAGAGATCTGAGGTTGGGGTGTAGCAGGGACCCCTGATCCTGTGTTAGGAGATCTGGCTGCAACCCCAGAGGGAACGGATCCTCCACCGCTAATTGCAGCAGGAGTGGAAACCACGGCTGTCTGGGCCAGCGAGGAGCTATCAGGATCATGGAAGCTTTGTCTCGGAGAACCTTGAAAAGAGTTCGGGAGACTAGCGGTATGGGAGGAAAAGCATACAGAAGGCCTTTCGACCATGAGAGCAGAAAAGCATCCGCCGCTACTCGAAGGAGATGCGGCTGCCGAGAGCAGAAGCGAGGAAGTTGCCGGTTGAGAGGACTGGCAAAGAGATCCATCGTGGGGAGATCCCACTTCAGAAAAAGTTTCTGAACCACCAAGGGATCCAGGCGCCACTCGTGCGGCTGGAGGATTCTGCTGAGTTTGTCCGTCAGGCAATTTTCTTGGCCTGGGAGATAAACGGCCTTGAGAAGAATGCCGTGGCTGACGGCCCAAGAGCAGAGCCTCTGTGCTTCTCGACAGAGAAGGAAGGAGCCCGTGCCTCCCTGTTTGTTCACGTAGAACATGGCAACTTGATTGTCCGTCTGGACAAGGACGGACTGGTGAGAAGTCAGGTGGGAGAAAGCCTTGAGAGCCAGACGAATTGCTCTGAGCTCCAGGAAGTTGATCTGCTGCGCAGACTCCCACGTGGTCCAGAGACCTTGAGTACATGCCCCTTGGCAATGCGCTCCCCTTCCCAGGAGAGAAGCATCGGTCGTCAGCACTTGAGCCGGCGGAGGAGACTGAAAAGGCATTCCGAGCACCAGGTTCGGCCGATGAAGCCACCACTGTAGAGAAGAGGTCAGCGGGTCGGAGATGCGCACTAAGTCGGCTAGGCCGCCCGTGGCCTGTTACCACTGCTTGCGAAGGCACCACTGAGCAGGCCGCATATTCAGGCGGGCATTGGGGGTCACGTGGACGGTGGAAGCCATATGGCCGAGTAGTCTCAGGAAGCGCCTAGCGGAGACCAGGGACTGGCTGCGAAAACGGCCGGCTAGGTCCATGAGCCGTTGAGCCCTGTCGAGAGGCAGGAAAGCTCGCGCCTGAAGAGTGTGCAATCTTGCGCCGATGAACTCGAGATCTTGCGAGGGGAGCAAAGTGGACTTTGCGAAGTTTATGACAAAGCCCAAGTACTGCAGAAGAGTCACAGTGCGGTGTGTGGCTTTTGTGACTTCTGGAGAGGACGATGCTCTGATGAGCCAGTCGTCTAGGTACGGAAAGACAGAGGCCGTGAAGCCGGAGATAAGCCGCCACCACCACCGCGAGACATTTTGTTAAGACTCGTGGTGCGGAGGATAGGCCAAAGGGCAGTACTCTGTACTGGTAATGATTTCCTGCCACCACAAACCTTAGGTATTGGCGGTGGCTTGGGTGGATGAGGATGTGCGTGTAGGCATCCTTTAGATCCAAGGAGCATAGCCAATCTCCCTGCTGGAGGTAGGGCAGAAGGATTCCAAGGTAAGCATCTTGAACTTCTCCCTGACGAGGAACTTGTTGAGGTTGCGCAAGTCCAGGATGGGTCTGAGGCCTCCTGTTCTTTTTGGTATCAGGAAATACCTGGAATAGAAGCCTTGACCCCTCAGGTGGTGGGGCACCGGTTCCACAGCCTGTTCCTGGAGAAGACTGGCTAACTCCTGAAGGAGTAAGTCCCTGTGCAGAGGGAGTCGTGGAGGTTCTCCCGGGAAATAGGAGGGAGGGACCTGGTGGAAGTGGAGAAGATAGCCTTCTCTCACCACCTGAAGCACCCAGGCATCTGAGGTGACGTTGGACCACCTGTGGGCAAAGTGAACCAGCCGGCCTCCTGTGCTGGGAGGAAGCTGCTGAGGGGGAGAGGCTATGCTGATGAAGTCAAAAACCCCCACCCTGCTGAGCAGGGGCCGGTGGTGCAGGCTTGGGGGTTTGCTGCCTACGGGACCCGTTACCCCGTCCCTTGGCCTGCTGACCCTGTTGGGGAGCTGCGGAGGCCTGATATTGAGGGTAGTGTTTATAGGCAACCGCCTTTCTCGGGTAAAAGGTCTTCTTTCCCGAGCCCTTCTTCTTCTGGGAAGGGGCGGAGGTCTTCCTAGAAAGCCTAGTTCTGGTGAGAGTCTCCGTCTCGATTTGTGCAGCCTTTTCAGCCATGGGCTTGCCAAAGAGGTTCTCACCTCGGCAGGGGACATCGACCAACTTGTCCTGCACCCAGGGTTCAAGGTCAGACGACTGAAGCCAAGCCTGTCGGCGGGCACCGATGCCGGCTGCGGCCACCCGTGCTGATGCTTCAAAGCCATCATAGGCTGCTCGGGACATGAATTTGGAGCATTCCCGAATACCAGTTGTCAAGGCTAGGAACCTCCGCAAAGGTTCCTCGGACAGCCCAGCGGAGAATCCGGCTATCTCTTTAGCCAGGTCTCTGAGATACATGCCCATGTAGAGCTGGTAGGTCTGGACCCGACAAGCAAGCATAGAGCCCTGGAAACACTTCTTACCTAGACCATCCAGGTTGCGGGCCTCCCTGCCAGGAGGCACCGAGGAGTGCATCTTCTGGCTCTTAAGCCTATGCATGGCCGATTCCACCACCATGGAATGGTGCGGTAGCTGTGCTTTTTGGAAGCCAGGGCTCTTGCGGACTCGATAAATGGAATCGACCTGCTTGCTTAATACCGGCGACGATGCCGGACTCTCCCACATGCGGAAGAGGAGTCGTTCCAGCATGGGAGGAACCGGTACAGTAAAGTGCTCCCTGGCGGGAGAGTCGTACTGAAGGGCATCGAGCTCTTCGGCTCGGGGCTCCTCCTCGGGATCCGCAGGGAAGGCCAAAGCCTTGGCCATATCCCTGACGAAGTCCGAGAACCGGGCGTCCTCCGGAGGGGACTGTTTCCGAGGTTCGGACTCAGGCGAGTCCGAGGGGACACACCGAGTCCGAAATGAATCAGGTGACTCTTCCTCTTCAGACTCCCAGGCCGACTCCGAGGAGGAATCGGTGGGGTCGGCCCGGGCGGGCGGAGGCGTCGGCCGCCCCGACGCCGAGGGAGTCGGCGTCGACGACCTCGGTCCCGAACGGGAGGCCGAGGGTGACCTCGACCGAGGATCGACTCGAGCCCGCATGGACTCGAGGATCGGCTCGGTCTCCGGGGTCGACTTAGACGTCGACATCCCGGCGGTTGGGGCAGAGGCGCCAGCGAGGCTAGCGATCAGTGCCCGCTGCTGGTCCATGAAGGCAGAGAGTCTGCTCTCCAAGGCCGTCAACCTGAGTCCGACCTCAGGTGACCCAGCAGCCCCCGACTCGGGCCCCGACGGCGTCGGGCCCGACGTCGGACCCCTCGGAGGCGAGTCCAGAAGGACTACAGGACTTACCCGAGCAGGCAACTCCGACTCCAGACGAGGTCGCTTCGGCAGATGCTCCTTCTCCAAAGACCCGGGACGGCTATCGGGGCTATGCGACCTGGCCCTCGCGGAACCAGGAGCGTCCACCGACGCCGCCCTCGCGGGTTTCACCTTCCGATGATGGTCCCCGGAGGGAGAACCCCTGTCGGAGGAACTCCGGTGACGGTCAGAGCTGGAACCTCTGGACGCCGAGGCCTCCGACGAGGTCCGGGTACGGGCGGGATCAGCGAAGATTCGTTCCCGCTGATGCCGCCGACTCCTTAACGCTTTGGAGGACATCTTGCTGCAGGCCCCACAGATCAGTTCTTCGTGATCCGGGCCGAGGCAGCGGAGGCAATTATCATGTGTGTCAGTGAGTGACATATTTCTGTCACACTGAACACACCGCTTGAAACCACTGTCAGCCATCGGGGGAAAAAGGGCACCTGCAAGGTCAAAGGACCGGGCTGCCAGCGAAAAACCGAAAACGAAACTGACAGAAAATCAGAAAAACCGAAAAATAACAGAAGGACTCGCAACGGCGTCGCGAGTCCGGGCAGGAAAAGGACCGGCGTCGAACCGACCGAGAAAAAAAGAGATAAATCACGAAAAATCAACTTTTTAGCGGGGACAAGACGGGCACGTCTGTAGGGCTCCGCGGAAAAAAGAAGACTGGCTAAGATGGCACCCTTGGGCGGGAAGGGGACCGCGCATGCGCGCTGCAATTCCCAAAGGCTTTCTTTGAAAGCTGGGGAAAATTGCTCCGCGAGGGCTCCGTCGGCGCCGACGTCACCCATATGTGAGGACTGACTACCTGCTTGGTCCTGGAGAACTCAGATTTCCAACATGCAGCAAGACAGGACAAGGAAAAGTACTACAAAGACGCATGCAAGGAAATAGAAGCAGAAACTATTAGAGGAAGAACAAGATCGGTTTTCCTAAAGCTACATGAGTTAAAGAAAAAGTTCCAGCCTCGAAATGGAATGTTACAAGATGCTCAAGGTTCTATGTTGAATGATGCTGAGAAGATTAAGAAAAGGTGGAAGGAATATACAGAGTTTTTATATGATAAAGATCAAGTGGACCAACAGCCGTTTCAGCCTGTACCTTATGATCGGGAACCATTGGTGATGAAAGAAGAAGTTAAAGCAGCATTGAAAGCCTTATCAAAGAACAAAGCACCAGGCATTGATAGCATTCCCATAGAAGTATTACAGCAATCTGATGCAGCTGTTACCGTACTTACAAGGCTCTGCCAAGAAATATGGAAGACAACATCATGGCCAACTGACTGGAAAAGATCTGTGTTTATACCAATACTAAAGAAAGGTGATCCAACTGACTGTGGAAATTATCGCACAATCGCTCTGATCCCACATGCCAGCAAGATTCTACTGAAGATTATTCAAAAGAGACTACAACCATACCTGGAACAAGAACTACCTGAAGTGCAAGCAGGGTTCAGGAAAGGGCGAGGAACGAGAGACATCATTGCGGATGTGAGATGGATCCTTGAAAAGACTAAAGAATACCAAAAGGATATCTATTTGTGCTTTATCGACTATAGCAAGGCTTTTGACTGTGTAAACCATGAGAAACTCTGGGCCACATTAAGAAGCATGGGTATACCAGAACACCTGATCATACTCTTGCACAATCTGTACATTGATCAAGAAGCAACAGTTCGAACGGAACAAGGAGAAACAGAATGGTTTAAAATAAGCAAAGGTGTAAGACAAGACTGCATACTTTCCCCCTACCTGTTTAATTTATATGCAGAACAAATCATCAGAGAAGCAGGATTGTATGAAGACAACAGAGGTGTGAAGATTGGTGGAAGACTCATCAACAACCTTCGCTATGCTGATGATACCACATTACTGGCTGAAAGTGAAGATGATCTGAAACATTTGCTTCTCACAATCAAAGAACATAGCCTTAAAATGGGCCTGCACCTTAATGTAAAGAAGACAAAGATCATGACAACTCGCATAATCAACAGGTTCATCGTTGAAGGAGAAGAAATTGAAATTGTGAACAACTTTAACCTACTTGGATCAACTATCAATAAAGAAGCAACAAGCAGTCAAGAAATCAGACGACGCATTGCTCTTGGCAGTATGGCTATGAAAGACCTAGATAAGATTCTCAAGAGCAGAGATGTCTCTCTCCATACAAAGATTCGACTTGTTCAAGCCATGGTATTTTCAATAACATGGATGTGAAAGCTGGACAGTGAAAAAGATAGACAGGAAGAAAATTGATGCCTTTGAATTATGGTGCTGGCGGCGAATACTGTGTATACCATGGACTGCCCGAAGAACAAACCAGTCAGTACTAGAGGAGATCAAACCTAAGCTTTCTTTAGAAGTTCAGATGACAAGACTTCGACTTTCATACTTTGGACACATCATGCGAAGAGAGAGATCATTAGAGAAAGACATCATGCTTGGCAAGATAGAAAGAAGGTCAATGCAAATGAGGAAGGCCAGCAATGAGATGGATCGATACAATAACAGCAGCTACGGGTACCAGTCTGTCAACAATGATCCGCCTGACTCAAGACCGAACACAATTTAGGATAGCTATCCAGAGGGTCGCCATGAGTCGACTCCGACTCGACGGCACTTAACAACAACAACAACACCACAACTGGACAATTATGCTGCCCTTGTGTCAAACTGTTAGCTGTAAACCGTACTGATAATAAAAAGCGTGGTATAGAAAAGCCTTTAAATAAATAAATAAAGTGTCTTAGTAATGTGTTTAGAAAGGAATGGGCGAATTATGTTGATGTTGTAGAAAAGCAGGTTTTAGCTATCAGTTGGATTTGTATGGAGCAGGAAAGAGGAGTCAAAGATAACCCCAAGATTGCAAGCTGAGGAGACAGGGAGGAGTAGAGAGTTATCCACAGAGACTGAGAAAGGAGGGTGTAGGGGTAAAAATAAGCAGCTCAGTTTTGGCCATGTTCAATTTCAAGTGGCGATAAGACATCCAAGCAGTAATGTCAGAAAGGCAGGCAGAGATCCGGACCTAGATTGCAGGAGAAATTTAAGGTGTAGAGGGGTAAATCTGGGATTCATCAGCATAAAGATGGTACTAAAAGCCATCGAAAGAGATGAGTGCATCGAGGGACTGAGTATAGAGAGAGAAAAGGAGTGGACCCAAGATTGATCCTTGGGTACACCAACTGAAAGCAGGATAGTAGTAGAGGAGGATCAACCGGAACAAACACTGAAAGAGCAATGAGAGAGATAAGAAGAGATAGCATAGATAGCACAGAACCCTTAAAACCAAGCAAGGACAAGGTATCAAGGAGAAGGTTGTGGTCAACCGTGTCAAAAGCAGCAGATCAAGAAGCAGGTCAAGAAAGTGAACTCTGACAGACATCCAAAGCCCTAGCTGATAGCGATGATATACGTAATTAAGTATGATTTTTGGTAGGCCATGAAATAGATTCTAGCCTTGCACAATATACCTAATGGAAAATTAAATTTGAGGTAGCAGACCCAAGAATGCAATTAGATGATAAAAAACGTCCAGGCCATCAGAGCCAGGGACTTGAGATTGGGATGTAAACTTACAGCTTGATTCTGCATTAACATGGTTAGAAATACTTTGTGTACCTTACAGAAGGTCATACAGTTTCATGAGGAAAGGAAACCAGTTTTGGTAAGCCTGATTCAGGCCGCCATACACCTAGGTTTGGGGAGAAGATTCATTTTGCCACAGAACACTGATTCTAAGCACAAAGAAAATGCAACAATGGAGCGGCTCAGGAAGAATGCATGAATTGAGTAGCTATCAAAACCCAGATCTAAATCCAAAGGAAGATCTGTACTGAGACTTGAAGACTCCAATCCACAAACTATCTCCAGCCAATCTGAGATTTTGAGCAATCCTGCCAAAATGCACTATTCCATTATGCAAAGTTGATAGACAATTATCCTATATAACACATAGCATATTTTACTTCTACCAAGTATTGAGTCAAGATGTGGAAGACTCAGGCAACTAAGACTATTTAGGTGCTGTTTCTTTACTTATTGAATATTGCTATACTTACTTTTCACACGAAATGTGTTTCACTAATCTAGAAATGTATCCTGGTGATTGAAAGATGTGGCTAAGAACCAGGAAAGCCAGGGTCAAATCCCATTAATGCTCCTAATGGCCTGGGTAAGTCACACTCCACTACTTCAGACGCAACAGTAGATTGTAAACTCTCTGGGATAGGCAAATACCTAGTGAACCTGAATGTAACTCACCCTGACTTACCAAAGTAAAGGCTCAATTGAAATTCATATAAAACTACACCAACTCATAGTTTAGTGTATTCTGAATGGTATTTTTAGGACAGCTGAACATAAAAAAAAATGTACATAGGCATGAAGACTTTTACAAGGCACTGTATGGGTATTTTCAGCAATTTTGTTTCTATTTTGATTAATATTAATTCCAAGCCAGAGACGGAATGATTTGCTTATTTACAGATTATCTTTTATTTCAATCAGCAAGTGTGAGAAAATTTAAGTTAACCTGGCCATACATACCACACACCTTTCCTGAACTGTGTTTTCAGAACCAAGATCAAGACACCTGAGCTGCGATAATGTATTTAACATTTTTTATACACAATATTTCCTTAGATCAATGCGGTTTACATTGAACTCAACATTTTATATTTTTCAAGCAACAGAAACATAACAGATAAAGCGTAGTTACTCACCTGTAACAGGTGATCTCCGGGAACAGCAGAAATTTAGTCTTCACATATGGGTATCGTCGGTACCGATGGAGCCTGCGCGGGAACGCTCCCCAGCGTCCAATAGGAACGCTTTTGGGAGCATCCCTCAGCACATGCGCGCTGCCTTCCCGCCTTTCCAAATGTCCCTCTTCAGTTAAGTTTGTAGCTGAGTGAAAGGATAGAGGGAGAGAGGAAAGAGACAAAGAGATAAAGAGACAACTCCTAGGGGAGGTGGGTGGGTTGTGAAGACTAAATTCCTGCTCTTCCCGGAGATCACCTGTTACAGGTGAGTAACTATGCTATCTCCAGGAACAAGCAGGAATGTAGTCTTCACATATGGGGACTCCCTAACTGAAGATGCCAGGGAGATAGTCCCAGGAAGGTGCCACCCTAGAAAGGTAGGCATCCTTCCTCCCATGGAACTCTGGCATTCCACCAGGGTTAGTGGGCAGGAGTTGAATTAGGTCTGAAAGAGATTTTGAAGAATAGCTTGGCCAAAGAAGGCATCCCGACGGGAGGCTTTATCCAGGCAGTAGTGGGCTGTGAAGGTGTGTACCGAAGCCCAGGTGGCTGCTCGACAAATGTCATCGATAGACAGGAAGTGGACAATAGCCACGGAAGCTGCCATGGCTCTAACATTATGAACTGTGACATGGCCCTGAAGAGGAAGACCCTTACTCTCATAAGCAAAGGATATGCATTGGGCAATCCATTTAGATAAAGTTCTTTTGGAGACTGGAAGTCCCAAATGACTAGAGTCAAAAGCTATAAAAAGTTGCGAGGACTTTCTATGTTGCTGTGTTCTCTGTAGGTAAAAGGCTAAGGCTCTTTTACAATTCAAAGTATGAAGGTTTCTTTCTGCATTAGAGGCGTGAGGCCTCGGAAAAAATACAGGAAGATAAATTGATTGATTCAAATGAAAAGGCAACATCACCTTTGGCATAAAGTGTGGATGAGTTCTGAGAACAACCTTATCATGGTGAAACCTAGTATAAGGAGGATCAGCCACTAAAGCTTGCAGTTCACTAATACGACGTGCAGAGGTGAATGCAATTAGGAAGATGACCTTCCAGGTCAAAAACCTAAGGTTTGTAGTGGCTAAAGGCTCAAAAGGCGGCTTCATGAGCTGCCCGAGAACTAGGTTTAGATCCCATGCCACCGGTGGTGGCTTAATGGGAGGTTTGGTTAACAGAAGGCCTCTCATAAATCTGGATTTGAGTGGATGAGAGGAAATTGGTTGTCCATTCAGAGGTTTATAAGAAGCTGCAATTGCACTAAGATGGACTTACCGAATTGGTCTTTAGACCAGAATTCGATAAGCGAAGGAGATACTCTAGTATCGATTCTAAAGGTATGACAAGGAGGTCTAATCCCTTCTTGGAGCACCATATAGTAAAACGTTTCCACTTGAAAGCATAAGATCTTCTTGTGGAAAGTTTTCTAGAAGCCTGAAGGATATCCTTTACCTGTTGGGACAGGTTGAAATCCTGGAGGTCTAAGCCTTCAGCAACCAGGCCATGAGATGCAGGGACTGGGGACTCGGGTGCCATAGCGTCCCGTCCTCTTGGGAAAGGAGATCTGGAGCATGCCCTAACTCCAGAGGTGCAGCTTGAGAGAGATGTAGAAGCAGGGGATACCACACTTGGCATGGCCATCGTGGCGCTATGAGAATCATGCGACCCCTGTCTCTCTGAAACTTGAAGAGTGTTTTGGGGATGAGGGGAATGGGTGGGAAGGCATAAAGGAAGTCCTGACCCCAGTGAAGGAGGAAGGCATCCCTTGCCTGACAATTGTGAGCCGGAATCCTGGAACAGAACCGGGGAAGTATGGCATTCAATGGACTTGCAAAGAGGTCTATGTCTGGAGTACCCCAGAGATGAAATATCTTTGCCACCTGGTCTAGGTGGAGAGACCACTCGTGAGGCAGCAGAACTCGACTGAGTTTGTCTGCCCAAAGGTTTTGAATACCTGGAAGATATACCACTAGAAGGTGAATTTGATACTCTCTGGCAAGGGCCCACAGTTGTAAAGCTTCGTTGCATAATGACAGAGAGCCTGTCCCGCCCTGCTTGTTCACATAGAACATGGCTACTTGACTGTCGGTCTGAACTAGGACTGTCTTGTAGTTGAGCTGGGCGTGGAATACTCAAACAGCTAAATAGATTGCTCTTAATTCCAGGAGGTTTATGTGTAGACCAGCCTCCAGTGGAGTCCAGGTGCCCTGGGTAGAGAGATGATTCAGGTGTGCTCCCCAACCCACCTGTGATGCATCTGTTAGGGTGGCCTGAAAAAGGGGTTGATGGACAGGAGACCCCACTGTCAGAATTTCTAGTGATTGCCACCATTGGAGGGACAAAATTAGTCGTTGAGAGTTTACTATTTTATCTGATAAATGTCCTGTGGCCTATGTCCACTGTGTGGACAGGGTCCACTGAGCTGCTCGCATGTGGAGGCGAGCATATGGGACTACATGAACTGTGGATGCCATATGTCCCAGCAACTGTAGTAGCTCTCGAGCAGTTAGGGAGAATTTCCCTGCTGCTTGAGAAGCTAGTTGCATTATGCGAAAACATCGGGCCTGTGGAAGGAAAGCCTTTGCCTGTCTGGTATCTAGACAAGCCCCTATGAATGCCAGGCATTGGGAAGGAACAAGTTGGGATTTTGGGAAGTTTATTACCATCCCCAAGTATTGGAGGATTCACATTGTGCGAGACAGTGCAGTGCTGGCCTCTGCAACTGTAGGGGCTCGAATGAGCCAGTCATTTAAGTAAGGGAAGACGAATATCTCCAGGGTTCATAGAAATGCAGCTACTACTGCCATGCATTTCGTGAATACCCTTGGAGCTGAAGCCAGACCAAAGGGAAGAACCCTGTACTGGAAATGTTTTCCCTTGAAAAGGAATCAAGAATTTCCTGTGATTTGGATGGATCAGAATGCGAGTGTATGCATCCTTTAAGTCTAGAGAGCAAAGTCAATCCTGGCTTTGAAGGTATGGCAGAAGAGTTCCAAGAGAAATCATTTTGAACTTCTCTCGGAACAGGTATTTGTTCAATTCCCTGAGATCTAGAATGGGTCTGTGTCCTCCTGTTTTCTTTGGAATAAGAAAATAAGGGGAGTAGAACCCTGCACCCCGTTGAAGAATGGGTACCTCTTCTATTTCTAAAAAGAAAAGAAAAGAACCAGCAGTACCAGTAGGCGTCGTGCGGAGGCAAACGCGACCACAAGAAAACAATTTTAAAGACGGAATTTTCTACAGTGACAGGGTATGGGTCCTGTCGGCTCCGCAGAAAACAAAGAACTGAAGAGGGACAGTTGGAAAGGCGGGAAGGCAGCACGCATGTGCTGAGGGATGCTCCCAAAAGCGTTCCTATTGGACACTGGGGAGCGTTCCCGCACAGGCTCAGTCAGTACCGACGATACCCATATGTGAAGACTACATTCCCTGCTTGTTCCTGGAGATACTCTAAATCTGGTAACAGGTCGGGTAGAACTTTACCTATAATACAAGGTATTTATACAAATTGAACTATGTAGAAGCATACCTATATTTATTGGGGGTAATGGGTGTCAGTCTAGTTACCATGTGGATGTCCCGCATTGTTATTTTATGTGTTGTCGTAGTATATTCCCTAGCATTTGTTGGATTTTGGCTGGATTAGTAAATATCACATCACCTACCTCCATATAGACCAGCTACAGTAGAGGGCTCATTATGGAAGTGGGAAGCATTAGGATAGGCTGGAAGACCACAAAACGTTTCTGACAAGATACCATGGAGAAGAACAGAAGAATGAAAGAAAGAAGTAAAGAAAGAGAAAATATCAAGCAGCAACCTAAAATGACTTTTTAATATTTGCAATGAAACACCTGTAAAACGTGTTAAAAAATCCTTTAGATTAAGCATGAAAACAACTGACAAAGGGAGAAATTTTATAATGTTTCTTGTAGATGCATGGAAAAAGTGAATCTACTTTTAGCCAATCTCCTTGTAGGAAATGCAGGGTGTAGCTAGGGCAGAGCAAAAGTGGAGTTGTGATGTATGCATATATTTGATAAAATACATGGGTATATATGTACAATATATGCACACATTTACACTTTTTCAGAGCTTTTGCATGCTGTTGGGACTGGTTCTAGGTGCCTATTTTATAAAGTATTTTGGAAATACTTGGAGTACCCGAGTGAAGGTACACGTTGCCTTAATAAAATAGGCATCTTTTTGGACTTCTTGCAGACGTCCTGATATAGAATTACCCCCTTAAACTCTTATTGAGAACACTCAGTAAAAAAGACCTTTAATTTTAACTGTAAAAATCTGTTTAAATACTACAACAGCCTTCTGAAAACAACGCTTTGACCCGGTGAAAAGCGGGATATAAATACAGCTTAAATAAATAAAAAATAAATAAAAAATCATAGCCCTTAGTTTACAAGCATCTCCACATATAAATAGTGGCATTTGCACTTGCAGACTGACTACACGTACAAATAATTTTAGAAAGTCGCTATTTACACATGAAAGTCAATACCACATCCTGATTTTAAGAGGGTGTAGTTTGGGTGGGCTGAAAAGCTAGATGCATAGTCCTCATTTTAGCAAGAGAATACATATGGTGGCCAAAAATATTGGATATGCTTTTACACCTGTGCTAAGGCACACAAGTCCCAGCTTGAAGGGGCAGGTGGAAAGGATATCGTCACACCTCCTTGACATCAGAGGTACCCCCGCTAACCCAATCCCATCCCCAGTTCTTACCAGGGGTCTCTGGAGGTGTAGGGGGGGTAGCAAGAGCAATCCTCAATCACTCCTGCTCATTAAGGCTCTAGATCAAAATGGCACCCTTGCCCCCTAGAGGTAATCGCATGGTACCACTGCTAGGGATCAAACTGCTTCTCTTCCAAGACCAACAGGAGCAGCAAGTTTAAAAGCTGTTTCCATGCATAACGGGAGGACAGCAGGATTCTTTACCCCGCCCTCCATCTGCAGTTTTCATAAATCACTGCTCCTGCTGAATGTGCCAGCCAATAAAAGTGCAATCCTGCGCATCCTTACATGCATTTTACAAGAGGCGCTCCGTAAAACATGAGAAGGAATTGTGCATGTCCTGACCTGGCAGTCTTAATTCCCCTCCTGAACACAACTAAAATGGGCTTTCACATATGCACATAATAAATTGGTTTTAATACATATTGGCAGATTAATTTTGTATTTAAATTGTAATAAACTGTATTGATTCCACTATTCTACTGAGAACCGCTATGAGGAGTATATGAAGTTGAAAGCAAACTATCAAATAATAAAAATAAATAAATGCTTGCTTTTCAAGCCAGTCCTACAAGTATTCTCTGTCAAGTCTTCTTTCAGGATAATCGCCATGAATATGAATGAGAAATATGCATATACTGCCACCATTATATGAATGCTTTCTCAGATATACATTATGGGCTTTTGTTATTTTTTTTGCATCACTGATTTCTTTGTAAACCATCTTGGGTTGAACTTTGATTTAAGGAAGGAGGTATTTAAGTACTACACAATGCGGCCTGAAAACCAGACTGGATAGAGTGCTCTGGAACCAGAGAAACACCACAATATATTTGTAAGGCCATCTTTTAAACCTTTGAAATGTCCAAAAACCCCACAGCCTTTTGCTTAATTTAGTAGAATGATAATCTAATTTAACATTCATATGACAAAAAAAAAGCTAGTCTCATAAGGCATGAAATGATTTAAAGAATCAGAGAATCAATTTAAGGCCCTATTCTCACTACTCGTGTTTTTTTATTGCACAGTTATGTTTACTAATGCACGATAGCCATCAAAGATTTAGGTATCCAATAAAATGGTTTGAGAAACGTGCAGAAAGACTGAAAGATTTATAGAAGGGTACTTTACCAACAAAATTTTCATGGCTAGCTGAAAAAGTGGATTTATCTGAAGACACATGGATAGCTTCACAGGGTTTTGAGAGGAAAGGATTTAGGCTTGGAATGGCATCATCAACAGCATCTAGAGTAGAAGAAAAGGGATCTGTGCAGACCAAGTAAGAGAAGCAGAGAAATGGGACAGTAAACATTAGATATTAGCAACAGAAAACAAATACAAAACATGCAAAGCTGAAAGAAAATGTGGAAAATCTTGTTGTAGCATAAAATATGCTATTTGCTTTGGCTAAATATTCCAGTGTGTTTTCAAAGAACAGTTTAACTTCACTGAAGAAAACTGACTTGCACTTGTAAACCCCAGCTTGCTGTGCCAGGGGCTAAAAATACATTTCATTAAGTCATCGATCTTTAAACTGGATTCTTGGAATGGGACCAGGATATTCTCCTGAGAGGCCTATGGCACTCTTGTTCTCAGGCAGCAGTTCATTCTCCCGTTCAGACAAATAATAATCTCAAAGACTGAGGGCTGATTCTGAACCTGGTTCTCATTTTACTGATACTTCATCACACAAGTGGCAATTCAAATCTGTCAGCAGTAACGTCCACAATGAACACAGGCAACTGTCTTACACCCTGAACTGGGGATTGTAGCACTATTGTGTCCATCGGATTTTAGAGTCCTGAAGGCACCGATGCTATTTACAATGGGGGAAATAAGAGGTTTTAGAGACATCTGTATTGTTCAGAGAATTACCTCTGGAGGTACCAGACCATTAAAAGACCCATGTCTCTGGAGGCACCCGGCTATTTACAGTCTCTTCAAAGAGCAGTGATGGTAACCATATAAGTTTGAATGCTCCCCAGTACTTGCAGCATCAATCCAGATTTGAGAAGAAACTGGCTGTCTTGTCCAAGTGAGTTCTTCATTCTTCAAATACCTGAAGCAGAGCTCTTGGTGTAATGAGCTTGAAACCCAGTGTTATGTTGTGGGAATATTTGCCACTCACCATCTGGATGACAGGGACAACTATTGCCTGCCTGTCTTTTCTGCAATTTAAATGAGCTAAGTGTATACGAGTTTTTAATGATATTCAATAATACTTGATATCTTACGGTGTGTGCCTGTCTATGTTTAGAGAATAAAAGTAAAGTTTGTGCTCATGAGAGAGACTGCTTCACTCCAGACAAACGATTCAACAAAAAAACCATTTAAAATTGATATATATATATATATATATGATTTTTTATCATTATAGCAACAGGATAAAATAAAAATAAGCATATTTCATATCTCAACAAATAGGGGTGACCTACACGGAGCGGTAGGTACACCACTAAACAAAGGCATGGGAAGTGGCGACCTGCACGGAGCGGCAGGTGCACCTAACTCTTGCCGCCTTGCTGGGCAGACTAGATGGACTATGCTGGTCCTTATCTGTCATCATATACTACGTTACTATGTTATTTTCGGCCCGTTTTTTGTTTGGAGATATCTTTGTGGTTGAGACTTATTTTGGGTTTTTTGCTATAAATTTTATTTTATACATGTAGATAAATATCCTGTATTTCTAAAACATCTCTTTTTTCCAGAAAAGTTAATTTTTCATCTTTCCTACAAAGATCAAGACGACTGCATTAGAACAGAATATAGGAAAAGAAAAGTCCTTTGCCTCTGTCCCCACTGAAATCAGGGACAGGATATGGTTATAGTCCATCGAGTTTGGGACATTAGCTCAAAATTGGGGACAATACCCAAAAATTGGGGACATCTGGTAATCTTACTGTATGCTCCTCTAACCTATACTATCCTCCTAAACTCTATAGGTTATTCCACATATTGTATAATAAAAGGTAGAAAATAAGACCCACTTAAAATTTGCAGAATTCAGATCTAATGACTTCTCTCTTTTTAACTTGTAATATACCTACGGTTCAGCATTCCAAATGAGCATTTAGTTAACATGGTCAAAATGTAGTTTTATGATGTCACAAATTACTGTTTGCTTAATTAAAATGATATATCTAGTTGCATGCAGCTCAGTATTAGGAGTTTAGAGGATGACTTGAATAAAAAGGAGTCTATGATGCAAATATTACTGATGCCATCATCAGCTTTTGATCTTGTGGATCACAAAGTTAATTTTGAAATGTAGGCAAAAAGAACTATGTGGTAAGGTGCTTCAGGAAAGAACTTTTTATGTTTGATAAAGGAAGATGGCCCTAAAGACTGAGGTTCCTCAGGGACTACCACTGTCTGTTCTGCTTTTTAATATTTTTCTATGGCTTCTTGGGTACAGAGTGTGTGTTTGATACATTTTTTGACACTGCATGAGACTTAAAAGGGAGGCTTCATCAGAAGCAAACCCTGCATGAAACAAAGGCTGTATAAAGATAGATTTGCCTTCTTCAGGGTGGTGATAAGGGCCAACTGCACTGAGGTGAACCCTGATTTTTTTAAATCTGGATTTGGACAAATGTAGAAGTTATTCAAGTGTTTTTTTGTGTGGGACATAAAAATAGATCTAGGGCCTGTCCCTCACACCAGATGGCAAACGTTTTCCACCTGAAGCCACATGATCTGCATGTGAATTCTCTTCTAGAGGCCAGGATGTAACGCCAACTAGCAGGATCAGATTCAACAAAGTTACCCTCTCAACATTCAAGCTGTGAGGGCCATGGACTTGATAATGGGGTGCAACAGCATCAAGCCCAGTATTCTGTTTCCAACCGTGGCCAATCCAGGTCACAAGTACCTGTCAGGTTCCCAAAAAGGTACATAGATTCCACACTGCTTATCACGAGTAAGCAGTAGATTTCCCTGGTCCTCTTTAATAATGGTCTATGGACTTTTCCTCCAGAAACTTCCCCAAACATTTTAAACCCAGCTTTTACTACTTCCCTCCAGTAACGAATTCCAGAGTTTGACTTATGTGTTGAGTGGAAAAATATTTTCTCTTATTAGTCGTAAATGGGCTACATTATAGCTTCATTGTATGTCCCCCTAGTCTTTCTACATTTTTAAGGAGCAAACGACCAATTTATGTTTAGTTGTTTCAATCCATTCATTATTTTATAAACCTCTATCATATCTTCCCTCAACCATCTGTTTTCCAAGTTGAAGAGCTCTAACCTTTTAAGCCTTTCCTCGTAGGTGGTATCCTTTCATCTGCATTAACATTTTAGTGGGTCTTCTCTGTGCCTTTTCTATTTTGCTATATCCTTTTTAAGATATGCTGACTAGAATTGCACACAATATTCAAGGTGCAGTCGCACCATGGAATGATACAGAAGCATTATAAATATCCTTGGTTTTATTCTCCTTTCCTTACAATTCCCAGTATTCCATTTGTTTTCTTAGTCGCTGCTGCACACTGGGCAGAGGGTTTCAATGTATTATCCATGATGCCTAAATCCTTTTCCTAGGTGATAGTTCCTAATGTGGAACCTTGCATTGTGTAACCTAGTTTGGGTTGTTCTTACCGAAGTGCATAACTTTGCACTTGTCAACATTAAATTTCATCTGCCATTTGGATGTCCAGTCGCTCAGTTTATCAAGGTCTTGCAATTTTTCACAAATCCTTGTATTTTAACAACTTTGAATAATTTTGTATCATCTGTAAATTTGATCACCTCACTCGTTATAACCTTTACCGGGTCATTTATGAATATGTTAAAAAGCAGCAGGCTCAGCACAGATCCCTGGGATACTCCATTATTCACATTTCTCCATTGAGAAAATTAGCCATTTAACCCGTGTCTCCATTTTCTATCTTTTAGCCAGTTCCTGATCCACAATACACTGTTCTCCTATCCCATGACTTTAATTTCACCAAGAGTCTCATGAGGGAACTTGGGAAAGGCTTTCTGAAAATCAAGATACATTATAATCAACCAGCTCACTTAAATAGCTGCTTATTCACAGCTTCAAAAAATACATTAGTGAGACAAGACTTTCCTTGGCTAAATCCATGTTGGCTTTCTCCCAATAAACTATGACTATCCACGTGTTCAGTAATTTTATTCTTTTATACTTTATAATGGTTTCTACCATTTTGCTCGGTACCAAAGTCAGGCTTCACTGATCTGTTTCCTGATCACCCCTAGAACCCTTTCCAATCTTCAGGTACTACAGATTATTTTAATAGTAGTTCAGATTACTAATAGTATGTCTGAAATCTCATATTTCAGTTTTTTCACCACCTTCGGATGCATACCATCTGGTCTAGGTGATTTGCTACTCTTTATCAAATATCTGTAATACATCTTTCATGGTTTACAGAGATTTGTTTCAATTCTTCCAATACATCACCTTCAAATGCCATTTCATGCATGGGTAACAAAGGAGGAGGATACCTACACCTATGGGAATCATAGGAACACCAGGGCCCCATGCTGTGGAATCTCTTAACCGAGGAGACCGGGTCCAAGTAGGTCTGGACAGCATTTTCAAGATATCAACATGCTGTTCAATCAAGATTGCAGCCTCTTCTACCTTGTCTCCAAAGAGACAGCCTCCATGGCACAGTAGCGAGTTCCTCCTGTCACACTGAGCTGTAAATCTGAGGCCTAAAGCCATGAGAGTCTCCGGGTGCCAATATAAATTGAGGTGGTTCTCAATGTCGTATGGAAAATGCCATGTGTCACTCCGACAATGTATTTTTTCCACGCTCCTTCCCCTTCTGCCATGAAAGAGCAGGAGGGAGGGAGAAATTGTCAATTCCTCCAGGTTGCACATGATATTCTGCAAATGAATGCCCATGAAGAGTTGGTAGGATGCAATGTGGGATGTTATAATAGCATTTTGAAAAATCTGCCCCAAAAGGGTGCACAAAACAGTGAGACTTGGAGCTCTGAGAGTAGATTTAACAGCAATGCTGAAATATAGGCTCTTCAGCAAAAGCAAAAGGGCTAGCTAACATGGATCATTTCATTCCTCAATCCAGTCCAAGACACCACAGCAAAGTTAAACCCATCTCAAACATACACCAATCCTGTACTCGTAGCTTCTTCCTCCAAAACCCCCAAGGATTTACCCTTTCAGTAGCATTGTCAGCCAATTTTGAAGCAAAAGGAATTCTGGCTCTCTCTCAACGCTGACAAAATCCTAAATGATATTGGCTGATCTCATGCAATACTATGCTCCACACGCTGTGTGAGCATAATTCACATTATAAGAGTGGTTACTCACCTGTAACAGGTGTTCTCCAGGAGCAGCAGGAATCAGTCCTCACATATGGGTGACATCGACGTCGATGGAGCCCTTGCGGAGCATTTCCCCAGCTTTCCATGAAAGCCTTTGGGAATACTGCACGCATGCGCGGTTCCCTTCCCGCCTAAAGGTGCCATCTTACCTCAGTCAAATGACATAGCTAAGAACAGCACACAAAAATGTAAAACAACCTATGTACAACTGCAACTCCAAGGGGAGGAGGGAGGATTGTGAGGACTGATTCCTGCTGCTCCTGGAGAACACCTGTTACAGGTGAGTAACTACTCTTTCTCCAGGACCAAGCAGGAAGTCAGTCCTCACATATGGGTGACTCCCTAGCTCTGGGCTACCAGGAACCCAGGCTGAATAAGAGAACTCCCTCTAGTCCCAGCATCAAAGAAAGGCTTTTCACTGACAGAACCTCCACTGGTAGCCCAGAGGGCAGGAGGGCAGGAGTTGCCTAAACCTCAAAGAGATTCCAGAGTACTGCCTGGCCAAAAGCACTGTCCCTACGGGACTCCCTCTCCAGACAGTAATGGGCCGCAAAAGTCTGGCTTGAAGACCAAGTTGCAGCCCTGCAGATGTCTACCAACGGTACAGAGCGGAGATGAGCCACTGAGGTAGCCATTGCCCTGACACGATGGGCTGTGACCCGACCCTGCAAAGGAAGGTCAGCCGCCTTGTAAGCCCAGGTGATACAGTCAGCTACCCAGATGGACAAGGTACGCTTGGACACAGCTAACCCCAAATTATTAGTGTCAAAAGATATGAAGAGCTGAGTAGCCCTGCTGTGCCCTTGCATACGGTCAAGGTAGAAGGATAAGGCCCTCCTACAGTCCAGGGTATGCAGAACTGCTTCAGCCTGGCTTGCATGAGGCCTAGGGAAGAATGTTGGAAGCCCAGACCAGCTGTATTCCACGCTTTAAGAAAAGTGGAAAGAAGTCCAAAAAACTGCCAGCATGGTTTAAAGTTGAGGTCAGAGAGGCTGTTATTGCCAAAAAAGCATCTTTCAGGAAATGGAAAAAAGAGCCAAACGACGAAACCTGGAAACAGCACAAGCACTGGCAAGTCAAATGCAAGGCATTGATAAGGCAGGCAAAGGGAGAATTTGAGAAGAAGCTTGCTGCAGAAGCAAAAACGCGAAGTAAAGACCTTTTCAAGTACATTCGTAGCAAAAAACCTGTGAGAGAGTCAGTTGGTCCATTAGATGATAAAGGGGTTAAAGGAGCACTAAGAGGCGACAAGGCGATAGCGGAGGGCCTGAACGAATTCTTTGCTTCAGTCATTTACTGAGGAAGATGTAGGGATGTTACCCATAACTGAAGTGGTATTTAAAGGTGCAGAAGAATTAAAGGAAATATCGATACATCGAGAAGATGTATTACAACGATTAGATAAGCTGAAGAGTAGCAAATCACCTGGGCCGGATGGTATACATCCAAGGGTATTGAAAGAACTGAAATATGAGATTGCAGACCTGCTATTAGTAATGGGTGAACTATCATTAAAATCATCTCTAATACCTGAAGATTGGAGGATCGCCAATGTAACACCAATTTTTAAAAAGGGTTCCAGGGGTGATCCGGGAAACTACAGACCGGTGAGCCTGACGTCAATACCGGGAAAAACGATAGAAACCATCATAAAGAATAAAATTACACAGCATGTAGATAGTCATGAACTAATGAGAGACAGCCAACATGGCTTTAGACAAGGAAGATCTTGTCTTACTAATCTGTTATGTTTTTTTGAAGGAGTGAATAATCAGGTGGACAAAGGTGAGTCGGTTGATATTGTGTATCTGGACTTTCAGAAAGCCTTTGACAAGGTCCCTCATGAGAGACTTTTGGCAAAACTAAAGAGTCATGGGATAGGAGGCAGTGTAGTATTGTGGATCAGGAACTGGTTAAACGATAGAAAGCAGCGGGTAGGGCTAAATGGCCAATTTTCCCAATGGAGAAAGGTGAATAGTGGTGTACCCCAGGGATCTGTGCTGGGTCCGCTGCTTTTTGACATATTCATAAATGACCTGGAAAGTGGAATAACGAGTGAGGTTATCAAATTTGCAGATGACACAAAACTATTTAAAGTTGTTAAAACCCAAGAGGATTGTGGAAAATTGCAAGAGGATCTTGATAAATTGGAAGACTGGGCCTCAAAATGGCAGATGAAATTTAATGTGGACAAGTGCAAGGTTATGCACCTAGGGAAGAACAACCCAAACTATGGTTACACGATGCAAGGTTCCACATTAGGAACCACCACCCAGGAAAAAGATTTAGGCATCATTGTGGATACCATGTTAAAACCCTCGGCCCAGTGTGCAGCGGCGGCCAAGAGAGCAAATAGAATGCTAGGTATGATAAGGAAAGGAATGGAAAATAAAACAAAGGATATTATAATGCCTCTATATCGTTCCATGGTGAGATCGCACCTTGAATATTGTGTGCAATTCTGGTCACCTTATCTTAAAAAGGATATAGAGTTATTAGAAAAGGTTCAGAGAAGAGCCACCAAAATGGTAAAGGGGATGGAAGGATACTCCTATGAAGAAAGGCTAAAAAGGTTAGGGCTCTTTAACCTGGAAAAGAGACGGCTGAGGGGAGATATGATAGAAGTCTATAAATTAATGAACGGAGTGGAACGGGTAGATCGATTGTTTACCTTATCAGAATATAGAAAGACTAGGGGACATGCAATGAAGCTACAGTGTAAACTATTTAAGACTAATAAAAGAAAATATTTTTTCACTCAACGTGTAATCAAACTCTGGAATTTGTTGCCAGAGGATGTAGTAAAGGCTGTTAGTGTAGCTGGGTTTAAAAAAGGTTTGGACAAGTTCCTGGAGGAAAGGTCCATAAGCCATTATTAAGAAGAGACCCAGGATATCAATGCTTGAACCAATACAAGCATTGTGGAACCTGTGTCCCTTGGGGAAACTGCTAGGTACATATGACCTAGATTGGCCACTGTTGGAAACAGAATACTAGGCTTGATGGACCTTGGTCTGACCCAGTATGGCATATCTTATGTTCTTATGTTCTTAACCACCTCCTGGTTGAGGTGGAAAGAGGAGACAACTTTTGGGAGGAACTTTGGATGAGTCCTAAGGACTACCCTGTTCCTATAGAAGCGAGTGTAAGGGCTACCAAGAAGAGTGCCTTCTAGGACAGGAAGCGTAGAGGGCAAGTAGCCATCGGCTCAAAAGGTGGGCGAGTCAATTGTTGCAAGACCACATTCAACTCCCACTCAGGAGCAGGAGGACGGATTGAAGGCTTAAGTAAAAGCAAGCCTCTGAGAAAGCGGGACACCAAGAGCTGAGAGGTGGACCCGAACAGAATTGGACTTAAGTCCCTGATTGGATAAGTGCAACAGGTACTGAAGCACTACAGATAAAGTACAGAAGAAGGGATCCTCTGTACGTAACTGACACCACACAGAAAATCTCTTCCATTTGAGAGCATATGTTTTCCTAGTGGACCGTTTCCTAGAGGCTAGGACAACCTCCTCAACTTCCTGAGGTAGGCCCCAGGGAGTCAAAACTACCCTTGCAGCCTCCATGCCATCAAATTGAGAGCTTTGAGGTTGGGGTGCAGAAGAGAACCCTGATCCTGAGAGAGAAGGTCGGGTTGCAACCCTAGAGGCAGTGGGGGATCCACTGCCAGCTGAAGCAAAAGTGGAAACCAAGGCTGTCTCGGCCACCTGGGAGCCACCAGCAGGACCGAGGCCTTGTCATTGAGAATCTTGAACAGAGTTCGGGCCACCAGAGGCGTGGGAGGAAACGCATACAGGAGGCCCTGAGACCAGGGAATCAGAAAAGCATCTGCTGCTATCCGCTGAGGGTGTGGTTGCCTGGAGCAGAGGTTTGGCAGCTGTTTGTTCAGAGGACTGGCAAACAGATCCATGGATGGAAGTCCCTATTTCAGGAAAATCTTTTGAACTACCAAGGGATGGAGCTGCCACTCGTGGGGCTGCAGAATCCTGCTCAACCTGTCTGCCAGCCAGGAAGATATACTGCCTTGAGGAGCATGTTGTGTCTGAGAGCAAACAAGCAAAGGTCCTGTGCCTCCTGACAAAGGAGCCTGGACCCAGTTCCGCCCTGCTTGTTCACATAAAACATGGCTAACTGGTTGTCTGTTTGAACTAGGACAGACTGATGAGCCAGGGTTTGAGAAAAAGTCTTGAGGGCTAACCGAATAGCCCTGAATTCCTGGAGATTGATTTGCTGTGAGGCTTCACAGGGAGACCACAGACCCTGGGTGCACTTGCCTAGACAATGAGCCCCCCAGCCTTGCAGGGAGGCATCCGTGGTCAAGACCACTGTGAACCCAGGACTTTGAAAAGGTACCCCTTTGAGCAGATTGGGTGGGTGCAGCCACCAGCTGAGGGAGTACAGAAATTGTCTGGACACCCTTGTCCTGTCTTTGAGGCTGCCTGTGGCCTGTGACCACTGAGTCCGAAGGCACCACTGTGCAAGCCTCATATGGAACCTGGCATTGGGGGTCACATGCACTGTCGAAGCCATGTGGCCAAGAAGCCTCAGGCAGAGTCTAACGGAGACCAGTGACCTGCTGAGAAACTGGCTTGCTAAGTTGATCAGTCTGTGGGCTCTGTCTTCTGGCAAGAATGTTTTTGCAAGCAGAGAGTCTAACCTCGCCCCTACAAACTAAAAGTTCTGGGAGTGGAGCAAAGTGGACTTTGCGAAGTTTATGACGAACCCCAAGCTCTGAAGAAGAGCAATAGTTCTGAGAGTAGCTTGACGTGCCTCCTGGCATGTCCGGCCTCTTATGAGCCAGTCATCCAGATATGGAAAGACAAAGACTCCCTAATTTCGCAGGTAGGCCGCCACCACCGCCAGGCACTTGGTAAAGACCCTGGGAGCAGAGGTGAGGCCAAAAGGCAGTACTCTGTACCGATAATGGTTTCCTCCCACAATGAACCTGAGGTACTTTCTGTGGTCTGGATGAATGAGGATGTGAGTGTACGCATCCTTTAGATCTAAGGAGCATAGCCAATCTCCCTGCTGGAGGTAGGGCAGAAGTGTTCCAAGAGTAAGCATCTTGAACTTTTCCTTCTCCAGGAACTTGAGGTTTCGGACATCTAGAATAGGTCGAAGGCCACCGGTTCTTTTGGGTACAAGGAAATACCTGGAGTAGAACCCTCGACCGTGCAAGTGGGCAGGAACAGGCTCCACCGCCCTGTCCACCAACAGACCTCGGAGCTCTTGAAGGAGAAGATCTGTATGCAGGGGAGGCCTTGGAGGCTCCCTTGGGAAGTATGGAGGAGGCAGCTGTTGGAAGTGTAGTGCATAGCCCTTGTGGACTATGCTTAACACCCAACTCTCTCCAGTGATGAGTGGCCACTGGTGGGCAAATAGGGCGAGGCGACCACCTGTGCAGGGTTGGGAGAGCAGGGACGGAGAGGCTATGCCTAAGGAGTCAAAAACCCCCACCCTGCTGAGTGGGAGCAGGGGCCGGAGGCTTGGGGGTCCTCTGCCTACGGGGCCCATTACCCTGCCCCTTGGCTTGCTGACCCTGAGGGGCAGCTTGGGCAGCCTGATATTCTGGGTACTGTTTGTAGGCAGTGCCCTTCCTTGGGTAAAAGGGCTTTTTACCCGAGCCCTTCTTCTTGTGAGAAGGGGCAGAAGTCTTTCTAGACAGCCTTGTCCTCGTGAGGTGCTCGGTTTCGAGCTGTGCGGCCTTCTCGGTCATGGGCTTGCCAAAAAGATTCTCACCTCAGCAAGGGACATCGACCAACTTGTCCTGAACCCATGGCTCGAGGTCCGATGACTGCAGCCATGCCTGGCGTTGAGTCGCAATGCCAGCTGCCGCAACACGGGCCGAGGCCTTGAAGCCATCGTAGGCAGCGTGGGACAAACTTGGAGCATTCCCGGATCCCCGAAGACAAGGACTTGAACCTCTGCAAGGGTTCCCCGGAGAGACCAGCAGAGAACCCGGCCAACTCCTTGGCCAGGTCTCGCAAGTACATGCCCATGTACAGCTGGTTTAGACTGGACAGGGCAAGCAAGCATCGAGCCCTGGAAGCACTTTCTACCAAAACCATTGAGGTTTCGGGCCTTCCTGCCAGGGGGCACCGCGGAGTGCATCTTCTGACTTTTCAGGCGATGCATGGTCGATTCCACCACCATGGAATGGTGTGGTAGCTGTGTCTTTTGAAAGCCAGGACTCTTCCGGAGTCAATAGATCGAATCGACCCGCTTGCTTAAAACCGGCGCCGAGGCCGGTGCCTCCCACATCCGGAAGAGGAGCCATTCCAGCATCGGAGGAACCGGGACAGTAAAGGCCTCCTTCGGAGGAGAGTCGTACTGCAGGGCCTCGAGCTCCTCGGCTTGAGGCTCCTCCTCGGGGTCCGCAGGGATAGCCAACATGGTGGCCATATCCCGGACGAACTCCGAGAACCGGGTATCCTCCGGAGGGGATCTACTCTGAGGTTCAGACTGCGGTGAGTCCGATGGGACGCACCAAGTCCTGAAGGTGTCGGGGGACTCCTCATCCACCGTCTCCCAGGCAGACTTGCCCGATGAGGAATCGGGGTCCGACCTCGCGGGGCCTGTCGACGCCCTCGGTCCTGAACGGGAGGTCGAGGGAGACCGCAACCGAGGTCGACCTCGAGCCTTCATGGTCTCGAGTATTGGCTCGGTCTCCGGGGTCGACTTCGACGTCGATGTCCCGGTGGTCAGGGCAGATGCGCCAGACAGGCTGGCCATCAGTGCCCGCTGCTGTTCCATGAAGGCAGACAGTCTGCTCTCCAAGGCTCTCAACCTGAGACCCAGCTCAGGAGACTCAGCAGCCCCCGGCGGCGCCGGGCCTGACGTCGGTTCTCTGAGAGGAGAGTCCACGAAGACTACAGGACTTACGTGTCCAGCAGATTCCGGCTCCACTTGAGGAACTTTGGAAGGCTTCTCCTGTTCCACGGGCCCGGGGCAACGGTCGGGGGTCTGAGACCTAGCCCTCGAGGAGCCAGGGACCTCTTCCAACGACGCCATCGCAAGCCTCTTCTTCCTCTTGCGTTCCCGGTCGGGGGACCCCCTGTACGAGGAGCCACGACGGTGCTCGGGATCCGATTCCCGAGATGTCGAGGCCTCAGACGAGGTGAGGGCCCGGCCGGAGGCCGAGTCAGAAAAAAGCCTTTCCTTTTGGTGCTGACGACTTCGCAGTGCCTTGGAAGACATTTTCCCACATGGTCCACACGTCTTAGAGTCGTGATCAGGACCGAGGCACCGAAGGCAGCAGTCGTGTGTGTCGGTGAGAGACAAAGAGTCCCCGCGAGGTCAAAGGACCGGCCTTCCAGGGAAAAAGAAAAAAGGGCGCGAACGCCAGCCATGAAGGGCAAAAACCGAAAAAAGAAGATCCGGCTCGATACTGGTGTACCAAACCCGGCGGGAGGGGAACCGGCATCAAACCGGAGAAGAAAAATAGCGAAGGATCGCCAAAAAATCAAACTATTTTACGGGATGACTAGGACACACGTCCTGTGGGCTTCACGGAAAAAGAGAGACTGAGGTAAGATGGCACCTTTAGGCAAGAAGTGAACCGCGCATGCATGCCTGCATTCCCAAAGGCTTTCATGGAAAGCTGGGGAAATGCTCCGCAAGGGCTCCATCGACGTCGATGTCACCCATATGTGAGGGCTGACTTCCTGCTTGGTCCTGGAGAATGTTCCATTATTTAAATATACATCTAGCCAGGACTATTTTGCATGTAGCATTCAATCTATTCACGCAAAATTTGAGAGGACGCATCTATAACTATAATGTCTTGAAAGACTACAAAAGGGGACTGCTACTTCTGGAGAGATCTGCAATTGTAAGTATTTACTTCTGGGAATTTTTCTAAATCTTGGGGGAAAAGTAATTCTTTAGTTTAAAGCTGATTAATCTGTGAACCCAGTGTATTTATTAAACCAGTCAGGGCCTAGTAGCAGCAAAGAGATTTCAGTTTAAATTTAAAATACAGCAGAGAGCTTTCTGGTTAAATGTAGACCCCCAAGACTCCCTCTATCCAAGCAAGGGCTGTGGGACTCCCCCTGGAAATTGGTCACAGATTACCTTAGAAGCATAGGACAGAGTACTCTGTAGCAGCCAGCTTTTCATAGGTCTTCTTTCCCTCCACCCCCCCCCCCCTCCCGAGCACCAACCTATCCCTGGGATAATCATAGCTTTATAGGTGCTTAAACCTCTTAAAGGAAAGATGGTGCCATATTCACTCTCAGGTGCAGCTGTTTGTCCTCATCAGGCATACATTAAAGACCTGAGATTAATTAAGCTTCAGGTGAACAAAATACATTAAACGTATTAGGTATAGTTTTATTAGTATAAGTATCCACAGTAACTCTTAGTAAATAAAGAACTTAAATATCTAAACACAACCTTAAAACTAAGATGCAGACAGCAGTCCAGCAGTGAGATGGGGGCTCTCTAGTCTTTTGCATTGAGTGTCACATGTATGATTTTTTCCCAGTTGGTGAGGGGTCTTACATATGCACTAGGTGCAAGGAGCTCATTGCTCTCAGGTAACGAGTCCGATCTCCGGAGGCAAGAGTAGGAGACTTGGAGGACATAAGGAAGACAAAGATCCCAAATTACCCATGCCTACCAATAGCCAGATTAAAATGAATAAAAGACAGTCTATAAAATGCTTGTATGCAAATGCTAGAAGTCTAAAAAATAAGATGGAAGAGTTAGAATATATAGCACTAAATGAGAGCTTAGATATGACTGGTATCTCAGAAACATGGTAGGAGGAGTACAACCAGTGGGACACTGTGATACCTGGCTACAAACTATATCGCAATGATAGAGCTGATCAAATTGGTGACGGGGTATTGCTCTATGTTAGAGAGGGCATTGAGTCATAACAGATTAAAGTTTTCCAGGAAACAAAATTTGCTGTAGAATCTCTATGGATTGACATTCCATGTAAAAATGGGAAGGCGATGGTAGTAGAGGTGTACTATCGACTGCCTGGCCAGACTAAACAAATGGATGATGAAATGCTCAAAGAAATCAGGGAAGCTAACAAAAGTTACAGCATAGTAATAATAATGGGTGATTTCAATTACCCCGGTATTGACGGAGTCAGTGTCATGGAAGGACATGCTAGGAAGATAACGTTTCCAGATGAAATAAATGACTGCTTCTTGTAACAGCTGGTTCATTAACCAGAGGGGAAGTCATTTTGGACCTAGTCCTTAGTGGAACACCAGATCTGGTACAAGAGATAAGGGTGTTGGGGCCACATGGCAATAGTGATCATAGCATGATAGCGTTTGATTTAATTAAAGGAGGAGGTATGGTAGGGAAATCCACATCCCCCCCCCCCCCCGCTGAACCAGAGACCCTGAAGAGGAAGCACCGACAGGTCGAAGAGGAGAGAATTAGAGCGACTGTACTACCTGAAGTGCAAGCAGGGTTCAGGAAAGGGTGAGGAACGAGAGACATCATTGCGGATGTGAGATGGATCCTTGAAAAGACTAAAGAATACCAAAAGGATATCTATTTATGCTTTATCGACTATAGCAAGGCTTTTGACTGTGTAAACCATGAGAAACTCTGGGCCACATTAAGAAGCATGGGTATACCAGGACACCTGATCGTTCTCTTGTGCAATTTGTACATTGATCAAGAAGCAACAGTTTGAACGGAACAAGGAGAAACAGAATGGTTTAAAATAAGCAAAGGTGTAAGACAAGGCTGCATACTTTCCCCCTACCTGTTTAATTTATATGCAGAACAAATCATCAGAGAAGCAGGATTGTATGAAGACAACAGAGGTGTGAAGATTGGTGGAAGACTCATCAACAACCTTCGCTATGCTGATGATACTACATTACTGGCTGAAAGTGAAGATGATCTGAAACATTTGCTTACAATCAAAGAACAGTCTCAAAATGGGCCTGCACCTTAATGTAAAGACGACAAAGATCATGACAACTGGCATAATCAACAGGTTCATCGTTGAAGGAGAAGAAATTGAAATTGTGAGCAACTTTAACCTACTTGGATCAACTATCAATAAAGAAGCAACAAGCAGTCAAGAAATCAAACGACGCATTGCTCTTGGCAGAATGGCTATGAAAGACTTAGATAAGATTCTCAAGAGCAGAGATGTCTCTCTCCATACAAAGATTCGACTTGTTCAAGCCATGGTATTTTCAATAACATCATATGGATGTGAAAGCTGGACAGTGAAAAAGACAGTCAGGATACAATCAAGGTTCTTTTATTAGGGTCGTCCCCAACGCGTTTCGGCAATGATGCCTTCCTCAGGGGGTAACGTTTAGACCAAAGTTAAAATCCCTATTATGTCGTGCAACATAGGTGATAACAACTAACTCCGAAAGAGAGAGAACGCACCCCACAGCCCGTTACGGTCTTTTGACTCTTGCTCCTTGGTCAGCTGCAAGAGCAGCACTCCTTGTTTTGTTTCCAGTGAAAAAGACAGACAGGAAGAAAATTGATGCCTTTGAATTATGGTGCTGGCGGCGAATACTGTGTATACCATGGACTGCCCGAAGAACAAACCAGTCGGTACTAGAGGAGATTAAACCTAAGCTTTCTTTAGAAGCTCAGATAACAAGACTTCAACTTTCATACTTTGGACACATCATGCGAAGAGAGAGATCATTAGAGAAAGACATCATGCTTGGCCAGATAGAAGGTCAACGCAAAAGAGGAAGGCCAGCAATGAGATGGATCGATACAATAAGAGCAGCTACGGGTACCAGTCTGTCAACAATGAGCCGCCTGACTGAAGACCGAACACAATTTAGGATAGCTATCCAGAGGGTCGCCATGAGTCAACTCCGACTCGACGGCACTTAACAACAAGTAGTCTCATTAAAGCAACACTCACCGGTAGGCTTTGCATCTCACTCCCTTGAACTTGCCCTGATAAGCAAATCACTCCCTGGGTGGGGATGAGGACTAAACTGTAGACTCAAGGAACTACAATTACCAGGTAAGTGTAATTTCTATTTCCTTATCGTCCTTCCAGTTTAGTCCTCCACCTCTGGGATGTAACAGAGCAGTACTAACAGGAGGGACCCTTCCAGCCAGCACGCAACACCGCCGACCCGAAACAGGCATCATTCACCACTAGCACATCCAGGCGGTAGTGCTTGCTGAAAGGACCAAGTGGCCACTCTACAAATCTCCACCGGAGAAACCAGACTGTGTTCCACCCAGGAAGCTGCTTGCGCTCTAGTGGAGTGAGCTCGCAAGCCCACTGGCGCTGGACGTCCCTGCAAAATATAGGCTGACACAATTGCCTCTTTAATCCATCGGGAAATGGAGGCTTTCGTGGCCGCCTCCCCTTTCCTTGGACCTCCGAACATGAAAAGATGGTCCGATTTGCGGTAAGGTTCAGAGAACACTAAGTATCTTCGCAGTACCCTCTTTATTTCCAAGCACCGTAAGCCTCGTTCGGCCACATGTGCCGCTCCTGACTGTAAGACTGGTAACGATACCGTTTGATTCAAATGGAACGGCGATGACACCATTGGTAAAAAGGATGGGACAGACCAAAGAACCACCTTCTCACTTGAAAAGCACAAAAAAGGCTCTCGACATGACAGGGCCTGCAACTCCGAAATGCATCGTGCCGAACAGATGGCAACCAAACACACCGTCTTTAAAGTCAAATCCTTGACGGACGCTTGGTTTAAAGGCTCAAAAGGCTCCTTCACTAGTGCCCCCAAAACCAAGTTGAGGTCCCACGGCGGAACCGTAACCCTACAAGAAGGTCATATCCTGGTAACCGCTTTAAGGAAACACACCACATCAACATGAGCCCCTAGGGACTCTCCTTGGAATTTACCTCTATAACATGATAGGGCCGCCAATTGAACCTTCAAAGAACTGGATGCCAGACCCTTCTCGAATCCGTCCTGCAGGAAACTTAACACCAAAGGCACGGACGCTGTAGCGGCATGAACCTGGTGCCTCGAGCACCAATCTTCAAACACGCCCCAGATGCGCACATAAGCCAACAATGCTGACCGTTTAGGCGCATGAAGCAATGTTGCAATGACCGATCTGGAGTAACCTTTCTTCCTTAACCTTGCCCTTTCAATGGCCAGGCTGTAAGCGAGAACCGATCTGCCTGAGGCATTTGCAACGGACCCTGTATCAACAGTCCCTCCGACATCGGCAATCTCCAAGGAACCCCGTCGAGTAACCTCATGAGATCAGCGTACCACGGGCGCCTTGGCCAGTCCGGAGCCATTAACAGCACTCGTCCCGGATGCGCTTCACTACGCGCCTGATGAGTGCCCACGGCAGGAAGACAGACGACCTATCAACAGCCAAGGCTGTATCAGGGCGTCGATTCCTTCCGACATGGTCTCCCGTCACCTGCTGAAGAACCGATGACCGGAAAGCATAGTTACTCACCTCTAACAGGTGTTCTCCAGGAGTAGCAGGAATCAGTCCTCACATATGGGTGACATCGGTGCCGACGGAGCACTTCCCTAGTTTTCAAAGAAAGCCTTTGGGAATGCAGCGCGCATGCGCGGTCCCCTTCCCGCCCAAGGGTGCCATCTTGCTGAGTCTGAAGACATAGCTAAAAGACAGCAAAAACCAAAATTATATATATTATATATATATATATATATGACTGCAACTCCAGGGGAGGAGGGAGGGTCATGAGGACTGATTCCTGCTGCTCCTGGAGAACAACTGTTACAGGTGAGTAACTACGCTTTCTCCAGGACCAAGCAGGAAGTCAGTCCTCACATATGGGACTCCCCAGCTCTAGGCTACCGTGAACCCAGAGCTGAAAAAATGGCTCCCTCTCAAGAGCCTCAGCATCCGTGATAAGAATTTTCTCTGAGAACGCACCCCGTACGGTAGCCCAACACAAAGGGCCGGAGGGTAGGAGCTGCCTAAACCTCAAAGAGATTACAGAGTACCGCCTGGCCAAAAACACTGTCTCGTCGGGACTCTCTCTCCAGGCAGTAATGGGCTGCAAAGGTCTGGCTTAGAGACCAAGTTGCGGCCCGGCAGATGTCTGCCAAAGGAACAGAGCGGAGATGAGCTACTGACGTGGTCTTCGCCCTGACACAGTGGGCCGTGACCCAACCCAGCAAGGGGAGGTCGGCTGCCCTGTAAGCCCAGGCGATGAAATCTGCTACCCAAGTGGACAACGTACGCTTGGAGTCAGGTAACCCCATCCTATTAGGATCAAACGAGACGAAGAGCTGAATAGCCCTTCGATGCTCCTGCGTACGTTCTATGTAAAAGGACAATGCCCTCTTACAGTCCAGGGTATGCAAGACTGTCTGAGCCCGGCTGGAATGCAGCCTGGGTAAGAAGGTCGGAAGGACCACCTCCTGATTGAGGTGGAAAGAGGAGACCACTTTTGGGAGGAACTTGGGAAGGGTCCGTAGGACCACCCCGTTCCTATAGAACCATGTGTATGGTCTATCAGAAACCAGAGCATGTAGCTCACTCACACGTCTGGCCGATGAAGAAAGGCTAAAAAGGTTAGGGCTCTTTAACCTGGAAAAGAGACGGCTGAGGGGAGATATGATAGAAGTCTATAAATTAATGAACGGAGTGGAACAGGTAAACATAGATTCTTTACATTATCAGAATATAGAAAGACTAGGGGACATGCAATGAAGCTATAGGGTAAACTATTTACAACTAATAAAAGAAAATATTTTTTCACTCAACGTGCAATCAAACTATGGAATTTGTTACCGGAGGATGTAGTAAAGGCTGTTAGTGTAGCTGGATTTTAAAAAAGTTTGGACAAGTTCCTGGAGGAAAGGTCCATAAACCATTATTAAGAAGGGAAACAGGATATCAATACTTGATCCAGTACAAGCATTGTGGAACCTGTCTCTTTTGGGGAAACTGCTAGGTACGTATGACCTAGACTGGCCACTGTTGGAAACAGGATACTGAGCTTGATGGACCTTGGTCTGACCCAGTATGGTATATCTTATGTTCTTAAATGTTCTTATGATGTAAGAGCCACCAGGAAGAGCGCTTTCCAAGAGAGGAAGCGCAAATGGCAAGTAGCCATCGGCTCAAACGGTGGACAAGTAAGTTGTTGCAAGACCACATTCAAATCACACTCAGTCGCCGGTGGACGAACAGGAGGTTTGAGTAGAAGCAGACCTCTGAGAAATCTGGACACCAAGGGGTGGACCGTCAGACTGTCCCTCCACTGGTGAGTGGTGCGCTGACAAAGCACTGAGGAGGACCCGAACAGAGTTAGACTTAAGGCCTAGGTCTGAAAGGTGAAGTAGATACTGCAGTACTACTGGCACAAGGTAAGAGAAAGGATCTTCATTGCGCTGAGCACACCATACCGTAAACCTATGCCACTTGAGGGCATAGGACTTCCTGGTGGACTGCCTCCTAGAGGCCAAGACAACCTCCTCCACCTCCTTAGGTAGAAGTAAGAGAGCTAGAACTATCCTTTCAGCAGCCAGGCCATCAGATTGAGGGACCTGAGTTTGGGGTGCAGAAGGGAACCCTGCTCTTAAGACAGGAGATCGTGTTGCAGCCCCAGAGGAAACAGAGCTTCCACCGCCAACTGCAGAAGAAGTGGAAACCACGGCTGCCTCGGCTATCTGGGGGCTACCAGAAATACTGAGGCCTTGTCCCGGAGGATATTGAACAGAGTTCGAGCCACCAGGGGCATGGGAGGAAACGCATACAGGAGGCCCGTAGACCAAGAGATTAGAAAAGCATCTGCTGCCATCCTCAGGGGATGTGGTTGTCTGGAGCAAAACCTGGGCAGCTAACGGTTTAGTGGATTTGCAAAGAGATTGATGGATAGAAGTCCCCATCGGAGGAAGATCTGCTGGACCACCAATGGATTCAATTGCCATTCGTGGGGCTGGAGAATCCTGCTTAACTTGTCTGCTAGGAAGTTTCCTGACCAGGCAGATAAACTGCTTTGAGAAACATGCCTTGTTTGACTGCAAAGGAGCAAAGGTCCCGTGCCTCCTGACACAGGAGAACATCGCTACCTGATTGTCCGTCTGAACTAGGACAGACTGTTGAAAGAGAGCATGGCAGAAGGTTTGCAGAGCTAAACGAATTGCTCGCAGCTCTAAAAGGTTGATTTGCTGTGTGGCCTCCCGAGGAGACCACAGGCCTTGAGTGCAGGTGCCCTGGCAATGTGCACCCCAGCCCTTTAAGGATGCATCTGTCGTCAGCACCCTGGTGTGTGCTGGAGCCTGAAAAGGTACACCTTTGAGAAGGTTTGGTAGATGTAGCCACCACTATAAGGAGTTCAGAAGCCGTCTGGACACCTTTACTCTGTCTCGAAGGTCGCCGGTGGCACCATTGGTCTCTGAGGCACCATTGAGCAGCTCGCATGTGAAGACGGGCATTCGGGTCACATGTACAGTGGATGCCATGTGGCCCAGAAGCCGCAGGTAGTGCCTGGCAGAGACCTGAGAATTGCCTTGGAACTGGTTTGCCAACTCCATCAATCTGTGGGCCCTGTCCTCGGGCAAGTAAGCTCTTGCCTGAAGGGTGTCTAGTCTCACCCCTATAAACTCTAGGTTCTGAGAGGGGAGCAAAGTGGACTTTGCGTAGTTTATGACAAAGCCCAGATGCTGAAGAAGAGAGACAGTGCGAAAAGTGGCCTGTCGGGCCTCCTGGAATGACTGGCCCCTGATTAGCCAGTCGTCCAGGTAAGGGAAGACAAAAATCCCCTGATTTCTGAGAAAAGTCGCCACCACAGCCAGGCATTTGGTGAAAACCCTGGGGGCAGAGGTCAGGCCAACGGGAAGTACCCTGTACTGAAAATGGTTTCCTCCCACCACAAATCTGAGATATTGTCTGTGGTCTGGATGGATGAGGATGTGAGTATAAGCATCCTTTAGGTCTAAGCAGCATAGCCAGGTAAGCATCTTGAACTTTTCCCTCTCCAGAAACTTGCTCAGATTTTGCAAGTCTAGGATAGGTCTGAGGCCTCCTGTTCTCTTTGGTACTAGGAAGTACCTGGAGTAGAAGCCTTGCCCTTTCAGGTGGTGTGGCACCGGTTCCATCGCCTGTTCCTTTAAAAGACTTGCCAACTCCTGAAGGAGGAGGTTCCTGTATAGATGGAGTCTTAGAGGCTCCCCTGGATAGTAGGACGGGGGTAGTTGGTGGAAATGGAGCATGTAGCCCTTCTGGACTATGCTCAGTACCCAGGTGTCCCCTGTGATGGCTGGCCACCTGTAGGCGTACATGGTCAGCCAACCCCGTGTGCTGAGTGGAGCCACCGGCGGAGGAGAGGCTATGCTGTGGAAGTCAAAACCCCACTCCCTGCTGTGCAGGAGCCGGAGCTGGCGGACCTTGATCTGACCCAGTATGGCATATCTTATGTTCTTATGTTAATGTATCAATGAATAGAGGTTAAATTTTTTTATGCTTTGACATGACAGTTTCTTCCTGTTTTTAGGCTTCCAGCTCCAATCAAAAGCATGGCCGGATCTAACCCATGAACAATGCAATGTGTGCCTTCGAGTCAGTCCTGACTTCTGGCGACCCAGAAGCTCCTGGGTTTTCTTGGCAGTGTCACCGGAAGTAGATTGCCAGGCCTTTCTTCCGAGGCAGTGGAGGGTTAAGTGACTTGCCCAAGGCCACAAGGAGTGCTAGTGGGAATTGAACCCTGGTTGCTTGGTTACCAAGCCAGTGCTTGGTTACCAAGCCAGGCATTTATTTGCAAATACTTAGGGATTTTTCTTCCTATTTTGTATTGCCTCCCAGTTAACTTTAATTCAATCACTGCAGTGACTATCCTGGGGCCATACATTCATATTTTCACCATTAAACAGAGACCGACTCCTTCTCCCTCAGAGACTATGAACCCTGTTTCTGCAACACTTCCAGCCCCAACCTATGTAGAGAGCTGGGAAGCCAGGATCCCTTTCCATGTTGCTGCACAGCATTGCTGGATCAGGGGAAGGGATTCAATTTTCTATGCTTCTTTAGATGATGGCAGAAAATAACCAAACAAGCATTTCCAGTCTGTCAAGTTGTATTTATTCCACTTGGGGAAGAAAAGCATATAAATTCCTATAATTGAACCCAAAACTAGCTCTTCATGCCCATGGCCTTTAATCTGAAGAGTCAATCTTTCTCCTACCAACTGTCCTCCATATCAGTCCCTAGCATACCCAGAATGTGATAAAGTACCAGTTTCTATCACCTCTACTGGTAGGCAATTTCAAGCCTCATCACCTTCCTATGATTTTGCAAGATCAGCACTAAACCAACATACTCAGATCACCATAGCTTAATCCCCCAGGGACTTGGAACAGCACATTTTGAATGTAATTAAAGAGCTTTAACTGCTTTTTCTCTGTCCAGAGGTCCCAATGCCAGTTGAAGGACCGGTTCATGTGCAGGGTGCCTGCATGCTGAAGCTCTGAGGAAACAAGTGGAGGAACTCAGAGAGGAGGTGGCGAGGCTGAGGAGCATTCAAGACAATGAAGTACATTGATGAGATGCTTCTTGCAGCAACCAAGCTCTCCAGCAGAGAAGATGGGTGCCAACATAATGACGAAGGCTGGACACAAGTCACCAGGGCCTGCAGAATCACCAATCCAACATCTCCAGCCCTTGAACTGAATTATTATGCAGCCCTGAAAGTGGAGGAGGTGAAAGCATCCCTGGAAAGGGAAGAACCAGAGCTCAAATACCCCAAAGTTGCAGAATCAGTGACCACAAGGAAGCGAAAGGTAGTGGTAGTTGGTGACTCTCTTCTGAGGGGTACTGAGGAGTCCATCTGCCGACCAGACTTGATGTCCAGAGAGGTATGCTGTCTGCCTGGTGCCAAAATCCAAGATGTTACGGAGAGTTTGCCAAGACTCATCAAGCACACTGACTATTACCCAATGTTGCTAATCCATGTCGGAACAAATACCTCTGAGCATATCAAAAGTGACTTCATGGCTCTGGGATAGAGGGTGAAGCAGTTAGGTGCACAGGTGGTGTTCTCTTCAATCATCCCTGTTGAGGGTAAAGGCCAAGACAGAGAGGCTCGCATCCTGGAGATGAATGCATGGCTGCATGGATGGTGTCATCAAGAGCGTTTTGGTTTTCTAGACAATGGCACGCTCTTCCAAGGGTTGCAGAGCAGAGATGGCATCCATCTGTCCAAGAAAGGTTGACACGTGTTCAGTAGTAGACTGGCTAATCTACTGAAGAGGGCTTTAAACTAGATTCGTTGCGGATGGATGAAGTAAGCCCCCAGGTGATACCCATTTCCATAAAGGTATTTAATGTAAAAGGGGTAACATATGGAAAGCAGTGTGCATAAATGCCCATAGCATGGGAAATAAGATCCCTGATGTTGAAACTTTGGTGGGAGTGGCCGACTTGGCTTTAGTGGCAGTTAGAGAAATATGGCTCACAGAAAACCATGACTGGGATGTAACTATACCTGGCTATACTTTATTCAGAAAGGACAGGGTAGGAAGAAGGGGAGGAGGAGGAGTGGCACTAAATGTAAAAAATACTACTAAAGCTTTGGAATTACAGAGCTTAAAAGGGAGAGAGGAGGCATTGTGAGTTAAACTAGAAAGAGGGAAAGAGAAATCTATTTGAACTGGCGTGATATACAGACCTCCCTCACAAGAGGAAGAGGTGGACAGAGAGTTAATTGAAGATATACGCAGCATTGCTAGGAAAGGGGAAGTGCTACTGATAGGGGATTTCAATATGCCAGATCTTGATTGGCACATTCCTGTTGCAATATCATCTAGAAGTAAAGAGATCCTGGATTCTCTACAGGGAGAACTATTCAGGCAATTGGTAACAGACCCACACGTGAAGGAGTCATACTGGACTTGGTGCTTACCAATGGTGAAAGTGCTTCTGATGTTATAGTGGGAGATCATTTTGCATCCAGTGATCGCCAGATGGTGTGGTTCAGTATTAGGACTAGGGCTGTTAGAATCCATTCAAAGGTGAGGGTCTTAGATTTTAGGAAGACTAACTTTGCCAAGATGGGCCAATACCTCAGGGAGTCGTTAGTGGGATGGGAACAGCTGGGGGATGTAGAAAAACAGTGGGCAAAACTGAAAGGGGATATTTTAAGGGCAACCAATCTTTTTGTTAAAATGGTAAATAAAGGTAAAAGGAAAAGGAGACCGCTATGGCTTTCAAAAGAAATAGCTGAAAAGCTGAAGAAAAAGAGGGAGGCCTTCATGAAATACAAAAGATCACAGAGAGAGGAAGACAGGCATTTGGAAAAAAAGGAGAAGCTAGCAAAGTAGTCAGGAAAGCAAAGATTCAAAAAGAGGGGGAAAAAGCCAATGCAATAAAATGGGGGGATAAGACATTTTTCAAATATGTTAGTGAGAAGAGGGAGGGGAAAAGTGGTACTGTCAGACTCAAGGGTGAAGGGGAAGAATATGTAGAAGCTGATGAGGATAAGCAATTCCGCTTTAACAAATATTTCTGTTCTGTGTTCACAGATGAAGAACCAGGAACAGGACCTCAGAAAACATCCACAAACAGGAACAGAAGCGAGTGGCATCTTGAACAATTTTCAGAAGACTATTCATGAGAAACTAGCTCAACTTAAAAGTAGACAAAGCGATGAGACCAGATGGGATACACCCTAGAATACTGAGGGAACTTGGGGACGTTCTAGCAGCTCCATTGACTGACCTTTTCAATGCCTCGTTGGAGTCGGGAGTGGTGCCAAAGGACTGGAGAGAGGCTCATGTGGTGCCTTTACACAAAAGCGGAAGTAAGGATGTGGTTGAAAACTACAGGCTGGTTAGTTTAACTTCGGTGGTGAGTAAATTATTGGAAACGCTGCTGAAAGAGAAAATAGTGAGTTTTCTGGAGTCCAACGGATTACAGGATCCGAGGCAGCATGGATTCACCAGAGGCAGGTCTTGTCAGACAAATCTGATTGATTTCTTTGACTGGGTGACTAGGGAGTTGGACTGAGGGAGAGCCTAGATGTGATGTATTTAGATTTCAGTAAAGCCTTTGACACTGTTCCTCACAGGCAATTTATAAACAAACTGAGCACCGTAGGGATGGGCCCTAAAGTTACTGCTTGGGTTAGAAATTGGTTGGGTGGGAGGCGACAAAGAGTACAGGTAAATGGAGCTCACTCTGAGGAGAAGGATGTTACCAGTGGTGTGCCCCAGGGATCTGTCCTTGCTCCGATTCTTTTTAACATCTTTGTTAGTGATATAGCAGAAGGGCTGCTGGGTAAGGTTTGCCTCTTTGTGGATGATACCAAAATCTGCAATAGAGTAGACACCCAGGAAGGTATAGATAACATGAGGAGGGATCTAGCTAAGCTTGAAGAATGGTCTAGAATTTGGCAGCTGTAAGGTCATGCATTTGGGCTGCAGCAATCCAAGGGAGCAATATAGTATAGGGGGTGAAGTACTTTTGTCCACTAAAGAAGAGCGAGACCTAGGCGTGGTTGTGTCTGATGACCTTAAAGCAGCTAAACAGGTAGAAAAGGCGACAGCAAAAGCTAGAAGGATGACTGGGTGCACAGGGAGATGAATGGCTAGCAGAAAAAAAGGAGGTGATAGTGCTTCTGTATATCTTTGGTGCGACTATATTTGGAATATAGTGTGCAATTCCTGGAGACCACACCTTCAAAAGGATATAAACAGGATGGAGTCAGTACAGAGGCTGGCTACTAAAATGGTTAGTGGTCTTCATTATAAAGCATATGAGGACAGACTTAAGGATCTTAAGATGTACACCTTAGAGCAGTGGTCACCAACCTCCAGAGGGCCGCGGGCCACACAGCCGACTACCGGGAGCCTCGCGGGCCGCACCCCCCTTTTCTCCCCGCAATCGCGAAGTGCCGACAGTCACGGAAGCGCTGCTTCAAGGTGCCCAAGACGTCGTCCTTCATATCTTCGACGCGGCGAGTGAGGGTCGGGGCAGACAGGCTGACCTTCTCGAAGACCGCCTTCTTCTCAGGGCACACTTCATCGGCGATGGCGAGTACACAGTCCTTTACGAATTCGCCGTCGGTGAAGGGCTTGAGACGAGTTGCGGCGAGGTAGGCAACGCGGTAGCTAGCTGTGGTGTTGCTGGTGGCTGCAGTCTGGGCGGCTGTCACGCTCTTCACAAAGAGAGCGGACTGGCGTTGGAGCGCAGACGACATGCGGGTAAACTCCTGCTTCTTCTTGACTGCATCCATCTTGGCGTACTCTGGGTGGACGGACTCGAAGTGGCGCTTCACATTGTAGTCCTTCAGAACGCCAACGGTCTTCTGACAGATGACACACAGCGCACGATCCTTGTGCAGCGTGAAGAAGAGCTTGTTCCACTCAGGATTGAAGCCGCGGTTCTCATCGCTGAGCTTGCGCTTCTTGTTCGTGGGGGAAGCCATGGGGAAAAAAGAGAACAGGAATTCTATCGATAGCTGCAAAAACAGAATCAAAGTTTAAGCTTTATTGCTGATTGGTCCTCTAATTTGCGCGCTGCTCTTGGGAAACCGGTCACGTGCCGTTGAACCCGCCGAACATGCCGCGGGACGCAGATACAATGGCGGGAATCCTTGGCGGGCCGCACGTAATTTTAACTGGGGTAGAGCCTCGCGGGCTGCAGGAAGGGACCATGCGGCCCACGGGCCGCAGGTTGGTGACCCCTGCCTTAGAGGAAAGGCGGTATAGAGGTGATATGACTGAGATTTTTAAATACCTCCATGGCATAAACGTACAGGGGGAGAGCCTCTTTCAATTGAAAGCAAGTTCTGCTACGAGGGGACATGGGATGAGGGTGAAGAGGGATAGATTCAGGAGTGATATGCGGAAATATTTCTTTAAGGAAAGAGTGGTGGATCCGTGGAATAGTCTCCCAGTAAGAGGAGGACAGTATCTGAATTCAAAAAAGCATGGAACACAGAGGATCTCTAAAGGAAAAAAAGGGGACTGTTATAGTTGTTGATATGGAAGGACAGACTAGATAGGCCATGTGGTCTTTTTCTGTCATCATATTTCTGTTTCTATTAGGCCATCTCTCCAATTACTTTCTCATCTGTTATTTTCCCATCTGTTTCCCTGAGATCAGTCATACAAATGAACAACCTATATGAGTGTAATAAAATTTTCTTCATCCATTTCTTCTTGAAAGGTCCTTAGGGGATAAGAATAAAAAATGTTCAGTGCAGTTTTATATCTTTCAAGCCACTTAAAATTAAGAGGGATTGGCCCAATAGTACTCAGTAGGTTTTTAAAGGATAACAGAGTTAAGGAAATGCATCTTTTTTTCTTTGATAAGAGAAATAGTGAGGGCCTTCAATCTCCAAATCGCAGAGAATTGTCTCCAATCTTCACTGCATAACCTACTTTGGCCATTTAGAGATAATTAGCAGATTAGCCTTGTAATCTAGCTAAGACTATGCAATGGTAATAAGGAATGTAAAACCTTTTGGAAGAAATCCTGGGCAACACATGACTAATTTAGATTTCCATCTTTTATAGTATGCCAATGTATACATTCATTAGAGTACAATACGTCTAACAGTCAGTAAGAGGAGGAAAGTGATAAATTATGTGGATTTATTTCACAGCATCAGTACTTCAAGTGAACATGGCAAACCTCTAACACAGCCAGATAAATATTTGCCATAATAGTAGTCCAAAACCTGAACCTCTTGTCAAATACTGTAAAATCCACAAGTTACAGACAGACATCTTTCTAGAAGTTTAACATTTAAATAGGCATTTATGTTTTATGCGCCAATACCCAATGCGCCAATGGAATTTACCTGATGAGATGAAGGCTGATTTACTTTGTTTGAAGAAATCGTTGAAGACATTTTTATTTAAGGATTTTATCTGAATGATTAATTGGCATGTTGGCCTCAGTTGAGTGAATTCTTCAGGGATCTAGTTTATCCCTAAATTTGTTTAACATATTTGTAGCTTCCCTGCACACTTGTACACAAGTTGTGCAATGTGGTGACATTTTACTTACCAGATAATGTCCTTTCCTTGAGTCCTGCTAGATCATTCCAGACAAGTGGGTGATGTTCCCCTACCTCTTGACAGAGGTAATATCTCAGTGGCTGTCTCACTCTCTCCTCTGCTTTTGACCTGGTTATCCCTCTCTTTCATCTGCAGGACATTGGGTTATGGGGCACTGTTCAATGGTTCCACTCCTCTCTCTCTGGTTGTACATCTTCCATTAGCTTTGCCTCTTCTGTGTCCTCTACTTTCCCCCTTATCTGTGGTGTACCTCAGGGATCTGTTCTTGCCCCCTTTTCTCTTCAACATTTTCTTAGCCCTACTGGCTGCTCTTATTCAACAAATTGGTGTCTCTGCATATAAGCAGATAACATTTTATTACTTTTCCACATACATCCGTCCGTTCCTGATCTTTCTATCCTCAACTGTCTCTCTCAGGTTGCTCTCTGGTTAAAACTTAACCACCTTAAACCTAACACTAATAAAACTTCAGCTACTTGGCTCACTGGCTCCTCTTCTGATCCTTCCACTGCTCCTCTCCTCGGTGATACTCCTCTCGTCTTCTTTTAAGTACCTCTGTGTCACCTTGGACAACGCCCTTAGCTTTTCACTACTGAGCTGATGTGGTTGTGAAGAGTCTCTCCTTACTCTACGTCAACTCAGAGCCATTTGTCCATTTCTCTCCATCTCCCCCTTTATGGACGGATGGCTCCGAGTGCTGGAATATGTAGAATATGTGCGCATACCCTCCGTAACAGATCAGCTCTGAAATGGATATGCCGAGGCAAAGGCCTCCTTGATCCAGAACCCCAAGATAGACTTAGCAGCCACAATACCCCTGGCGCAGACCAGAAAATAGAACAAAAAGATGGACCAACTTATGAAAAGTCAAAACCTCAAAGTATTGGAGAAGCACCCTCTGGACATCCACAAGGCAAAGATCCCTGTCTTTCTCTTGACACTGCTCCTTAGAAAAAGAGGGAAGATATCACCTTGGGTAAAAAAAGCAGCACAAGCCAAATGGAGATGGCTTCCTCTGAAAAAGAGCCTGCAGTGCTGAATTCCACCTTGTTGAACAAATCACAACCAAGAAAAACAGTCCTGAAAGTTGTCAGACGGCCGCCTGGGTGAGAATCTTCACAGTCTTGGCAATGCATATATCTCTATGATTTGCAAGGTATTGTGGGCAATGTAGTTCATTCACACCAGACACAGCTGCTGACAATAATTTAGTTGTGCTCTTGGGTAAAGCCAATAAGATATTTATTTATGGGGTTATTTCTCCCAACACAGATATGCTTGGTAGCACATAAATCAGGTAACTTGCTTTCAGTGTTAACTTGGAAAAACAAAGACAAAATCAGGAAAACAACAAATGAAAAGCCACAAAGCAAGAAACAAACTGTTCTTTTCAGGTTAACTTCTGATTACTTCCCACATAGATACAGAAATGATTCTCTCCTAGCTCACAAGCAATTAGGTAAGGATTAATTGCTAGCAGTTATCCAGCTGAAACCCCTTAGCTGGCTTGCTTTCTACTGTGTGGGTCAAAACCTGCTTCAGGAGCTTTTTTTTGAGTAGATTAAAGAACAAATTTGTATTTCTTTGTGATGGTTGCTGTACTTTATAACAGAAAGTTACCAACGGAGTTTAGATAGAGAACAGTCCATATAAACAGGATCTTCATCTGCTATTATTCCCCCTTGTTCAACAAGCATGGGTTCAATATCATGGATTGGCACAGATGAATCTCTCAATGGAGCACTTTCAGGAGAATACTTGTTTCCCTGCTGTCTTTCAAGGTTATAGCTAGGGCATAGATCAGTGTTCATACCTGAGCTTCCATTGCTGTTAGAGTTTCTCTCTATATAGCCTGGCCAGTATGTAGTCCAGTTCTTATGTCCAGCCTTCCAATCCAGATCCCTGGACACTGGATCTCTCTTCACATACCTTCTGGCATGGGTCTTAGGGTCCCTTCCACGTGCAGCCGTCTCCCTCGCAGGTAGCGTCTGGAGATTCCTAGCTCTGCAGCACCATTCCTCTGGCTTTCCCCAGTCCAATGGTGTATGCTGGCCCTTGGAATACCTCCCAGTATACGTACTGCTTTGGACTCTTCTAGACCTATCAAAGGCTTTTCTCCTCTTTCTTCCAGAGGGTCTCTTTCCCTCTCTGTCCGTCCGGTTTGGCTTCTGCTTCTGATAATCCTTCAGATGAAACTGAGGATAATTCTCTGTATATCCAAGGTGATCATGAAGATGGTCATCTGTAGAATAAACTCTACTCTTATTCTGCCTAGATGAGTGCTCCTCCCTAACACAGTGTAGCTGTGCTGAATCAGGCCCTGCCCTTTGAGATGAGTGCTTAGGGATTACCTCATAGCCCTCCTGATTGAACACACGTTTCCCCACTTCAGCTCCTCTAATGGCTGTTGGAAACCTGGTGCATTCTGGGGACTGGTAGTCTTTTATGGCAAAATTCTGTTTTCTTATTTCTACCAGAACTGACAGGTTGCTTGTTCAGAGTCACTTCACCTTTTCTATAGCTCCTTCCTGAGCTATGATAAGCTTCCTTATCACAAAGTCAAAACCTTCAGAGTAGCACAATTCAAAGGCTCATAGGGCTATGATAGCAGGACCATGAACACCAGAGAACCCAGGAAGGGACAAATGGCCAGAGTGGAGGACGCAGACAACAAACCCCTTAAAGACAACATGAAATATCTGGAAGCAAGACTAAAGACTTTCCAGCCACCAGACCTCTGAAACAGGACAAAGCTGCCACCTGGACTTTCAGGGAGCTAAGGTAAATGCCCTTTTCCAGACCATTCTGCAGAAAGGCCAAGAGAGCCGACACCTTGGCCACCTCAGGAACAAGCTTTTGTGTACTACACCAACACTCAAAGAGGTACAAGACTCTCACATATGCCAAACTGGTAGAACTAATTTGGGCTCTGAGCAAAGCAGAAGCTACAAAAATAGAATAACCCTTAGGCATCAGCCAACTCCTTTCAAGGGCCAAGCCATAAGTGAGAAGGGAGCCAGGATAATCAGCCCCTAACACAATTGGCCCTGAAATGGGGCCGATGAAGAGGAGGTTCCGGGAGGAACCACATCAAGTCCCTGAACCATGCTCTCCGCAGTCAAACCAGCATCACTAGAACAATCCAGTCCAGATGGTGCTCTATGCACTTTACCACATGCCCCAACAGCTGCCATGGAGGAAGCACATACAGCATGCATTGCTGCAGCCAGGACTAAATAAGGCCCTCAGAGTCAGCTGTCATGCAGTAACTGAAAAAACATCACACTGTGGCACTGGATCAGGATGACATCAGTTCCATCATGGGGTGATCTCAGTTGCAGAGAATTATCTGAAACGCCTCCTGATTCAATTCCCACTTTCTGGGATTGAGTGTGATGACTAAGGACGACAACATCCACAATGACTAGCCCATCAATGTGCCAAGTCAACAGGAAGCTCATTTCCTTCCAGGCAAACCAGAGAGCCATTCCCAGGGCCACACCTCGTGCCGCCTTAGAGATTGATATGCTACTGCAGAGGGGCATTGTCCAAGAACAATTGCACTGCCTCGCGCTTGACCAAATGCTGGAACGCAAAAGGGCCAGCCAGATAGTCATTGTTTTGAGATGGTTGATGGACCACACTGCATTTCAGTGGCTCCAATGGTCCTGGGCCAGTCAGTCTTGCCAAGGGCTCCCCAGTCCGTAAAACTGGCATCAATCATCAGAAAAATCCACAAGTAAGTATCCAGTGGCATGTCCAGATACTATGGATGTAGTCAACACCTCAAGCAGGCTCTCACTCCCAGCTGGAGTGAAAGCCTGAGCTCAAACTCCGGTCAGGAAGGACCGCTAGAGCGGCCTCATATGAACACACACCCATGAGCACACACCTTGATCATAGCCTTCATCAAGCAGATAAGCTATAAATCTGAAAACCTGGGAGCCTGTGGAGAATAGAAACCTTCAACTCAATCCAACAGTCTCTGTACATTCTACTCTAGCAGGAAGACTACCCACTCGAGCATCGAACCATACTCCCAGGAATTTCAGGGATTGGGAAGGCTCCAACAGATGCTTTCCCCAATTGACCACCCAGCAGAGGCCTTCAAGAAGGAACTACTCAGGTCTCTGATAGAGAACAGGTTCAGATGAGCCAGTCATCCAGAAACAGGCATACACATAGTCCTTAGCACCATAGTGCAGCAGCGAACATCATCATAAACTTTAAGAACAGTCTTGGGGCAGCAGAGAGGCCAAAAGGGAGAGCAGCGAACAGAAGGTATGAGCCAAGCATGGTAAAAATGCAGAAATCCTTACTGATCCCTCCTGAGTCAGAATATGAAAATAAGCTTCAGCCAAAGCTAGAGATTCTCGGAACTCCCAATAAGATCACAGATTTCAGACTTTCCATTAGGAAGCACAACACACACAAAGGAGCATCAATCCCCTTGAGCTCAAGCACTGGTTATAAGAACATAAGAAATGCCAAACTGGGACAGACCAGCATCCATCAAGCCCAGAATCCAGTTTCCAACAGCGGCCAATCCAGGTCACAAGTGCTTGGCAGTTTTTCAAAGACATACAGGTTCCACAATGCTTTTGGGGCAAGCAGAGGATTTCCTGGGTGCTCATTAATAATGGTTTAAGGACCTTCCCCTCTAGGAACTTGTCCAAACCTTTTTTAAACCGAGCTACGCTAAAAGCTTTTACTACATCCTACAGAAAAATTCCAGAGCTTGATTACACATTGAGTGAAAAAATATTTTCTCTTATTAGTCTTAAATGGGCTACACTGCAGCTTCATTGCATGTCCCCTAGTCTTTCTAATTTTAATAGCATAAACAATCAATTTATGTTTACCTGTTCCACTCCATCCAAATCTTGACCAGGTCTCCTCCTGCTTCAACGCCGTCTCGGAATGGCTACACATCCAAATGTTCCGAATAAATCTAAAAAAGACAGACGTCCTATTCATCGGAAGAGACCAGTTGTTCACCACCCCCTTCATCAATCAAGGTGAGCAACGCAGAACTCATCTCCAAGACAACGATCAGATACCTAGGAGTAACACTGAACCAGCGCCTGGACATGCATGCCCACATAGATAATACCGTCAGGACAATCTACCATAAAATACGGACGCTACGCCTCATGAAGGACACCCTAGAACCAAATGACTTTCGAACAGTCTTCCAGGCCATCATAATGCCCCACTTCGATTACGCCAACTCCATCCTACTTGGCCTCCCAAAGAGCTCGATAAATCCCTTGCAGCTAGCAATGAATACTGCAGCGAGAACCCTCTATGGAGCAGCTCGAAGAGACCATATTACCCCCATTCTGAAGAGCCTACACTGGCTCCCCGTACAATACCGGATTACATTTAAGATCTTAACCATGACATTTAAAGCAGTTAATAGAATCACCTCAACCACCTTGTCAGACCCTTATGTGATGTCATCCATGAATTGGTGGGGTTCTCCTTGTTCAGTGGGGTGCCCCGATTGTTCGAATGATGGAAGGTTCTTGTTAGCCAATGAAAAACATTCCCTATATAAACAAACCGAGCAGGAGAACTCGGCGACATTTGGCAGTTAACACAGCCTATGAGATAGAGCTCGGGAGATACTGCACTTGAAACAGAGAAATTGGTCCCGAAACGTGCACGTCGTGCTATCAAATGAATGGATCGTGTTATGCTGCTTCATAAGAGATTTTCTGGTGATATTAAGTTAAGTTTTTAAATGCCAACATTTTCGGGTTACAAAATAAAATGGATGCAGCCGTCTGGTGGAGTTAAAGTGTAGTTTTAACTTCCCTCGGCTTTATCTGACAAAAATTGGGTGATTGAAATATTGCTTTGTTTTGAGGGGGAACTTCGATAACTTTTTTGATATTGGATAATTTTTAGCGTTATCGATAATTGGGGTGAGGTGAATATTTGTTCCATGAAGACAGCCAAGCTGCTCTCCAAGGCCGTCAACCTGAGTCCAAGCTCAGGAGACTCAGCAGCCCCCAACTCGGACCCCGACAGCATCGGGTCCGTCATCGGCTCCCACGGAGGAGAGTCCACGAGGAGAACAGCACTTACGTGACTCGGGGACTCCGGCTCCACGCGAGGTAACTTGGACAGCCTCTCCGACTCTGAGATCCTGGGGTGGCGGTCAGGGCTACGCGACCTGGCCCTCGAGGATCCAGGAGCCTCCACCGACGCCACCCTCGCGAGCTTCTTGTTCCTTCTGTGCTCCCGGGTGGGAGATTCCCTCTCAGAGGAACCCCGACGGCGCTCGGGGTCAGACTCCCGAGATGTCGAGACCTCTGACGAAGTCCAGGCCCAGCCAGACGCGGACTCTGAGAAAATTCTCTCATGTTGATGCTGACGGCTCCAAAGTGCCTTCAACGACATTTTGCCGCACGGGCCACAGGCCAGCGGGTCATGGTCGGGCCCGAGGGAACGGAGACAGCAGTCATGTGTGTCGGTGAGAGACATGTTTCTTGCACCGATCACACTTTTTGAACCCGCTGGCAGCCATGGGGGGAAAAAGGGCCCCTGCAAGGTCAAAAGACCGGGCTGCCAGTGAAAACACAAAAAGAGCGCAAACTCTAGTCAAAAAGGACAAAACCCGAAAATCAAAACTCCGGACTCGATACCGGTGTACTGAGCCCAGGCAGGAAGGGGAACCGGCGTCAAACCGGATCAGAAAAAGCCAAAATAGCCGAAAAAAATCTACTTTTCCTGGGTGACACAAACTCACATCTGTTGGGCTCTGCGGAAAAAGAAAGACTGAGCAAAATGGCACCCTTGGGCGGGAAGGGGACCATGCATGCGCGCTGCATTCACAAAGGCTTTCCTTGAAAGCTGGGGAAATGCTCCACACAGGGGCTCCGTCGGCGCCGTCACCCATATGTGAGGACTGACTTCCTGCTTGGTCCTGGAAAAACTGAAATCACCTATAATTATTACTGTGTTGTAACTTTTGTTAACTTCCCTGATTTCCTTAAGCATTTCATCATCCATTGGTTCATTCTAGCCAGACGGTTGGTAGTACATCTCCCACTGCCATTACCTTCCCCTTTTTACATGGAATTTCAATCCATAGAAATTCTACAGTGAATTTTGTTTCCTGCAAAATTTTAATCCTGTGTGACTCAATCCCCTCTCTAACAGGGTGCAACCCCTCCACCAATTTGATCTACGCTAACTTTGCGATATTATTTGTAACCAGGTATCAGTGTCCCACTGGTTGTCCTCCTTCCACCAGGTCTCTGAGATACCAGTCATATCTAACCTCTCATTTAGTGCTATACATTCTAACTCTCCCATCTTAGTTTTTAGACTTCAAGCATTTCAGAGGTAATATTTTATTCATATTAATCTGTTTATCGGTAGCAGGTGTATTTTGGAATCTTTAAGCTCTGTCTGCTCTGTTCTTAAGGACATTTGGGTTACTTCTGTCTTTACTGGAACCTCTGTCAATATGCCCTCACTAAAATCTTTTGCTAGTATCCTTCAAGGATACATCATTCTGAACCATGCACTCTTGAGCTACTCTCGGCTTTCAACTATTATCTAGTTTAAAGCTGCTCTCTCCCCTTTTTAAAGGTTGATACCAGCAGTCTGGTCCATCCTGGTTAAGGTGGAGCGCATCTCTTTGAAAAATCCCCTTCATTCCCCAGAATGTTCCTCAGTTCCTAACAAATCCAAAACTCTTCCACGCACATCGTCTCATCCATGCATTGAGATTCCGGAGCTCTGCCTGCCTTTTGGGTCCTGCTCGTGGGACAAGAAGAATTCCTGAGAATGCTATCCTGGAAGTTCTGGATTTCAACTTCCTACCTAAAAGCCTAAATTTGGCCTCCAGAACCTCCCTACCATACTTTATGTCATTGATACCAACATGTACCAAGACAGCAGACTCCTCCCCAGTGCTATCTAAAACCTTGTCTATGTGGGGCGTGAAGTCCACTACCTTTGCACCAGGCAAGTATGTTATGAGGCAATACTCATGTCCACCAGCCACCCAGCTATCTACATGCCTAATGATTGAAACACCATCTAAAACTGCTGTCCTAATCCTTCACTTATGGGCACATGGGTCCTGGTAAAACCCACTCGAACCCCTCTTGCTACAGGATCATTTCCTGCCACACAAGGGTGATGCTCTCCGGTCACATGACCTCTCTCCTCCATGACAACAGGGAGGCTGCTAGACTGAAGGTGGAACTTCAGTACTATGTATACTTCTGCCTTCCTTAAGTCCTCCAAGTCTGCTACTCTAGCCTCCAGAGATCGTATTCATTCCCTGAGAGCAAAAAACTCCTTTCACCTAGTGCACACGTAAGATTCCTCACCAACTTGGAGAAAATCATACATGTGACACTCCAAGCAAGAGACTGGAAAGCCTCCATCTCACTGTTGGATTGCTGTCTGCATCTTAGTTTTAAGGTTTTGTTTATTTATTTATTACAGTTTCTTATATACCGCGCTATTTAGAATCAGCGCGGTTTACATCATAACAAAACGACCATAACGACAAACTGTCAGGTTTTACATTGAACAGGAGTACAAACTTGGATAACTGGGTTAACTATATACATAAACTATCTACACTGCAGTGTGAGGGCATTTCTAGATTGGGTCATTTCTTGGAGGGGATATCTAGTTCAGTTGCTGTCTGGGAAATATTGGCAGAAAAGGTATGTTTTGAGAGCCTTTCTGAACTGATATAGATTGGTAATGGCTCTAATGTCAGGGGGTAGGGTGTTCCAGCATTTTGGTACATAAAAACTGAATGCCCTGTTTGTGGTGTTCGTGTTGGACTTTGTTGAAGCCTTTGGTATTGCTAGCAAGTTTACAGCTGATGTTCTTCTTGCTCTGTTGGGGGGGACCATGTGGATTAGATTCGTGAGTGAGAGGGATGAGGTGTCTTTGATTGCCTTAAATGCTAATACAAGGGATTTGAAGGTGATTCTCCCGTGAATTGGTAGCCAGTGTAGCTGTTTGAGAATAGGAGTCACGTGGTCGTTTCTGGATGCACTGTAGAGGACCCTAGCTGCGGCATTCATGGCCAACTGTAAGGGGGTTAGTGTGGATTGGGGGAGACCTTGTAGGATGGCATTTGCAAAGTCAAAATGCGGCAGGATCAGCGCTTGATATATGGTACGGAAATCGTCTGGGTCCAGCAGGGAGCGTAGGTGTTTGAGTTTAGGTATTTAAGCTGTTTACTTAGGTTTGCTGGGGATACTTATACTAATACAATTATACATAATACATCTAATGGGCTTTGCTCACCTCAAGATTAATTAATCTCATGTACTTAAGTAATGTATTCCTGATTAGGATAACCAGCTGCAGCTGACAGTGAATATGGGCACCTCCTTCTCTTTAATAGGTTGAAGAGCCAATAAAGCTAACATTATCTCTGGGGTGGGTGGAAGGAAAAGAAGACTTAATAAAAGCTGGCTTCCTACACAATGCCCTGACCTAAAGGTTGGAAGGTACCATGTTTCTATGGCACCACAAAATAACTGGAATACCTGTCCTTTCCTGCTCTGCCAGGGGCACTGGGACCACTGCCTGCAGGCACAGTAACTTGTCCAGTATGACATAAGAACAAAACATAAGATCATAAGATATGCCATACTGGGTCAGACCAAGGTCCATCAAGCCCAGTATCCTGTTTCCAACAGTGGCCAATTTAGGTCATACGTACCTAGCAGTTTCTCCAAAAGACAGGTTCCACAATGCTTGTATTGGGTCAAGCATTGATATCCTGGGTCCCTTCTTAATAATGGTTTATGGACCTTTCCTCCAGGAACTCGTCCAGACCTTTTTTAAACCCAGCTACACGAACAGCCTCCGGTAACAAATGCCAGAGTTTGATTACACGTTGAGTGAAAAAATATTTTCTTTCATTAGTCTTAAATAGTTTACCCTGTAGCTTCATTGCATGTCCCCTAATCTTTCTATATTCTGATAATGTAAACAATCGATCTACGTTTACCCGTTCCACTCCATTCATTAATTTATAGACTTCTATCATATCTCCCCTCAGCCGTCTCTTTTCCAGGTTAAAGAGCCCTAACCTTTTTAGCCTTTCTTCATAGGGGTATCCTTCCATCCCCTTTACCATTTTGGTGGCTCTTCTCTGAACCTTTTCTAATAAAGAGTAGTTACTCACCTGTAACAGGTGTTCTCCAGGAGCAGCAGGAATCAGTCCTCACATATGGGTGACATCGACGTCGATGGAGCCCTTGCGAAGCATTTCCCCAGCTTTCTATGAAAGCCTTTGGGAATACTGCACGCATGCGCAGTCCCCTTCCCGCCTAAAGGTGCCATCTTGCTCAGTCTGATGACATAGCTAAAAAACAGCACACAAAAAGGAAATATTTAACTATATACAACTGCAACTCCCAGGGGAGGAGGGAGGGTTGTGAGGACTAATTCCTGCTGCTCCTGGAGAACACCTGTTACAGGTGAGTAACTACTCTTTCTCCAGGACCAAGCAGGAAGTCAGTCCTCACATATGGGTGACTCCCTAGCTCTGGGCTACCAGGAACCCAGGCTGAACAAGTGAACTCCCTCTAGTCCCAGCATTTCCTGAAAGATGCTTCTTTGGCAACAGCAGCCTCTCTGACCTCACCTTTAAAACATGCTGGCAGTTTTTTCGACTTCCTTCCACTTTTCTTAAAGCGTGGAATACAGCTGGTCTGAGCTTCCAAGATAGTATTTTAACACCACCCAAGCTTGATGTATGTCTTTAACCTTTGCAATTGCTCCTTTTAGTTTTTTTCTTATTTTCCTCATTTTATCATAGTCTCCCTTTCGAAAGTTAAACGGTAGTACTGTGGATTGCCTTACTATCCCTCCTCCACTAATTAAATCAAATGCGATCATGCTATGATCACTATTGCCAAGTGGCCCCCAACACCCTTATCTCTTGCACTAGATCTGGTGTTCCACTAAGGACTAGGTCTAATATGGCTTCCCCTCTCGTCGGTTCATGAACCAGCTTCTCCAAGAAGCAGTCATTTATTTCATCTAGGAACTTTATCTCCCTAGCATGTCCTGCCGTGAAACTGACCCAGTCGATACCAGGGTAATTGAAATCACCATTATTACTGCACTGTAACTTTTGTTAGCTTCCTTGATTTCTTTGAGCATTTCATCATCCATTTGTTCATTCTGGCCAGGAGGTCGATAGTACACCCCCCACTTCCATCGCCTTCCTCTTTTTACATGGAATTTCAATCCATAGAGATTCTACAGCAAATTTTGTTTCCTGCAAAACTTTAATCCTTTCTGACTCAATGCCCTCTCTAACATAGTGCGCAACCCCTCCACCAATTTGATCAGCTCTATCATTACGATATAGTTTGTACCCAGGTATCACAGTGTCCCACTGGTTGTCCTCCTTCCACCATGTCTCTGAGATTCCAATCATATCTAACCTCTCATTTAGTGCTATATATTCTAACTCTCCCATCTTATTTTTTAGACTTCTAGCATTTGCATACAAGCATTTTAGAGACTGTATTTTATTCATATTAATCTGGCTATTGGTAGACATGGGTAATTTGGGATCTTTAAGCTCTGCCTGCTCCATACTCAAGGGCATTTGGGCTACTTTACTCTTTTTTGGAACCTCTCTGCTTTTGGTAGTATCCTTCAATGATACATTCTTCCGAACCATGCGCTCTTGGGCGACTGTCGGCTTTCCCCTATTATCTAGTTTAAAAGCTGCTATATCTCCTTTTTAAAGGTTAATGCCAGCAGTCTGGTTCCATCCCAGTTAAGGTGAAGCCCATCCCTTCGGAAGAGCCCCTCCTTTCCTCAGAATGTTCCCCAGTTCCTAACAAATCCAAAACCCTCATCTCTGCACCATTGTCTCATCCACGCATTGAGACTCCGGAGCTCTGCCTGCCTTTTGGGTCCTGGGCGTGGAACGGGAAGCATTTCGGAGAACGCTACCCTGGAAGTTCTGGATTTCAACTTCCTACCTAAAAGCCTAAATTTAGCCTCCAGAACCTCCTACCACATTTTCCTATGTCATTGGTACCGACAAATACCAAGACAACAGACTCCTCCCCAGCACTATCTAAGACCTTATCTAGGTGGCGCATGAGGTCTGCTACCTTCGCACCGGGTAGGCATGTTACCAGGCAATCCTCACGTCCACCAGCCATCCAGCTATTTACATGCCTAATGATCGAATCAGCAACTATAACGGCTGTCCTAACCCTTCCCTCATGGGCACATGGCCCTGGAGAAACTTCCTTGGTGTGAGAGGGTTTTACATCACCCGGAGGACAGGTCCTAGTTACAGGATCACTTCCTGCCACACCTGGGTAATGCTCTCCTGTCACGTGACCTCTCTCTTCCATGGCAACTGGGATCCTGCCAGACTGGAGGTGGGACTTCAGGACTATATCCTTGTAGGTCTCGTCTATGTACCTCTCTGTCTTTCTTATGTTTTCCAAGTCTGCTACTCTAGCCTCTAGAGAACGGACTCGTTCCGAGAGCAAAGAGCTCCTTGCACCTGTTAATTAAATAAATACAGAGGCACTATCACCTCCTTTTTCCTGCTGATCATTCCTCTCTCTATTTGAGAAATGCCCTATTTATTAAAAGTACCTAAGATGTTTAAGATTCTAGGGATCACTTCTGAGGTTGAAGAACTATGCTGGAGTTTGTCTGCCAATTAGATTTTGCTCCCTAGCATGTAAATGGCTTGGACTGCTGTATAACTGAGGTGTGCAAAGTCCCTACTTGCATTGCTTCTCACAATAAGTAAATGGATCCTGCATGTCCTGTCAGCTAACACAAAAACATTAGCACGTGATTTGTCTGTCTGAATTAGAAATGACTGACCCTGAATTAGATGAGCAAACACATAGGGGAAGTAAATCCTGCACAGTTGTTTCTGAGGTGTAAAGTGAAGCCCCTTGAGCAGATAGGTTTTGGTAGTCCACCACTAACATAATTCAAATGGAAGTGGGCAGTCAAATTAGAAATAAGGGCTGGGTTTTGAGGTTTCGTTGTGGCTTTCTTCCCTTGAGGCGATCAAGAGACACCGTATGCACTAAAGAGACCATACGCATGGTCCTGCATTTGCAAATAGGTTCTGGCTGTGACTCATGGTGAATACTTAACTTTTTGTACACTATACAAACTTTTGTAATCTATCTTAAAGAGAAAACTTTTGCTTTCTCTCTGTCTAGAAAAACGCCTATGAATGCAATTCTCTTTTCAGGCTGGAGAACCGATTTATCAAAATCTGAAAACTGAAAGACTGACATAGTAAATATTTCCCTCAGGAGGGTGGCTACAGCCAGCAAAGCAGCTGTTAGAAGCCAAAATGTCAAGGTATGAAAAAACCCTGCTTGTATAGGTAAGCTGCTGCAAACACAAGATACTTAGAGTAATTTTATAACCTGGCACCTAGTTTTAGGCATATGTGGCCAAAAACGCACATTTAACTTGTGTACAAGCAACATAATGCCCATGCCTACATTTCTAAAGAACACACTTGTTATAGTATTTTATGACTTATGTGCATAAAACTGTATGACACCCAAGATCCACCCACATGCATGTCCATAGTGAATGTATGTGTAATTGGTCTTAAGTACATACTTGCAGAATGGTGACCAGTTAATGTACACACTAAGTATATATTCACACATGTAAATCCTTAATGCAGGTGATTTAAGCACATAAATAGTGTATATCTTTACACAGCTTTTAATAAAAATGGCTCCCCTTAGTGCACACTCTGGGAATTGAAGACAGCCAGAATGGGAGGACTTGGTATTAGTAATGATTGCTCTGCAGGGTGCTAAAATACTAATTCATTCCAACTGCAGGAAGTATATACATATGCTTATGTACTTTTTGAAAGAGTAAACAATTGATTTGAGTTTACCTGTTCTGCTCCACTCAGGATTTTATAGGCTTCTACTATATCTCCTCTCCGTCCTCTCTTCTACAAGCTGAAGGCTGCAACCACTTTAGCCTTTTCTTATAGGGGAATTGTTCTATCCCATTTATTACTTTTGTTACCCTTCTTTGTACCTTTCCTAATTCTGCTATATTTTTTTTTGTGATGCAGTGACCAGAACTGGATACAATACTCCAAGTGCAGCGGCACCATGGAGCAGTACAAATGTATTTTGCACTTATCCGTATTAAATGTCTTCTACCATTTAGATACTCAGTCTTCCAGTCTCAAGGTCTTCCTGCAATTCTTAACAAGCTGCATACAGTTTAACAACCTTGAATAGTTTTGTCTCATGTGCAAATCTGGTCACCTCACGTACAAATCCCTGCAATACTCACTATTTGCCAGTCTCCATTGAAAAAAATGACTATTAAACCCTAAACTTTTTTTAACCAATTCACAATAGGACATTGCTTCGAATCCCATGGCTTTTTGATTTCCTCAGGAGAGTCTCATACCTGCAAAAATAAATGTAGCAGACTTGTGAGGAAATACTTTCCTTGGCTAAATCCATGTTGGCTTTGTTCCATTAAACCATGAAATATCTAAAGGGCATGTTTACTAAGCTGGGATAATGGTTAGCATGGGCTATTTGTAACTTGATCCCATTGAGTAACATGGGACCTATTTGCAAATAGTCTGTGCTAACTATTAGCCCAGCTTAGTAAACATGCCCACAAGAGAATTTTATTCTTAACAATAGTTGCTATCATTTGGCCCAGCATTGGCATCAGGCTTATCAGTTTGTTGCTTCCTGGATCACATCTGGAACCTGTATAGAAAACTGGCATTGCACTGTGCACCCTCCAATTTTCAGGTACTGTAGACTATTTTGATAGGCTACAAATTACTTATAAAGACCAGCAGTTTCATTTTTGAGTTCTTTCAGTACTCAGCGGTATATACCATCTGGTCCAGGTGATTTTCTACTCTTCAGTTTGTCAGTGTGCCCTATTACATCTTCCAGGTTCATCGAGATATGCTTTACTTCATCTGAATCATCATCATACCATTTCTGTTATGAAATCTCAGTAAAGACAGAACAAAAATTTCATTTAGTCTTTCAACTATGGTCTTTTCCTCTCTGAGTGCATCTTTTGCTCTTCGATCATCTAATGGTCCAACTGACTGACCGAACCCATCATAGGCTTCTTGCTTCAAATATACCTGAAAAGTTATTATGAGTTTTTGCCTCTATGGCAAGCTTCTTTTCAAAGTTGCTTTTTGCCTGCCTTATCTATGGGTTTGCATCTAACTTGCTAGTACTTATGTCATTTACTATTTTATTAATCTGGATCTTTCTTCCATTTTTTTTGAATGATGTTCTTTTGGCTATAATAGCTTCCTCTTTCACTTCACCCTCTAACCATACTGGTTGCTATCTGGCCTTCCTTCTGTTCTTTTTATTGCATGAAATACATCTTGTCTGGGCTTCCAAGATGGTATTTTTAAATAGCATTAATCCCTGATGAAAGCTCTTTGACCATTTCCTCAGTCTCCCTTTTGAAAGTTAAATGCTAGTGCAGTAGATTCTCAGTATCCTCAACAAATCCTGTGTTTGACTAATGACTAGGCCAAAAACAATTCCTCCCATCTTGTCAGTTTCTGAACCAGCTGCTCCACAAAACACTTATTTACTTCAACTAGGAACTGTAATCTTTCTTCCACACCCTGGGCAGGGCTGAAAGCCTGACTTTACCTGTTCATGGCTTGTGATTCTCACAAAGACGTGCACACTTAAAACTACGACAATAGCCCATATGTTTATTTATTTAGCTGTGCTTTTATACCACTTTTCGCCGGGTCAAAGCGGTTTACAATCAACTGAAGAATACAATAAAACATGAAGTAAATGTATATTAACTATGGATAGATATGTAATTGTAGTAACCAGTTCATAACTAAGTTAACTATATACACTGGTATGTTTTCGTTGGGGTGGGGGGGGGGGGGGAGGTAGTGTTAAGTTCCAGTTTGCCTTTTTTCCATTTGCAGATACAGGCATGTCTGCATGGACTCCTCCGTGTTGAGAGATGTGAAAGTATGTTTCATAGTACCAGGGACTGGATATATTAACACGAGGGGGAGTATATGGTGTCTGTTGTGACTCACAGGGCCATAACAAGAGTTCGCAAGCAGTGGAACTGCACAGGGCACAAGTGCAGAAGGAGTGCTGGTATTATCACTGGGCTTCTAGGAAGCTCAAAAAGAGCGCGTTACTATATGTGGCTGGGTGAGGTGGGGTATCAGATTAGTCAGTAACACAGGGTGCACTTCCAATTTGGCAATGTAGGTGAATGGTATATAGCAGATCACTGTTTCTACAGAAAAAGTATAAGTTACAAACCTGTAGGGAAGTCTGGCAGGTGTGTGGCATGTGCATGAGATGTTTGGCAGAAATGGGGTTATATATGGAGGGGAATGGCATGGGATGTTTACTGGACAAGAATATGTTGAGTGACTGTGTGTATAAGGGTCTTGTGAGTGTGTCTTGGAATGCCGTTTTTGGGTAGGCATGTGATGTGGTGTAGAAAGGTCTGGATATGTGTTCAGGGAAGTTCCCATTCTCCCCCTCTCTTCCAACTCCTCTTCTCCATCATATTCTAGACTCCCTCCTTACACTCTTCCCTTCCCCCCCCCCCCCACACCACTTCCTCCTTATACTCTCTTCCTCCCTCTTTGTACTCTACCCCTTCCTCCGCATTTACCTTTCCCCTTACACTCTCACCTCCACTCTCCCCACCACACTGTCTGCGAGAATGAGGAGAGGTCAATGCCACCGAAGCTGCATCAGAAGGAAACAGGGTACTGAGCTTAGCAGCTCGGTTCTGCCGACCTCTTTTAGACATCATGGCGCAGGACACACAATCCGTGATGGAGTGGTCAGGACCTAAACATTTTAGACACCATTCATGGGTGTCGGTGACAGAAATGGTACCGCCACACTTGGTGCACTTTTTGAAACCTGAGGCAGGTTTCTCCATGGTAAGGAAAAGTTTTTGGGCCTAAGGCCCAAAAAGGCACATGCACCTGAAGAGAAAGAAAAAAGAATATTTTTTTTTAAGACAGAAATAAGAAGAAAAAAACCGGCGGTACCGGTAAAGCGTCGAGGAAGGCAGGCACGACCACAAAAAAGAAAGAAAGAAAAAAGAATTCTTCTGCAGTGACAGGAACACGACCTGCTGGCTCCGCGGAAAAAGAAGAACTGGAGAGAGGTAGTTGGGAAAGGCGGGAAGGCAGCACGCAGGCACTGTGGGATGCTCCCAAAAGCTTTCTAATTGGACGCTGGGGAGCGTTCCCGCGCAGGCTCCGTCGGTACCAACAATACCCATATGTGATGACTACATTTCTGCTTGTTCCTGGAGATAAGTGTTTTTTCTGAATAATTCACAAAATCATTAACACATTAGAAAGAACAGGCAATTGGGGCAAAGATTTAATCGCACAAACTAATGAAGTGGTTCACATTTAACCATCTCAATAAAAAAATCCAAATAAATACTAGCAAAAATCCATATATACCCATATTAGCAATATATCCTCCAAATGCAGGCCATAGCAGCTATAAATTTGAAAAATACCAAGTCAAATTTCCATACACTATAGCAAGTCAGACTTCTTACCTCCCCAGGTACCTGCTATTCGTGGTGCAGTAGATAAAGGATGCACGGAAGACTGAAAAGCTGGCTGCATATCAAGCAGGTCATTAGGAATCTTGGAATTGCTAGAAAAAGGGTGAAACAAACCATTTAGAAAGTTATTAATGATCAGTATATAATTTACTTCAGCACTATAGGAAAACAAAATGCTTTGTTAAATTTAATCACTGAAGTAGAATTTTCATTTATTTAAGACTTCAAACACACATTTTTTTTTTGAAGATGGTTTGTTCTAGTCTATCCTCAGGCTTATTTTCCACTTTATTCAGACACAAAACGGCCTAAGGCAGTGTACATCATAGTATGTTGAACTCATATTTTACCACATAAAATATGATAGACAAGACATTTTAGCTTCTCACTTATTTGCATGAGTCATCAGCTCCAGATCTTGCATTAGCACCATGATCTCTTTCTACAGCTAGATGATACTCAAGTCTTAACAGCAGAAGAACAGACTTAGCTTCTCACTAATTTGCATGAGTCTCTATACTATATCATCTGTACCACCTATGATGCTTTTGATTCAATGGCACGCTCGGCTGCCATGATTATTTCAGTCAGAAGTACAGCTTGGCTCTGGGTATCTGGGCTTCATGAGGACCTTGTCAGGGAGTTAGCCTTTTTGGATCTAAGGTGCAGGAAGCGGTCTCAGAGGTTAGAGACCATTCATCCACAGTCAGGGAACTAGCTGCTCAACCAGTAGAACCAGCATCACAACCCAGACACTCAACTTCCTCACTATCAGAGAGCTTACCATTATCATTTTCAGCCATTTTACCATCGCCGAAAATATTGGCCATATGCCAGGCAGCCATCGCAACACCTTGCTGCATCAGCTTACCCTCATTGCTCCAGACAATGAAACAGAAAGCAACCTCCCAACCCAACTTCTGTCCGCAAACTTACTCCTAGCTTTTTACTACCTTCCGGTAGCAGGCAGAAATTCAGAGAAGCATGGTATTCCATAACTCCCAGTTGGTGGATACTGTCAGACGGCTGCCTGGGTGAGAATCTTCACAGTCTTGTCAAGTGCATATATCTATATGATTTGCAAGGTATTGTGGGCAAAGTAGTTCATTCACCCAGACACAGCTGCTGACAATAATTTAGTTGTGCTCTTGGGTAAAGCCAATAAGATATTTATTTATGGGGTTATTTCTCCCAACACAGATATGCTTGGTAGCACATAAATTAGGTAACTTGCTTTCAGTGTTAACTTGGAAAAACAAAGTCAAAATCAGGAAAACAACAAATGAAAAGCTACAAAGCAAGAAACAAACTGTTCTTTTCAGGTTAACTTCTGATTACTTCCCACATAGATTCAGAAGTGATTCTCTCCTAGCTCACAAGCAATTAGGTAAGGCTTAATTGCTAGCAGTTATCCAGCTGAAACCCCTTAGCTGGCTTGCTTTGTACTGTGTGGGTCAAATCCTGCTTCAGGAGCTTTTCTGAGTAGATTAAAGAACAAATTTTTATTTCTTTGTGATGGTTGCTGTACTTTATAACAGAAAGTTACCAACGGAGTTTGGATAGAGAACAGTCCATATAAACAGGATCCTCATCTGCTATTATTCCCCCTTGTTCAACAAGCATGGGTTCAATATCATGGATTGGCAAAGAATCTCTCAATGGAACATTTTCAGGAGAATACTTGTTTCCCTGCTGTCTTTCAAGGTTATAGCTAGGGCATAGATCAATGTTCATACCTGAGCTTCCATTGCTGCTAGAGTTCCTCTCTATATAGCCTGGCCAGTATGTAGTCCAGTTCTTATGTCCAGCCTTCCAATCCAGATCCCTGGACACTGGATCTCTCTTCAAATACCTTCTGGCACAGGTCTTAGGGGCCCTTCCACGTGCAGCCGTCTCCCTCACAGGTAGCCTCTGGTGATTCCTAGCTCTGCAGCACCATTCCTCTGGCTTTCCCCAGTCCAATGGTGTATGCTGGCCCTTGGAATACCTCCCAGTATACGTACTGCTTTGGACTCTTCTAGACCTCTCAAAGGCTTTTCTCTTCCTTCTTCCAAAGGGTCTCTTTCCCTCTCTGTCCGTCCGGTTTGGCTTCTGCTTCTGATGATCCTTCAGATGAAACTGATGATCAAACTCAAGCTGATTCTCAGGATACTGAGGACAATTCTCTGGATATCCAAGGTGATCATGAAGATGGTCATCTGTAGAATTAACTCTACTCTTATTCTGCCTAGATGAGTGCTCCTCCCTAACACAGCGCAGCTGTGCTGAATCAGGCCCTGCCCTTTGAGATGAGTGCTTAGGGATTACCTCATAGCCCTCCTGATTGAACACACGTTTCCCCACTTCAGCTCCTCTAATGGCTGTTGGAAACCTGGTGCATTCTGGGACTGGTAGTCTTTTATGGCAAAATTCTGTTTTCTTATTTCTACCAGAACTGACAGGTTGCTTGTTCAGAGTCACTTCACCTTTTCTATAGCTCCTTCTTGAGCTATGATAAGCTTCCTTATCACAATACTCATAGTCGAAAGTGGGTACAAGATCAACTTTTTAAAACTTCTATCCCCTCACTCCTGTTCCAATGTGCCCACACTTTTGGTTCGACATGTGCAGGATCCTGGAAGAGGAAATCATGGAGCTCCCCTGCAGTCAAGCTATCAAAGTAATTCCCTGTGAACAATGTGGCCAGGGCTTCTACTACTGTTTCTTCCTGACTCCAAAAAAGACTGGAAGATTACATCCCATCTTTGACCTCCAGGACTCAAATCCTTACATAAAAAGAGAAAAATTCAAAATGACTCTTCTCAGTAGAATCCTCCATTTGCTCAGTCAGCATGACTGGGTGGCCTCTCTGGACCTGAAAGATGCCTACACTCACATTCCCATTCACCCCTTGCAGTGGAAGTACCTTCATTCAAATTCAAGAGTCAACACTACCAATACAGGGTACTCCCTTTCGGACTTTCTGCTATGCCCCATGTATTCATAAAATGTCTTGCAGTCATTGCAAGCCATCTCCAGAGGCAGGGACACTGTGTTTACCCATATCTGGATGGTTGGCTCATATCGGAACCCTCTGCAACGAAAACGAGTCACACAGTTCAGGACACCAGAACCCTCCTTCTAACAGGTTTTGTCAAACAAAATCTCAGTTCAACCATCGGCAGAATCTGTTTCATTGGAGCATGCACAGATACAAGGAAGGGCAAAGTCTTTCTTCCCAATGACAGGCTCCAACTTCTGCAACACTTCACTACATCCTTGATATTTGTCTACTAGGACTTGCAGTACACATTTGCTTTTAGATTGACAGAGACCTGGTTTCCTACTAAATTTTGCAGCAAAAGCATACATTTTAAAGTTCCAAGGTCCTTTGCATAGTAGACTGGTACATAGAAGTAGGATTTCATTTGAAAGTTTAAAGTTCCATTGCTCTGTTAGAAGCCCACCTCATAGCTTGGTTGGTTAATTTAACCAGACTCTACTGCCTGAGAGTTAATTCAATCAGTCTCTGCTCCCTGAGCAGGAGTTCTGACCCAGCAACTGCTATCACAAACACAAAAGGGACTACAAAGCTAAGCTCTAACTTTACTATTTTGGCTGGTTTTTGATATACATTTTCTTTGCCTAATACCTGTCTTTTATTCCCTTAGATCTGAGTGTGCTTTCAGTTCATAGGTGGTCTACTGGCTAGGGACTCAACTTCCCGCCCACCCTAAACCTCGCCTCACCCACCCCGGGGTTGCTTTGCCTCTATAGTCATCATATAGATTGACATCTAACCTCCAATTAGGTGTAACATCCACCTTTACTCCCTGTCCTAGAACGGTTTCATAACCATCTTAATCAGCAAGTCATATATTCAATTAATAGCTGTGGTGTCATTTTAAGAAAAATCATTTTGAGCATAAGAGCTTGCCCTATATGTCTCAAGTTATCTGCCATGCATAAAGAGTACTTACTCACCTGTAAAGCACAGTTATTTACCTGTAACAGGTCATCTCTGGGAACAGCAGGAATAAGTCTTCACATATGGGTATCGTCGGTACCGACGGAGCCTGCGTGGGAACGCTCCCCAGCATCCAATAAGAAAGCTTTTGGGAGCATCCCACGGCGCCTGCGTACTGCCTTCCCGCCTTTCCCAACCGCCTCTCTCCAGTTCAAGTTTTAAAGCTGAGACAAAGAGAGAGAGAGGAAAGGAAAGATAGATAGAGAGATACAACTCCTAGGGGAGGTGGGTGGTTTGTGAAGACTTATTCCTACTGTTCCCAGAGATCACCTGTTACAGGTAAGTAACTGTGCTATCTCCAGGAACAAGCAGGAATGAGTCTTCACATATGGGGACTCCCTAGCTGCAGATGCCAGGGAGAAACCCCAGGTTGTGTGTCCTTGAAAAGGACTCTACCTCCCCCCATGGATCTCTGGCATCCGACCAGGGTAGGTGGGTAGGAGTTGATTAGGAATGGAACAGGTGTTTGAGAACAGCCTGACCAAACGAGGCATCCCGGCGGGAGTCTTTGTCCAAACAGTAATGGGCTGTGAAGGTATGAACCGAGGCCCAGGTGGCCGCTCGACAGATTTGGTCGATGGACAGAGTTCAGATGAGCCATTGAGGCTGCCATGGCTCTCACATTGTGAGCTGTGACATGGCCCTCCAGAGAAATGTTCCTACGCTGGTAGGCGAAAGAAATACACTGAGCAATCCAGTTGGACAGTGTTCTCTTAGAGACTGGAAGTCCTAAATGAGAAGGATCAAAAGCAACAAAGAGTTGAGAAGACTTTCTATGTTGCTGTGTAAGTAAAAAGCGAGAGCTGTCTTACAATCCAAGGTATGAAGATTCCTCTCTGCACTTGATGCATGAGGTCCTGGAAAAAAGACAGGTAAATATACCTCTTGGTTCAGATGAAAAGGCGAGACCACTTTAGGCATAAAGTGTGGATTGGTCCTGAGGACTACCTTATCATGATGGAACCTTGTATAAGGTGGATTAGCTACCAAAGCTTGCAATTCACTGATGCGGCATGCTGAGGTGACTGCAATGAGAAAAATAACTTTCCAAGAAAGAAATTTCAAGGAGGTGGTGGCTAAAGGTTCAAAGGGTGGCTTCATAAGCTGGCCAAGAACCAGGTTTAAGTCCCATGCCAATGGAGGTGGTCTAATGGGAGGTTTAGTTAGAAGAAGGCCTCTCATGAATCCTGCTATAAGAGAGTGAGAGGAAATAGGCTGTCCATTGAGAGGCTTGAGGGACGATGCAATAGCACTCAAATGGACTCTTACTGAATTCGTTTTCAGACCTGCATGGGAAAGATGCAGGAGATACTCTAGTAAAGAATTCAAAGGTATTGCAAGAGGGTTAAGACCCTTCCCTGAACACCAAATGGTAAATCTTTTCCATTTGAAAGCATAGGAACGTCTAGTAGAAGGCTTTCTAGAGGCATGAATAACATCTCTGACTTGCTGAGAGAGATGAAAATCTTGAAGGTCTAGGCCCTCAGCAACCAAGCCCTGAGATGGAGAGACTGGGGGTTTGGGTGCCACAACATTCCCTCTTTCTGGGATAGAAGGTCTGGTGCAGAGCCCAAGTCCAGGGAAGGAGCTTGAGAGAGATGCAGAAGTAGAGGGTACCATACTTGGTGTGGCCAATGTGGTGTTATGAGGATCATGGTCCCTCGATCTCTCTGAAGCTTGAAAAGAGTTTTGGGAATTAGGGGAATGGGTGGAAAGGCATAAAGGAAGTCTTGACCCCAGTGAAGGAGGAAGGCATCCTTGGCCTGAACTCCCTGACACGGAATTCTGGAACAGAACCGGGGAAGTTTGGCATTCCACGGACTTGCAATGAGGTCTATGTCCGGGGTTCCCCAAATTCGAAAAATCCTGGCTACCTGGTCCATGTGGAGGGACCACTCGTGTGGAAGCAGAACTCGACTGAGTCTGTCCGCCCAAGAGTTTTGAACGCCTGGAAGATATACTGCCAGAAGATGGATGTGATGCTCTCTAATGAAGGCCCACAGTCGCAAAGCTTCGTTGCAAAGCGACAGAGAGCCAGTCCCGTCCTGCTTGTTTACATAGAACATGGCTACTTGGTTGTCCGTATGAATGAGGACTGTCCTGTAGCTGAGCAAGGAATGGAACACTCAGAGCTAAGAATATTGCTCTGAGCTCCAAGAGATTGATATGCAGAGAAGTCTCCTGTGGAGACCAGATGCCCTGGGTGAGAGATCCTGCAGATGAGCTCCCCAACCCATTGGAGAAGCATCTGTTGTAAGAGTTGCTTGGGGTAGCGACTGCTGAAAAGGGGACCCCAGCAACAGATTTGGAGAGGACTTCCACCACTGGAGAGGCCACAAAAGGCGACTGGAGTTTGCTATTTTGTCTGACAGGCAACCTGATGCCTGAGTCCATTGGGTGGACAAAGTCCATTGAGCTGCCCTCATGTGAAGGCGAGCATATGGAACCACATGCACGGTGGATGCCATGTGGCCTAATAGTTGTAACATCTCTCGAACAGTTAAATGGGACTTTAACTGTATCTGGGAGGCTAACTGCACCAAGGGTAGGCAACGGGCCTGAGGAAGATAGGCCCTTGCAGTTGTGGTATCCAGCAAGGCCCCTATAAACTCCAGAGACTGAGTAGGGGTGAGATTGGATTTTGGGATGTTTATTACCAGTCCCAAATACTGAAGGACACGCATTGTGCAGGTTAGACAAGTCTGGGCCTCTGACTGGGATGGAGCTCGAATGAGCCAGTCGTCCAGATATGCGAATACGAATATTCCTAGAGTGCGTAGAAATGCAGCTACTACTGCCATGCATTTCATGAACACCCTTGGTGCAGAGGCCAGACCGAAGGGAAGCACCCAGTATTGGTAGTGCTTTCCTTGAAAACGGAACCGAAGGAACCTTCTGTGTGTTGGATGGATGAGGACATGGGTGTACACATCCTTGAGATCTAGAGAACAAAGCCAGTCCTGACTCTGAAGGTATGGAAGCAGATCACCGAGAGAAATCATCTTGAATTTCTCTTTGAATAGAAACTTGTTCAATTCTCTGAGATCTAATATGGGTCTGTAGCCCCCTGTTTTCTTTGGAATAAGAAAATAAGGGGAGTAGAACCCTGAGCCCTGTTGAAGAAGAGGTACTTCTTCTAATGCCCCTTGGGCAAGAAGGGTAGCAATCTCCTGACCCAGAAGGTTGAGGAGAGATGTTGGAGAATTGAACTGTTTCACCATGGTGTGGGGAGGAAAGCTTAAGAAATGAAGCTTGTACCCCTCCCTTATAATGGAGAGGGTCCCTTGCTCTGCTGTGATGTGCACCCATCTGGGAGCAAAGTAAGCCAACCTTCCTGGAATGGTGAGGGGCTCTGGTTCTTCCGGAGCTAGAAAGGCTAAGTTCTCTAGTTGCAAGTCAAAGGCCCTGAGGAGGCTGAGGCTGCTGGGCCGTGGGAGGCCTGGCAGTCTTTGACTTGGCCTGTTTAGGTGGTTGCTGACGCTCTGCAGCAAAACGACCTGCAGAAGATGCCTGCTGACCATAAGCAGGATAATATCTTCCCTTTTTAGAAAAAGTTGTCTTTTTGAACAATCTTTTCTTAACAGGAGCAGAGGTAGACTTTGAAAGTCGATCCAAAGCAGAGTTCTCAGCATCCATCTGAGTGGCCTTTGCTTGCCAATCCTTGCCAAAAAGGTTTTCACCTGTACAAGGAAGATTTCCCAATTCATCTTGGACCCAGAGTTCCAAATCAGAGGCTTGTAACCAAGCAATTCTGCGTGCACCTATGGCAATAGCCGAGGCTCTGCTTACACACTCAAAAGAGTCAAAAGCTGCACGGTTGGAAAATTTGGAAACATCTTGGGCATGTTTGAGCCAAGTGAGAAATTCCTGCCTTTTATCTTCTGAAATAAAAGGAGCTAAAGTCTGCAGATGATCTGTGACTTCTTTTAGAAACATCCCCATATAGAGACTATAGGAGTTGATTCTGGCAGCAAGCATATTAGCTTGGAAAACCCTTCGGCCAAAAGCATCTAGGGTCCTGCATTCACGTCCTGGAGGATTAGATGAGTGTCTCTTTGCACTCTTTATTTTCCTCATGGCAGACTCTACCACAATAGAGTGGTGAGGAAGCTGAGACTTATGAAAGCCAGGACAAGGAGGGACACGGTACATGGTGTCTAACCTAAGAGAATGAGGAGAAGTGGTAAGAGGAGTCTCCCACATGCTCAACATGAGATCATAGAGAATCTCATGAATAGGTAAGGTAGCTGCCTCTTTAGGAGCCTTAGGATATTGCAAAATATCTAATTGCTTGGCTCTAGGCTCTGACTCAGGGGCCACTGTAATGGAGAGGTCCCTAGCCACTTCCCTAATGAAGTCTTGAAAAGACAAGTCTTCTGGAGGAGACATTCTTCGTTTTGGAGAAGACGACTCCTGAGGAAGAAGTACCGATGACTAGAAAGAAGCCTCCGACTCGTCAGAGTCTTCAGAGGAATCGAAGTATTGCCTGTCTGGATGCTCTTGTAAAGCCCGATATGCGTACCGAGTGGGATCGACATCGGGAGTAAGCAGTACCGGTTCGGTACCGATGGGCATCATAGGACAGGGTACCGTTGCAGTCGACACCGAAGCCGATGTCGATGCAATCGGTACCGGCAACAGAGATTGTTGCGGTACCGGAGGCGTCGCATCCTGCATAAACACCGTTAGGGTGCGCTGCATGGACAGAATCTTCTGATCCATCAACGCCACCAGAGTCTGGATGTCGGTACCAGTGGAGGCCACCGGTACCGCAGAACACGGCAACAGGTGATCGGTTGAGACCAAGCCATCGATGTCAACCTGTGACCCCATAGACAATGCTTTGGAAGCCGGAACTTCCCGCCGGGGTAATTTTGCCGGTGCGGAATCCTCGAGGACAAGCCCGGAGGCATCTCAATGCTTAGAGGGAGATTTGCCCTTCGAGGACGGGCTAGATTTATGTTTGGTTACCTGAGATCCATGGGAGGAAGAAGCAGCCCTGGAAGACGTCGATGCCACCGAGGCTGCATCAGAGGGAAACAGGGTACTGAGCTTGGCTGCTCGGTTCTGCCGACCTCTTTTAGACATCATGGTACAGGACACACAATCCGTGATGGAATGGTCAGGACCTAAACATTTTAGACACCAATCATGGGTGTTGGTGACAGAAATAGTACCGCCACATTTTGTGCACTTTTTGAACCCGGAAGCGGGCTTCTCCATGAGCAGAAAAATATTCAGGCCTAAGGCCCAAACTGAAAATGCACAGTTGAAGTAAAGAATAGTTTTTTGTTTGTTTGTTTTTTAAGAAAGAAAAGAAAAGACCGGCGGTACCGGTCTGACGTTGAAGAAGGCAGACACGAGACAGAAAAATAAAGAAAAAAATAAAGAACTTCTTCTGTGGTGACAGGAACACGACCTGCTGGCTCCGTGGAAAAGAAGAACTGGAGAGAGGCGGTTGGGAAAGGCGGGAAGGCAGCACGCAGGCGCTGTGGGATGCTCCCTAAAGCTTTCTTATTGGATGATGGGGAGCGTTCCCACGCAGGCTCCGTCGGTACCGATGATACCCATATGTGAAGACTCATTCCTGCTTGTTCCTGGAGATCAGGAGATAGGGAGTCACCCATATGTGAGGACTGACTTCCTGCTTGGTCCTGGAGAAAGAGTAGTTACTCACCTGAAACAGGTGTTCTCCAGGAGCAACAGGAATCAGTCCTCACATATGGCTGTCATCGGCACCGATGAAGCCCCAGCGGAGCATTTCCCCAGCTTTCTATGAAAGCCTTTGGGAATGCAGGCACGCATGCGCGGTTCCCTTTCCGCCTAAAGGTGCCATCTTACCTCAGTCATATGACATAGTTAAGAACAGCACACAAAAATGAAAAATAAACTATGTACAACTGCAACTCCAAGGGGAGGAGGGAGGGTTGTGAGGACTGATTCCTGCTGCTCCTGGAGAACACCTGTTACAGGTGAGTAACTACTCTTTCTCCAGGACCAAGCAGGACGTCAGTCCTCACATATGGGTGACTCCCTAGCTCTGGGCTACCGAAGAACCCAGGCTGAACAAGAGAACTCCCTCTAGTCCCAGCACCAAAGAAAGGCTTTTCAAGGACACAACCTCCACCGGTAGCCCAATAGAGAGCAGGAGGGCAGGAGTTGCCTAAACCTCAAAGAGATTCCGGAGCACTGCCTGGCCAAAAGCACTGTCCCTACGGGACTCCCTCTCCAGGCAGTAATGGGCCGCAAAAGTCTGGCTTGAAGACGAAGTTGCAGCCCTGCAGATGTCTACCAAGGGCACAGAGCGGAGATGAGCCACTGAGGCAGCCATTGCCCTGACATGATGGGCCGTGACCCTACCCTGCAAAGGAAGGCCAGCCGCCTTGTAAGCCCAGGTGATACAGTCAGCCACCCAGATGGACAAGGTACGCTTGGACACAGCCACCCCCAACTTATTGGGGTCAAAAGATACGAAGAGCTGAGTAGCCCTTCTATGTCCCTGCGTACGGTCAAGGTAGAAGGATAAGGCCCTCCTACAGTCCAGGGTATGCAGAACTGCTTCAGCCTGGCTTGCATGAGGCCTAGGGAAGAATGTTGGAAGGACCACCTCCTGATTGAGGTGGAAAGAGGAGACAACCTTTGGGAGGAACTTTGGGTGAGTTCTGAGGACTACCCTGTTCCTATAAATCCTGGTTTAAGGCCTGTCACAGACCAGGGCCTGATGCTCACTTACTCGCCTAGACGAGGTAAGGGCTATCAGGAAAAGTGTCTTCCAGGAGAGGAAGCGTAGTGGACAAGTAGCCATCGGCTCAAAAGGAGGGCGAGTCAGTTGCTGCAAGACCACATTCAGCTCCCACTCAGGGGCAGGAGGACGGATGGGAGGCTTGAGCAAAAGCAAGCCCCTGAGAAAGCGGAACACCAAGGGTTGACCAGATAGAGTGTGTCCCTCCACCAATGAGTGGTGAGCTGCTAGAGCTGAGAGGTGGACCCGAACAGAATTGGACTTAAGTCCCTGATTGGATAAGTGCAGTAAGTACTGAAGAACTGCTGGCACAGTACAGGAGAAAGGATCCTCTGTACGTAGGTGACACCACACAGAAAGCCTCTTCCATTTGAGAGCATAGGTTTTCCTAGTGGACTGTTTCCTAGAGGCTAGGACAACCTCCTCAACTTCCTGAGGTAGGCCACAGGGAGCCAAAACTACCCTTGCAGCCTCCAGGCCATCAAATTGAGAGACTTTAGATTGGGGTGCAGAAGGGAACCCTGGTCCTGTGTGAGAAGGTCGGGTTGCAACCCCAGAGGCAGTGGAGGATCCACCGCCAGTTGAAGCAGAAGAGGAAACCAAGGCTGCCTCGGCCACCTGGGAGCTACCAGCAGGACCGAGGCCTTGTTCTGGAGAATCTTGAATAGGGTTCGAGCCACCAAGGGTGTGGGAGGAAACGCATAGAGGAGGCCCTGAGACCAAGATATCAGAAAAGCATCCGCTGCTATTCGCAGAGGATGTGGTTGTCTGGAGCAGAACTTTGGCAGTTGCTTGTTGATGGGGCTGGCAAAGAGATCCATCAAAGGGAGACCCCATTTCAGGAAGATCTTCTGAACTACTGAAGGATGCAGCTGCCACTCGTGGGGCTGCAGTATCCTGCTCAACCTGTCTGCCAGGTAGTTGTCCTGGCCCGGAAGGTACACAGCCCTGAGGAGCATGTTGTGCTTGAGGGCAAAAGAACAAAGGTCCTGTGCTTCCTGACAAAGGATCCTGGACCCAGTTCCGCCCTGTTTACATAAAACATGGCAACTTGGTTGTCTGTCTGAATCAGAACAGACTGTAGAGCCAGGGTAGGAGTGAAAGCTTTGAGTGCTAATCGAATAGCTCTGAGTTCTAGGAGATTGATCTGCTGTGCAGCCTCCCAGGGAGACCACAGACCCAGGGTGCACTTGCCCAGACAATGCGCTCCCCAGCCTTGCAGGGAGGCATCTGTTAGAATTACTGTGTAACCTGGAATCTGAAAGGGCACCACGTTCAGCAGGATGAGTGGGTGTAGCCACCAGTTGAGGGAGTGCAGAAATGGTCTGGACACCCTTATCCTGTCTTTGAGGCTGCCAGTGGCCTGTGACCACTGAGTCCGAAGGCACCACTGGGCAGGCCGCATATGGAGCCTGGCATTGGGGGTCACATGTACTGTTGAAGCCATGTGGCCTAGAAGCCTCAGGCAGAGTCTGGCGGAGACCAGGGACCTGCTGAGAAACTGATGTGCCGAGGCCATCAACCTTTGGGCTCTGTTTTCTGGCAAGAATGCCTTTGCCAGGAGAGAGTCCAACCTTGCTCCTATGAACTCCAAGTTCTGGGAAGGGAGCAAAGTGGACTTTGCGAAGTTTATGACAAACCCCAGGCGTTGTAGAAGAGCAATGGTCCTGATGGTGGCTTGATTGGCCTCCTGACCTGTCTGACCCCTGATGAGCCAGTCGTCCAGATAGGAGAAGACAAAGATGCCCTGATTTCTCAGGTAGGCCGCCACCACTGCTAAGCACTTTGTAAAGACTCTGGGGGAAGAGGTGAGGCCGAAAGGCAGCACTCTGTACTGATAATGGTTTCCCTCCCACAATGAACCTGAGGTACTTTCTGTGGTCTGGATGAATGAGGATGTGAGTGTATGCATCCTTTAGATCTAAGGAGCATAGCCAATCTCCCTGCTGAAGGTAGGGCAGAAGGGTTCCAAGAGTAAGCATCTTGAACTTTTCCTTCACTAGAAACTTGTTGAGCTTCCTGAGGTCCAAAATGGGACGAAGGCCACCGGTTCTTTTGGGCACCAGGAAATACCTGGAGTAGAATCCGTGACCTTGCAAGTGGGGAGGCACAGGCTCCCACGCCCTGTCCACCAACAGACCCTGAAGCTCCTGACAGAGAAGGTCTGTGTGCAGAGGAGGCCTTGGAGGCTCCCCTGGAAAATATGGAGGTGGCAGTTGGTGGAAATGGAGGGCATATCCCCTGTGGATGATGTCCAGCACCCAACTGTCCCTGGTGATAAGGGGCCACTGGTGGGCAAAGAGGGCGAGACGACCTCCTGTGCAGGGTTGGGTGAGCAGTGGAGGAGAAGCTATGCTCAAGGAGTCAAAGCCCCCACCCTGCTGAGAGGTAACAGGGGCCTGAGGCTTGGGGGTCCTCTGCCTACGGGGCCCATTACCCTGGCCCTTGGCTTGCTGACCCTGGGGGGCAGCTTGGGCAGCCTAATATTGTGGATATTGTTTGTAGGCAGTGCCCTTCCTCGGGTAAAAGGGCTTTTTACCCGAGCCCTTCTTTTTATGAGAAGGGGCAGAGGTCTTCCTCGACAGCCTTGTCCGGGTGAGGTGCTCGATCTCGAGCTGAGCGGCCTTCTCGGTCATGGGCTTGCCAAAAAGGTTTTCACCTCGGCAAGGGACATCGACCAACTTGTCCTGAACCCATGGCTCGAGGTCCGATGACTGCAGCCATGCCTGGCGTCGAGCCGCGATGCCGGCTGCCGCGACTCGGGCCGAAGCCTCGAAGCCATAGTAGGCGGCGCGGGACATGAACTTCGAGCAGTCCCGAATCCCCAAGGACAAGGACTTAAATCTCTGCAAGGGTTCCCTGGAAAGACCAGCAGAGAATCCAGCCAACTCCTTGGCCAGATCCTGCAAGTACATGCCCATGTACAGCTGGTAAGACTGGACACGGCAAGCAAGCATCGAGCCCTGAAAACACTTTCTACCGACGCCATCTAGGTTTCGGGCCTCACTGCCAGGAGGCACCGCGGCGTGCATCTTCTGACTCTTCAGACGATGTATGGCCGATTCCACAACCATGGAATGGTGTGGTAGCTGTGATTTCTGAAAACCAGGGCTCTTACGGAGCCGATAGATCGAATCGACCCGCTTGTTAAGAACCGGCGCCGAGGCCGGTGCCTCCCACATATGGAAGAGGAGCCGTTCCAGCATCGGAGGAACCAGGACAGTAAAGGCCTCCTTCGGAGGAGAGTCATACTGCAGTGCCTCGAGCTCTTCAGCTCGAGGCTCTTCCTCGGGATCCACTGGAATAGTCAAGGCAGTGGCCATATCCTGGACAAACTCCGAGAAGTGGGTGTCCTCCGGGGGGGGGGGGGGAGATCTACTCCGGGGCTCAGACTGCGGTGAGTCCGAAGGGACGCACCGAGTCTTAAAGGTGTCTGGAGACTCCTCGTCCTCCGTCTCCCAAGCCTACTCATCCGAGGAAGAGTCGGGGTCTGACCCCGCGGGGCCCTGGAGCACCCGCCCCGACGCCGGAAGCACCGGCGTCGACACCCTCGTTCCCGAACGGGAGGTCGAGGGGGACCGCGACCGAGGTCGACTCCGAGCCACGATGGACTCGAGTATCGGCTCGGTCTCCGGGGTCGACTTTGACGTCAATGTCCTGGTGGTCGGGGCAGATGCGCCAGACAGGCTGGCCATCAGTGCCCGCTGCTGCTCCATGAAGGCAGACATTCTGCTCTCCAAGGCTGTCATCCTGAGACTCAGCTCGGGAGACGCAGCAGCCACCGACTCGGGCCCCGGCGGTGGCGCCGGGCCCGACGTCGGCTCCTTGGGAGGAGAGTCCACGAGGACTATGGGGCTTACATGTCCGGCAGACGCCGGCTCCACACGAGGAACTTTGGCAGGCTTCTCCGGTTCCACAGGCCCGGGGCGACGGTCGGGGGTCTTAGACCTGGCCCTCGAGGAGCCAGGCACCTCTTCCGACGACGCCCTCGCGAGCCGTTTCTTCCTCTTGCGTTCCCGGTCGGGGGACCCCCTGTCCGAGGAGCTTTGACGGTGCTCGAGATCGGAATCCCGAGATGTCGAGGCCTCAGACGAGGTCTGGGCCCGGCCGGAGGCTGAGTCCGAGAAAAGCCTTTCCTTTTGCTGCTGGCGACTTCGTAGTGCCTTGGAAGACATTTTTCCACAGGCCCCGCACGACTTAGGATCGTGGTCGGGGCCGAGGCACCAAAGGCAGCAGTCGTGTGTGTCAGTGAGAGACATGAGTTTCTTACACCGATCACACTTCTTAAAACCACTGGAAGCCAACGGGGAAAAAAAGAGTCCCCGCGAGGTCAAAAGACCGGCCTTCCAGGGAAAAAGAGAAAAAAGGGCACGAACGCCAGCCACGAAGGACAAAAACCGAAAAAGAGGAATCGGGCTCGATACCGGTGTACCGAACCAGGCGGGAGGGGAACCGGCGTCGAACCGGAAGAAAAAGAGCAAAAAAAAATAAAAAATCGCTGAAAAATCTACTTTTAACCGGGAAAACTGGACACACGTCCGGTGGGCTTCACGGAAAAAAAAGAGACTGAGGTAAGATGGCACCTTTAGGCGGGAAAGGAACCGCGCATGCATGCCTGCATTCCCAAAGGCTTTCATGGAAAGTTTGGGAAATGCTCCGCTGGGGCTTCATCGTCGCTGATGACACCCATATGTGAGCACTGACTTCCTGCTTGGTCCTGGAGAAAGAATTGATTCTATTAAGGGAAGAATTAGCAACAATTAAACACACCTCCTCTAGGGTACAAATTGAAAAAACAAATTCACCACCACTCCCACAAAGAATCAAGCAGCCCAAGAACAAATGGATCACAGTGGGCTCTGGTAGGTTGCGACCTGTAACACAGAGACACCCTCTCCATCAAGAGATATCCCTGTATAATGCCTTCTCTGTCTTGGGAAATTTGAGTGTCCAATTAATGGAAACTGAAGTGCCCCCAAATGAAAAGGTTAATGCCCAAACTACTAAATAGGAAGAAACTATCACAAAAGAGGAAAATACTATTTGAAGATTCCATCAGAAGCACCAACTTGGGAACAAAGTTCAAAGGAGAGAAGACTGTCAAATGCCTCCCAGGCTCTTCAAATAGCAGGAATACAAAGCAATTACTGGCATAGTTAGTGCAGAAAGTGACCACTCCAAAATTGATGTTATCATCCACTTGGCTACAAATGACCTGGCTAGAAACAGTGCCTCTACAGTTCAAAGGGACCTTCCTGATTCTCGGAGAGAAACTCAAACCCACTGCAAACACTACAGCATTCTCAGAAGTTCTACATGTTCTTGGTAAGGGGGCTGAAAGGCTGCATCACATAATCAACTTTAATACTGTATATGGATCCAAACCTGGTGCAAACAAGAAGGATTTAGATATATAGGCGACTGGGGAAACAGATGGAACAATAAGAGGCTATGCTGTGTTGATGGACTAGATCTCTCTGTTGCAGGGAAAAGGATCCTAAGTGAAAAATTCAGACATTATATGGACAAGCATTTAAACTAGGGAAAGGGGTGATGAATGGAAAAGAACAAGTTCAGGATGTCACTCCCAGCAAAAACATAACACTGGAAACAGCCGCACTATTAACCCACATATCAATGTCAAGTAGGAAGAGGCATGTAAAACAAATCCATACAAAAAAACAAGCAAGCCAGTCAACAAATGTTGGAATGCAATTTATTTATTTATTTTATTTAACAGGTTTTCTATACCGCCTTTTCCTTAAATCAAAGCGGTTACCAAGACACAAGAAGGGAGAACAGAAACAGGGGGGCATACACTGACTAAACTAAAGAGTGAAGGTAAAATTGGGATACACAACATCAAGGAACCGTTACAGTAAAACAAGTTACATGCAGGCTATAATAATAGAGACTGTTAGATGTCTGTGCCATAGTACTCAGTGAAGAGTACAAATTTCAGTTGTTTTCTGAACTCCTTTAAATCATCCATGGATCGCACATCGGGAGGGAGAGAGTTCCATATAAGTGGGGCCGATAAGGAAATTGCCCTTTGTGTAGTACATTTACACGCTTTTCTGAAACTACTTGGGGTGTTGAGGGTGTTTGATGTAGTTATTCGTCTTGGCCTGTTGTTATTCTGGAGTAAGAGATTATGAAGGCTAAAAGCAGAGCATTTATGTCTGATCTTGAATATATTAATTACCATCTTGTATTTGACGCGCTGGCTTATTGGAAGCCAGTGGAGCTCTTTGAGAGTAGGGGTAATGTGATCTTGGGATGCTGAGCCAGCAATAATTCTGGCTGCCGTGTTCTGAGCCATCTGAAGAGGTTTAAGTGAGTGTTTTGAAAGACCGTAGTAGATAGGATTACAAAAGTCCAGAATAGGAGTTATTAAGGCTTGGCAGACAGACCGGAAGTGGTCATATGAGAGTAAGGGCTTGAGGCGTCTAATCACTTTCATTCTGTAGTATGCAGACCTCACAGTTTTTCTGATGTGTGACTGGAGGGTTAGACCTTTATCGAGGGTAATTCCAAGATATCTAACTTCATCCTTAACTGGTATTGTAATGTTGTTGTATTTAATGAAAGGTGGGGGGTTGAAGTCGGTGTTTCGAGTGACAATAAGCGCCTCTGTTTTATTGTAGTTTAAGGCAAGGTTATTGCATGTGAGCCAGGAAGACATGTTGTCAAGGCAATTTGTGATCTTGCTGTAGTCGGGGTTGATGAGATCAATCGGTGTATAAATCATGATGTCATCTGCATAAATCGTATAACTTATTTGATGGGCTGCCATAATTTGACAAATTGGCTGAATAAAAATGTTGAATAGAAGGGAAGAAAGCGCAGATCCCTGAGGTACTCCTTGCTTGATATTTGTAGGCTGTGAAGTGTTGTTTCCAATTTTAACCTGAAACTGCCTGTTTGTTAAATAAGAGTTAAACCAACTAAGGACAGTACCAGAGATACCGATACTTTCCAATCTTGATAGGAGGATAGTGTGGTCAACTGTGTCGAAAGCCGCTGATATATCTAAGAAGATCAATAAAGATCCTTGCCTGTAATTGTCTATGGTCTGGGTGATATCATTGAACAGATATAGCAGCAGTGTTTCAACTCCATGGTTGGGGCGAAAGCCATGTTGATGTAGATCGAGTGGGGCATGGTCGTCAACATGGTCTTGGAGTTGTAGCTGTACTGCTTTTTCTATTACTTTGGCTAGGAATGGTATGCTAGAGATTGGCCTATAAGCCGCTGGATTGTTCTTATCCAGGTTTGTTTTTTTGAGGATAGGCCTTATTGAGGCTAGTTTAAGTTGTTCGGATATTATTCCTTGAGATAGGGATATGGATACAATATTGTGTATATAACTGAGGAAGTTATGCTTGGTTGCTTTGAGTCATTGAACTGGGCAAGGATCAGTAGGGGCAGTGCTAGTATTGAGAGCAGAGATGATATCCGAAATCTGTTTGGTTGAAGGAGTGTGGAAACTGTCCCAACTTGTTGTTATTGTTGTTGTTGTTGTGATGGAGCTGTAGGTTTCGGTATGTATTTGAGTCGGTATGTGACCTATTTTCTCATGGAGAAAGTTTGCAAAGGTTTGAGGGTTGATTTGTATGTCTTTGTCAGGACTTGGTTCTTTAGTTAGGTCTTTTACTATCTCAAAGAGTTCTCTGGGTTTATTGTAGGCTTTCAGAATGGTGTTTGTGTGATGCTCTCGTTTTGTATCGTTAATAAGATCATTATATCTTTTTTGCTTTGTTAAGTAAGTGTTTTGTGCAGTTGGAGATTTGGAGCGTCTCCAGTGGCGTTCTAGCTTTCTTAATTCTCTTTTAGCGTTGCGGATTGTATTGGAGTACCATGGAGCGTGTTGTCTTACGTTCTTTGATTTTATGTACGGTTTGGATTTTGCTGCTGTACTGATGGTAATGTTCAATTCTTAACCAGTTTGTCCAAGTTAGGTTCATCCGAGTTGAGGTAGGGTAGTGTGTCTTTTAAGAATTGATCTTTTTTGAAAGCTTTAAATCTTCTGATTCCAAATGAAGCAGAATGTGTTATGCTCAAAGCCTAGCCAACAAAGTTCCTGACCTGGAAGTCCTTATGGTAGAAATGGACTTGGACATTGTGGCCATTACAGAAACACGGTTTAACTTGTCGCATGAATGGGATTATAGCCATAGCTGGCTATACTGTAATCTAGAAAAGATAGAGGGGGTGAAAAAGGAGTAGCCGCCCTATATGTCAAATGCAATATTAAAGCTGCTGAAATGCAGGGGAGTGGGGAAAAGAAGAAGTGCTGTGGATTGTGCTGGAAAGAGGAGATAGTACTATCATCCATACTGGTATAGTATACAGGTCTCCAACTGAAGGGGAAAGTGATCATATTGGGTGACTTTAATCTACCCGATGTGGATTGGAACACTCCTCCTGCAAATCTGGAAAGAAGTAAAAAAAAAAAATTGTGGATGCCTTCCAAGATGCATTACTTAGACAAATGGTGATGGAACCAACCAGGGAAAGCTCGATGCTGGATTTAGTACTCACCAATAGAGATAGTGTGTCAAATATCTGGGTGGGTGCCCATGTGAGGAGCAGCGATCATCACATGGTGTGACAGAAGAAAAGATGGCTAAAGATGAGATAAAAGCCAAGGTGGCGTCCAATCACAGCAAGCTCAAAGTCCTAGACTTCAAAAACACTGACTTCAGTAAAATCGCTAAGTGCCTGAAAGAGAAGTTGGGAGGGTGGGAGGAGATAAGGGAAGTGCAACTGCAGTGGGCTAAACTAAAGGCGGCAATAAAAAGGGCAACAGATATATAATACATAAGGAAAGTAAGTAAAAACAATACGAAAAGGAAACCTATTTGTTTCTCCAAAGTGGCTGCATAAATAAAGGGAAAAAAGTGCAATTACTCACCTATAAAGCACAGTTACTTACCTGTAACAGGTGCCTCTGGGAACAGCAGGAATAAGTCTTCACATATGGGTATCGTCGGTACCGACGGAGCCTGCTCGGGAACGCTCCCCAGCATCCAATCAGAAAGCCTTTGGGAGCATCCCACAGCGCTTGCGTGCTGCCTTCCCGCCTTTCCCAACCGTCTCTCCTCAGTTGAGTCTTAAAGCTGAGAGAGAGAGAGGGAAAGGAAAGATAGAGAGATACAACTCCTAGGGGAGGTGGGTGGGTTGTGAAGACGTATTCCTGCTGTTCCCAGAGATCACCTGTTACAGGTAAGTAACTGTGCTATCTCCAGGAACAAGCAGGAATGAGTCTTCACATATGGGGACTCCCTAGCTTTAGATGCCAGGGAGAGACCCCAGAAGTTGTGTGTCCCTGGGACAGGGCTCCACTTCCCCCCATGGATCTCTGGCATCCTATCAGGGATGGTGGGTAGGAGTTGATTAAGTATGGAACAGGTGTTTGAGAACAGCCTGACCAAACAAGGCATCCCAGCGGGAGTCCTTGTCCAAGCAGTAATGGGCTGTGAAAGTATGAACCGAGGCCCAAGTGGCTGCTCGACAGATGTCGTCAATAGACACAGAGTTTAGATGAGCCATTGAGGCTGCCATGGCTCTCACATTGTGCGCTGTGACATGGTCCTCCAGAGAAAGGTTCTTACTCTGATAGGCGAAAGAAATGCACTGGGCAATCCAGTTAGATAGTGTTCTCTTGGAGACTGGTAGTCCCAAATTAGAAGGATCAAAGGCAACAACGAACTGAGAGGACTTTCTATGTTGCTGTGTCCTCTGTAAGTAAAAAGCCAGAGCTCTTTTACAGTCCAGGGTATGAAGATTCCTCTCTGCACTTGATGCATGAGGTCCTGGAAAAAAGACAGGTAGGTAGACCACCTGGTTGAGGTGAAAAGGCGAGACCACCTTAGGCATAAAGTGTGGATGAGTCCTAAGGACTACCTTGTCATGATGGAACCTTGTATAAGGTGGATTAGCTACGAGTGCTTGCAATTCACTAATACGACGTGCTGATGTGATTGCAATGAGAAAGATGACCTTCCAAGAAAGGTATTTCAAGGAGGTGGTAGCCAAAGGTTCAAAAGGCGGCTTCATAAGCTGACCAAGAACCAGGTTCAAGTCCCATGCCACCAGAGGTGGTCTAATGGGAGGCTTTGTTAAAAGGAGGTCTCTAATAAAACTTGCTACAAGAGGATGAGAGGAAATAGGTTGTCCATTTAGAGGTTTAAGGGAAGCTGCAATAGCACTCAAATGGACCCTTACTGAATTTGTCTTAAAGCCTGCATTAGACAGATGGAGGAGATACTCCAGTAAAGATTCCAGAGGTATGGCAAGGGGGTTAAGACCCTTCTCAGAGCACCAGATAGTAAACCTCTTCCACTTGAAAGCATAAGAAGGTCTAGTGGAAGGTTTTCTGGAAGCATAAAGAACATCTTTCACCTGTTGAGAAAGATGAAGATCTTGGAGATCTAGGCCTTCAGCAACCAAGCCCTGAGATGCAGAGACTGGGGATTGGGATGCCATAACTTTCCGTCCTCTTGAGATAGGAGATCTGGAGCAGACCCTAACTCCAGGGAGGGAGCTTGAAAGAGATGTAGAAGCAGAGGGTACCACACTTGCCGTGGCCAATGTGCAGCTATGAGAATCATGTGGCCTCTGTCTCCCTGAAGCTTGAACAGGGTTTTGGGAATTAGGGGAAAGGGTGGAAAGGCATAGAGGAAGTCTTGACCCCAGTGAGGGAGGAAAGCATCCCCTGCCTGAGCTCCCTGAGCCGGAGTTCTGGAACAGAACCTGGGAAGTTTGGCATTCCACGGACTTGCAAAGACGTCTATGTCCGGGGTTCCCCAAATCTGAAAAATCCTGGCCACCTGGTCCACATGTAGGGACCACTCGTGTGGACGCAGAACTCGACTGAGCCTGTCTGCCCAAGAGTTTTGAACGCCTGGAAGATAAACTGCCAGAAGATGAATCTGATGCTCTCTGGCGAGGGCCCACAGTCGCAAAGCTTCGTTGCAAAGCGACAGAGAGCCAGTTCCGCCCTGCTTGTTCACATAGAACATGGCTACCTGATTGTCCATGTGGATAAGGACTGTCTTGTAGCTGAGCAAGGTGTGGAACACCCGCAGAGCAAGGAAAATTGCTCTGAGTACTAAGAGACTGATATGTAGACAACTCTCCTGTGGGGACCAGAAGCCCTGGGTGGAGAGGTCTTGCAGATGAGCTCCCCACCCCATTGGAGAAGCATCTGTTGTGAGAGTTGCTTGGGGTAGAGACTGCTGAAAGGGGGACGCCAGCAACAGGTTTTGAGGGGACTTCCACCACTGGAGGGACAAAATGAGGCAACTTGTGTTTGCTATTTTGTCTGACAGGCAGTCTAATGCCTGGGTCCATTGGGTGGATAAAGTCCACTGAGCTGCCCTCATGTGAAGGCGAGCATATGGTACCACATGCACGGTGGATGCCATGTGGCCTAGTAACTGTAATATCTCTCGAGCAGTTAAGTGGGGCTTCAATTCTGCTTGAGAAGCTAACTGCACCAAGCGAAGGCAATGGGCCTGGGGGAGATAGGCCCTTGCCCTTGTGGTATCCAGCAACGCCCCTATAAATTCCAGGGATTGAGTAGGGGTCAAATTGGATTTTGGGAGGTTTATTACCAGCCCTAAATATTGAAAAATACGCATTGTGCAGGTTAGAGAACTCTTGGCCTCTGACTGAGTGGGAGCTCGAATGAGCCAGTCGTCCAGATAAGGGAAGACGAATATTCCCAGAGTGCGCAGAAATGCAGCTACCACTGCCATGCATTTCGTGAACACCCTTGGTGCAGAGGCCAGACCAAAAGGGAGCACTCGGTATTGATAGTGCTTCTCTTGAAAAAGGAACCGAAGGAACCTTCTGTGAGTTGGATGGATGAGAACATAGGTGTACGCATCCTTGAGATCTAGAGAACAAAGCCAATCCTGACTCTGAAGGTATGGCAGCAGAGTTCCCAGAGAAATCATTTTGAATTTTTCCTTGACTAGGAATCTGTTCAATTCTCTGAGATCTAAGATGGGTCTGTAGCCCCCTGTTTTCTTTGGAATAAGAAAATAGGGGGAGTAGAAACCTGTGCCCTGTTGTTGAAGAGGCACTTCCTCTATTGCCCCCTGGGTGAGAAGGGTGGCAACCTCCAGCCCCAACAGGTTAAGGAGGGAGGTTGGAGAATTGAACTGGTGCACTCTTGTGAGAGGGGGCAAGCTTGAAAAATGAAGTTTGTACCCCTCTCTTATGATGGAGTGTGTCCAATGCTCTGCTGTAATTTGCTCCCACCTGGGCGCAAAATGACATAACCTTCCTGGAATGGTGGAGGGCTCTGTTCCTTCCAGAGCCAGGAAGGCTAAGTTCTCTAGCGGAAAGTCAAAGGCCCTGAGGGGGCTGAGGTTGCTGGGCTGGAGAAGGCCTAGCAGCCTTTGCTTTGCTCTGTTTGGATGATTGCTGACGTTTGGTAGGAAACTGAGCTGCAGAAGATGCCCACTGACCATAAGCAGGATAGAATCTTCCCTTTTTAGAAAAAGGTGCTTTCTTGAACAACCTTTTCTTAGCAGGGGCAGCTGTGGATTTGGATAGTCTATCCAAGGTAGAATTTTCAGCATCCATCTGATTGGCTTTTGCTTGCCAATCTTTACCAAACAGGTTTTCACCTGTACAAGGGATATTTCCCAATTCATCTTGAACCCAGATCTCCAAATCAGATGCTTGAAGCCAAGCAATTCTGCATGCACCTATGGCAATAGCTGAGGCTCTGCTTACGCATTCAAAGGAGTCGAAAGCTGCACGGTTGGAGAATTTGGAGATATCTTGGGCATGTTTGAGCCAAGTGAGAAAGTTCTGTCTTATCTTCAGAAATGAAAGGACTTAAGGTCTGCAAATGATCAGTGACTTCTTTTAAGAACATTCCCATGTAAAGACTATAGGAATTAATTCTCGCAGCAAGCATGGAAGCTTGGAAGACTTCTTCCAAAAGCATCCAGGGTTCTACATTCATGTCCTGGAGGATTAGAGGCATGTCTTTTGGCACTTCTAATCTTTCTCATAGCAGACTCAACCACAATAGAGTGGTGAGGAAGTTGAGTTTTATGGAAACCAGGACAAGGAGGGACACGATACATGGTATCCAACCTGCGAGAATGAGGGGAGGTGGTCAGAGGTGCTTCCCACATACTCAACATGAGATCATACAAAATCTCATGAACAGGCAGGGTAGCTGCCTCCTTAGGAGTTTTAGGATATTGTAAAATATCTAACTCCTTGGCTCTGGGTTCTGTCTCAGGGGCCACCGTGATGGAAAGGCGCCGAGCCACCTCCCTGATGAAGTCTTGAAAAGACAAGTCCTCTGGAGGAGACATCCTTCGTTTAGGAGAGGAGAGGACTCCTCCTGTGGAAGAAGCATCACTGCATCGACCGACTCTTCAGAATCCTCAGAGGAATCGAAGTATCGTCTGTCCGGATGCTCTTGCAAAGCCCGATACCCGTACCGACCGGGATCGGTATCGGGAATAACCGGTACCGGGGTATCGGTACCAGAGGGCTTCAGAGGACAGAGTACCGGCATAGCCGATGGCGATGCTAGAGCCGGTACCGGTGGGGTAGTCTGTTGCGGTACCACGGGCGTCGATGCCACAAGGAAAGCCGCCAGACTGCGTTCTATGGACAGAATCCTCTGATCCATCGACGCCGCCAATACTTGGAAGTCGCTACCGGTGGAAGCCACTGGTACCCCAGAGCATGGCACCAGGAGATCTATCGAAGCCACGCCATCGAGATCATCCTGGAACCCCGATGATGATGCTTTAGAGGCCGAAGCCTCCCGCCGGGGTAATTTTGCCAGTGCAGAATCCTCGAGGGCAACGCCAGAGGCATCTCAATGCTTAGAAGGAGATCTACCCTTCGAGGACCGGCTGGATTTATGTTTAGTTACCTGAGATCCAGGTGAGGAAGAAGCAGCCCTGGAAGACGTCGATGCCACTGAAGCCGCATCAGAGGGAAACAGGGTACTGAGCTTGGCAGCTCGGTTCTGCCGACCTCTTTTAGACATCATAGAATAGGACATACAATCTGTGATGGAATGGTCAGGACCTAAACATTTTAGACACTAGTTATGGGTGTTGGTGACGGAAATGGTACCGCCACATTTTGTGCACTTCTTAAATCCTGAGGCAGGCTTTTCCATGTTAAGGAAAAAATGTTTTGGGCCTAAGGCCCAAAACGCAAGTGCACCTGAAGAAAAAAGAAACGGAAAAAAGATTTTTTATTTATTTTATTTTTTTTTTTTTTTTAACAAGAAGAAAAGGAAAAAGACCGGCGGTACCGGTAGAGCATCGAAGAAGGCAGACGCGACACAAAAGAAATAAAGAAAAATAAAGAAATTCTTCTGCGGTGACAGGAACACGACCTGCTGGCTCCGCGGAAAAAGAATAACTGAGAAGACAGTTGGGAAAGGCGGGAAGGCAGCACGCAGGTGCTGTGGGATGCTCCCAAAGGCTTTCTGATTAGACACTGGGGAGCATTCCCACGCAAGCTCCGTCGGTACCGACGATACTCATATGTGAAGACTCATTCCTGCTTGTTCCTGGAGATCAGATATTCTCCAGGGACAGCAGGAATCAGTCCTCACATATGACGTCCGAGCTGACGGAGGCCCCTGCAGAGCTTTTCCCCAGCTTTCAAAGAAAGCCTTTGGGACATGCTACCATGCATGCGTGGACCCCTTCCCGCCCAGTCAGATGACCTAGCTCAGTCAGATGACATAGCTAGAACAGCAGTAAAAACTAAAACAAGGTAGGGAAGCAACTTCCAGGGGAGGAGGGAGGGTCGTTAGGACTGATTCCTGCTGTCCCTGGAGAACACCTCTGACAGGTGAGTAACTACACTTTTTCCAGAAAAAAGCAGGAAGTCGGTCCTCACATATGGGACTCCCTAGCTCCAGGCTGCCGAGGACTGAACCAGGATAGCACCAACGGCAACTAAATGAGTAGCTGTGAGTTGCAGGAGGTGAGTCCCCACTGAGAAACTCTACAAGAACCCAGCGTCTAGAGACGCTATCACTCCGGTAGCCTGAATGCAGAAGGGTCGGAGGGCAGGAGTTGCCTATATCCCAAGAATATTCGGAGTACTGCCTGGCCAAAGGCACTGTCCCCGTGTGACTCTCTCCAGGCAGTAGTGGGCAGTGAATGTATGGATTGAAAGCCTTGCACTTTTCCATCACCAGCACTGAGCAGAGGTGGGCCACAGAGGCAGCCATCGCCCTCACGCAAAACACTGTGATCCAGTGCTCGAGGGAGAAGCAGCTCACTCATAGAAGAGGGCAATACAATCTGCCACCCAAGTAGACAGACTTCGCTTAGTCACGGGGAGCCCCAGTCTGCTGGAGTCACAAGACAAAAAGCAGAGGATCTTTGCGATGGGCCTAAGTCCACTGTAAGGAGGACATGGCCCGTTTACAATCTAGTGTCTGAAGTACTAGTTCCTCCCTACCAGCGTGAGACCGTGGAAAGAAGGTAGGACGGACCACCTTTTGTTTGAGGTGGAAAGGAGATACCACCTTCAGGAGGAATTTGAGGTGTGTGCAGGATACTATCTTATTACAGGATCTTGTATATGGTGGATCCGCCACCAGGGCCTGGAGTTCACTCACTCTTCGAGCAGACATGAGGGCCACCAGAAAAGCCACTTTCCAAGACAAGTACCACAGGTGGCAAGTGGCTAGGGGTTCGAATGGTGGTTTGGTGAGCTGGGAGAGCACCACATTGAGGTCCCACTCTGCCACCAGAGAGAGGGCTTGAATGAAAGGACGACCCGGAGGAAGCTTGAGACCAGGGGTTCGCTTGAGAGGTGTTTTCCCTTGACAGGGTGGTGGTGAGCAGTTACAGACCTCAGAAACATAGAAACATGATGACAGAAAAAGACCACATGGCCTAGTTTGTCCTTCCATATCAACCACTACAACGTTCCCCTTTTTTCCTTTAGAGATCCTCTGTGTTTGTCCCATGCTTCTTTGAATTCAGATACTGTTCTCATCTCTACCACCTCCACTGGAAGACTATTCCACGGATCAACCACTCTTTCTGTAAAGAAATATTTCCGTATATCACTCCTAATCTATCCTCTTTCACCCTCATCCCATGTCCCCTCATAGCACCCTCGCAGAGTTAGATTTTAGCCTGGTGTGCGACAGGTGCAGTAGGTAATGAACTACTAGTTACACATGGCAGGAGAAGGAATTTACTTTTCCGCACACCAGGCAGAGAACCACTTCATCTTAAAGGCATAAGCCCATCTGGTGGAGGGTTTTCGGGAGGCCAGAAGGATCTCTCCGATTTCTCCTGGAAGTTTGACAGGGGCCAATGCTACCCTTTCAGCAGCCATGCTGTTAGCATTAGCAACCCCAGACTGGGGTGCAGGAGTGAGCCCCCTTCCTGGGACAGGAGGTTTGGGGCTCAGCCCAGAGGGACTGGGAGTGACACCGACAGGGAAAGTAGCAGAGGGAACAAAGGTAGTCTGGGACACCTGGGGGCGATCAGTACAACTGATGCCTTTTCATTCTGGACCTTGAGGCGGGTCCTGGTGACTTGGAAGGGGTAGGGCTGGCCTTCGGACCTTGAGATCAGAAAGGCATCTGCTGCCACTCTCTCCAGGTGTGGCTGATGGGAGACAGAAGCAGGCTAGCTGCATGCTGTCTGGAGAGACGAATAGGTCCATCTCTGGCCTGCCACAGAGGTGAAACAGCTGCTTCGTTACTCTGGGATTTAAGCACCACTCATGTGGATGAAGGACTGATCAGCCTGTCCACCAGGCAGTTGTCCTGGCCCAGGAGGTACACCACTCGCATAAGCATGCTGTTGCATGTTGCGAAGGAGAGGAGGGTCACCGCCTCCTGGCAGAGGGAGTACAAGCCCGTGACCCCCGGCTTGTTGACATAAAACATGGCGACCTGGTTGTCTGTCTGGATCAACATGAGTCTGTGTTGCAGGCGGTGGAACGCATGTAGGGCCAAGAAGATTTCCCTGAGCCCCAGGAGATTGATCTGTAGGAGTGACTCCTCCTGAGACCACTGTGCTGTGTGCCCCCCAACCCAAGAGGAAGGTGTCTGTGGTCAGGATTCTGTGCAGCGTGGATGACTGGAAGTGGCGCAAATTGCGCCACCAGTTGACAGACTCTGCCAACTGGCGGGTAATCCTGACCTGTCCTGTAGCCTGCCCATGGCCCGAGTCCACTGCGAGCATAGACACCACTGGGATGTCCGCATGTGTAAGCAGGCTGAGGGCATGACATGAACTGTCAAGGCCATAAGACCCAGTAGCCAGAGGATGAGATGAGCCGGCACTGAACGGTGGTGCTGTACCTCTCCTGCCAGTTGCCCGAGGCATTATGCCCTCCTCTTAGGAGGATGGCCCTGACCTGTAACGTATCCAACTGAGCACCTATGAACTCCAGGCTTTGGGCTGGAGAGAGATTGGATTTGGGGTACTTGATGTCAAACCCCAGGTGCTGCAGAAGGAGGATTGCACGCTCTGTGGCCTCGCTGACCTCTGAGGCCATACTGCCCATGATGAGCCAGTCATCCAGGTAGAAGACGAAAAAAGCCCCTTGTAGGCACAGGTAGGTGGCTACCACTGCTAGGCATTTGGTAAAGACCCTAGGCGAGGAAGCCAGACCGAAGGATAGCACCCCTCCTCCTACCACAAACCATAGGTATTGCCTGTGGGAGGGGTGGATCAGGATGTGAGTATATGCATCCTTTAGGTCCAAGGAGCACAGCCAATCTCTCTGGTGGAGGTAAGGCATCAGTGTTCCAAGGGAGAGCAAGAGTAGTTACTCACCTGTAACAGGTGTTCTCCAGGAGCAGCAGGAAAGCACAGTTACTTACCTGTAACAGGTGATCTCTGGGAACAGCAGGAATAAGTCTTCACATATGGGTACGTCGGTACCAACGGAGTCTGCACAGGAACGCTTACCAGCGTCCAATCAAAGAGCTTTTGGAAGCATCCCACCACGCCTGCGTGCTGCCTTCCTGCCTTTCCCAACTGCCTCTCCTCAGTTAAGTTTTAAAGCTGAGACAAAGAGAGAAAGAGAGAAAAGGAAAGATAGAGATACAACTCCTGGGGAGGTGGGTGGGTTGTGAAGACTTATTCCTGCTGTTCCCAGAGATCACCTGTTACAGGTAAGTAACTGTGCTATCTCCAGGAACAAGCAGGAATGAGTCTTCACATATGGGGACTCCCAAGCTGAGATGCCTGGAGTCCTAGCATGTTATAGGTTGGAACATGCTATCCTGCACAACACCAGGCATCCTGAGGATGGAGGGTAGGAGTTGAAGAAAGAAAGGTGCTGTGGAACAGCTAACCTAGCATAGGACTGCAGAAAGGAGTCCATGTGTGGATGATAAACGTCATCAATGATATTGCAAAGAAATAAAATGCAATAGGGACCTCCCCTAACAGGACTTTAGAGAAGTATGGAGGTTCATAGGATCTACTGGGGAACCCAGTAGAGGAACCTCAAGAAGGACCTCACTATAGTGGAGGTAGGGAACTTGTAGGAAAAATAATGGAGGTCAGAATCCTGAAAGGGAACGGGGAACCCCAGTAGGTAAAACCTGGGGTAGTACAAAAAATGGTGGGCTTTCAGCTAACTCTTTTGGCAAAAGAGTGGCTGTCTCTTAGGAACAAAAGAGAAAAGCTAACCGATTTGGACAAACAGGCTCAGTCCTTGTGGGGGGGAAAAGGTATGGGAACCCCCTGTATCCCAAAGGGAAGGACAACGCCGGAGGTGTTAGCCTGTGAGTAGCTGAAGATCCGCAATACCTCTCCTAACTGAAGTCAGCTGGGAGAGATATTGGACATGGAGAGCTTCAGAGGTACCTAAACCTTAGGGTTATGGTAGGTGTTAACTATCACCAGTGGTTGTGAGTATAGGATCCCAAAACATGCTGGATAGCATAGTATAGGTTAAAAACCCTTCTGTCAGAATCATATGGCTATATGAGCCTCGACAGTCAGGTAGAGAAGCGGAATACATATCTACCGATAGTAGAATATCTCATTATATATATATATATATATATATATATATATATATATATATATATAACATATAACATATAGATATATGGGAATATATCTATAGTGAGATATGAAGGGTATAAATACTCACACATGATAGACAAACATCTGTAAGATGTGTGCTATAGGTATGAATATATATATAAATATATACCTGTATATGGAAGTCTGCAGGAAGCAGACAGAACATGTCCACAAGGCATTCACATAGGAAAAATGTGGAGAGGAAAGATTCATCTAAGAACAAGAAGGTGGAACCTACTTGAGAAGACATGTAGAGAATCAACTCCAACTGGTTATGGCTACAAGGATGCTAGGTAGTAGGATAACCAGGATGGTTACGTGAAAAGCAGAGGATGATATCAATCAGTAGCCTGCAAGTCCTGAGTATTTTAGAACTCTAGCATGCTAAGTGAACAGAAGACGCATAGGAATGAGATACCATAGTGACCTGGTTAAGGGCAAAAAGGTATCATGCGTTCTTACCATGAGGACGAGCTGGAAGGAGGAAACATATTCCCTGTTGGAAATACTATGGACCAAAGAAGGGAATTAGCAACTCCTTAGGCTTTCACGTAAGAGTAGGGCTATGTGTGTTATAGTAAAAAAGGAGAACTTTTCTAGTCATGGCAGATGAGACTGAAAAAAGCCTTTTTCAACCATCTAGTATAGCTGTTGGAGAAAAAAAAACCATGCTCTCTAGCAAGGGCCCATAGTGGAGAGCTTCTCTGTAAATTGCAGAGAGCATTATGCAGGAGAATGAGGAGATAAAACTGGCTACAGGGAAGCCAGTAGCTATGTCAACTATGCTGCCAAACCCATGGGAATGGAGATGGTAGAAAAGAAGACAATCCAACAAGTTTGTAGTGAAAATTTTCCAAGACAGATGACAACACTGACTTGGAGTCACTACTAATACTAGATAGAATATTATTGGAGGACAAATCTGGTTACTGGTGGACAAGAACCAGTGGTCGAAACATAAAGGCTCCTGCATTGGTAGCTGCTTGCCAGACAGCAGAAAAATGGTACTGTTGAAAAACAGAAAGGACAGACAAAACAAGAGTAGAAACTCTAGAGGTGTCTGATGAACTGCTTCAAAGGAAGATTGAAAAAGAGGAGTGACTCAGAAAAGAGAACTCCGCACTAGAAAAGAAAGAAATTAGAGAGGCTGAAGAAAAGCCCTCCAGTGAGCAATACCACTCTTACAGAGGAAAACCCTGGTAAGAGGGTAAAGAAAATGGAGCTGAAGAAAACTTACAATATAGTAAGTTAATAGACAGGAAAGGAGACATGCTGGCACAGGAAACTATCATTTGATAGTGGATGGACCTCTTTCCCTAGAAGGAAACGAGGAGAACCCTGTGACCTAGGAGCATGAATATCCTGACAGCTCATAGAGAAAAGATGGATGTCTTTCAGGAAGAGATCCATGTTTAAGATTTAGAATGACAGCAGTGGATTGTCTCTATGGAGAAGAAACAACTGCAGATTGCAAATCCCCAGAGTCACAAGCATCTGATGGGTTGATTAGAAACCCTGTGGTTGCTGGGTTTGCTTAGCCTGGTGAGAGGTTGAACCCTACAGACCAGGACGATGCTTCCCCTGTTTGGGAACATCTGTAGGATGGGCAGAGGATGCATAAAACCTTCTTCTGTTATGGGAAGAAAGTTTGGCAGGACATTTCTTACCTATTGCATCCTTGCTCCATCCCCACAGCCTTTCATTAGCGGCTTGAAAGATCCAAGTATCTCAGCAATAATTACCTCCTTCCCCACGAAAGTACTATAAGTGATTGCTGCCTTGAGAAAGCCAGCTACTCAGCCATCCTACTGATATAAATGGTCCCACTTTGTGCATTGGGCGAACATACATCAGAACCCTGTCCACTGTCCTCTGGGAAAGGTCCTAGCCTACCTACTGTATCTCTCCAGTTCTGGTCTGCAAACCATGTCTGTCTGCTATCAGCTCTCCGCTATAACGGCTTCCCATGCCCTTGTGGAAGGCAAGACCATCTCAGTTCATCCTCTGATCTTGAGGTTTATGAAAGGCTTCATGAATACCAAACCATCTATCAAACCTCTCTTCCAACTTAAGACCTGAATGTGGTCTTAGAAGATCTCATGAAAGGTGAAATTAGACTTACCTGCTAATTGTTGTTCCTTGAGGAACTCCAGTCTAGTCCCGAACCTCTGGGGATGTAACAGAGCAGTAAACACTATTAGGAGGGACCTGCCAGACCAGCCTGAAGCTCTGCTGATCCAAATCTTGTGTCCCCCTTCCGCCTGAACATCAATTCTGTAATGCTTGACAAAGGAGTTCAACGACGACCAAGTCGCTGCCTTACAAATATCCACTGCTGACACTAAATTAAACTCTGCCCAGGAAGCCGCCTGTGCCCTAGTGGAATGAGCTCTCAAGCCCTTTGGAACCGCCTTGCCTTTTAAAATATATGCCGACGCAATAGCCTCCTTAATCCACCTTGCAATGGATGACTTTGATGCCGGTTCCCCCTGTTTCGGCCCTCCAAACAAGACAATCTGTCCGTCTTGCGGAGCAGAGCCGTTCTCTGCAAATATTTCCTTAATACCCGACTTACATCCAAGCGATGCAGCCGACCATTAGACGTATCCTTGCCAGCTCTCTCAAACACTGGCAAAAACACCACTTGATTCAAATGAAACACTGACACCACCTTAGGTAAGAAAGAAGGAACTGTTCTCAAAACTACTTTCTTGTCATAAAAGGACAAAAATGGCTCTTTACGCGATAAAGCCTGCAATTCTGAAATTCTCCTTGCTGAAGAAATAGCCACCAAAAACACCACTTTAAGCGTAAGATCCTTCAACGTCGCCTTAGCCAACAGCTCAAACGGCTCCCGCACCATTGCTTCCAGAACTAAGTTGAGATCCCACACAGGTATCGGCGCTCTGCATGGCGGTCTCAAAAGTAACGCCGCTCGTAAAAATCTTTTAACATCCGGATGTGACCCAAGCATCATCCCTTGTACCTTCCCGCGATAACAAGAGAGCGCCGCTAACTGAACTCGTAGAGATGCTGTCACTAGTTTTATCCAAGCCATCCTGCAAAAAGGACAGAATCTGCGGCACTGAAGCTCTTAACGCCCTTACTCGCCTATCTTCGCACCATGACTCAAAGATCCAACAAACGCGGATATACGCCACCGAGGTAGATCTACGCCTGGACCTCAATAAGGTAGAAATCACCGCTGCCGAGTAGCCCTTGGCCGTCAACCTTGCCCTTTCAAGAGCCAAGCCATAAGCGAGAACCAATCCACCTGAGGCATATTTAACAGCCCCTGCACAGCACAGTTACTTACCTGTAACAGGTGATCTCTGGGAACAGCAGGAATAAGTCTTCACATATGGGTACTTCGGTACCGACGGAGCCTGCGCGGGAACGCTCCCCAGCATCCCAAAAAAAGGAAAGCTTTTGGGAGCATCCCACAGCGCCTGCGCGCTGCCTTCCCGCCTTTCCTAACCATCTCTCTCCAGTTCAAGTTTTAAAGCTGAGACAAAGAGAGAGAGAGGAAAGGAAAGATAGATAGAGAGATACAACTCCTAGGGGAGGTGGGTGGGTTGTGAAGACTTATTCCTGCTGTTCCCAGAGATCACCTGTTACAGGTAAGTAACTGTGCTATCTCCAGGAACAAGCAGGAATGAGTCTTCACATATGGGGAATCCCCAGCTAAAGATGCCTGGGAGATCCCCAAGGTTGTGAGACCCTGAGAAGGGCTCTACCTCCTCCCATGGATCTCAGGCATCCAGCCAGGGATGGAGGGTAGGAGTTGATTAAGCATGGAACAGGTGTTTGAGAACAGCCTGACCAAACAAGGCATCCCAGCAGGAGTCCTTGTCCAAACAGTAATGGTCTGTGAAGGTATGAAACAAGGCCCAGGTGGCCGCTCGACAGATCTGGTCGATGGACACAGAATTTAGATGAACCATAGAGGTGGCCATGGCCCTCACATTATGAGCTGTGACATGACCCTCCAGAGAAAGGTTCTTACTCTGGTAGGCGAAAGAAATACACTGAGCAATCCAATTGGACAGTGTCCTCTTAGAGACTGGAGGTCCCAAATGAGAGGGATCAAAAGCAACAAAGAGTTGAGAAGACTTTCTATGTTGCTGTGTCCTTTGTAAGTAAAAATCAAGAGCTCTCTTACAATCCAGGGTATGAAGATTCCTCTCTGCACTTGATGCATGAGGACCTGGAAAAGACAGGTAAATACACCTCTTGATTAAGATAAAAGGGTGAGACCACTTTAGGCATAAAGTGTGGATTGGTCCTAAGGACTACCTTATCATGATGGAACCTTGTATAAGGTGGATTAGCCACTAAAGCCTGCTGTTCACTGATGTGGCGAGCTGAGGTGACTGCAATAAGAAAGATAACTTTCCAGGAAAGAAATATCAAGGAGATAGTGGCTAAGGGTTCAAAGGGTGGCTTCATGAGCTGACCAAGAACCAGATTCAAGTCCCATGCCACTGGAGGTGGTCTAATGGGAGGTTTAGTTAAAAGAAGGCCTCTCATGAATCTTGCAATAAGAGGATGAGAGGAGACAGGTTGTCCATTGAGAGGCTTGAGGGATGCTGCAATAGCACTCAAATGGACCCTTACTGAATTCGTTTTGAGGCCTATATGGGAAAGATGCAGGAGATACTCTAAAGAATTGGTTTAAAGGTGAGGTCAGAGAGGCTGTTGCTGCCAAAAGAGCAACCTTCAGAAAATGGAAAAAAGAGCCAAATGATGAAAACTGGAAACAGCACAAGCACTGGCAAGTTAAATGCAAAGCATTGATAAGGCAGGCAAAGCGGGAATTTGAGAAGAAACTTGCTACGGAAGCAAAAACACGAAATAAAGACTTTTTCAAGTACATTCGTAGCAAAAGGCCTGTGAGAGAGTCAATTGGACCATTAGATGACAGAGGGGTAAAAGGGGCAGTAAGAGGAGACAAGGCTATAGCAGAGAGACTGAATGAATTCTTTGCTTCGGTCTTTACTGAGGAAGATGTAGGGGTGTTACCCAAGACTGAAGTGGTATTTAAAGGTGATACTGTAGAGGAATTGAGAGAAATATCGCTACACCGGGAAGATATATTACAACTATTTGATAAACTGAATAGTAGCAAATCACCTGGACCGGATGGTATACATCCCAGAGTGTTGAAAGAACTGAAATATGAGATTGCAGACCTGTTATTGGTAATCTGTGAACTTTCATTAAAATCATCTGTAATACCTGAAGATTGGAGGGTCGCCAACGTAACACCAATTTTTAAAAAGGGTTCCAGGGGTGACCCGGGAAATTACAGACCGGTGAGCCTGACGTCAGTACCAGGGAAAATGGTAGAAGCCATCATAAAGAACAAAATTACACAGCATGTAGATAGTCATGGCCTAATGGGAGACAGCCAACATGGCTTTAGACAAGGAAGATCTTGTCTTACTAATCTGATCTGTTTTTTTTGAAGGTGTGCATAAACAGGTAGACAAAGGTGAGTCGGTTGATATAGTGTATCTGGACTTTCAGAAAGCTTTTGACAAGGTCCCCCATCAGAGACTTTTGGCGAAGCTAAAAAGTCATGGGATAGGAGGCAGTGTACTATTGTGGATCGGGAACTGGTTAAAAGATAGAAAGCAGAGGGTAGGGCTAAATGGCCAATATTCCCAATGGAAAAAGGTGAATAGTGGAGTACCCCAGGGATCTGTACTGGGTCCGCTACTTTTTGACATATTCATAAATGACCTGGAAAAGGGAATAACTAGTGAGGTAATCAAATTTGCAGATGACACAAAACTGTTTAAAGTTGTTAAAACCCAAGAGGATTGTGGAAAACTGCAGGAGGATCTGGATAAATTGGAAGACTGGGCATCCAAATGGCAGATGAAATTTAATGTGGACAAGTGCAAAGTTATGCACCTAGGAAAGAACAACCCACACTATAGTTACAAGATGCAAGGCTCCACATTAGAAACCACCACCCAGGAAAAAGATTTAGGAGTCATCGTAGATAACATGTTAAAACCCTCCGCCCAGTGTGCAGCGGCGGCGGCCAAGAAAGCAAATAGAATGCTAGGTATCATAAGGAAAGGGATGGAGAATAAAACAAAGGATATTATAATGCCTCTGTATCGCTCCATGGTACGACCGCACCTTGAATATTGTGTGCAATTCTGGTCACCGTATCTTAAAAAGGACATAGAGTTATTAGAAAAAGTACAGAGAAGAGCCACCAAATTGGTGAAGGGGATGGAAGGCTACTCCTATGAAGAGAGGCTAAAAAGGTTAGGGCTCTTTAACCTAGAAAAGAGGCGGCTGAGGGGAGATATGATAGAGGTGTATAAATTAATGAATGGAGTGGAACGGATAAACGTGGATAAATTGTTTACGCTATCAGAATATAGAAGGACTAGGGGGCATGTAATGAAGCTACAGGGTAAACTATTTAAGACAAATAGGAGAAAATATTTCTTCTCTCAACGTGTAATCAAACTCTGGAATCTGTTACCGGAGGATGTAGTAAGGGCTGTTAGTATAGCTGGGTTTAAAAAAGGTTTGGACAAGTTCCTGGAGGAAAGGTCCATAAACCACTATTAAAAAGGGACCCAGGATATCAATGCTTGGCTTAGTACAAGCACTGCAGAACCTGTGTCTTTTGGGGAAACTGCTAGGTACGTATGACCTAGATTGGCCACTGTTGGAAACAGGATACTGGGCTTGATGGACCTCGGTCTGACCCAGTATGGCATTTCTTATGTTCTTATGTTCTTATGAATTAAAAGGTATTGCTAGAGGGTTAATACCCTTCTCAGCACACCAAATGGTAAACCTTTTCCATTTAAAAGCATAGGAACGTCTAGTAGAAGACTTTCTGGAAGCATGAAGGATATCCCTTACTTGCTGAGAAAGATGCCAATCTTGAAGGTCTAAGCCTTCAGCAACCAAGCCCTGAGATGGAGAGATTGGGGGTTTGGGTGCCACAACATTCCCCCCTCCTGAGACAGGAGATTTGGAGCAGACCCCAAGTCCAGAGAGGGAGCTTGAGAGAGATGCAGAAGTAGAGGGTACCACACTTGGCGTGGCCAACGTGGAGCTATGAGGATCATAGTCCCTCGATCTCTCTGAAGCTTCAACAGGGTCTTGGGAATTAGGGGAATGGGTGGAAAGGCATACAGGAAGTCTTGACCCCAATGAAGGAGGAAGGCATCCCTGGCCTGAACTCCCTGACACGGAATTCTGGAACAAAATCGGGGAAGTTTGGCATTCCACGGACTTGCAAAGAGGTCTATGTCCGGGGTTCCCCAAATTCGAAAGATTCGGACTATCTGGTCCATATGAAGGGACCATTCGTGTGGAAGCAGAACTCGACTGAGTCTGTCTGCCCAAGAGTTTTGAACTCCTGGAAGGTATACTGCCAGAAGATGAATTTGATGCTCTCTGGCGAAGGCCCACAATCTCAGAGCTTCGTTGCAAAGCGACAGAGAGCCAGTCCCTCCCTGCTTGTTCACAGAGAACATGGCTACTTGGTTGTCCGTGTGAATGAAGACTGTCTTGTAGCTGAGCAGGGTATGGAAGACTCTGAGAGCCAAGAAGATTGCTCTGAGCTCTAAGATGTTGATATGTAGGGAGGTCTCCTGTGGAGACCAAATGCCCTGGGTGGAGAGGTCTTGAAAATGAGCTCCCCAACCCTTTGGAGAGGCATCTGTTGTAAGGATTGCTTGGGGTAACAATTGTTGGAAGGGGGACACCAGCAACAGATTTTGAGTGGACTTCCACCACTGGAGAGACCAAAAGAGGCGCCTGGAGGTTGCTATTTTGTCTGACAGACCCCCTGATGCCTGGGTCCACTGGGTGGACAAAGTCCATTGAGCTGCCCTCATGTGAAGGCGAGCATAAGGAACCACATGCACAGTGGATGCCATGTGGCCTAGCAGTTGTAACATCTCTCAAGCAGTTAGATGGGTTTTTAACTGAATCTGAGAGGCTAACTGCACTAAGCGTAGGCAACAGGCCTGGGGAAGATAGGCCCTTGCAGTTGTGGTATCCAGCAAGGCCCCTATGAACTCTAGAGACTGAGTAGGGATGAGTTGGGGACTTTGGAATGTTTATCACCAGTCCCAGATACTGCAGAACACGCATTGTGCAGGCTAGGGCAGTCTGGGCCTCTGATTGGGATGAAGCTCGGATGAGCCAGTCGTCCAGATATGGGAATATGAATATTCCTAGAGTGCGTAGAAATGCAGCTACTACTGCCATGCATTTTATGAACACGATTGAAGCAGAGGCCAGACCAAAAGGAAGCACCCTGTATTGGTAGTGATTTCCCAGATAAAGGTACCGAGGGAACCTTCTGTGTGCTGGATGGATGAGTATATGGGTAAACGCATCCTTGAGATCTAGAGAACAAAGCCAATCCTGACTCTGAAGGAATGGAAGGAGAGTACCTAGAGAAATCATCTTGAATTTCTCTTTGCATAGGAATTTGTTCAATTCTCTGAGATCTAATATGGGTCTGTAACCCCCTGTTTTCTTTGGAATTAGAAAGTAGGGGGAGTAGAACCCTGAGCCCTGTTGAAGAAGAGGTACTTCTTCTATTGCCCCCTTGGGCAAGAAGGGTAGAAACCTCCTGACCCAGAAGGTCGAGATGTTGGAGAATTGAACTGTCTCACCATGGTATAAGGAGGAAGGTTTGAGAAATGAAGTTTGCACCCTTCCCTTATGATGGAAAGGGTCCACTGCTCTGCTGTGATTTGCTCCCATCTGGGAGCAAGGTGAGCTAACCTTCCTGGAATGGTGAGAGGCTCTGGTTCTTTTAGAGCCAGAAAGGCTAAGTTCTCTAGCTGCAAGTCAAAGGCCCTGAGGAGGCTGAGGGTGTTGGGCTACAGTAGTCCTTGCAGCCTTAGGCTTGGCCTGTTTAGGTTGTTGACGCTTTGCAGCAAAACGACCTGCAGAAGATGTCTGTTGACCATAAGCAGGATAATATCTTCCCTTCTTGGGAAAATATGCCTTTTTGAACAACCTCTTCTTGACAGGATTAGAGGTAGACTTTGAAAGCCTATCCAAAGCAGAATTTTCTGCATCCATTTGAGTGGCCTTTGCTTGCCAATCTTTGCCAAACAGGTTTTCACCTGTACAAGGAAGATTTCCTAATCCATCTTGGACCCAGGGTTCCAAATCAGAAGCTTGTAACCAAGCACCTATGGCAATGGCCGAGGCTCTGCTGGCCCCCTCAAAAGAGTCAAAGGCTGCATGGTTAGAAAATTTGGAAACATCCTGGGCATGCTTAAGCCAGATAAGAACAGTCTTTCCTTTTATCTTCTGGAAGAAAAGGGAGGAAAGTTTGCAGATGATCTGTATCTTCCTTCAGAAACATCCCCATATAGAGACTATAGGAGTTGATTCTGGCAACAAGCATACTGGCCTGGAAAATTTTCCTGCCAAAAGCATCTAAGGTTCTACATTCTCTTCCTGGAGGAGCAGATGAGTGCCTCTTTGCACTCTAACTTTTTCATAGCAGACTCCACCACCATAGAATGGTGAGGAAGCTGAGTTTTATGAAATCCAGGACAAGGAGGGACACGATACATGGTATCCAACCTACGAGAATGAGAAGAGATGGTGAGAGGAGTCTCCCATATGCCTATCATGTGGTCATAAAGGATCTCATGAACTGGCAAAGTGGCTGCTTCTTTAGGAGCATTGGGATATTGCAAAATATCCAATTTTTTGGCTCTAGGCTCTGTCTCAGGGGCTACTGAGATAGAAAGCCCCTTGGCCACTTCCCTTATGAAGCCTTGGAAAGACAAGTCTTCTGGAGGTGACATTCTTCTTTTTGGAGAAGAAGGCTCCTGAGGAAGAAGTACCGATGCTTCGACAGAGGCCTCCGATGCATCAGAGTCTTCGGAGGAATCGAAGTATCGCCTGTCTGGATGCTCCTGTAAAGCCCAATACGCATACCGGGTGGTATCGACATCGGGAGTCATCGGTACCGGATCGGTACCGATAGGCATCATCGGACAGGGTGCCGCTGCAGTCGACATCGAAGCCGATGTCGATGCAACCGGTACCGGCACCGGAACCAATATTGGAGCCGGTGTCGGTACCGAAAACGAAGCTTGTTGCAGTACCAGCGGCGTCGCAGCTTGTATGAATGCCGTAATGGCACGCTGCATGGTCAGAACATTCTGATCCATCGACGCCATGAATGTCTGGAGGTCGGTACCGGCGGATTCCACCAGTACCCCAGAACATTGCAACAGGTGATCAGTCGAGGCCGTGCCATCAATGTCAACCTGTGACCCCATAGGAGGAGTATTGGAAGCCGGAGCTTCCCGCCGGGGTACTTTTGCCGGTGCAGGATCCTCGAGGGCAAGCCTGGAGGCATCTCGATGCTTAGAGGGAGATCTACCCTTCGAGGACCGGCTGGACTTATGTTTGGTTACCTGAGATCCATAGGAGGAAGAAGCAGCCCTGGAAGATGTCGATGCCACCGAAGCTGCATCAGAGGGAAACAGTGTACTGAGCTTGGCTGCTCGGTTCTGTAAACCTCTTTTAGACATCATGGAGCAGGACGGACAATCCATGATGGAATGGTCAGGACCCAAACACTTAAGACACCAGTCATGGGTGTTGGTAACAGAGATGGTACCGCTGCACTTGGTGCATTTTTTAAACCCGGAGGCGGGCTTTTCCATGAGGAATTTTCTGTGGCCTAAGGCCCAACGAAGAAAAAATACACTGAAGTGGAACGGAAAGTATCTTTTTTTTTTTTTTTGAAGAAAAAGAAAGAAAAGACCGGCGGTACCGGTCCGACGTCGAAGAAGGCAGACGCGCGACCAAAGAAATAAAATAAAATAAAGAACTTCTTCAGCGGTGACAGGAACACGACCTGCTGGCTCCGCGGAAAAGAAGAACTGGAGAGAGGCGGTTAGGAAAGGCGGGAAGGCAGCGCGCAGGCGCTGTGGGATGCTCCCAAAAGCTTTCCTTTTTTGGGACGCTGGGGAGCGTTCCCACGCAGGCTCCGTTGGTACCGATGTACCCATATGTGAAGACTCATTCCTGCTTGTTCCTGGAGATTAGCAGATCTCTCTTGACCGGCAGTTTCCATGGGGGATCCCCCAGGAGACGCATTAGATCAGCATACCATGGCCTCCTTGGCCAATCTGGTGCAATTAGGATCACCTGACCCTTGTGTCGCTCGATTCGCTGCAGAACCCGACCCATTAACACCCACGGTGGAAATACATATAGGAGTTGATCCTCCAGCTACCTCTGTATCAGAGCATCCAAACCTTACGACATCCTTTCTCGTCTTCTACTGTAAAATCTTTCTGCTTTTACTGATGCGAACGTCGCCATGAGATCCATCACCAGAGGTCCCCAGCAATGTACCAGTAAGTCGAAACCCTCCTGATGGAGAACTCACTCTCCTGGGTCCACCTTGACTCGACTCAAAAAAAAAAAAAAAAAATCGTCTGTCACATTGTCCACCCCCGCTACATGTGCTGCCGATAACGCCTCCAGATGCAACTCAGCCCAGCTTAGAAGTTCCTCTGCCTCTTCTTCGAGGGCCACGCTGCTGGTGCCCCCTTTGCGAATGATATAGGCCACTGCTGTGGCGTTATCCAACAGCACTCGAATTGCTTTGTCTTGCAGATGGCTGCTGAGAGGCTCTTAGTGCTAGCGTGACTGCCCTTAACTCCAACCTGTTGATCGACCAACTCTTTTCTCGGTCTGTCCACTGACCCTGGGCAAACTGCCTTTCGAAGTGTGCCCCCCAGCCGAATAGACTTGCATCTGTCATCAATGGTCTCCAATCTGGCGCCTCCAGAGGCATCTCCTTCTCTAAGCAACCTGGAGTTAGCCACCACTGCAGAGACTGCCATGCCTCCAGAGGACAGTTCAGCCTTTGCGACAACTGATCGGACTGATGCGACCATCGTCTGAGGAGAGCTCTCTGCAACGGCCTCATGTGAGCTCTGGCCCACGGCACCAACTCGAGTGCGGCCGCCATTGTTTCCAACAGCTGTAAATAATGCCACGCTTAGGGAGCCCTTCTCTCCAGGAAGGTTCGGACGAGCTGCCTTAGACCTTGGGACCCTGATGTGCGGTAGGAACACTCTGCCGCTTTTTGTGTCGAACCAGGTCCCCAAGTATTCCAACTCCTGTGATGACTCCAACTTGCTCTTTGTTACATTGACTATGCATACTAGGCTCTGCAGGAACTGCACCATTCGGTGGGTAGCTACTTCGCTCTCGCTCTTTGACTTTGCTGGAATCAACCAATCGTCCAGGTAAGGGTGCACCAATACCTCTTCCCTGCACAATGCCACCACCGCCGCCACCACCATCACCTTGGTGAATGTTCACGGCGCCGTTGCCAAACCAAACGGTAACGCCTGGAACTGAAAATGTCCCATGGGAACCGCAAACCGGAGGAACCGCTGATGCTCCAACCGGATTGGTATGTGCAGATACGCCTCCGAAAGATTCAACGCTGTTAGATATTCTCCCTGTCGAACCGCCACTATAACTGATCTCAGCATTTCCATGCAAAAGTGAGACACTCTGAGACACCTGTTTACTTTTGAGATCCAGGATTGGTCTTAAGGTTCCCTCCTTTTTTGGCACCACAAAATATATGGAGTACCAACCGCATCCGCATTGGTCTGTTGGAACCAGCACCACCGCCTTGAGGGCTAGCAACCTTTCCAAAGTTTCTCGCACTGCCGACAGTTTTGATCTCGCCTTGCACGGAGATTGAACGAAGGCGTCGAGCACTGGTCGTTCGAACTTGAGAGCATATCCTTTCTGAATGACTTCCAACACCCACTTATCTGACGTGATTTGGGCCCAGGCAGGATAGAATTCCCTTAGTTGACCCCCCCCCCCCCCCATGGGTACTAATCCTGCCTGGACCCTCCTCGCTTCATTGTGACTTCTTGAGGTTCGGGGAAGAGGCGGCTCCAAAACCTCTGCCCGCTCCCCTGAACCCCCAAAACCCCTGGGATCTGTACTGAAAACGTCCTCTCTGAAACTGCCCAAATCTTGGTGGACAAAATCGACAAAACTCCCTTTGCTTGTACATATGTTCCTTTTGATCTAATGCTCCACAGCTCTGAACAGAACTGATTTGGGTGGGAGTGGCAGCCGGCGCATGCTTGGAGAGGTCCAGGGGATTTCTCTGGGCTGGGGAGGGGCCCAGCGCCGTGGAGTGTGGCTGCATACACCTGCTGTCTATGGAGAGGCCCCCGTTATAGGTAAGCAACTCTGCTTTCTTTACCATGAGTTTCTGACTCCAAGTGATCATTGGCACAACGATTGGACACTGGATATTTTATCTGAAAATTACAAAATGAAATCTAAATACAGTATAGTGAGTATAATTTGCTCTTTGGGCTTTCCTCTATGAAGACAAAACAGTATCAAAGGCTTTGCTGAAATCTAAGTAGAACACCTCCATTGCATGCCCTTGATCTAGTTCTCTGATCATCAAGTCAAAGAAATCAGATTCATTTGGCATAATCTTCCCTTGGTAAAGCCATGTTGCCTTGGACCTTACAGCTCACTGGATTCTAGAACCACCACTATCCTTTCTTTCAGCAGCTTCACCATTACTTTTTCTACCATCGAGATAAGCCTTACTAACCTGTAGTTTATCATCTCTTCTTTAATTTGTGAAGAGGAACTATGTCAGCCCTTCTGAAATTCCTCAGTACATCCTTGGTCTCCAAGGATCTAACACACACACCTTGTAAAGGTCCTGTCAAAACCTCCCTGAGCTCCTCCAGTATCATGGGATGGATTTGATCCATCCCCTTGGCCGTCTCCATTTTCAGCTATGCAAACTGTTTATAAATATCTTCCATTTGCCTATTACATGAATGAGTTTATCAGTCCTCTGTGATATACTGGCATAGTCCTATATAACATTATTTCTGCTCTTGAATACCCTACAGCCTTTGAGTTTCGACATGACTGGTGTCTTTTTTAAGACTATTCTCTCACAGAGCGTTACCTGTAAGTAAAGTTACATGTATATGGTCCTCCTCATTTCTTCTCTCTTATTATTATTTATCATTTGTTTTAACATCAACACATATTGGTATAATTTTATTTGTTAGAAGTTTTGTGTCTGTTTTTAACATATTTTAACATTGCTATAACCTCTTTTTTTACCTTTTTACTATCACTTAGATATTAAAATAAACACCAAACAATAAATAAGTGTTATTATTGGATATATGATTTTACTATCAAGTTACCTATTTTTTATTTATATATATATATTTTTGTCTTTTTCTTATTTTATATTTCATATATTTTATTTGATATTTCCTCTTTTAAGTGTTTTAATATATTGTATTGTCTTTTGAAGATGCATACTCCCCCTAAGGCTTGTGCCAAAACGCGTAGGGGTCTTTCATTAATTAAAGCACCTGTGACCTCCTATCGCCTTTCGCTTGTTGTGTCTCTGCTCTGCTATTGCGAGGGTCATGCTCCCTTTGTGTCCTGTTCCATGGATGGCATGACATTTATTCCATTCCCCTTTTTACTTGTCAGCCATGCATGGCCCTACTCCAGAATTTTCTTTTGTCAACAATGAACAGAAATATTTGTTTAGCAATTCCGCTCTTTCCTTAACTATTTTTATATACCACTTTAGCACAGCAACAAAGCTGTTTACAATAAACTGTTCAACAAACCAATACATGGAACCTGGGGCCTGAACTTGGAAGACCATAAGATTATCCTATACATTGAACTTTCCTTATCACTTTCCACAAGTTGGTCCCAAGCACCTTTGAGTCTTGCAATTCGATCTCTGGTTTTCCTCCTTTCCCCAATATACCTGAAAAAAAGTCATCACCTCACTTCACATCTGTAGCCATTTTTTCTTCTGCGTGTGCTTTTACCATCCTGATTTCTCTTTCTGCCTCTTAGTTTTATCCAGTATTCTTTTCTGTGCTCTTCTTTTTATGATCTCTGAAAACTGTGAACGCTGCCATTTTTGCAGACTTTTTTGGAGAACCATATTGTTTTTCCTTTTTGCCTTATATATACTTTCCTTGCATATAGATCTGTTTCCCTTATCACCTCTTTCAATTTAGCCCACTGCCTTTCCACTTCCCTTATCTCCTTCCATCCTGCCAGCTCTTTCTGCAGGTGCTTTTCTAATGAATAAACAGGTAGATAAAAAGGTGAGTTGGTTGCTATAGTGTTTCACGATTTTCAGAAAGCCTTTGAAAAAGTCTCTCATGAGAGACTCTTGGGGAAATTAAAAAGCCATGGGATAGGAGGCAATGTATTACCATTACTAAAGAGGACCGGGAAAATCCACTGCTTACCCATTGGACGAGAAGCATGGAATCTGTATACCTTTCGGGAACTTGATAGGTACAGTACTTGCAACCTAGATTGGCCACTGTTGGAAACAGGATAATGGGTTTTATTTCTGAAGCTCAACTGTCCACATCTCTATCCTCCACTAGAAAAACCACATACCGTGTCTATCTCATTCTCTCCACCCGGCACCTGGAGCCGTCTTTGACACTTCTCCCCTTCAGCCAAACTATTCTTAACACCAGTTTTGTCTCTGGTTCCATTCCCACCCCCCTGGAAACATGCTCTCATCTGCCCACACTTGAAGCTCTCCGACCCGTCTCACTATCGCCCCATCGTTAACCTCACCTTTCTTTCAAAAATTCTTGAGCAATTTGTCTTTTCCTAGCTTTCCCAGCACCTGGAATCTATCTACTATCTTCACCCCCGTCAGTTTGATTTTAGGCCCGGACACAGCACCGAGTCCATTCTTCTATCACTTCTGAACAAGCTTCACACCTCTCATAATCATGGTGATGTCTCACTCACTGTGTCTCTGGATCTGTCATCTGCATTTAATCTGGTTGATCAAACGTGTAATCAAACTCTGGAATTTGTTACTGGAGGATGTAGTAAAGGCTGTTAGTGTAGATGGGTTTAAAAAAGGTTTGGACAAGTTCCTGGAGGAAAGGTCCATAAGCCATTATTAAGAAGGGACCCAGGATATCAATGCTTGAACCAATACAAGCATTGTGGAACCTGTGTCCCTTGGGGAAACTGCTAGGTACGTATGACCTAGATTGGCCACTGTTGGAAACAGAATACTGGACTTGATGGACCAGAGAGAGCATTTTCATTAGCTGCACCAATTTTATGGAACTCTCTTCCAGATGAATTAAGATCATCAACCGAACTCAAAGACTTTCGGAAGCAATTAAAAACTTTGCTTTTTATTGAAAATTATGGGCACATTACTTAATTTTATGATTTACCTACCCACTACAAATAATTATATTAGTGTTTTTGTTATATGTTATTTGAATTTTAAATTTGTAATTAACAAATGTTTATTGTAATGCTTATTGTGTTGTATGACTATATGTTACAATGTTTGTATTTTTCTTCTTCTTACCAGATGTTTTCTTTGTTTTGTACTTTCACCGCCTTGATTTTATGATAAGGCGATATATAAATACAGTTAAATAAATAAATAAATAAATAAATCTTATGTTCTTATCACCTCACCCTCCTTTCCCATCTCCATGGTGCCGGTGTTTCTGGGACGGTTCTGCAATGGTTTCATTCTTTTCTCTCCTCTTGTTCATTTTCAGTCTCTGGCAGTTATCTCCTGTTCCTCTCTCATAGAGTGTCCTTCAGGGGTCGGTGTTGGACCCCCTATTCTTTAATGTTTTCCTTGCCCCTTTTGCTTTACTAATCCAGCAATCCAGCAATCCAGCTCGTCGACGTACTATTATGCCAACAATATAATTATATTGCACCATGCCCCTCCTGTCACACCTGATCTCTCTCTGCTGAACTCCTGATTTACACGTGTTTGACTGCTTGCCTCTAATTTCCTTCATCTCAAGGCTTCGAAGACATCTGCCCTTTGGTTCTCCTTTGGTAGCCCCTCCACATCTCTGCCTCCCCCCATATCTGGTTTCCCAGTCTCGCTGGTCACTTCCCTCAGTTACCTCGGTGTCAACTCTGGATTCTGTCCTCTATTTTTACGAGCCTATTTTGTTGCTTGTTCGCTGCATCTTCTGCCTTAGACAGATCAGAGCTCTTTGTCCTTTCCTAAGCACTTCTTCTCTTACCACTCTTCTTCTATCCCTGGTTATATCACGTCTTGACTACTGCAACTCTATTCTTGCAGATCTTTCCCAGCCCCAGCTTCGCCATCTTCAGCTTATTCATAATACTGCTGCCAGAATCATCTCTCACACCATTCGCTATGACCACATTACCCCACTGCTCATTGACCTTCACTGGCTTCCTATCAAACACCGCATTCAATATAAGATTCTCAGCACAGTCCACAAAGCTATTTACATGCAAACCTCACAGTAACTATCTGATCTCCTTCAGTTCCATACCCCATCTCGCAGTCTCCGCTCTGTTCACATCAATTGCCTACATCTTCCCTCTCCATCCTGTGCTCACCTTGAATCCACTCAGCCTTTTTCTTTTTGGGGGACGGACCGACCGACCGACCGACCGACCGACCCCCCCCCCCCCCCCCCCCCCCCCCCCCAGTGGAGCTCTCTGCCAATTGACCTTTATTTAGAACCCTCTTTTACAAACTTTAAGTCCCTCCTCAAGACTCACCTTTTCCTTGCTGCCTTTGACCTCCCTCCCTTGCCTCCTTGACCCCTCTTTTTACTTTCTCAGTTGTGTGACTGATTACCTCTGTCATATTGTTTTTTGTAGTTCTTTTCCTTTTCTTTGGCGCGGACCACTTTCCTGTATATTTTTTTGTCATTGTAAACCAACCCGATGTAATAAAGGCGAGGTATAGAAAATGCGTGATAAAGACCCTTGGTCTGACCCAGTATGGCATAATTTATGTTCTTAGGTTGTAAAGAAACTGAAAACAAAAGAGACGTTAAAAAGCCAATGCGGTGAGGTGCTTCATTAAACTCATGCACTTAATCCGTGTATTCAGCACTACTATCCACAAAGATAGCAGTGCTGAATATATTGTGACTGCAAGACGAAATTGAATGTACAAAAAATTCATTTAGTTGCTACCACCACTAAACAGATAGTGTCGATATTCAAATGACACGGTGAACTGGTATTTTGTGCATTTTATTTTTTAACACCAGCCAGAGTATTTAAATGATTATATATTCAGCACCAACAGCTGCAAAAGCAGCAATGCTGAATATATGTATTCATTGGTGATAGCCATTAGCTCTATGGATAGTGGCATATTCAGCTACTACCAGATAGCTATGCCATTTAAGTTAGGCCAGTAAAAAAAAGCTGTCCTATCTTTATTCACATAACTATCCAGATAGCGGCCGAGTATCACCGACCATCTGCTAATTTAGACAAAACACCCATGATCCACTCTCTTCCCAGCCTGGTGCTATCCAGATAGTACCACGATGGTCTTTTTCTGCAGCACTACACAGATTGTGCCACTGAAGATTCACAAATAGGGTGCTTATCTGTATAGCAGGTGCTGCTATACAGATAAAGTGTAGTTACTCGCGTGTAACAGGTGATTTCCAGGAACAGCAGGAATCAGTCTGCACATATGCATGATGTTGGTACCAACGGAGCCGTTGCAGGAACACTCCCAGCATCCAATAGGAAAGCCTTTGGGAGCACTCCACTGCGCCTGCACATCTGCCTTCAACTCCTCTCCTTGGTTGAGTTTATAACAAAGAACTCCCTACAACTCCTAGGGGAGGAGGACAGGTTGTGAAGACTGATTCTTGTTGTTCCCAGAGATCACCTGTTACAGGACAGTAACTATGCTATCTCCAGGAACAAGCAGGAATGAAATCTTCACATATGGGACTCACTAGCTCCCAGGTACCAGACTGGCATAGAAGAGAGCAGTGTGATCCCTGAGATTAAGCATAGAGACGAAGAGTGTATATGCAATTTGGCCCAGTGGACTCTATTCCAGTCTGCTATACCACCTCTAATGGAAGTCTGGTTTCTTGTAGAAGTCCGGGATGGAGGGTAGGAGTTGAGCTTAAGTCCCAAAAAGGTGCTGAAGTACATCTTGGCAAAAGACAGCGTCCTGAAAGGAGTCCCTATCCAGACAATGTGCAATGAAAGTATGAATGGAGGATCAGATAACTGTCCAACAGATCTCTATGGATACCAAATGGAGGTTTGTAATCGAGGTTGCCATGGCCTGCCCATTATGAGCAGTGACATGACCCTCCAGGGAGAGTTCCTCCTGCACATAAGCAAAAGAGATACAGTCTGCTATCCATTTGGCTAGAGTCCGCTTTGTCACTGGTAGACCAAGGTGACTTGGATCAAAGGAAATGAGTAATTGAGAGGATTTCCTGTGAACTTTAGTTCTAAGTAGTAAGCCAGTGCTCACTTGCAGTCTAAGGTGTGTAGCACTGCTTCCGCTTGAGATGCATGTGGTCTTGAGAAGAAAATCGGTAGAATTATCAACTGCTTCAGATGGAAGGAGAGACCACCTTCGGAAGGAAATGTGGATGGGCATGAAGGACCACCTTGTCATGATGTGGCGAGCTGACGTTTCGGCTATGAGGAAGATGACCGTCCAAGAGAGAAACGTCAGTGAAGCGGTCGCTAAAGGCTCAAAGGGATGTTTTAGAAGTTAAGCTAGAACCACATTAAAGGTCCCAAAACACCGGAGGTGGCTTAATAGGCGACTTGGACAGCAGGAGACACCCCGCATAAAGCGTGCTACTAAGGGGTGTGAGGAGATTGTTTTAGTTCATCTTAGTGCCATTGCGGCCTGAGTTGGTCTTAAGACCTGCCAAGGACAAGTGGAGGCGATACTGAAATATTGAAGAAAGGATTCCACTAGGCAGACAAAGGGGTCAATGCCCTTTGGGGAACACTGGAGGGCAAACCATCATTTAAAGGCAAAAGATCGCCTGGTGAACTATTTGCATGATGAAGTCAAGGATATCCTGCTTGCTTGTGGTGGTTCGAGATCAGCGAATACTATGCCTTCAGCAGCCATGCTGTGAGGCAAAGGGCATGAAGATTGGGATGGAGAAGCATCCCTTGGTCTTGAAAGAGGAGTTTGGATGCACTCTGAGGGGTTGAGTCTGTGCCAGGCGAAGGAGCAGAGGAAACCATGGCTGACAGGACCAAAAAGGGGCTATGAGGATCATGGAGCCTTTGTCAGCTTGTAGTGAAGATCGTTTCCAGCATCATGGGGATGGGTGGAAATGCATAAAGCAGGCCCCATCCCCAACGGAGAAGGAAGGTGTTCAAGACCTGTCGATGCAGGGACAGAAGCTATAAGCAGAACAATGGAGACTGCTCTGTTAAGTGGCGAAAAGATCTATGAATGGGGTTCCCCACATTTGGAAGATCTAAGCAGCCGTCTCCCGATATAGGGTCCATTCGTGTGGATGACGCATACAGCTGAGCCTTCCGCAAGGAAACAGAGTTCACCTAGGAGGTACATCGCTCTGAGGTGAATGCAGTGTGCAATGCCAAAAAAACAAACCAAGGCGAAGCACTTCATGAAATAGGGGATAGGATACTGTTCCCCCTGTTTGTTCACATAGAACATGGCCACCTGGTTGTCCGTTCTGACCTATTGGCCTGAAAGCTGGGGTTGAAAAACCTGAAGGGCATTTGTTAGAGCATGCAGTTCCAGGAAGTTTATCTGCAACGCAGATTCCTGCAGTGTCCAAAGACCCTGTGTGGCAAGGTCTTTCAGATGTGCTCCCCAATCTAATTTGGAGGCATCAGTTGTCAGGATGCAGTGAGATGGAGGCGTCTGAAAAGCTAACCCGCCGAGTAAGCACTGTGGGGAACACCACCAGTGAAGAGACTTGATTAGGGTGATGTCTATCTTGTCTTTGAGATGCTCCTTTGCATGGGTCCATTGAGAATGCACAGTCCATTGGGCTTGTCGCATCTTTAGGCAAGCATAGGGGACTATATGGACCATCAAGGCCATGTGCCCCAAGAAGCATAGCATCTCTTGAACTGTTACCAGACTTTGTTGCTATATGTGCTTTACAAACTCGATGAGGCGGGTAGAGTGATCCTGCAGAAGGAAAGCTCAGGGCTGCTGAGTATCTAAGAGTGCTCCGATGAACTCGAGTCTTTGGGTAGGAACGAGTTGAGACTTTGGGTAGTTTAGGACAAATCCTAGATGTTGGAGCACAGTGATGGTGCAATGCAGAGAGAGTTTTACCTCTTTAGGGGAGTCTCCCCTGGATTAGCCAGTCATCTAAGTAAGGGAAGACGAAGATTCCCAAAGTGCGGAGATAAGTTGCAATGACTGCCATGCATTTTGTTAACACTCATGGTGTGGAGGCTAAACCGAAGGACAGCACCTGGTATTGGTAGTGGTTTTGCTGAAACCTGAAACATAGATACAGTCCATGCTGAGGATGGATCAGTAAGTGTGTGTACACCTTCTTTAGGTCTAGAGAACATAGCCAATCGTAACTCTGGAGGTATGGGAGAAGATTTCCTAGAGAATCATTTAGAATTTTTCTCAAACAGGAATTTGTTTAGGTCCCTGAGATCCAGGGTGGGCCTGAATCCTCCCGTTTTCTTTGGAATGAGAAAATATGGAGAGTAGACGCCCATCCTTTCCTGAGGGGGAAGAACGCTTTCTATGGCGCCTGAGATAACAGAGTGGACATATCTTCCTTCAAAGGTGTGCTCTGAAAGAGGTTTGTGGGATAGTCCACTGTGAAGCCAGTGGGGGGTAAATTTTCAAAGCGAAACAGATACCCCCTTTGGACGATGCTGAGAGTCCACTATTCTGAAGTGATGAGGTGCCACCTGTGGACTTAGGAACAGAGCCTGCCTGCTATGTTCAGGAGCTAAATGGCAATGCTCTCTAGGAAGCAGACAAAAAACTAGTTTCAGGATGTGCCTGCGCTGCTGGTTGGGGCTTAGGAGCTTTGAGTTTCTTAGGTTAGGTATGGCCCTGCAGGCATTGCTGCTGCTGCTGAGGGCTGGTAAGCAGCTGCAGAGATGTGCAGGAAGGATAGTATCTCTTCTTAGTGTAGAAAGGTTTCATTGTAAGAGCCTTTCTTTTGGAGGGGTCAGCCATCTTCCTGGAAAGGCGTTTGAGAGTGAGATCATGTGTCTCAATCTCACTGGCCTTTTCTCTCCAACCCTTTCCAAAAAAGGTTCTCTCCAGTGTATGGGATATTAGCATCTTGTTCTGGACCCATTGTTCAAGATCTGATGCCTGGAATCAGGCCATCCTCAGAGCCCCAGTGCAGATTGCTGAAGCTCTGCTGGTTGATTCAAAAGTATCAAAAGATGCCCTGATAAGAAATTTTTGAGGTATTTTGGCCTTATCTGATAAGCGCTTGGAATGCACTCCACTTATATTGTCCAGAATGATGGGGGTAAATGTCTCCAGATCCCTGGTGACATTCTTCAGGAACATGCCCATGTATAGCATGGTAGAAGGCAATCCTTGAGGACAGCATGCATGCCTGAAAACACTGCTGCCCAAAGGTATTGAGTGTCCTCAAAAGTCTCTACCTGGAGGCATGGAAGAGTGATTTTTTGACCTCTTTATTCTACATATTTATATATTTATTTTATCCAGATTTATATACCACCTTTTCTTTCAATCAAAGTGGTTTACATTGGGAACTATTACAAATTAGGTAAAGGGCAAAAAGAGGGGAAATAAGGAGAGGTCATTGACAGTGGTTTATAATCACTGAGAGGGACCATAGTGATCCACAAACAAAAATGTTTTTAACATCTTAAGGAAGTCCTTAATATCCCCTGTGGATCTCATGTGATCGGAAAGAGCATTCCAAATGACAGTTGCAGCAAGTGATGGGGCTCTTCTGACTGTAGACTGATTGGATCGTTGGAATTCTGCAGGTGTAATGAGCTTGTTTAACATGTTAGAGCGCCTAGGCCTTGTACTGGAGTCCTTGATTAATAGGCTTTGAAGGGCTGCAGCAGAGGTTGTGATAAATTTGGTGGATGATTAGAGTTGCTTTGTATCGTACACGTGAAAAGATGGGTACCCAGTGAAGTTGTTGAAGAATTGGAGTGATGTGCTCTTTTCCTAGGTGCGTTTGTGATAATCCTGGCTGCTGTGTTTTGAACCAGTTGGAGAGGGTAGAGGGACTGTATCGGCAGTCCCTGGTAGAGTGAGTTCGCATAGTCCAGGATGGGGATGATTACTGCTTGGCACACCATGTGGAAATCTATTTATTTATTTAACGGATTTTATATACCACTTTATCCTTTAATCAAAGCGGTTTACAGAGATATAAAGTCTTACATCTAAACATGAGGTATATCTAACACTTAATTTCAATAAACATTGGATTACATTGGGACTCTGTGTGAGAGATTTAGGTGGAGGGAGGGTGATTTTAGTTGGGTTATGAGAAGGGAGAACTATTTACAGGGAGGGAAGAATGCAAGTTAAAGGGCTTTGAAGAGGATTCAAGGGACCTTATATACAATAAGAGGAGTGAAATATATACAGCAAGGGGATACGTGGGGTAAGGACTTTACTTATGGCAGGGGGAGGGCAGGGGGAGGTTATGTTTTGGCCCCGTAGTAGTTGGTGAATAGAAAGGTCTTCAGCCTTGTCTTGAAGTCTTTGGCGTCTGTAGTGGTTCTGATGTCCTGAGGGAGGGAGTTCCAGAGGGAGGGTGCTGCTAGGGACAGTGAGTTTATGGTTTTGCAGTACGAGGCTGGGGTCTGGATTATGCCCATCATCGGTCTTCATCTGGGTCTAGTGTTGGTTTTAATTTTGATTAAATCATTGAGGGTGTTGGGGGCCAGGTTTCACTGAATCTTGAAGAGGATGAGGGCTGCTTTGAATTTGATTCTTGATGTGATTGGGAGCTAGTGTAATTGGCTCAGGATTAGGGTGATGTGATGGTGTTTTGCAGTTCCTGTAAGGATGTGGGCTGTGGTATTTTGTACCATCTGTAAGGGATGAATTGTTGAGGTGGGTAGTCCAAGGAGTATGGAATTGCAGTAATCCAGTTTGGGTGTTATTATTGCTTGACAGAGTGTCCTGAAGTGGTCTTGGTTTAAGATGGGCTTTAGCCTTCGTATTATTGCCAACTTGTGGTATGCATTCTTAGTGGTCCTGATAATGTGGGAGTGGAAGTTTAGGTTCCTATCTAGAATTACTACCAGATACTTTAGGCTCCTCTTTGACTGGAATGGATTTGTTTACAAGGTTGATGTAATGAGGGGGAGAGAAGTTGCTGTTGTGTGAGACAAAGAGAGCTTCTGGTTTTTTTAAGTTAATCTTGAGGTTGTTGTTGGATAGTCATCGGGATAGATCGTGGAGGCGGTTGGTTATAGGTGTGTAGTCAGGCTTGTCTAAGTTGATTTGGGTATATGTTCATTATTCAGGATAGGTTTGAGTCATCGGATGATTTTTAGTCTGTGGTGTGCTTTGGAAGCAGTTCTGAATATGGCCAATTCCACCACCATTGAGTGATGAGAGAGTTGAGGTTTTTGAAAACTTGGGCATTCAAAGTCGATACATGGTATTGAGCCTTTTGCTGATTGGCGAAACCGTGAGAGAAGCCTCCCACATACGGAGCATCAGATCCTGTAAGATGCAATGCACTAGTGAAGTAGCCACCCCTAAGTGTAGGAGGGTATTGATGGATCTTGAGTTCCTCTGCCCTCGGTTCCTTCTCTAAGGCCATGATGACCTGAAGCCCTGCTGCCATGTCCCGGATGAATTCTTGGAAAGACATGTCCTCTGGTGGGGACCTATGCCACTCTTGAGGAGGAGATGGGTTCAAAGGAATGTCTGGAAGGTCTTGTGAATCCTGAGATTCCTTGTCAGAATCAAAAGAAGTGGAGTGAGACTAACAAGAAGTCAAAGTATCGGTAGTCTTGCTTTTGACCCCGATACTTCGTCGGGGCATCAGTAGTTATAGCCTGTTGGATACCAATGTTGTTGGTCAATTCCAACTGAGGCATCGGTCGCAAGAAGACCACCAATGTAGGCTCAAGGGCTGGCATAGGGGCCAATACAGTTGGCTGTAGGCAGGGAGCCAAAGTCTGCACTGCTGGAGCTGTTGATACAGTCGATACCGAGGCTGCCAGGAGTGCAATCAAACGCCTCTCAAGAGCAAGCATGCAGCACTGGGGTCCAGGGAGATGACTGATGTCTGAGTGGTGTCACCTACAGGACTTTGAGCCACCCGGAGCCCCTCTTGTGGTTTAGAGGACAGGTCCTACTGCCAGGGCTGTTGGGCTGGCCAGTCTGCATCAGAAGCACTCTTCAGTGAGTCTCAGTGCCAATGCTGGGACTTTCCTCTTGACTCTGTATCGGTCTTCGATGCCAATGTCTTAGACTTACTCTTATGTTTGGACTCTGACAAGACCTAGACCCATGCGAGGAGGTAGATATCTTCGATGATGTGTAACCACTGAAATAGAGTTTGGGCCGAATAACAAACCATACTATCTGGCTCTATTCTGTAGGTCTCTCTCATTTGTTGGCAGAAAGGACAAGACTTTGTTAAATGGTCAGGGCCCAAACATTTTAAAACACCAGTCATGTTTTATCAGTGACCGATATTGTACCGGAACATTTGGTACATTTTTTTAAAACCACTGACTGGTTTTTCCATGTTTGAGGTTCTCTTCAGGAATGAAGAAAAAAAAGTAGGCTGAAGGCCTAGTTGGCAGTGAACACCACGGAAAAAGAAAAGAAAAATTTTTGAAGTTAAATGAAAAAGATATCAGGGCCGGTGTCAGACTGACGGAATCGGCGTCAATGGAAAGGCAGAGCACAGTATGAACACAAAAAAAGAAAACCGGTTTTTGGCAGTGACAGGAATGTACAACCTGCTGGCTCCATGGGAAACTAAGAACTGAGGAGAGGAGTTAAGAAGGCAGATGGAAAGGTGCAGTGGACTGCTCCCAAAGGCTTTCCTATTGGACGCTGAGAGCGTTCCCACGCAGGCTCTGTCAGTACAGACATCACCTATATGTGAAGACTGCATTCCTGCTTGTTCTTGGAGATATGTTGTTTTTTTTTAATATTGACAACATTTAAGCCTGTCACACCCATCCCAAACCTGGCCCAATATATAGATAGTATCGGGCCCTTTAATAACTTAAATGGCTCGATACTATACAATATAGTTTCTGAAAATACACAGATAAGGGATTTATGCACTGGCCACACAGCAGCCAACACATAAATCCCTTTGAATATCAGCCTAAAAAAATTCAGGCAGGCATTGTATACCAATCTCGTGATTCTTCAGCGTCTGTCTTAGATGCCTGCGGCTTTTGACCACACAGTGGTTGCACTTGAGACAGGGCCGAAATGGCCCAAAACACACGTGTTGTGTATTGGATCTTGATGCCAGCGTTCGCAAGACTGCATTATGATAAGCTTAGTAAAGCTCTCTAAAAACATTGTGTGTTGCACTATATATGCACATATTAAAAATTAAAAAGGGAACAGCAGACACCGGGAGTTGAGCAACTGCCTACTCTTCTCCGGTCTGCTGGACCAAAAATTCTCATTGGTGTAATTTAACTTTACACTTTGCTTGCCATTCAAACGATCTTGGCTTTGGATCATAAATAAATTCAGAAGCACTAAAACCAGCAAAAGAACTGCAACAGAACTACTTATCTGCTATAAAAGAAAAAGTTTAAAGTATAACCTGAGGCATGTAAATCTATAAGTGATATCCTAGATCAATGGTATTTTATTTATTAATTTTCTATTTAGCAACTTCTTTATACCACTTTCTCTACAAGTCGAAGCTGTGTACAAATAACTAAAGATATGGAAAAGAAAGGTTACAAATAACTTGAAAAATAACAATTAACTCAAGCACATAGATACATGTTAGATGGTGGCATATATACAAAGGTAGACTTGTTAAGGAGTAAGCATATGGTACAGCAGCAAGAAGTAGAGAAATGAATAGTTAACTTGAACAAAAGTGTATAATAACTAGGGAGGTAGGAAATGTACAATTGGCAAGGGGTATAACAGAACTATTTGTGAGAATGCAGGGGAAAAATTTAGTGTTTGGGGGAAGAAGCATCATGATGAGCTAAACTATTAATTATGGAATATTCAGAGGTGTGACCAAGGAGTAAGGAGATGTCCTCGTGAGCGGCCTTAAGATTAGGGCTCATATTTGTTTTTAGGTGATGGATCTGTAGTGTTCTGTAAATAGGTATGATTTTGGTATGCAGTAGAACTCTGCAATTTGTTTGAAGTTCATCTTGCTTCCCACAGAACACGCATTCATAAAAAACAATTTCTTAGATCTTAAATATAAGGCACTTCTTGTTATTAGGACATATATACTTGGTTTTATGCCTCCTTTAGATATAAACAAAGGAGATTGGCCATGGTTTTTGTAAGGTGAAATATAGAAATCACGATAACCATCAACATTCCTTTTTCAGGCCTTTATTCAATGCATTTACATCTAGGATGGGATGGAATCCTCCTGCTATTCCAGGGAGCAGGAATTACCTGAAGTAAAACTACTGATTTTTGCAATGGGACAAGTATGACAGCTTTGACCAACAAAAGGGAGGTCCCTCAGCAGGTCCCATGTTGAGAGAGCCTCTGTGCTCTTTTGGGCGAGAGATTTGAAGAGATTCCCAAGAAATGTGTCATCTTTTCTTACGGTCTGGAGGACCCAGATGTCCCATTTTTCAATAGGTATTAAAGTTCCAAGTGGTAAAAGACAAAATTCCAGCCTTGAAATGAAATGCTAAAAGACGCTCAAGAATCCATGCTGAATAATGTTAAAAAGATCAAGAAAAGGTGGAAAGAATACATCGAGTCATTATATCATAAAGATCAAGTGTATCAACAACGATTTCAATCTGTACCTTACAACCAGGAATCATCAGTGATGATGAAAGAAATTGAAGCATCATGCAAAGCATTATCAAAGAACAAAAACACTGGGCATTGACCGCATACCCATTGAAGCATTACAGCAATCAGATGCAGCTGTTACAATACTTACAAGGTTCTGCCAGGAAATTTGAAGACAACATCATGGCTAACTGACTAGAAAAGATTTGTATTCATGCAATACTGAAGAAAGGTGACGTAACAATCTGTGGAAATTATTGCATAATCACTCTGATCCCACATGGCCACAAGATTCTACTCAAGATCATTTAGTAGACTACAACCATACCTGGAAAAACAACCTCTGAAATGCAAGCAAGGTTCAGAAAAATGCAGCTACGAGAAAACTCCTTGACAAAAACAACTAAACGATACCTACATGCGTTTCAGTGACCATTGTATTTACTTGTCTTACATGGATTGTGGGTTCTATTGAGTAAAGACTGTCTCTCATGGGTATGTATTCAGTTCTGCGCATGCCTTATAGCACTATACAAATTAGTAGTAGTGATAGTACAGCAAGGCCTTTGATTGCATAAACCATGAAAGCTTCTGGGCCATATTAAGCAGCACGGCTATACCAGAATGCTTGATCATTCTTATCCACTGATCAAGAAACAGTTTTAACAGAATAAGGAGAAACAGAATGGTCTAAAAATCAGCTAAGGCATATGACAAAGCTGCATACGTTTCCCATACCTGTTCAATTTATATGCAGAACAAAGCAGAGAAACAGGATTGTATGAAGACAACCAGGATGTGAAGACTGGTGAAGACTCAACCACCTTCACTATGCTGAAGATACCACATCACTGGCCAAAAGTGAAGACAATCAAACATCTGCTCATTAAGATCATGGAAGAGTCTTAAAATGTACCTGCACCTTAACAAGAAGTAGACAAAGATCCTAGCAATTAGCAAAAATCCATCATTTCATCCTTGATGGAGAAGAAATACAGAGTATAGAATTTCAACCTGTTTGGATCCATAACACAGGTACACTAAAAAAATTTTTTTTTAAACTGCCTCTAATGTTTCGATTGATTTTTACGTTTTTTGGTGCGCTGAATCCAAATCTGGTAACCAATTTGCTCCATCACGTACAGATTTTTTGCTACATTGGGTTAGCAGTTTGAGGTGAACGTTTCAGATTGAGTGCGATCGAGATAAAGGTTTCTTGGATGAATTCTTTATACTAATTGTTTAGTAGTTATTCAAATAAGAATAAAGAAAATTGTAACAAGGCAGCACATAAGAATAGAGTAATGTCAACAAAACACACTGCGATGGTAGCAAAATTGTCTGCACTTAAAACAGCCACATACATGTGCACAAACATTGAGCATATAAGAGCGAGGTTAGACACAAAGCAAAGCAAAGAAATGTGCAAAAAATGTTGTACAGGTATGTATGTAAGAATAGAAAACGCAAACCGCACCATTGCAATACATGAAGACAAACACCCGATGGTGTGAAAATAAAATTCTAATAAATGAGATCCGACACTGTGGTAATAACTAGCAAATTTTTATTTCAAAGTTTAGTAAAAACACGATATTTGTCAACACAGTTTAGATTTTAAAGTCATTCTTGGGTCAATCAATCTCCTGGTGGGCCCGTTTCTTCTTCTTCCCCCGAATGCTTCTCTTGGTGCGCTGCTTGGCGTATTTTTCATCTGGGGTTTCCCGCAGCAGCAACCAGCAGAAATAAGCCATCATAGTGGTGTTCCATCTTCCTTGGTACCTTCTCTCTGCGTCCTTGATGTCCTGGTGAAACCTTTCACCTTGTTCTTCACTGTACGCCCTCAAGTTTTCGGGAAAGTAGTTCACATGGGAGTGCAAGAAATGGACTTTCAGGCTCATGTTACAGCCTTGTTCTTTGAAGGCATTGAGCATCCTGGCAACAATATCCTTATAGATCTCATCCCGCCTGTTCCCCAAGAATTTGAGAACATCATCCTTGAAGGAATCCCAGGCTTCTTTTTCCTTCTCAGACATCGTTTCAGCGAATGCTCCATCTGAAATGAGTTTCCTTATATCAGGGCCAACAAACACTCCTTCCTTTAGCTTTGCTTCAGAAAGTCGGGGGAACTTTGAGCAAAGGTACCGAAAGCACTCACCATCTTTTGGAAGGGACTTGATGAATTGCTTAATGAGACCCAACTTAATGTGGAGAGGTGGTAATAGAATTTTATCACGAGGTACCAAGCTCTCATGAAGAACATTTTTCTCACCGGGTCTCAAATACTCCCGAATTGGCCAGTCTTTTTTCCCCCAGTGTAGGTCGCGGGCCCGGCTATCCCACAAGCAAAGGAAGCAGGGATATTTGGTGAAACCGGATTGCTGCCCTAATAGCATGGATAGAATTTTAAAGTCTCCACAAATCATCCACTTATGCTCATCATAACGAATCTTCTGAAGAATCAGGGCCAAATTCTCGTATTTTTCTTGGAGAATAACAGAGTGAGCAATAGGAACTGAAGCGAATGTGTTGCCATTATGAAGAACACCTTTTATGCTGTCTTTTGACGAATCAATGAACAGCCGCCATTCAGCAGGATCATACTTGAGTTTAAACTTTTCCATCACTCCGTATATATCGTTGCAAAATACCAAATCTTCCTCTTTGCTGAAATACTTCAAAAATTGTGTCTCGCGGTTGCGGTACCAATAAAAAGTTGTTCCTGGTGACAACAGATTTTTCTGTTTAAGCCGAGAACCTAGCAGTTGGGCAGCATCTTTTGGGAGTCCTAAATCCCGGACTAAATCATTCAATTCAGCTTGAGAGAAAAGTTCAGGTTTCGGATCTGGTTTAGTTTCAAACTCGGAAGTACTGGACTCATCGGGAAAAGCCATCTGATGAGTCTCATCATGATCAGAACCGTCCACACAAATATGATCCAAAGATTTTGGTGGTTCAGGCACAGGTACTTCGTTGCTATGAGGCATAGGCCTAATTGCTGAGGGAAGGTTGGGGTAACTTATTACGTTCTTATTTTTTAAGTTGTATCCCTTCACAATGCAAGAGCAAAAATAGCAGTCACTGCTGTGGTCTCTTTGTTCACGCCACATCATAGGTATTCCGAAACAAAATGCTTGTTTTTTACCTTTCATCCATAAGCGTAGATCTTCCTCACATGTCTTGCACACTTTGTGAGGAGCCCACGGTTTGTCTTGATCGCCTAACTTCAAACCGAAAGAGGCGAAATATACATTTTAATAAATGCAGAAATGTTCCTCTGCCGCTTTTTCACAGTATATTCCCCACAAATAAAACAAAAACTGTCCGGAGAGTTGACGCAACCTCTGGCTCTGTGAGCCATCACAAATACACAGCACTGCAAACTACAACTGTAGTGAACCACTTCGGAATAAAGCTGGATTACGACGGAGCAAACAAAAGGTAATAATGAACTTGCAAGAAACTGAAATTTGACAGGAACGTTCATGTCGCAACCACCGTGTTTGAGCGAACGAGGCGAGGCGAACAGGAAAGAACATGCGCCAGCGCGAGTACTGGATTTAGCCCCCCGCCTCCCAATTGTCCTGTTAATGTATAAAATGAATACAAAACACTCTAAAATATCATGAGGGAGTGTTTCTAGTTAGTTAACCGTTACAACCTCTATTTTGGGCCAAGAAAATAAACTGCAGTCGGCTAAAAAGAAATTATGTGAACATTCCTTATATGGGTAAGAAATCTAATTTTGCAAGAAAACGTGACGTGATGGAACATTTTGGCTATTTTTCCTGCATTCAGCACCCCAAAATCTATAGGAATCAGTTGCAAAACTGGAGGCAGTTTTTTGGTAGTGTACCTGTGTAATTAATAATGAAATGACAAGCAGTCAAGAAAGAACAATGCATCCGATAGTGAGAATGGCTATGAAAAACCCAGATAAGATTTTCAAGTGCAGAGATGACTTGCATACAAAGATTCAACTTGTCCAAGCTATTGTATTTTCAACATCATATGGATGCAAAAGTTGTACAATGACGATATAAGAAAGGAAGAAAATTGATGCTGGTAAAGAATACTGCGATACTATGAACTGCCCAAAGCACAAATGAATTGGTGGTAGAGAAGAGTAATGAAGAAATTAGTCCTTACCTGCTAATTGCCTTTCCTTGAGTTCTCTCCGGGCCAATCCAGGAAAGAAGGGTTGTCAATCCCATGCAGCAGCTGAGGACTGAAAACTGAAAAGTTCTTCCTGACAGACCATCTAGCTCCCCCTGACGTCAGCTACTCAGTCTACTTATTGTCCAAGCAGCTCACAAACTCCAAACATACTGATTGATAAACCTAACTGTGGAACTATGTACAAAACAAAACAAAAACCTCCATGTTATCTTTAATCTAGCTTTGCATCCTGTTTTTTTTTTTTCAGGGTTTGTTTTTTTTATATTTATAGTTTTATACCGCTCCTTCGCAACGAGGAACCGATACGCACCCTTGTCCAGCAAAACCTAGACTTTAACGCATTGACTGCCCTTACTGCTCCCCATGTACCGCCACCCATGGAAGTACTAGCAGCCAGCAGCGTGCTCCTTGTGCCAGCTCGCAACCACAACGGGTGGGTCCTGGACTGGCCCGGAGAGAACTCAAGGAAAGACAATTAGCAGGTAAGGACTAATTTCTTCTTCCTCTTCGTCTCTCCGGGCCAGTCCAGGAACAGAAGGGAAGTACCAAAGCAGTTCCTAAACATGGGAGGGTCCTGCGAGCCCGGCCACAATTGCTGCAGCCCCAACTCTTGCATCATCTCCTGCATGCACATCCAAGAGATAATGCTTAGCAAACGTGTGAAGGGAAGACCACGTTGCTGCCCTACATATATCCACCAGCGGAACTAAGTCCAACTCCGCTCACGACATCGCCAACCCCCGGGTAGAATGAGCCTTAACGTTCCCAGGAGGCGACTGACCTCTAATCTCGTACGCCGACTCTATCACCCGTTTCACCCAATGAGCAAGAGAAGCCTTAGACGCTGCCTGCCCTTTACGTCTACCTGCAAAGAGCACGAACAACCGATCTGATCTCCGAAACGGTTCTGTCCTCTTAAGGTACTTGCGAAGCACCCGTCCCATATCCAAGAGCCTCAACGATCTGGATATCTCCCCTCCTTCTCTGCTCAAGAAAGTTGGTAGAGAAACAGGCTGGTTCACATGAAACTCTGACACTACCTTAGGGAGGAAGGACGGAACTGGTCTCAAAACTACCTTCTCTGCCGAGAACTGAAGAAACGGGCTTCTACATGAAAGACTTTGTAGATCTGAGATCCTACGTGCCGAGCATAAGGCTACTACAAAAACCGTCTTCCAAGAGAGATGCTGCAAACTAACGGTATTACCCGCCACGAAAGGCGGCTGTGTCAAGGCTTCCAAAACTAAATTCAAATCCCAAGCCGGCATCACAGAACGAACTGGTGGTCTGATAATCCGTGCCGCCCTGAGGAAGCGATGCACATCCGGATGCGCCAACACAACGCCCTGCACTTTGCCCCTGTAGCACGCTAGTGCCGCTAGCTGGACCTTGAGTGTATTAAGCGCTAGACCTTTCTCTAGCCACACTTGTAGGAAAGCGAGAATAGCTGGAAGGGGTGCAGAAAAAGGACGCAACCCCTGCTCCGTGCACCAAGCCTCAAAAATCCGCCACACGCGAACATAAGCCAGGGAAGTTGAACTGCACCTTGACTTCAACAAAGTAGCAATCATGGCTGAGGAATAGCCCCTCCTCCATAAGCGCTCCCTCTCAATAGCCAAGCCGTAAGCAAGAACCGATCCACCTGCGGCATTAAGACCGGATCCTGATATAAGAGATTGACCCGGTTGGGTAATCGCTAAGGGCGATCCACCAGCAGTCTCACCAGATCTGCATACCAAGGTCTCCTTGGCCAATCCGGAGCTATGACAATCACGGTACCCTCATGACCTGCAATCTTCTGAACCACTCTGCAGATCATCGGCCACGGCGGGAACACAAAGCAAGACGTTCCTCGGCCAGGCCCTCCGACATATGTTCCCTGTGCCTGCTGTAAAATCGAGTCGCCTTGGCATTGGCGAAGGTCACCATCAGGTCCATGACCAGTTGACCCCACCGTACCGAGATGTAGTGGAAGACCGCTGCATTTAGCTCCCACTCCCCAGGATCTAAGGTATGGCGACTGAGATAGTCGGCCTGAACACTGTCTTTTTCCACCACGTGCGCTGCCGAAAGGCCCAGAGCATCAAAAGCTGGCTCTCTTCCAACAAGGCGGCACTGCCCGTGCCCCCTTGTCGATTGATATACAAAACTGTTACCAGATTGTCCGAGAAAACGCGAACCGCTCTGCCCACAATGAGGTTTTTGAACTCCAACAGCACCCACCGCACCACTCGGAGCTCCAATAAATTGATTGGCGAAAAGCTCTCCGCTGTTGACCAGGAGCCTTGCGCCACCTGTGCTTGACAATGAGCTCCCCACCTGACGAGACTGGCGTCTGTAGTGACCAATATCCAATCTACTTCGGTTCTAGCCATCAATGATGAGTGGAAACCACCTCCTCCGGACACAGCAATCTGCGGTGCAGGGGATGGAGCTGAGGGACCATCGGCCCAGTAAGGAGCTTTGTAGAGGTCGCATATGAGCCCTGGCCCACGGAACTAAATCCAAGGCCGCAGCCATGGACCCTAGGAGTTGTAAATACCTCCAGGCCGTTGGAGCCTTCAATTTCAGAAACGCCCGCACTTGCCATAGAATCTTGTGAACTCGTTCTTCGGGAAGGAACACGGAACCAATCTGAGTGTCGAACACCCCTAAGTAAGTGAGACGACTTGTCGGCAATAACTGACTCTGCCTGATTGATTATCCAACCTAGATTTAACAGAACCTGCACCACCCGAGCTGTTGAAGCAACCGAATCCGCCTGAGAGCGAGCTCGAATTAACCAATCGTCGAGGTAGGGGTGAACGTGAATCCCCTCTTCCCGCAAGGCCGCCGCCGCCACTACCACCATGACCTTCGTGAAGGTCCGAGGCCAACCCGAATGATAATGCCCGGAATTGAAAATGACCCATTGGCACAGCAAAACACAGAAACTTGTGATGCTCGGCTCGGATGGGAATGTGAAGGTACGCCTCCGTGAGGTCTATTGACGAGAGCACCTTGCCCGGTTGCACCACTCGAATCACGGATCGCAGTGTCTCCATACGAAAGTGAGGCACCCGCAAACACCGATTGACACGTTTGAGAACTAGGATGGGTCGAAAAGACCCCTCCTTCTTGGGGACCACAAAATAAATCGAGTACTGACCTAAGCCGCACTGGTCTGGCGGCACAGGTACAACCACCTTGAGCTGCAACAACCACTAAAGCGTCTCTCACACCGCATTTCTCTTTGCTTGAGACCCTCATGGAGACCTCACGAAGGAGTTTGGCAGAGACTGAGCAAACTCCAACGCATAACCTTCGCAGATGATCTCTAGTACCCAACGGTCCATGGTTATGGAGGTCCAGATGGAGAGGAACTCTTGCAACCGGCTGCCCACTGGAATCTCCGCCTGGACCTGCCGCCCTTCATTGCGGCTTCTTGGAGGCATTTTGCTGAGTATGCAAGTATCCTCTGCCAAACCCCCTAGCCCCACGAAAGGGCTGACCTCTCGCTCTAAAACGACCTCTCTGATAAGGTGCAAAACGAGGTCCTCGAAACCTGCAAGTATCTCTGGCTTGACCCCTGAGCTGAGATCCAGGCCTTGGCGTCTTAGGACGATCTTCTGGTAGCCGACCCCCTTTGGAATCTCCTAGATCTTTCACAATTTTTTCCAGAGCCTCCCCAAAAAGCAGCTTACCTTTATAGGGCAGTTTACTGAGCCGAGTCTTAGAAGATGCATCCGCTGCCCAATTCCTCAGCCAGAGAAATCTGAGGGCGACTACTACTGATGCCATGGATTTCACGGAAATCCTAACCAAGTCGTAGAACATGTCTGCTAGGTAAGCAGCCGCGGACTCTAGCTTCGCTCCTTCTGTCCCTAAGGACCCTTCCTTGTCACCTCCAGACTCCCCCTGGAGCCAGCGGATGGAAGCTCGTGACACATACGCTCCACAAACTGACGCTTGCAGCGAAAGAGCACAGGAATCAAAAACTTGTTTCAAAATGGTCTCTAACTTCCTATCCTGAAGATCCTTGAGAGCCGCGCCACCTTCCACCGGAATGGTTGTCTTCTTTGTTACCGCGGAGACTAAGGCGTCCACTTTAGGCATGCGTAACAAGTCCTTCTCCTCTTGCGGCACCGGGTATAGACGTCCCATAGCCCGACTACCACGCAAGGACGCCTCCGGGCATTCCCACTAAGACTCAATCATTTGCTTGATCACTCTATGGACCGGAAAGCACAGTTACTTACCTGTAACAGGTGATCTCTGAGAACAGCAGGAATAAGTCTTCACATACGGGTACGTCGGTACCGACTGAGTCTGCGCGGGAACGCTTCCCAGCGTCCAATCAAAGAGTTTTTTGGAAGCATCCCACCACGCCTGCGTGCTGCCTTCCCGCCTTTCCCAACTGCCTCTCCTCAGTTAAGTTTTAAAGCTGAGACAAAGAGAGAGAGAGGGGAAAGGAAAGATAGATAGAGATACAACTCCTGGGGAGGTGGGTGGGTTGTGAAGACTTATTCCTGCTGTTCCGAGAGATCACCTGTTACAGGTAAGTAACTGTGCTATCTCAAGGAACAAGCAGGAATGAGTCTACACATATGGGGACTCCCCAGCTAGAGATGCCTGGAGTCCCAGCATGTCATAGGTTGGAACATGCTATCCCCCACAACACCAGGCATCCTGAGGATGGAGGATAGGAGTTGAAGAAAGAAAGGTGCTGTGGAGCAGCTAACCTAGCATAGGATTGCAGACAAGGAGTCCATGTGTGGATGATAATTGTCATCAATGATATTGCAAAGAAAGCAGTTACTTACCTGTAACAGGTGATCTCTGGGAACAGCAGGAATAAGTCTTCACATATGGGTATCGTCGGTACCGACGGAGCCTGCGCGGGAACGCTCCCCAGCGTCCAAAAGGAAAGCTTTTGGGAGCATCCCACAGGCGCCTGCGCGCTGCCTTCCTGCCTTTCCCAACCGCCTCTCTGCAGTTCGAGTTTTAAGCTCAGACAAAGAGAGAGAGAGAGAGAAAGGAAAGGAAAGATAGAGAGATACAACTCCTAGGGGAGGTGGGTGGGTTGTGAAGACTTATTCCTGCTGTTCCCAGAGATCACCTGTTACAGGTAAGTAACTGTGCTATCTCAAAGAACAAGCAGGAATGAGTCTTCACATATGGGGACTCCCCAGCTAGAGATGCCAGGGCGATGCCAACGGTTGTGAGTCCCTAAGAAGGGCTCCACCTCACCCCCATGGATCTCGGGCATCCAACCAGGGATGGGGGGTAGGAGTTGATTAGGTATGGAACAGGTGTTTGAGAACAGCCTGACCAAACAAGGCATCCCGGCGGGAGTCCTTGTCCAAGCAGTAATGGGCTGTAAAGGTATGAACCGAGGCCCAGGTGGCAGCTCGACAGATCTGGTCGATGGACACAGAGTTTAGATGAGCCATAGAGGCTGCCATGGCCCTCACATTGTGAGCTGTGACATGGCCCTCCAGAGAAAGGTTCTTACTCTGGTAGGCGAAGGAAATACACTGAGCAATCCAATTGGAAAGAGTTCTCTTAGAGACTGGAAGTCCTAAATGAGAGGGATCAAAAGCAACAAATAGTTGGAGGACTTTCTATGTTGCTGTGTCCTTTGTAAGTAAAAAGCAAGTGCTCTCTTACAATCCAGGGTATGAAGATTCCTCTCTGCACTTGAAGCATGAGGTCCTGGAAAAAAGACAGGTAAATACACCTCCTGGTTCAGATGAAAAGGTGAGACCACTTTAGGCATAAAGTGTGGATTAGTCCTGAGGACTACCTTGTCATGATGGAACCTTGTATAAGGAGGATTAGCCACCAAGGCTTGCAGCTCACTGATACGGCGAGCTGAGGTGACTGCAATGAGAAAAACAACCTTCCAGGAAAGGAATTTCAAGGAGGTAGTGGCTAAGGGTTCAAAGGGTGGCTTCATAAGCTCGCCAAGAACCAAATTGGTTTTGGGCAAGCCACTTAACCCTCCATTGTCCATGTTCCCTGTAAGTATTAGTGTATGTGTCTCATATCCCCGCGTGTTAAATGTATCCCCCAATTGTGTTGTGACCGCTTTGATTGAAGGATAAGGCGGTATACAAAACTGTCTAAATAAATAAATAAATAAAATAAATTCAAATCCCATGCCACTGGGAGGGTTAGTTAAAAGAAGGCCTCTCATGAATCTTGCAATAAGAGGATGAGAGGAAATAGGCTGACCATTGAGAGGCTTAAGGGATGCTGCAATAGCACTCAAATGGACTCTTACTGAATTCGATTTAAGGCCTGCATGGGATAAATGCAGCAAATACTCTAGTAAAGAATTCAGAGGTATTGCAAGAGGGTTAAGACCCTTCTCTGCACACCAAACAGTAAATCTTTTCCATTTAAAAGCATAGGAACGTCTAGTGGAAGGCTTTATGGAAGCATGAAGGATATCCTTCACTTGCTGAGAAAGATGCAAATCTTGAAGGTCTAGGCCTTCAGCAACCAGGCTCTGAGGTGAAGAGACTGGGGATTTGGGTGCCACAACGTTCCCTCCTCCTGGGACAGGAGGTCTGGAGCAGATCCCAAGTCCAGGGAGGGAGCTTGAGAGAGATGCAGAAGCAGAGGGTACCACACTTGGCGTGGCCAATGTGGTGCTATGAGGATCATAGACCCCTTGTCTCTCTGAAGTTTGAACAGGGTCTTGGGAATTAAGGGAATGGGTGGAAAGGCATAGAGGAAGTCTTGCCCCCAATGAAGGAGGAAGGCATCCCTGGCCTGAACTCCCTGAAACGGAATCCTGGAACAGAACCGGGGAAGTTTGGCATTCCATGGACTTGCAAACAGGTCTATGTCCGGGGTTCCCCAAATTTGGAAGATCCTGGCTATCTGGTCCCCATGGAGGGACCATTCGTGTGGAAGCAGAACTCGACTGAGTCTGTCTGCCCAAGAGTTTTGAACCCCTGGAAGATACACTGCCATGAGATGAATTTGATGCTCTCTGGCGAAGGCCCACAATCTCAGAGCTTCGTTGCAAAGCGACAGAGAGCCAGTCCTGCCCTGCTTGTTCACGTAGAACATGGCTACTTGGTTGTCCGTGTGAATGAGGACTGTCTTGTAGCTGAGCAGGGTGTGGAAGACTCTGAGAGCTAGAAAAATTGCTCTGAGCTCTAAGAGGTTGATATGCAGAGATGTCTCCTGTGGAGACCAGATGCCTTGAGTGGAGAGATCTTGTAGATGAGCTCCCTAACCTCTTGGAGAGGCATCTGTTGTTAAGGGTTGCTTGGGGTAACACCTGTTGAAAGGGGGACCCTAGCAACAGATTTTGAGTGGACTTCCACCACTGGAGAGCAAAAGAGGTGACTGGAGGTTGCTATTTTGTCTGACAGGCACCCTGATGCCTGGGTCCATTGGGTGGACAAAGTCCATTGAGCTGCCCTCATGTGAAGGCGAGCTTAAGGAACCACATGCACAGTGGATGCCATGTGGCCTAACAGTTGTAACATCTCTCGAGTAGTTAAATGGGATTTTAACTGAATTTGTGAGGCTAACTGCACCAAGCGTAGGCAACAGGCCTGGGGAAGATAGGCCCTTGCAGTTGTGGTATCCAGCAAGGCCCCTATGAACTCTAGAGACTGAGTAGGGGTGAGATGAGATTTTGGGATGTTTATTACAAGTCTCAGATACTGAAGAACACGCCTTGTGCAGGCTAGGGAAGTCTGGGCCTCTGACTGGGATGGAGCTCGGATGAGCCAGTCGTCCAGATATGGGAATACGAATATCCCTAGAGTGCGTAGAAATGCAGCTACTACTGCCATGCATTTTGTGAACACTCTTGGTGCAGAGGCCAGACCGAAAGGAAGCACTCTGTATTGGTAGTGCTTCCCTTGATAAAGGAACCGAAGGAACCTTCTGTGTGTTGGATGGATGAGGACATGGGTGTACGCATCCTTGAGGTCTAGAGAACAAAGCCAATCCTGACTCTGAAGGTATGGAAGGAGAGTACCGAGAGAAATCATCTTGAATTTCTCCTTGCATAGAAACTTGTTCAATTCTCTGAGATCTAATATGGGTCTGTAGCCCCCTGTTTTCTTTGGAATAAGAAAGTAGGGGGAGTAGAACCCTGAGCCCTGTTGAAGAAGGGGTACTTCTTCTATTGCCCCTTGGGCAAAAAGGGTAGCAATCTCCTGACCCAGAAGGTCAAGGAGAGATGTTGGAGAATTGAACTGTCTCACCATGGTGTGAGGAGGAAGGTTTAAGAAATAAAGCTTGTAACCCTCTCTTATGATGGAGAGGGTCCATTGCTCTGCTGATTTGTTCCCACCTGGGAGCAAAGTGAGCTAACCTTCCTGGAATGGTGAGAGGCTCTGGTTCTTTTAGAGCCAGAAAGGCTAAGTTCTCTAGTTGAAAATCAAAGGCCCTGAGGAGTCTGAGGCTGTTGGGCCATAGCAGTCCTAGCAGCCTTAGGCTTGGCCTGTTTTGGTTGTTGCTGTCTCTTTGTAGCAAAACGACCTGCAGAAGATGCCTGCTGACCATAGGCAGAATAATATCTCCCTTTTTTGGGAAAAAATCCCTTTTTGAACAATCTTTTCTTAAAAGGAGCAGAGGTAGACTTTGAGAGTCTATCTAAAGCAGAATTTTCAGCATTCATTTGGGTGGCCTTTGCTTGCCAATCTTTGCCAAAAAGGTTTTCACCTGTACAAGGAAGGTTTCCTAGTCCATCCTGAACCCAGGGTTCCAACTCAGAAGCTTGTAACAAAGCAACTCTGCGTGCACCTATGGCAATAGCCGAGGCTCTGCTGGCACACTCAAAAGAGTCAAAGGCTGCACGGTTGGAAAATTTGGAAACATCCTGGGCATGTTTAAGCCAGGTGAGAAACTCTTCCCTTTTATCTTCTGAAAAAAAAGGAGGTAAAGTTTGCAGATGATCTGTAACTTCTTTTAGAAACATCCCCATATAGAGACTATAGGAGTTGATTCTGGCAACAAGCATATTGGCCTGGAAAATTCTCCTGCCAAAGGCATCTAAGGTTCTGCATTCTCTTCTTGGAGGATTAGAAGAGTGCCTTTTTGTACTCTTTATCTTCTTCATAGCAGACTACACCACAATGGAGTGGTGAGGAAGCTGAGTCTTATGAAAGCCAGGACAAGGAGGAACACAATGCATGGTGTCCAACCTACGAGAATGAGGGGAGATGGTGAGAGGAGTCTCCCATATACTGTCATGAGGCAGACAGCACTGAGCCTGAAATATTAAAGGGAAATGTAAAAGAAGAGCTTACCTCACAGCCACATGTGCAGTTGATACATTCACATTGCAGGGGAGCAGGGAATGGAGAAACAAACTTTCCTCATGGCATTAGTGACGCAGTAGAAATTCAGAGTTCCAATCAGGCTCACCTGAGGGAAGAGTCACGTTCTACATCTAACAAGCAGGGAAATAAAACCAGGTGGGAAATCCCACAAGGGGAGATCAGTGTGATCGGGGAGATCAGTGTGATCAGGTAGATCAGGGGAGATAGGAGAGAGAAGGAGACAAGGACTCCGGCGCAAACACAGAGAGACACGCTGTCTTGGAGAACCAGGGCTGAAGGGAAGCAGGCTGTTGAACCCGAGAGGGCTGGGAAGAACAGTGCCAAAGACTTCCAAGCCAGAGGGGTCCTCGTGCAGAGGAAAACAACCAAGCAGGCAGAGAGCAAAGGTCACACCCAGGAAAGCTCACTGAAACCAGGAAGTGTTTTCAGCTCAGCTAAGCCCAGAGTCTGGTATTCACGGAGAAAGGCAGTTTGCACCCCGGAGAAGAAGCCTTGGCTAAAGGAGGAAGGGCTGGAAACAATCTTCACCCAGAAGAAAGATAAGTACCCTGTCTTCTATAAAGGGAAAGAAGTGGGTCCTTGTATAAAAAGCCAAGCTTACAGGGTGCTAGAAAACCCCTATTGGAATAGGTGGTGGGAAGAAACCCCAAGCACAGCTCCTTGTATATCTGACGGCACAAAGCAGTCTCCTCTCCCAGAAGCTGAGGTCTCCCGAGGGCAAGGTTCTGAAAGCAGTGATACAGAAACATGGTGCCCATATACAGGACCAGGTCCTGAGGTTATGCAGTGGGAAAGTTCAAACCCAGAGGTCATTCCAGAACCGATGGAGTGTGCTTTATGCATTTCAGATGAGATAGAATCTCTTTGTTAAAAAGAAGCAAGAAGCAGCACAAGTATTGTTTGGAAGAAACTTTTATTTATCTGTGAAGCAAGTTTATTTATGTTATCCTTGTTTGAAATATTCAAAAGGCAATCCTCAAGGGAAGGGGAATAAAGCCCATCTTTAATTTACACTTTGGACACGACTACAGAGTATTTCTTTAACAACCCAGGCTATACCCCATGTCTAGGCGGGCGCCTAAGGCGGGTATAGTCTCACAATGCCCAACAAGTGATCATAAAGAATCTCATGAATTGGTAAAGTGGCTGCCTCTTTAGTAGCCTTAGGATATTGTAAAATATCTAATTTTTTTGGCTCTAGGCTCTGCCTCAGGGGCCACTGAAATGGAGAGGCCCATGGCCACTTCCCTAATGAAGTCTTGAAAAGACAAGTCTTCTGGAGGAGACATTCTTCTTTTTGGAGAAGAGGGCTCCTGAGGAAGGATTACCGATGCTTCGACAGAGGCCTCTGATTCTTCAGAGTCTTCAGAGGAATCGAATTCTGGATGCTCCTGCAGAGCCCAATACGCGTACTGGGTGGTATCGACATCGGGAGTGATCGGTACCGATTCGGTACCGATAGGCATCACAGAACAGTGTACCGCTGCAGTCGACACCGAAGCCGATGTCGATGCAATCGGTACTGGCACCGGAACCGATATCGGCACCGGTGCTGGAGCTGGTACCGACAACGGAGTTTGTTGCGGTACCGAAGGCGTCGCAGCTTGTATGAATGCCGTAATGGCACGCTGCATGGTCAGGATATTCTGATCCATCGACGCCACCAATGTCTGGATGTCGGTACCAGTGGGAACCACCAGTACCCCAGAACATGGCAACAGGTGATCAGTCAAGGCCGAGCCATCGATGTCAACCTGTGACCCCATAGATAAAGCTTTGGAAGCAGGAGCCTCCCGCCAGGGTAATTTTGCCGGTGCGGATTCCTCGAGAGCAAGCCCGGAGGCATCTCGATACTTAGAGGGAGATCTACCCTTCGAGGACCGGCTGGACTTAAGTTTGGTTACCTGAGATCCATGGGAGGAAGAAGAGGCCCTGGAAGACGTCGATGCTACCGAAGCTGCATCAGAGGGAAACAGGGTATTGAGCTTGGCTGCTCGATTCTGTAGACCTCTTTTAGACATCATGGAACAGGACTAACAATCCGTGATGGAGTGGTCAGGACCTAAACATTTTAGACACCATTCATGGGTGTCGGTGACAGAAATAGTGCCGCTGCACTTCGTGCACTTTTTAAACCCGGAGGCGGGCTTTTCCATGAGGACAATTTTTCCTAGGCCTAAGGCCGAAGAAAGAAAAAATGCACTGAAGTGAGAAAAACAGTAGTTTTTTTTTTTGGTTTTTTTTTTAGAATAAAGAAAGAAAAAGACAGGCGGTACCGGTCCAGCGTCGAGAAGGCAGACGCGCGACCAAAGAAATAAAGAAAATAATAAAATTCTTCAGCGGTGACAGGAACACGACCTGCTGGCTCCGCGGAAAAGAAGAACTGGAGAGAGGCAGTTGGGAAAGGCGGGAAGGCAGCGCGCAGGCACTGTGGGATGCTCCCAAAAGCTTTCCTTTTGGACGCTGGGGAGCGTTCCCGCGCAGGCTCCGTCGGTACCGACGATACCCATATGTGAAGACTCATTCCTGCTTGTTCCTGGAGATAAAATATTGCAATATGGACCTCCCCTAACAGGACTTCAGAGAAGTATGGAGGTTCATGGGGTCTACTGGGGAACCCAGTAGAGGAACCTCGAGAAGGACCTCACTGTAAGTGGAGGTAGTAAACCTGTAGGAAAAGCAATGGAGGTCAGAATCCTGAAAGGTAACAGGTAACCCCAGTAGAAAAAACTGGAGTAGTACAAAAACGGTGGGCCTTCAGCGGAAGGCTTTATGATAAAAGCCGAACACGTTTGGCGGCAGAATGGCTCACTCTTAGGAACAAAAGAGAAAGGCTAACCGATTTGGACAAACAGGCCCAGTCCTTGTGGGGAGAAAGGGTATGGGAACCCCTTGTATCCCAAAAGAGAGGACAAACGCCGGAGGCGTTAGAGCCTGTGGAGAGCTGAAGATCCGCAATGTCTCTCCTAACTGAAGTCAGCTGGGAGATATATTGGAACATGGAGAGCTTCAGAGGTACCTAACCTTAAGGTTATGGTAGGTGTTAACTACCAAAGTGGTTGTGAGTGTAGGACCCCAAAACATGCTGGATAGCGTAAGTATGGGTAAAGCCCATCTGTCAGAATCATATAGCTATATGAGCCTCGACAGGTAGATAAGCAGAATACATATCTACCAATAGTAAAATATCTCGAGAGATAGATATATATAGATATAGATATATAACATATAGATATATGAGAATATATCTATAGTGAGATATGAAGGGCATAAAATACACACAAATGATAGACATAGACATCTGTAAGATGTGTGCTATAGGTATGAATATATAGGCCTCTATATGGAAGTCTGCAATGAAGCAGACAGAGATATGCCTATAAAAAGGTATTCACATAGGAAAATGTGGAGAGGAAAGATTCATCTAATAACAAGAAGGTGGAACCTACTTGAGAAGATATATAGAGAATCAATTCCCACTGGTTATGGCTACAGGGATGCTAGGTTGTAGAATAACCAGGATGGTTACGTGACAAGCTGAGGATGATATCCGTCTGCAGCCAGCAAGTCACAAGTATTCTAGAACTCTAGCATGGTAAGTGAACAGAAGACGCATAGGAATGAGATACCATGCTGACCTGCTTAAGGGCAAAAAGGTATCATGCGTTCTTACCATGAGGATGAGCTGGAAGGAGAAAACATATTCCCGATTGGAATACTATGGACCAAAGCAGGGAATTAGCAACTCCTTAAGCTTTCACATAAGAGGAGGCCTATGTCCTTTATATTAAAAAGGAGAACTTTTCTAGTCATGGGAGAAATGACTGAAAAAGCCTTTTTCAACCATCTAGTATAGCTGTTGGAGAAAAAAAAAACCATGCTCTCTAGCAAGGGCCCATAGTGGAGAGCTTCTCTGTAGAATTGCAGAGAGCATGATGCAGGAGAATGAGGAGATAGGTACTGGCTCTCCTGCAGCCAGTTCTATGTCAACTATGCTGCCAAACCCAGGGGAATGGAGATGGCAGAAAGAGAAGATAATCCAACAAGCTTGTAGTGAAAAAATTTCCAAGACAGATGACAGCACTGAATTGGAGTCACTACTAAGAGCAGACAGAATGTTAGTGGAGGACAATCTGCTTGCTGGTGGACAAGAACCAGTGGTCCAAACATTAAGGCTCCTGCATTGCCAGCTGCTTGCCAGACAGCAGAAAGAATGGTACTGTTTAAAACAGAAAAAACAGACAAAACAAGAGTAAAAAAAAAACTCTGGACGTGTCTGATGAACTGCTTCAAAGCAAGATTGAAAAAGAGGAGTCAACTCAGAGAAGAGAACTCCGCATTGGAAAAGTAAGAAAACTAGAGAGGCTGAAGAAAAAGCCCTCCAGTGAAGCAATACCACTCTTACAGAGGAAAAACCTGGTAAGAGGGTAAGGAGAATGGAGCTGAAGAAAACTTACAAAGTAGTAAGGTTATAGAAAGGAAAAAGACATGCTGGCACAGGAAACTATCGTTTGATAGTGAATAGACCTCTTTCCCTAGCAGGAAGAAGAGGAGAACCCTGTGACCTAGAAGCATGAACATCCTGACAGCTCATAGAACATAGAAAGAAAGTGATGTCTTTCGGGAAGAGATCCATGTTTAGGATTTAGAATGACAGCAGTGGATTGCCTCCATTGAGAAGAAGCAACTGCAGATTCTAATCCCAAGAGTCACAAGCATCTGATGGATTGATCAGAAACCCTGTGGTTGCTGGGTTTGCTGAGCCTGGCGAGAGGTTGAACTCTGTAGACCAGGACGATGCTGCCCCTGTTTGGGAACATCTGTATGATGGGCAGATGATGCATAAAACCTTCTTCTCCTATGGGAAGAAAGTTTGGCAGGACATTTCCTACCTACTGGGACAGAAGAAGGTGCAAAACAGCCCCTAGGAACAGGTAAGTCAGTGGACAACTGAGTAAACTGACGTAAAGACTCCTTGTTGAAAAGATTGTCTCCAGTGCAAGGAGTATGTCCCAGTCTATGCTGTGCCCATTTGTCCAAGTCTGAAGCTTGGAGCCAGGCTCTAAGTCGTGCCCCTATAGTTATAGCAGAAGTCCTGCTAACAGACTCAAAAGAGTCTAGGGAAGCACATAAGAACATAAGATATGCCATACTGGGTCAGACCAAGGTCCATCAAGCCCAGTATTCTATTTCCAACAGTGGCCAATCTAGGTCATATGTACCTAGCAGTTTCCCCAAGGGACACAGGTTCCACAATGCTTGTATTGGTTTAAGCATTGATATCCTGGGTCCCTTCTTAATAATGGCTTATGGATCTTTCCTCCAGGAACTTGTCCAAACCTTTTTTAAACCCAGCTACACTAACAGCCTTTACTACATCCTCCGGTAACAAATTCCACAGTTTGATTACACGTTGAGTGAAAAAATATTTTCTTTTATTAGTCTTAAATAGTTTACCCTGTAGCTTCATTGCATGTCCCCTAGTCTTTCTATATTCTGATAAGGTAAACAATCGATCTACGTTTACCCGTTCCACTCCGCTCATTAATTTATAGACTTCTATCATATCTCCCCTCAGCCGTCTCTTTTCCAGGTTAAAGAGCCCTAACCTTTTTAGCCTTTCTTCATAGGAGTATCCTTCCATCCCCTTTACCATTTTGGTGGCTCTTCTCTGAACCTTTTCTAATAACTCTATATCCTTTTTAAGATAAGGCGACCAGAATTGCACACAATATTCAAGGTGCGGTCTCACCATGGAACGATATAGAGGCATTATAATATCCTTTGTTTTATTTTCCATTCCTTTCCTTATCATACCTAGCATTCTATTTGCTCTCTTGGCCACCGCTGCACACTGGGCCGAGGGTTTTAACATGGTATCCACAATGACGCCTAAATCTTTTTCCTGGGTGGTGGTTCCTAATGTGGAACCTTGCATCGTGTAACCATAGTTTGGGTTGTTCTTCCCTAGGTGCATAACCTTGCACTTGTCCACATTAAATTTCATCTGCCATTTTGATGCCCAGTCTTCCAATTTATTAAGATCCTCTTGCAATTTTCCACAATCCTCTTGGGTTTTAACAACTTTAAATAGTTTTGTGTCATCTGCAAATTTGATAACCTCACGCGTTATTCCACTTTCCAGGTCATTTATGAATATGTCAAAAAGCAGCGGACCCAGCACAGATCCCTGGGGTACACCACTATTCACCTTTCTCCATTGGGAAAATTGGCCATTTAGCCCTACCCTCTGCTTTCTATCTTTTAACCAGTTCCTGATCCACAATAGTACACTGCCTCCTATCCCATGACTCTTTAGTTTTGCCAAAAGTCTCTCATGAGGGACCTTGTCATAGGCTTTCTGAAAGTCCAGATACACAATATCAACTGACTCACCTTTGTCCACCTGATTATTCACTCCTTCAAAAAAACATAACAGATTAGTAAGACAAGATCTTCCTTGTCTAAAGCCATGTTGGCTGTCTCTCATTTGTTCATGACTATCTACATGCTGAGTAATTTTATTCTTTATGATGGTTTCTATCATTTTTCCCGGTATTGACATCAGGCTCACCGGTCTGTAGTTTCCCGGATCACCCCTGGAACCCTTTTTAAAAGTTGGTGTTACATTGGCAATCCTCCAATCTTCAGGTATTAGAGATGATTTTAATGATAGTTCACAGATTACTAATAGCAGGTCTGCAATCTGATATTTCAGTTCTTTCAATACCCTTGGATGTATACCATCCGGCCCAGGTGATTTGCTACTCTTCAGCTTATCTAATAGTTGTAATACATCTTCTCGATGTATCGATATTTCCTTCAATTCTTCTGCACCTTTAAATACCACTTCAGTCATGGGTAACATCCCTACATCTTCCTCAGTAAAGACTGAAGCAAAGAATTCGTTCAGTCTCTCTGCTATCGCCTTGTCGCCTCTTAGTGCTCCTTTAACCCCTTTATCATCTAATGGACCAACTGACTCTCTCACAGGTAAGAAACCAAGAGATATTCTAGAGATGCTTGAGCAGTGAAGAATAGTCTGCACTCTTGGACTCTGGAAGGGAAGGCGTCAAAAGATGTAATTGCTTTGCGACCTCCTCAAGAGATAGACTCATATAGAAAATATATGAGAGAATTCTTGCAGAAAGCATAGATGTCTGGAAGGTTTGATGTCCAAAGGCATCTAGTGTCTTAGACTCACGACCTGGCGGATAAGGAGAGTGCTTTTTCTTACTCTTTACCCGCCGCATTGCTGATTCCACTACTATGGAATGATGAGGAAGTTGAGTCTTTTGAAACCCTGGAGAGGGGGGCGCACCTGATATAAGAGATCAGGTGCTCTGGAAGGTGGGGGTACCCTTAAAGGTGTTTCCCACATTCCTAGAAGGAGATCCTGCAAGGAATGATGCAAAGGAAGCATTATGTTCACCTTTGCTTTGGTAGAAACAGAGCCTTGTGCAGGATCATGTCCTGGGATAGGAATGGCAAGAGATCTTGCTATATCCAGGAGGAAACTCTGAAAAGAGGGATCCCCAACAGGACTCTCCCTTGGACAGGTTAGATCTGAAGAACTAGCCTGAGCACCGACAGAGCTATCCAGATATATAGGAATAGAAGAGCCTGCAGAGTGCAGTGTGGAATGCTTAAAGGATCATCGCCGGTATTGGCTGTCAGGAGCAGCGACCGTCATTACCAAATTGTCCATGCCAGGTATCGACTCCAAGCTTGGTATAGAAGGGAGCGATGCCGTTGAAAAGAGCATGGCAGGAGTTGGCCACGATGCTACTGTGGATACCGATACCGATGCCAATACCGGTACCGATGTCGGAGTCGAGCCCGACAGACATCGGAGCAGTCATCAGTGACCGTTCAATCAGTACCGAGGTAACCGAAAACCTCCGGGCGCTATCCTCGGTACCGAGCCACCGGTATTGATCAGTGTCGGTACCAAAGCGTATTGGTACCCAGTCGCCTAGACTAGAGATCGATTCCAAACTCGGCATCGAGGGCAGCTCCATCGGCCTCGAGGGAACCGAGAGTTGCGGATCCGAATCATCGGAACCGAGCCTTCGGTACCGCCGAGAACCGGTACCAAGGCGAGTCGGTACGCAGTCCTCCAGACTGGAGATCGATTCGAGACTTGGCATCGAAAGAAGCGAGGCTATCGATGCACGTCTGGAGGGTACCGACGTCGGTGGTAGTATCGGTGCTGGTACCGATAATGGAAAGTCAGTCTGGAGTGTATCCACCGGTCCCAAAGGCACCGAGGATGCCAGATGACCATCCATGGTGAGGAGTGTCTCATCCAACACCAGTGTCGATGCCGGGGTATCGGTACAGCTCGAAGCGGCTGCCACCACCGGATACGGCTCAGGTATGTTCTGTGAGGGGTGAACCCCAGGAACAACCTGAAACCCCTGAAAGGCTTTGGAGACCGAAGACTCCCGCCAGGGTTTTGAAGCCAGTGGGCCCTCGAGGGCAAGGCCAGAGCCGTCTACATGTTGTGCATGAGACCTACCACTCGAGGGCTGGCTAGTCTTAACAGACTGTTTGTGGGTTACCTGATCCTGTGTGGAAGAAGGGGATGGTGCCCCGAAGTTGGAGGGAAACCGTGTATCGAGGGAACCTCGATGTTGAAAACCTCTTCTCACCAACCTGTTGTCAGGACCCAAGCAGGTTAGACACCGACTTCAAGGGTCTAAAAATAAAGTTGTACCGCCACAGTCTAAACATTTCTTGGAGAAAGTGGCTGGCGGTTCCATTAAGGAAAAGAAGAGGCCTAAAGGCCTAAGAAACCGCGGGACACTATGAAGAAAAAATATCCCGTGAAAAAGGAAGATTTTACAAGAAAAGAAAAGAAAACACCGGCGGTACCAGTGGCGTCAGGAAGACAGCCGCGACCACAAGAAAACTAAAGAAATAAAACAAGAATTTTCTGCGGTGACAGGACGACGTCCTGCCGGCTCCGCGGAAAACGAAAACTGAGGAGAGGCAGTTGGGAAAGGCGGGAAGGCAGCACGCAGGCATGGTGGGATGCTTCCAAAAGCTCTTTGATTGGACGCTGGGAAGCGTTCCCGCGCAGACTCCGTCGGTATCGACGTACCCATATGTGAAGACTCATTCCTGCATGTTTCTGTCCAGAGATAACACCGATGCTCCACTTTAAACCCCTGTAACAAGGGATCCTCTAACAGCTCTTGCGGCACCGTTGACGTGACAATATTAAGCGCTGCTAATGACTGCACAATTAGGCTCCCAGCTCTTCCTTGCGAAATAACCGAAAAACATTAGGGTCATCGCCCGGTGCAATCTCTCCCTCTTCCAGTTCCCCTGACCAGGAATCCACATCCGCCTCAGATATGATCTCACCTTCCTCTCCCAAATGAGGGGCAGAGAGCGAGGGCCCCAAGAAATCAGTCGCATTTCCTGGGAGTCTATCCATTTTAGAGGTTCCCTCACCTGGATCCGATCCCTGAACTACCATCTGTGGCTCTGCCAAGATGGGAGAGGGAACTGAAGGCTGTGATAAAGCTGTGCTGCCAGCCTGCTCTATTTTTAAAATGTATGCTCTATGTAGAGCCAAAATGAAATCCAGGGAAAACAAAGACTCCACATTGTCTGGAACCTTGTCAGAGAGTCCCTTAGTCCCCTCCTCAGCAGAGGAGGGCTTTTTGGACTTCACCTTCTTTTTCTCCGGCTTTCTCTGAGGTGCGGAAGAAGGCGCCCCTGGAGATAAAATGGCTGCCGTTCCCGCCATTATTGGCTTGCTTTGAGAGGCTTCCCCGACGTCGAAGCAGTGTCCATTAAGCCCCCAAACACTCTCTCCAACCTACAGCTGCTGCGAAAACAAGATCTACAGACCCCGTCTGGCCAGCCCTCGGCAGTTCCCACACTGAAGACAACCCGCCGACGCTGTAAACATGCGCTCCCGCTCAAACGGTCTGTGATGGCTGAAGCAAACAGAGCCCGTCAGAAGCCCGCCCGGTCCCCTAGTGCCCCGCAACACTCACCGCGTCTACAGAGACTATGTCCAGCAATAACTCACTGGAATGGCCGCACTCCCACTTCCCGCTGCTAGCGGGACATGGAGGAACAGTAAGTACTGCAGAGGGAGGAAAATCTGGGGCTCCCAGCGTCTCCCTTTTTAGCTGTGCCGCAATGGTACTTTGGCGGTGAGCAGGCTCTGCCCCCGATTGCAAACACCTTTGCCAACAAGATTTCTTTTTTTTTCTTTTTTTTTAAATTTAAAGTGGCCAAACTGGTATGGTAAGGATGCTCTGCTAGAACACCTAAAACCCCCAGATTTTTAAAACAAAACTTCTAACTGCTGATTCCTCTTAGCCTCTCCAGGAGCCTATCAGGCTACACGTCCTATTCAGTTGCTGAGGACTGAACGACTGAGTAGCTGACGTCAGGGGGAGCTAGATGGTCTGTCAGGACAAACTTTTCAGTCCTCAGCTGCTGAATGGGATTGACAACCCTTCTGTTCCTGGGCTGGCCAGGAGAGATGAAGAGGAATATTAAATTTTCCTTGGATGTTCAAATGACAAGACCGAATTACTTTCTCTTTGCAAGATGTGTCCAAAGTACAAAAGATCATTAGAGAAAGGCATCATACCTGGAAAGGTTGAAATACAATGCAAAACAGGAAGACAGGTAATGCAATGGATCAATACAATAACAGCAACTAAAGGTGCCACTCCAAATTAGACTCCTGACTGAAGGATCAAATAGTTTAGGACAACTGTATACAGAGTCATCATGAGTTGACAAACTCAACAGTACTGAACATACAGTTTATAAGAAACCTCAAACTTCCTCTTCAGGTAAGTCTTCTTGAAACAGATTGGGATTCTGGTTACTTCCCTCTAGATGCAGTCAAAAACCTGTATTCTCTTTTCCTAGTTAAATGCAATTCTGGAGAACTATAAACAGACAGGTTTTCAGGATATCCCTAATGTGCACAAGATACTTAATTGCACTGCCTCCACTGTATCCAAACATAGCTCATGTATATTCACAGTAGGGATACCCTCAAAACCAGACTAGCTTGCGACTCTTCGGGATTACAGTTGGAGCTTAGTTCAGAGGTATATTTAATTTTAAAGATGGATAAGAAGTCACAGCAAAAACACCACCATTTTCATTCTAAAATTACAGAAATATAGAAACACTATGAGAAATAAAGACCATATGGCTTATGCAATCTGCCCTTCCATACCAGCTACTACAGAACCTTTTTTTTCCTTTAGAGATTTTCTGCGTTTCTCCCATGCTTTCTTGAATTCAGATACTGTGCTCATCCCTACTACCTTCACTGGGAGATTATTCCATGCATCTACTACGCTTTCCATAAAGAAACATTTCCGCATACAGTGCAATTCAAAAGTATTCATCCCCTCTGTTTGTCCTGTTTTGTTGCAATACAACCTAGAATTCAAACAGAGTTTTGGGGATTAGCACCATGTGATATACAAACATGCCTATGACTGAAGGTGCAAAATATCCTTTATTGTGACACAAACAATAATTAAGACCAAAAAAAAAAACCTGAAAAGTAGGTGTGTGCAAATGTATTCACCCCCAAAATCAATACGTTGTAGAGCCACCTTTTGCTGCAATTACAGCTGCAAGTCTCTTGGGGTACATCTCTATTAGCTTAGCACATCTAGTCACTGGGATTTTCACCCATTCCTTAAGGCAAAACTGCTCCAACTCCTTCAAGTTAGATGGGTTGCATTGGTGTAGAGCAGTCTTCAAGTAATGCCACAGATTCTCAATTGGATTGAGGTCTGGGCTTTGACTAGGCCACCCCAAGACATTTAAATATTTCCCTTTAAACAAGCTTTAGCAATATGTTTAGGGTCACTGTCCTGCTGGAAGGTGAACCTTCGTCCTAGTCTCAAATCTCTGGCAGACAAACAGGTTTTCCTCAAGAGTTGCCCTGTATTTAGTGCCATCCATCGTTCCTTCAATCCTGACCAGTTTTCCTGACCCTGCCAATGAAAAACATCCCCACAGCATGATGCTGCCACCACCATGTTTCACTGTGGGCATGGTGTCCTCAGGGTTATCGAAGTGTTGGGTTTATGCCACACATGGCATTTCCCATGATGGCCAAAAAGGGTAAATTAGACTTACCTGCTAATTGTTGTCCCTTAAGGAACTCTAGTCCAGTCCCGGAACCATAGAGTTTAGAATCTCCTCCAGCAGCTTTGGAGACTGAAATACATCATCGCTTTGGTGGCACCACTATAAATAGGCAAGGACCGCCCCGCTCACCAGTACCTACTGACAAAGCACACTCAGCAGAGCAACAAACCAGTGGAATAAAACGTCAGAAAAAAACAGCAACAACAGAAACCTCAACCTGTAACCGGGGTTTTGGGGGGGGGGGGGGTTGGGTTTTTTGTTTTTTTAAAACCACCTTAAATTTTGAGATGCATAGCAAAAGAGTGCTATGGAAGGGCTCCCCCAATGGCTCCACCCCACCTCCGGAGAACCCTTACATAAGAAGAGCAAAATGCTCTTCCAGAAACTGCAGAAACTTCCGAAACTTCAGGCTGTCGCACCCCATCACTCGCGGGCGGGGTCCAGGACTGGACTAGAGTTCCTTAAGGAACAACAATTAGCAGGTAAGTCTAATTTACCCTTCCTTTGCGTCCCTCTAGTCCAGTCCCGGAACCATAGAGAACATAACAGAGCAGTGAAGATCAACGGGAGGGACCTGCAAGCCCAGCCTGAAGTACTGCTGAGCCAAAACGCCCATCCCGTTGCCAGCACATCCAGCCGATAATGCTTCGCAAAGGAATGCAAGGACGACCAAGTCGCCGCCTTACAAATGTCCTCGACCGGAACTAAACCAAACTCCGCCCAAGACGCCGCTTGCGCCCTGGTCGAATGAGCCCGAAGACCCTCCGGAACTAATCTACCTTTCAGAAGATACGCCGACGCAATCATTTCCTTCAACCAACGCGAAATAGAGGACTTCGCCGCTGCTTCTCCTTTTCACGGGCCCCTGAAAGTTACAAACAGCCGGTCGGACCTCCGAAAGGGCGCCGTCCTGCCGAGATAGATCTTAAGTACTCGCCGAACATCCAACCGACGCAGGTCGCCCCCCGACTTCCCCTTCTGCCGATCGGAGAACACCGGAAGGGACACCACCTGATTTATGTGAAACGCCGAAACCACTTTAGGCAAGAACGTTGGCACCGTACGCAGCACTACCTTATGATCGAAAAAGGAGAGATACGGCTTCCGACATGATAGCGCTTGCAACTCCGAAATTCTCCTGGCGGAACAGATAGCTACTAGAAAAACCGTCTTCAACGTTAGATCTTTCAGAGAGGCCTTGGCCAGCAGTTCAAACGGCGCTCCCAGCAAGGCCCCCAACACCAAGTTCAAATCCCACGGCGGCACGGTATGGCGTCGGGGAGGACGCATAAGCAACACAGCCCGCAAGAACCGTCTGACGTCGCCATGAGTCCCGAGCAACTGACCGTGAATCTTCCCACGGTAGCAGGAGATGGCAGCCAACTGAACTCTCAAGGAACTCGCTGCCAAACCCTTGTCCACACCATCTTGCAAAAATGAAAGAATCTGAGAAACTGAAGCCGCCAGTGGCCGAATATTACGCTTCATACACCAGGCCTCAAAGATGCGCCAAACCCGGATGTACGCCAGCGAAGTAGACCTCCTACGCGCCTTCAGCAATATAGAAATGACCGCCGCCGAATAACCCTTGGCCGTCATCCGAGCCCTCTCAAGAGCCATGCCGTAAGCGAGAATCGACCCACCTGGGGCATGCGTAACGGTCCCTGGTGCAACAGGTCCTCCCGCTGAGGCAGCCTCCACAGCTTGTCCGCGAAGAGCTGCACCAAATCCGCATACGACGGTCTTCTGGGCCAGTCGGGCGCTATCAGGATCACCAGACCTCGATGCCGCTCTATGCGCTGCATCACCCGGCCTATGAGAGCCCAAGGCGGGAACACAGAGAAGCCCTCTTTCTGGCCACCTCTGTGCCAGCGCGTCGAGCCCCTCCGACATCCGTTCTCACCGCCTGCTGAAAAATCGCGCTACTTTCGCCTACTCGAAGCTTGCCATGAGATCTATCAGGGGAATCCCCCAGCGCCGAAGCAACAGCGCAAAGATGTCCGGGTGCATCCCCCACTCTCCTGGATCCACTCTGCGGTGACTTAGAAAATCCGCCTCAACATTGTCCACTCCGGCCACATGCTGCGCCAAAAGACTCATGAGATTGTGCTCGGTCCACTCTAGAAGCTGACCGGCCTCTGCCTCCAGAACCATACTGCCGGTGCTGCCCTGCCGATTGATGTAGGCTATGGTCGTCGCGTTGTCTGACAGAACCCGAACCGCTTGCTGCTTGAAACTCTTGAAATTCCTGCAGGGCCAACCACACCGCTCTCATTTCCAACCGGTTGATGGACCATTTCTTCTCCTCTAGCGACCACTGCCCCTGGGCATATCTGCCCTCGCAATGCGCTCCCCACCCCAGGAGACTCGCATCCGTCATCAACAGTCTCCAGGATGGAGGCTCTAGAGGCATGCCCGCAGACAAGCTCTCCAGCCGCAACCATCAATGAAGACCCAGGCGCACCTCCTGAGGACAAACTAGACGTTGAGATAATGCATCCCTCTGATGAGACCAACGCCAGAGCAGCGCGCTCTGCAACGGACGCATATGCGCCCTGGCCCACGGCACCACCTCGATTGTAGCCGCCATTGTTCTGAGCAATTGGAGATACTGCCACACCGTTGGCGCCGGTTGCGATAGAAACCACCGCATGAGCTGTCGCAGTCCCTGCGCCCGTGGGTCGGGTAAAAACACCGCTGTCTGCTGCGTCTCAAACCTCGCTCCTAAGTACTCCAGGAACTGCGAGGGAACCAATCTGCTTTTCGCAAAGTTGACCACCCAGCCCAGGCTCTCTAACAGTTGTACCACCCGAGCGGTGGCCACCGCACTTTCTTCCCTTGACTTCGCTTGAATCAACCAATCGTCCAAGTAGGGATGCACTAGCACTCCCTCCTTGCGAAGCGCCATCACCACTACCACCATAATCTTGGTGAACGTTCGAGGCGCCGCAGCCAGTCCGAAAGGCAACGCTTGAAACTGAAAATGCCCCATGGGAAGCGCAAACCGTAGGAACATTTGGTGCTCCTGCCGAACTGGAATATGGAGATACGCTTCCGTGAGGTCTAACGATGTCAGGAATTCACCTGCTCTGACTGCCGCAATTACGGAACGTAGAGTTTCCATCCGGAAATGAGTGACCCTGAGACACCGATTCACCCTCTTCAAATCCAGAATTGGCTGAAACGTGCCCTCTTTCTTTGGCACTACAAAATAGATAGAGTATCGACCGCAGCCGTATTGATCTGCTGGCACGGGCGCCACCGCCCTGAGCTGTAGCAGCCGCTGCAGCGTATCCGAGACCGCTTGGACCTTGAGGTGAGATCGGCAAGGAGACAGGACAATGGAATCTAACACGGTACGGTGGAGCTCTAACGCATACCCCTCTCGGATTACCTCCAGGACCCACTGGTCTGACGTAATTTGGACCCAGGCAGGGTAAAACTCCCGCAAACGACCCCCTACGGGAACCACCCCCGCCTGAGCCCACCCTATCTCATTGCGATTTTTTAACAGAAGAGGACTGGAAAGGGGCAAACCCCCTACCGGCTCCCCAGAAACCACGAAATCCCTGGCTTCTAGCCTGAAACCTCCCTCGCTGAGACTGGTTAAAACGTGAGGACCGAAATCTACGAAAATCCCTAGGGACCCCCCGGGACCACGTATTAGGCCGGAACTGCTTCGGCTTATCCTCCGGAAGGCGACCGCCCTTCGACTCTCCGAGATCCTTGACCAACTTCTCCAAATCCTCCCCAAACAGCAGTTTACCCCGAAACGGCAGCTTGCTGAGGCGAGTCTTAGAGAAGCTATCCGCCGCCCAATTACGCAGCCAAAGATACCGCCGAGCCGCAACCACCGAGGCCATACTTTTAGCTAGGCCGCGGATGAGATCATAATGAATGTACGCTAAAATATGTGGTCCCGGACTCCAAGCGCGTTCCATCCTCTAACTGCGCATCCAATCGCTCCCCCTGCAACCTCTGGGACCACCGCAAACAGTCTCTCGCCACCCATGCTCCCGCGATGGAGGCCTGCATTGAAAGAGCGCACACATCAAAAACCTGCTTCAACAGCGTATCTAATTTCCTGTCCTGCACGTCCTTTAGCGCTGCGGCTCCTTCAACAGGAATTGTAGTTTTCTTAGTAACCGCCGACACCGCCGCATCCACTTTGGGAGAGCGAAACAGTTCTCTATCTTGGTCTGACAGCGGATAAAGACGAGCCAGAGCCTTGGCCCCCTTCAGGGCAGATTCCGGCGAGTCCCACTCCTCCTGAATCATGCCCCGAAAGACTCTATGCACGGGAAAAACTCTTTGGGACGTTCGCACCGCCTGTAATAACGGATCCTCCAGGGCCTTCTCCGCCACTGCCCCTTCAACGGGCATGTTCAGCATCTTGAGAGTCTCGGCAATCAAGGCTGGCAGTTCTTCGCGCCGAAACACCCGAACTACCCTGCTGTGCTGCTCCGAGTCAGGCAACTCTCCCTCCTCTAACTCGTCACCCGAGATCTCATCCAGGTCCGCGTCCCCTGCCTCCAGGTCCTCCATGAGGCGAGACTCCGGGCTCTCATCCCCCGCTCCTTTAGCTATCTTGGCCGGGGGAATGCTCTCCTCAGACCTGGCCAGGGACCGCGGCCGCTTCTGCCCTGACAACCCTTGAGGAGGAGTAGACAGCACAGGTTGCAGCAGGGCAAAAGCCTGCTGCATGAGGGCAAAGAAATTTTGGGGGGGGATCAGCGGGGCTGCCTGACTCGCCCCCGAAGACCCAGAAGCCCCTTCACCGGAGGACAACCCCGGCACTGGTACCGCCGGGTTGAAGGACGGAGGCAGGGCATCCCCTCCTTGAGAGAGACATGCCTCCCGGTCCCCCGAGGGTCCTTCTGGCGCCTTGTCCATACTCCGGGCTTCCAGGGTGCAAGAACCACAGACACCTGAGTCTAACCCCAAGCTGCGCCTCATGCCACACACCGAGGTTTGGCCGGCATACTCCTGACAGTACTGCGCTACAGTCCTCCCTCCCCCCTGTATGCACACAAAGAAGCTGAAGCAGCTGAATGAGCTAAAGTCTCTCAGTTAAACCAGTCCCGCCGCTTTTTTTTTTTTTTTTTTTTATAAACACTGCCCTAGACCTCACCTGCAACCTCCAGGCAAGGCCCGACTAGTGCCCAACCCAAACGAGGGTTTAATCCGGCAAAACACACTATAAAAAAGAAAAATGCACACCGGGGCTTTCAAAATGGCCGCCACCGCGTTTCCTGCGCGGCCGGCCTCAGCTTCTCTCGAAATCCAGCTTGCGGCGTCAAAGTATGAATATTGGCCAAATGCCCCTCCAATTTGCTGTTTCCCGGCCCCCTCACTCAATGATCCGCTTCCTGGCGAGGAGAGTATGTCGCTGCGTCGGAGCTCAGCCTTACCGCAGCTTCCGCTCCGATGCCGTCCTGCAGCTGAGAGAAAAGCTGACTGAGCTGCCCGGACTCTCCTGCTCCCCTGGGCACTGTCAGCAAGCCTTCTACCTGCTCCTCACCCTTCGTAGCGGGTTCGGGAGCAGGGAGGCAAATATCAGCATGTAAGATTTCTCCCCTGCTAATGCTCGTTTGATCCAAGGGGAACAGGAAGGGAGGGGGGAAGGGAGGGGGGAAGGGGGGGCTGAAGAGGGAGATGGAGCCAAAGAGAGAAGCCCTCCAAAATAGTACTGCTCCTGCCAAACAAAGAAAGAGAAAACCAAAAATTTACAACCAAATTCAAAACCAACTATAAAATCTATCAAGCCTAGCTCTGCTACATTGGGTAACCTGAGCCCAGTCCCAGGCTCAGAGTCTCCTCTAGCTGCTTGGAAACTGAAAGTACTGGTGAGAGGGGGCGGTCCTTGCCTATTTATACTGGTGCCACCAAAGCGATGATGTATTTCAGTCTCCAAAGCTGCTGGAGGAGATTCTAAACTCTATGGTTCCGGGACTGGACTAGAGGGACGCAAAGGAAGTTTAATTTTCATCTCATTTGACCAGAGAACCTTCCTCCACGTGTTTGGGGGGTCTGCCACATGCTGTTGTGCAAACTCCAAACATGTTTTCTTATTTCTTTCTTTAAGCAATGGCTTTTTTCTGGCCACTCTTCCACAAAGCCCCACTCTGTGGAGCGTATGGCTTAAAGTTGTCCTATGGACAGATACTCCCCATCTCCATTGTGGACCTTTGCAGCTCCTTCAGCGTTATCCTTGGTGTCTTTGTAGCATCTCTGATTAATGTCATCCTTGCCCAGTCTGTGAGTTTTGGTGAGCAGCCTTCTCTTGTCAGGTTTGTAGTAGTACCATATTCTTTCTGTTTTGTTATAATGGATTTAATAGTGCTCCATTGTATATTCAAAATTTGGGATTTTATTTTTAATAAACCATCCGTGATCTATACTCCTCCACAACTTTGTCTGTAACGTTTGGTGTGCTCATTGGTTTTCATGTTGCTTGCTTAGTGGTGTTTCAGAACAAATATTTATACAGGCATCATGTGACACTGATTGCACACAGGTGGGCCCTAATCAACTAATTATGTGACTTCTGAGGTTAATTGGTTGGACCAGATCTTATTTAGGGATTTCATAGCAAAAAGGATGAATACATATGCACTCACAATTTTCCAGTTTTTACTTTTTTTTTTTTTTTTAATATATATATAAAATGTATTTTATTGTCTTTTCACTTCGCCAATTTGGACTATATTGTTAGGTCCATTACCTAACATCCAAATGAACCTCCATTTTCATTCCAGGATATACGTAATGCAACAAACAGGCCAAAAACCAAGGGGATGAATACTTTTGCAAGGCACTGTATTTCTCCTGAGTCTATCCGTTTTCACCTTCATCCTATGCTCCCTCATTGCAGAGCTCTCTTTCAATTGAAAAATACTATCTTCCTGTGCATTTATGCCACAGAGGTATTTAAATGTCTATATCATATCGCCCCTCTTCCTGCCTTTCCTCAAAAGTATACCTATTGAAATCTTTAAGTCTGTCCCCCATATGCCTTATGACAAAACCCACTGACCATTTTGGTAGTCACCTTTTGCACTGACTCCATCCCGTTTATATCGTTTTGAAGGCGAGGTCTCCAGAATTGCACACAATACCACAAATGAGGTCTCAGATTTATACAGAGGCATTATCACCTCCTTCCTATTCACCATTCCTCTCCCTATGCACTCAAGATTCTTTTGGCTTTCGCCATTGCCTTTTCTACCTATTTAGCCACCTTAAGATCATCAGAAACAACCACGCCCAAGTCCTGCTCTTCCTTCATTCACAGAAGTACTTCACCGCCTATACTATGCTTGGATTTTTGCAGCCAAAATGCATGACCCTGCTTTTTTTTTAGCATTGAATCTCAGTTGCTTTGAAGATTTGGGTATAGATTTTTCTTACGAGTTAATTCATAAAGGTTATGGTGCAATGTGATTGTGAATCCCTTCTTGTTTGCTTATACTAGGAGTAGCTAATAAATGTGCATTAACAAACAGCTATGCAGAACCCAGCTCTACATTAATAGTGTAAAAATATCTATACACCACTGAATTTAAACAAGTGTCCCTATAATACATTTAAAATGATTTAGAACTATATACAGTAGGTCTAAGTCTTTGAAGTAAAGATCCATTACATTAAAACACTAAAGAAAACTTTAAAAAAAATCCAGTTCAGACTGAAAAGTTTTACCATGCAAAGATGTATGGTACTTGCACAAAATCATGTCAAAAATCACCTGTTTGAAGAACTAGAAGCAGCAAAAATGTCTGTGGCAGCTGTCGTGCTTATACTTCCCGTCGAGGATGACACAGGGGAGGCTGCAGTTGTAGAAGTAGTATGAGGTTTCTTTGCAAGCTCTTTTAGACGTTGTTCCTGTAGGGAAAGTGAGCTGGTATAAGAAATCCAGAAATAAAATGTGTTTACATAACTTTACAGGTAAATAAAATGAAGTCCAACATTTATCTATTTGATTGTTCCACAAACCACCAGAAAGTTTTCCTGTTACCAAGGAAAACTAAAACAAAACAAGCATGCTGCTTTAATATAAATGCACCAAATAATGTGAAAATGCTGCCAAACAATCACAAAGCAAAAAGTCCAAAATCAGGGCAATGACTTAAGTTTAAAGCCCAAATAAATATTTTAAAAAATCTCGGAGACACTAAGAGGGGATTAATGAACCATAAGTTAGTTAATTATTACTAACCCAACCAACACCTCAACTTCATCTGTCTCTTCAGCAACTTAATAAAGATGGTGTTAAATCTCACACGCATTATCAGCTTCAAAACAAATGTGCCCTTTTTAGTCCTTCAACAAGCTTTGTGCAACTCCAAACATCAAGCAACAACTCTATTTCATGCTTGAAGTAGCTCTCTATGTAGAGCTAGCAACTCCTATTAACATTACTTACCTTGCTCTTACAAACTGTCCAGCATTGGTAACTGCATCATGCTGCCTGCATAGAAAGCACAGTTACTTACCTGTAACAGGTGATCTCTGGGAACAGCAGGAATTAGTCCTCACATATGGGTACGTCGGAACCGACGGAGCCTGCGCGGGAAAGCTCCCCAGCTTCCCAGAAGGAAAGCTTTTGGGGCTTCCCACAGCGCATGCGCGCTGCCTTCCCGCCTTCCTGACCAACTCTCCTCAGTTCGAGTTTAAAGCTGAGACAATAGAGAGGAAAGGAAGAGAAAGAGATACAACTCCTAGGGGAGATGGGTGGGTTGTGAGGACTAATTCCTGCTGTTCCCAGAGATCACCTGTTACAGGTAAGTAACTGTGCTATCTCCAGGAACAAGCAGGAATGAGTCCTCACATATGGGGACTCCCTAGCTAAGATGCCGGGGAGATCCCCCTTCAAGGGTTCCCTATCTTCCTATGGATCTCAGGCATCCATTGAGGGAAGGTGGGCAGGAGTTGTTTAAGAATGGAACAGGTGTTTGAGGACAGCCTGACCAAATAAGGCATCCCGGCGGGAGTCCTTGTCCAAGCAATAATGGGCTGCAAAGGTATGAACCGAGGCCCAGGTGGCTGCTCGACAGATCTGATCGATGGATACAGAATGAAGATGAGCCATAGAGGTGGCCATGGCTCTCACATTGTGAGCCGTGACATGGCCCTCCAGAGTGAGGTTCTTACTCTGGTAAGCAAAAGAGATACACTGAGCAATCCAATTGGATAGCGTTCTCTTAGTGACCGGAAGTCCCAAATGGGAAGGATCAAAAGCAACAAAAAGTTGGGAAGACTTTCTATGTTGCTGTGTCCTGTGGAGGTAAAAGGCGAGAGCCCTTTTACAATCCAAAGTATGAAGGGCCCTCTCTGCATTAGATGCACGAGGAGCTAGAAAAAAAATAGGTAAATATACCTCTTGATTAAGATGAAAAGGTGAAACCACTTTAGGCAAAAAGTGTGGATTCGTCCTAAGGACTACCTTATCATGATGGAACCTTGTATAAGGTGGATTAGCCACTAAGGCCTGCAGTTCACTGATACGGCGAGCTGAAGTGACTGCAATAAGGAAAACAACCTTCCAGGAAAGAAATTTCAAGGAGGTTGAGGCTAAGGGTTCAAAGGGAGGCTTCATAAGCTGACCAAGAACCAAGTTTAAGTCCCATGCCACCGGAGGAGGTCTAATGGGAGGCTTAGTTAAGGTTAGGCCTCTCATGAATCTAGCAATAAGCGGATGAGAGGAAACAGGTTGTCCATTGATAGGTTTAAGTGATGCTGCAATAGCACTCAAATGGACTCGTACTGAATTCGTCTTGAGGCCTGCATTGGAAAGATGCAGGAGATATTCTAATAGAGAATTCAGAGGTAGTGCGAGAGGGTCAAGACTCCTTTGAGCACACCAAATGGAAAATCTTTTCCATTTGAAAGCATAAGAACGCCTAGTGGAAGGTTTCCTGGAGGCATGGAGGATATCCTTCACTTGTTGAGAAAGATTGAAGGCCTGAAATCTAAGCCTTCAGTAACCAAGCTCTGAGGTGAAGGGACTTGGGGTTTGGGTGCCACAAAGTTCCCTCCTCTTGAGACAGAAGGTCTGGAGCAGCTCCCAAGTCCAGGGAGGGGGCTTGGGAGAGCTGCAGAAGTAGAGGGTACCACACTTGGCGTGGCCAGCGTGGAGCGATGAGGATCATAGATCCTTGATCCCTCTGGAGTTTGAACAGAGTCTTGGGAATCAAAGGAATGGGTGGAAAGGCATATAGGAGGCCCTGACCCCAATGAAGGAGGAAGGCATCCTTGGCCTGCATTCCCTGACACGGAATTCTGGAACAGAACCGGGGAAGTTTGGCATTCCACGGACTTGCAAAGAGGTCTATGTCCGGGGTTCCCCATTTCTGGAAGATTCTGAGTACCTGATCCATGTGCAGGGTCCATTCGTGTGGAAGCAGAACTCGGCTGAGTCTGTCTGCCCAAGAGTTTTGAATTTCTGGGAGATATACTGCCAGGAGATGGATTTGATGCTCTCTGGCGAAGGCCCATAGTCTGAGAGCTTCGTTGCAAAGCGACAGAGAGCCAGTCCCTCCTTGTTTGTTTATGTAGAACATGGCTACCTGATTGTCTGTATGAACAAGAACTCTCATGTTGTGTGTGTAGGAGGGTATGAAAGACCTTGAGAGCAAGGAAAATTGCTCGGAGCTCCAAAAGGTTGATATGAAGGGTGGTCTCCTGTGGAGACCAAGTGCCCTGAGTGGAGAGGTCTTGAAGATGAGCTCCCCAGCCTGTTTGGGAGGCATCTGTTGTGAGGGTTGTTTGGGGTAGTAGCGGTTGGAAGGGGGACCCCAACAACAGATTTTGGGTAGAGATCCACCATTGGAGAGACCAAAAGAGACATTTGGAGGTCGCTATTTGGTCTGAGAGAGCTCCTGATGCTTGGGTCCACTGGGTGGACAAAGTCCATTGAGCTGCTCTCATATGCAGACGAGCATAAGGCACCACATGAACTGTGGATGCCATGTGGCCTAGCAGTTGTAGCATCTCTCTGGCAGTCAAGTGGCTTCTGGACTGAATTTGAGAGGCCAAGTGCACTAGACGGTGGCAACATGCCTGGGGAAGATAGGCTCTTGCCGTGGTGGTATCTAGCCAGGCCCCTATGAATTCTAGGGACTGAGTAGGGGTGAGTTGAGACTTTGGCAGATTGATGACAAGTCCCAGATACTGCAGAATGCGTCTGGTGTGGTCCAGGGAAGTCTGAGCTTGGGACTGAGATGGAGCTCGGATGAGCCAGTCGTCTAGGTATGGGAAGACAAAAATTCCCAGAGTGTGTAGAAATGCAGCCACTACTGACATGCATTTGGTGAACACTCTTGGAGCAGAGGCTAGACCGAAGGGGAGTACTCTGTATTGGAAATGTTTCCCCTGGAACAGAAATCGGAGGAATTTTCTGTGGGATGGATGGATGAGTATATGTGTGTACGCATCCTTTAGGCCTAGAGAACAAAGCCAGTCCTGACTCTGTAGGTATGGAAGGAGAGTACCTAGAGCAGGGGTCTCAAACACGCGGCCCGCGAGAGCATTTTCTGCGGCCCGCGACGCCACGGAGTATTGTCCTGCTTTACGTTGCATTTTTGTCCTCCTGCTGTTTCTATATTTTTTTTACCTCGCGTGATTCCCGGGGCTGCATGGTGTTTCTCACGTCCGCGTCACATGCCTGCCCTCCACCAATGAGCGACAGGCAGGAGGAGAAAAAGGAGGAGGGGGGGGGCCCGGGCCCAGAAGCAGTCTGAATAGCCACGAGGTACCAGCGCCTTGAAGAATCGCCTGCTTGGATCGCTTGGAGGATCGCCAGGGTGCACAGCTCTCCACGGCAGGTAAGGAAGCAGTCTGCCCAGCCCTGCCTCCCTCAGTCCCTCTCCTCTTCGGCTTTCAGAGCCGCGAAGGGAGAGCTTCTCCCTCGCGACTCTGTTAAGCTCGAGGGGGCAGAGGGGAAATTTCCCATAAGCCTCAGCCGGCTTAAAAGAGTCGCGAGGGAGGAACTCTCCCTTCGCGGTTCTAAGCCGAAGAGGAGAGGGACTGAGGCAGGGAGGGAGGGAGGGGGGGGGCTGCCTGCCTGTGATTTTTGCCAAGGAAGGAGGGAGGGAGGGAGGGAGGGAGGGGGGGGGAGCCTGTGATTTTTGCCAAGGAGGAGGGAGGGAGGGAGCCTGTGATTTTTGCCAAGGAGGGAGGGAGGGGGGGGGCCTGTGATTTTTGCCAGGGAGGGAGGGAGGGGGGGGCCTGTGATTTTTGCCAAGGAGGGAGGGAGGGAGGGGGGGCTGTGATTTTTGCCAAGGAGGGAGGGAGGGAGGGAGGGGGGGGGGGGGGGGCCCCCAGCCTGTGATTTTTGCCAAGGAGGGAAGGAAGGAGGGAGGGAGGGGGGGGGCTGTGATTTTTGCCAAGGAGGGAGGGAGGGGGGGAGCCTGTGATTTTTGCCAAGGAAGGAGGGAGGGAGGGAGGGGGGGGGGCTGTGGGCTGGGGGGGAAAGAGCTGGTAATGTGCTGTGGGCTGGGGGGGGTCAGAACCATTACCTGTTCTGACCCCCCCCCCCAGCCCACAGCACATTACCAGTTCTAAACCCCCCAGCACATTACCAGTGTGCTGTGGGCTGGGGGGTTTAGAGCTGGTAATGTGCTGTGGGCTGGGGGGTCAGAACTGGTAATGGGCTGGGGGGGGGTCAGAACCATTACCATTAATTTATAGTTTTATTTCTACAGTGCTGAGGTATTCTGTGTAATTCCTATTTGACATTGCTACTTGTTCTCTTTTCCCAGTAGGTCATGTATTCTCTGAAATGTATTTTTGCAGTGTTGCCTTTTGATAGGTAGGGTCTGGTGCTTTGTGAGTCCTGGTAGTGCTGTTATGATACGGGGGGTTTGCTATGGGTTCTAAATGGGCAGTGTTAGTAGTAGTTCCTAATGTGCCTGGCGGTTGGCACTGGATTATAGTAATATAGAAATTTTCTAGTCTTTCTTTATCCATGCACTCATTATGCAACATTATGCAAATATTTATGCAAATATTTATGCAAATGAGGCCCCTTATGCAAATGAGCCCCCGTGTCTTATGCGGCCCCCGGGTTACTTTAGAAGTCCTCATTCGGCCCTCAAAGCAATTTGAGTTTGAGACCCCTGACCCTAGAGAGAGCATTTTGAATTTCTCTTTGTATAGAAATTTGTTTAATTCTCTCAGATCTAGAATGGGTCTGTGCCCCCCTGTTTTTTTCGGAATGAGAAAATACGGGGAGTAAAACCCTGACCCCTGTTGAAGAAGAGGAACCTGTTCTATTGCCCCTTGGGCAAGAAGGGTATTCACCTCCTGACCCAACAGGTGTAGAAGAGATGGGGGAGAGATGAAATGTCTCACCATGGTATGGAGAGGAAGGCTGGAAAAATGCAGTTTGTAGCCCTCTCTGATGATAGAGAGGGTCCACTGTTCTGATGTGATTTGCTCCCATCTGGGAGCAAAATGAGTTAACCTTCCTGGAATGGTGAGAGGCTCTGGTTGCTGCAGAGCCAGAAAGAGTATGTTCTCTAGAAGTAAGTCAAAAACCCTGAGGGGGTTGGGACTGTTGAAGTGTAGCAGCCCCTGCAGGTTTTGCTCTGGCCTGTTTAGATTGCTGACGTTTAGGAGCAAAGCGAACCTGAGAAGATGGTTGGCCAGCATTGGTAGAAAATCTGGTCTTTTTGTAGAAGGGTTTCTTAAAAGACTTTTTCTTGGCAGAGGTAGAAGTAGACTTGGAAAGTCTATCCAGAGCAGCATTCTCTGCATCCATTTGAGTGGCTTTGACTTGCCACTCTTTGCCAAACAGATTTTCACCTGTACAGGGCAGATTGCCTAGGCCATCCTGTACCCAGGATTCCAGGTCAGAGGCCTGGAGCCAAGCAATTCTACGAGCAGCTATAGCTATGCCCGATGCTCTGCTAGCACCCTCAAAGGAGTCAAAGGCAGCTCTATTGGAGAACTTTGACACATCTTGGGTATGCTTTAAAAGAAGCAGGAATTCCTCCTTCCTACCTTCTGGGATAAAGGGGAGGAAATGTCGAATTTTGAGAGTAAGCTCTTTGAGAAACATGCCCATATAGAGGCTGTATGAGTTGATTCTGGCAATAAGCATACTAGCTTGGAAGATTTTCCTGCCAAAAACATCCAAAGTCCTACATTCTCTTCCTGGAGGGGTAGAAGAGTGCCTTTTGGTACTTTTTAATCTTCTTCATAGCAGACTTCACCACGATGGAATGGTGAGGAAGCTGAGTTTTTTGAAATCCAGGAGAAGGAGGGACCCGATACATGGTGTCCAACCGACGAGAATGTGGAGATAGGGTAAGAGGAGCCTCCCATAAGTCCATCATGTGTTCTTGAAGGATGTCATGAATGGGCAAGGTGACTGCCTCTTTGGGAACCTTAGAGTATCCTAAAATGTCTAATTTTTTTGCTCTACGTTCTTTTTCAGAGGATACTGAAATAGAGAGTCCCTTGGCTACTTCAAGAATGAAGTCTTGAAAGGACAAGTCCTCTGGAGGAGACATTCTCCTCTTTGGGGAAGAGGGCTCCTCAGGAAGAACAAGGGATGCTTCATCAGAATCATCTGAGGTATCGGCATCCTTAGAAGACTCAAAGTATCGCCTATTTGCTTCCAGACACCGATACGCGTACCGACCGGTATTGACATCGGGCGTACCGGGAACCGGATCGGTATCGAGAAAGTCCTCGGAACCAGGGACCGGAACCGGCATTCTATTGGAAATAGATGCTCTGGGTACCAGTATCGGTTGTGGTACCGGAACCGGGGTCGGAACCGACGGTTGCGGTACCGAGGGCTTTGCAGCATTAATGAAAGCGAATATGGCTTGCTGCATGGATTGTACAGTAGTACCCATAGTCGCTATGACTGCCTGGATGTCGGTACCGGTCTGGGCCGGTACCCCAGAGCAGTCTAACAGGTGATCGGTCGAGGCCGTGCCATCGATATCAACCTGTAACCCCATAGGAGGAGCTTTGGAAGCCGGAGCTTCCCGCCGGGGTTGTTTGGCTGGGGCAGGGTCTTCAGGGTCGAACCCAAGGGCCTCTCGCTGCTTAGAGGGAGATTTGCCTTTTGAGGACCTGCCTGCAGAATGTTTGGTTACCTGAGATCCATCCGGAGAGGAAGACCTGGAGGATGCTGATGCTGGAGTATCTGTAGAAAACAGCATATGAAATTTGGCTGCTCGGTTCTGTAAGCCACGTTTGGACATCAGAGAGCAGGATGGACAATCCGGAATAGAATGGTCAGGCCCCAAACATTTAAGACACCATTCATGAGTGTCTGTGACTGAAATAGTACTAGTACACTTGGTGCATTTTTTAAACCAGAGGCTGGTTTCTCCATGAGGGAGAATTTGTAAAGGCCTGTAGGCCTCACAAAAACAAACACACCAAGTGGGGAAAAAATAAGATTTTTTTTTTTTAAAGAAATAAGGAAAAAAGACCGGCGGTACCGGTTCAGAATCGGGGAAGGCAGACACGCGGCCAAAGAAACAAATTAAAATAACAACTTCTTCAGCGGTGACAGGAACACGACCTGCTGGCTCCGCGGAAAAAGAAGAACTGAGGAGAGTTGGTCAGGAAGGCGGGAAGGCAGCACGCATGCGCTGTGGGAAGCCCCAAAAGCTTTCCTTCTGGGAAGCTTTCCCGCGCAGGCTCCGTCGGTTCCGATGTACCCATATGTGAGGACTCATTCCTGCTTGTTCCTGGAGATTGTATTTTCCCAGTAACTGAATCCCATTTGGTAACAGCAACTGCAGCACACTATTTCCCTGAAGCAAGATATTAACTCCCAAATGCATATCACCTTCAACATATCAAGATAGTGATTTAAGCACCTTGAAGTCTAACACCTGCTGAAGAGTTTGAATTAAAACATCGTCAGTTTAAAGAAAAGATGCTCATCTTACATGACAGAATAAAACAATTATAATATACAAAGTTTTTGTGATGAGTTGGATTATGTGGTTGATTAAAACTCAGAATAAATAGACCAGAAGTCAAGCGTCTCTTGAGAATCCGAGTGAGTAGTCATTAAAAAATGATGATTAAAAGGATTTTTTTTGACCACAGGATACAAAGATGTTGACACAGAGGCTATGGCCAAGCTCAGTCAGAAATTCCATCCTTCCGTCGGCATTGGCCTCATACCAGAGTGCGGATACATCATAATCAGTCATTAACATTTCTTCCATGATGTTACTGTATCTCCAGCACAGTTTAATTAGAGGCCAGCCACGAAGTGGTGCAGGCCCATAACTGGGCTGCTGGGTGGAGGAGGGCTCCAGGGCATGGATAGTGGTCACAGAGTGGTGGGGGGAGGCAAGGCCAGATAGAGTTCATGCTGAAACTAGCCAAACTGGGGTTTTTCAGACTTGATACATGGAATCGAGATGCCTGCTCACAACTGGCACCATAACCAGGGTCTCCAACATCCTCAGTAATACCTTTCCATAATAGGGTGCACCGGGATTGGTGATTGCCTCCTTCAGGGGAGTTGGATCCTGGAGGATCTCCAGCTACTCCGCCCAAGATTCATCTTCAGCTTCAATTGTGAAGGGTAAAGCTGAAGCCGGCATCGGGGCTGTGAGCGGGAGCGCCTCATCCCCTGCACCTGCCAATCACATCAAGGCAGCAACGGACTCAAAAGCTGCCATTCCAACGGCGGGTCCACGCCTAAGGACCACGCCAAAGGGCCCTTTGGAGTGGCCCTTAGGCATAGGACTGTGGGGAACCAAGGAAACGGCTGATCTATGTTGGTTCTGTTTGTTGGTATGCTTTGTGTAGTTAATTATAATGTAAGGTATGTACTGTATTTCCCTGTGTATGCTTTTATGTATTGATAATGTGATGCATGTGTCCCTTACCTTTGTGTAACTTGTGCTGTATTGACCGCTTTGATTGAAGGAAAAGGAGGGATAGAAAAATCGTTAAATAAATAAATAAAGCCTTCCGCATGTCCTTGAAGAACTCTAAGGAGAGGTCCTCGGGAAGGAATCTCCTGCACTCATAAAAGGCAAGGTATCTGAAGGGATATCCCGGTGCCGCACTGCCTCTGGGGATTCCTCTTTGGTTTCCTAATCAGAATCTGAGTCAGACAGAACTTATGGTATTGACGGGAATGGGAACCACATCAATGCCCTGGTGACAGACGAGGGTGACCTCCGCTCCCTGAGCTCCAAGCCCGATGCACTTGGGAGGGGGAGATCCGCTGCACTGAGCGGGACCGAGAACGGTCCTAGGAATCAGAGGAGACAACATGTTTTTTCAGAATCAGCTGGACCTCCACGGCGAAGTACCTGCGGTGGATGGTGCCATCACTGGCCCTGAGGAACAAGAGGTTTCCAGTTCCAGAGGCTTGTGCTGTGCCATAAAGGTAGCCAGGCTGTGCTCGAGAGTCAACAACCACTCTGTTAAGAGGGAGTGCTCTGCAGCTGCTGGTGCTGGATCCTTTGATGCTAATGCCGGCTCCTTCAGGGGGGACTCCTCAATGGCAACAGCCTCAGGAGTACTGTGCTGGTCCTCCCACCAGGGCAGCTTCGAAGACTGCTCCCAGCCTTTGCCTTCACAATTGCGTTGAGAGCTTTGAGGGCCATGTCCATGGGTCTTCACCACGGACTCCACATCACCTTTCAATGAGGACTGAGATGGAATCCATTCCTTACAGGGACACTCCTTTTCAAAGGTGGGTCTCCGTTCCAGAGCCCCGCAACCTCATGGTTCTGGAAGGGCCCAGTCACCACACGAGGCTGAGTCCTCAGCGGTGGCCTTTGAGGGCATTGATTCAGATGTTTATGTTAGGGTAGATACTGATGTCTGAGTCAAACAGCAATTCTCACTGCTTTTTACAGTTCTTCAGCCTCTTGAGTGTCATCTGCAAGCAGATTGCACATGAAGAGGGCTTGTGGTTGAGCCAGAGGCATTGAAAGTACCAGTTATAGCAGTCCATGATGGAAATAGTCCGGCCCTATCTGGTGCACATCTTAAAGTGACTAGTCGGGGTTTCAGAGAAGACTGTTTGCACCAGGTCAAAAGACTCCAATGCCCCGGGCCAGGAGGGCACAAGAAAACCCATGTGGCAAATAAAGAAAGAAAAAGCTACTCTGGGTTAAAAAAAAAAGAGTAGTTACTCATCAGTAACAGGTGTTCTCCAGGAGCAGCAGGAATCAGTCCTCACATATGGGTGACATCGATGTCGATGGAGCCCTTGCGGAGCATTTCCTCAGCTTTCTATGAAAGCCTTTGGGAATACTGCACGCATGCGCGGTCCCCTTTCCGCCTAAAGGTGCCATCTTGCTCAGTCAAATGACATAACTAAAAAACAGCACACAAAAATGTAAAATAAACTATGTACAACTGCAACTCCCAGGGGAGGAGGGAGGGTTGTGAGGACTGATTCCTGCTGCTCCTGGAGAACACCTGTTACAGGTGAGTAACTACTCTTTCTCCAGGACCAAGCAGGAAGTCAGTCCTCACATATGGGTGACTTCCTAGCTCTGGGCTACCAGGGAACCCAGGCTGAACAAGAGAACTCCCTTCTAGTCCCAGCATCAAAGAAAGGCTTTTCACTGAAAGAACCTCCACCGGTAGCCCAACGGAGGGCTGGAGGTCAGGAGTTGCCTAAACCTCAAAGAGATTCCGGAGTACTACCTGGCCAAAAGCACTGTCCCTACGGGACTCCCTTTCCAGACAGTAATGGGCCGCAAAAGTCTGGCTTGAGGACCAAAGTGCAGCCCTGCAGATGTCCACCAACGGTACAGAGCGGAGGTGAGCCACTGAGGCAGCCCTGACACGATGGGCCGTGACCCGACCCTGCAAAGGAAGGTCAGCTGCCCTGTAAGCCCAGGTGATACAGTCAGCTACCCAGGTGGACAAGGTACACTTGGACACAGCTAATCCCAAATTATTAGGGTCAAAAGATATGAAGAGCTCAGTAGCCCTTCTATGCCCTTGCGTACAGTCAAGGTAGAAGGGATAAGGCCCTCCTACAGTCCAGGGTATGCAGAACTGCTTCAGCCTGGCTTGCATGAGGCCTAGGGAAGAATGTTGGAAGAACCACCTCCTGGTTGAGGTGGAAAGAGGAGACAACCTTAGGGAGGAACTTTGGATGAGTCCTAAGGTCTACACTGTTCCTATAGAAGCGAGTGTAAGACCTATCAAAGACCAGGGCCTGAAGCTCACTCACTCGCCTGGCTGAGGTTAGGGCTACCAGGAAGAGTGTCTTCCAGGACAGGAAGCGGAGAGGACAAGTAGCCATTGGCTCAAAAGGTGGGCGAGTCAGTTGCTGCAAAACCACATTCAACTCCCACTCAGGGACTGGAGGACGGACAGGAGGCTTGAGCAGGAGCAAACCCCTGAGGAACCGGACACCAAGGGGTGAACAGACAGAGTGTCCTTCCACCAGTGAGTGGTGAGCTGCTAGAGCTGAGAGGTGGACCCGAACAGAATTGGACTTAAGTCCCTGATTGGATAAGTGCAGCAGGTACAGAAGCACCACTGGTACATCACAGGAGAAAGGATCTTCTGTACGCAGCTGACACCACACAGAAAACCTTTTCCATTTCAGGGTATAGGTTTTTCTAGTGGACTGCTTTCTAGAGGCCAGGATGACCCCCTCAACATCCGGAGGGAGGCCCCAGGGAGCCAAAACTACCCTTGCAGCCTCCAGGCCATCAAATTGAGAGATTTGAGATTGGCGTGCAGAAGAGACCCCTGATCTTGAGAGAGAAGGTCGGGCTGGAACCCCAGAGGTAGTGGGGTGTCCACTGCCAGTTGAAGAAGAAGTGGGAACCAAGGCTGCCTCGGCCACCTGGGAGCTACCAGAAGGACCAAAGCCTTGTCCTGTAGAATTTTGAACAGGGTTCGGGCCACCAGAGGCGTGGGAGGAAACGCATACAGGAGGCCCTGGGACCAGGAAATCAGAAATGCATCCGCTGCTAGCCGCAGAGAATACGGCTGCCTGGAGCAGAACCTTGGTAGCTGTCTGTTGAGGGGACTGGCAAACAGATCTATGTAGGGAAGTCCCCATTTCAGGAAAATCTTCTGAACCACCAAGGGATGGAGTTGCAATTCGTGGGGCTGCAGAATCCTGTTCAACTTGTCTGCCAGGTAATTTTCCTGGCCAGGAAGATAAACAGCCTTGAGAAACATGTTGCGCCTGAGCGCAAACAAGCAAAGGTCCTGTGCCTCCTGACAAAGGAGCCTAGACCCAGTGCCGCCCTGTTTGTTCACATAAAACATGGCTACCTGATTGTCTGTTTGTACTAAAACAGATTGGTGGGCCAGGGTTTGAGAGAAAGTCTTGAGGGCTAAGCGGTTAGCCCGCAGTTCCAGTAGATTGATTTGCTGCTTGGTCTCCCAGGGAGACCACAGACCCTGGGTGCACTTGTCCAGACAGTGTGCTCCCCAGCCCTGCAGGGATGCATCGGTGGTCAACACCACTGTGAACCCAGGTGGCTGAAAGAGCATCCCCTTCAGTAAGTTGGGGGGATGCAGCCACCAACGTAGGGAGTGCAGGAATGGTCTGGAAACCCTTACTCTATCGCGGAGGCACCCTGTGGCCTGCGACCACTGAGTTCTGAGGCACCATTGCGCAGGCCTCATATCAAGCCTGGCATTGGGGATCACATGTACTGTCGAAGCCATGTGGCCAAGAAGCCTCAGGCAGAGCCTAGCGGAGACCAGTGACCTGCTGAGAAACTGGTTTGCCAAGGCTATCAGTCTTAGGGCTCTGTCCTCTGGCAAGAAAGCCTTTGCCTGCAGAGAGTCCAGCCTTGCCCCTATGAACTCCAAGTATTGGGAGGGGAGCAAAGTGGACTTTGCAAAGTTTATGACAAACCCCAGGTGTTGGAGTAGAGAAATCGTTCGGAGAGTGGCTTGCCTGGCCTCCTGGCACATCTGACCCCTGATGAGCCAGTCGTCCAGATAGGGGAAGACAAAGATACCCTGATTCCTTAAGTAGGCCGCCACCACTGCCAGGCATTTGGTAAAGACCCTGGGAGCAGAGGTGAGGCCAAATGGCAGCACTCTGTACTGATAATGGTTTCCTCCCACCATGAACCTGAGGTACATTCTGTGGTCTGGATGAATGAGGATGTGAGTGTACACGTCCTTTAAATCTAAAGAGCATAGCCAATCTCCCTGCTGTAGGTAAGGCAGAGATGTTCCAAGAGTAAGCATCTTGAACTTTTCCTTCTCTAGGAACTTGTTGAGATTTCTGAGGTCGAGAATAGGCCTGAGGTCCCCTGTTCTCTTTGGTACTAGGAAGTACCTGGAGTAGAAACCATGACCTTGTAGGTGGGGAGGCACAGGCTCCACCGCCTTGTCTCGCAACAGACCTTGAAGCTCCTGTAGGAGAAGCGCTGTATGGAGAGGAGGCCTTGGAGGCTCTCCTGGAAAGTAGGGAGGAGGCAACTGATGAAAATGTAGCATGTAGCCCTTGTGGACTATGCTTAAGACCCAAATGTCTCCTGTAATGGGTGGCCACCGGTGGGCAAACAGGGCTAGTCGACCTCCTGTACAGGGATGGGACAGCAGAGACGGAGAGGCTATGCCTTGGGAGTCAAAAACCCTCACCCTGCTGAGTAGGAGCAGGAGCCGGAGGCTTGGGGGCCTTCTGCGGTGGGAACTGTTTGTAGGCAGTCGCCTTCCTCGGGTAAAAGGACTTCTTACCCGAACCCTTCTTCTTGTGTGAAGGGGCAGAAGTCTTTCGAGACAGCCTTGTCCTCATGAGGTGCTCGGTCTCGAGCTCGGCAGCCTTCTCGGCCATGGGCTTGCCAAAAAGGTTCTCACCTCAGCAAGGGACATCGACCAACTTGTCCTGAACCCATGGCTCGAGGTCCGATGACTGCAGTCATGCCTGGCGTCGAGCCGCAACACGGGCCGAGGCCTCGAAGCAATCGTAGGCTGCTCGGGACATGAACTTAGAGTATTCCCGGATCCCCGAAGACAAGGACTTGAACCTCTGCAAAGGTTCCCCGGAGAGACCAGAAGAGAACCCAGGCAAGCTCCTTTGCCAGGTCTCGCAAGTACATGCCCATGTACAGCTGGTAAGACTGGACACGGCAAGCAAGCATCGAGCCCTGGAAGCACTTTCTACCACACGCATCCAGGTTCCGGGCCTCCCTGCCAGGGGGCACCGCGGCGTACATCTTCTGACTTTTCAGACGATGCATGGCCGATTCCACCACCATGGAAAGGTGTGGTAGCTGCACCTTCTGAAAACCAGGGCTCTTACGGAGTCGATAAATGGAATCGACCTGCTTGCTAAGAACCGGCGCTGAGGCCGGTGCCTCCCACAACTGGAAGAGGAGCCGTTCCAGCATCGGAGGAACTGGCACAGTAAAGGCCTCCTTCGGAGGAGAGTCATACTGGAGTGCCTCGAGCTCTTCGGCTCGAGGCTCCTCCTCGGGATCCGCCGGGATCGCCAAAGCAGTGGCCATATCCCTTCCGAACTCCGAGAACCGGGTATCCTCTGGAGGGGACCTACTCCGGGGCTCAGACTACGGTGAGTCCGACAGGACACACAGAGTTTTGAAAGTATCGGGAGGGCTCCTCGTCCTCTTGTCTCCCAGGCAGACTCGTCCGAAGAGGAGTCGGGCTCTGACCGCGCGGGGCCCAGCAGCACCTGCCCCGATGCCGAAGGCACCGGCGTCAACGCCCTCGGTCCCAACCAGGAGGTCGAGGGTGACCGTGACCGAGGACGACCTTGAGCCTTCATGGTCTCGAGTATCGGCTCGGTCTCTGGGGTCGACTTCGACGTCGATGTCCCGGTGGTCGGGGCAGATGCGCCAGCGAGGCTAGCCATCAGCACCCGCTGCTGATCCATGAAGGCAGACAGTCTGCACTTTTAGGCTGTCAGCCTGAGACCCAGCTCAGGAGACTCAGCAGCCACCGACTTGGGCCCCGACGGTGCCGGGCCCGACGTCGGCTCCCTGGGAGGAGAGTCCTCGAGGACAACAGGACTTACGTGTCCAGCAGACTCCGGCTCCACTCAAGGTACTTTTGACGGCTTCTCCTGTTCCACGGGCCCGGGACGGCGGTCGGGGGTCCGAGACCTAGCCCTCGAGGAGCCAGGGACCTCCTCAGACGCCGCCCTCGCGAGCCGCTTCTTCCTCTTTCGCTCCCGCTCAGGGGACCCCCTTTCCGAGGAACCCGACGATGCTGGGAGTCAGACTCCCGAGACGTCGAGGCCTCAGACGAGGTTGGGGCCCGGCCGGAAGATGAATCTGAGAAAAGCCTTTCCTTTTGGTGCTGACGACTTCGTAGTGCCTTAGTGGACATTTTTCCACACGGTCCACAGATCTTAGGATCATGATCAGGACCGAGGCACCGAAGGCAGCAGTCGTGTGTGTCGGTGAGAGACATTAGTTTCTTGCACCGATCACACTTCTTAAAGCCACTGGAAGCCATCGGGGAAAAAAAGAGTCCCCGCGAGGTCAAAGGACCAGCCTTCCAGGGAAAAGGAAAAAAAGGGCGCGAACGCCAGCCATGAAGGGCAAAAACCGAAAAAAGAAGATCGGGCTCAATACCGGTGTACCGAACCCGGCGAGAAGGGGTACCGGCGGCGAACCGGAGAAAAAACCGCGAAGAAATCACAAGAATTTGAAGAAAAAATCTAACTGTTTTCCGGGTGAACTAGGACAAACGTCCGACGGGCTCCACGGAAAGAGAGACTGAGCAAGATGGCACCTTTAGGCAGGAAGGGGACCGCGCATGCGTGCAGTATTCCCAAAGGCTTTCATAGAAAGCTGGGGAAATGCTCCGCAAGGGCTCCATCGATGTCGATGTCACCCATATGTGAGGACTGACTTCCTGCTTGGTCCTGGAGAAAAAAACCCGCCCCTGAGGCAGCAACGATATCGGGACGTACAGGACGGTGAAAAAACACAAAGCAAGAGAAAAAGCGTACTGAAACTGCAAAAACAGCAGACAGGGCAATCGGCTTTTCTCCAGGATACAGACAAACGTCTGGAGGGCTCTGTGGAAAAAATAAAACTGAGGTAAGATAGCTCCGTTTTGGTGGGAAGGCGATCACGCATGCTTTCTAGGACTCAAGGCTTTTAGTGAAAGCTGGGGGAGAGTTCCCCCGCCAAGGTTCTGTCAGTGATGTTACCCATATGTGAAAGCATAGTTACTCATCTGTAACAAGTGTTCTCCAGGGACAGCAGGAATCAGTCCTCTCATATGCCATAACCGACTTAGCCCAGTTCAGAAAGGCCCTCAAATTCAACCTATTCATCAAATACTACCCGACTTAAAGTGAAACTTACAGTCCCACCGCAAACGTAACCACAGCTTTCTCATTGTTACTAACATTCTTGCTAATTTGTGTATATAGTTTGAGTATGTTATCTAGTTAACAGATCATATACTCCATGTAGATAGTTACCCCATGTTTTTCCAAGTTTATGCTCCTGTTATATGTAACACCGAACAGCCTGTTGTTCTGGTCTTTATTTTGTTCTCTGTGAACCGCGCTGATGCTGAATAGTGCGGTATATAAGAAATGTAAATAAATAAAATATGGGTGACATCGGTGCCAACAGAGCCCGCGTGGAAGCATCTCTCCAGCTTTCAAAGAAAGCCTTTGGGAGATGCCACCATGAATGCATGGTCCACTTCCCACCCAAGGGTGCCATCTTGCTCAGTTAGATGACACAGCTAGGATAGTAGTAAAAAACAGAACAAGGTAGGGAGGCAACTCCTAGGAGAGGAGGGAGGGTTGGTGAGGACTGATTCCTGCTGTCCCTGGAGAACATCAGTTACAGGTGAGTAACTATGCGTTCTCCAGGAACAAGCAGGAAGTCAGTCCTCCTTAGCTCCAGGCTGCCGAGGGTCGAACAGCACCTATGGCGACCAAGTTGGGCAACCATGAGTTGCAGAAGGTGAGTCCCCAAATGAGAGACTCTGCAAGACTAGCATCCAGCGGCACCATCACTCCGGTAGCCTGAACACAGAAGGGTCTGAGGGCAAGAGTTGCCTACACCCTGAACAGATTACAGAGTACTGTCTGGCTGAAGGCACTGACCCAACAGGACTCACTTTCCAGGTAGTAGTGAGCTGCAAACGTATGGATTGAAGACCATGTGGCGGCTTTGCAGATCTCCATCAGCGGTACTGAACGCAGGTTCACCACAGACATGGCCATCACCCTCACGCAATGCACTGTGATGCACAGAGAGCCCAGTTCGCTCATAAGCGAGTCAATACAGTCCGCCACCCAAGTGGACAGAGTTCGCTTAGTCACAGGAAGCCCAGTCTAATGAGGTCAAAGGAAACCACAAGGAGCACCTGTGGGACTGAAACCCCAGTCCTTCCGACCCAAGGTTGCTGGCCTCTAGTAGGATTTGAACCCCTGACCTTCTGGCCTGAGGTAACTTGCCCCAACCACTAGGCCACATGGAGGTTGAAAGGGGCCAAGGCTACCCTTTCAGCAGCCACGCTGTTAATGTTAGAGACTCCAGATTGGGGTGCAGGAGGGAGCCCTCTTCTTGAGACAGAGGTCCGGGGCATGGCCCAGCGGAACCGGGAGTGCTGCAACAGGGAAAGCAGTAGTGGGGCAATTATTTATTTATTTATTTATTTATTTATTTATTACAATCTCTTATATACCGCGCTATTTGGCATCAGCGCGGTTTACATTATAACACAACGACCATAACAACATGCTGTTTGGTTTTACATCGAACAGGTGATCAAACTTGGATAACAGGGGTAACTATATACATGAGATATTTACATGGTGAGGAGTAACTTGTATAACAGGGGTCAATTATGATATACATGAGATATTTACATGGTAATGAGTAAAATTATCATAGTGAACGTAGGTAATCTCTTCAGAGGGGATGTCTAGGTGCCATTGGTGGTTGGGTAGTATTGGAGGAAAAGGTGGTATTTGAGTGCCTTCCTGAACTGCGATAGGTCGGCAATAGCCCTAATGTCAGGGGGTAGAGCATTCCAGCATTTAGGTACATAGTAACTGAACGCCCTGTTTGTGGTTGATATGTTGCACTTTGATGATTCCTTTGGTATTACTAGTTGGTTTATGGCTATCGCTCTTCTAGATCTGTTGGGGGGCAACATGTGAATAAGATCTGTGAGTGAAAGGGATGAAATACCCTTGATTGCCTTGAATGCTAGGAGTAGGGTTTTAAAGATGATTCTCCCATGGATAGGTAACCAGTGAAGTTGTTTGAGAATGGGGGTCACGTGGTCGGTTCTGGAGGCTCCGTGTAGGACCCTTGCTGCAGCATTCATGGCCAGCTGTAATGGGGCTAGTGTGGATTGAGGGAGCCCTTGTAAGATGGCGTTTGCAAAGTCGAAGTGAGGCAGGATTAGTGCTTGGTATATGGTCCGGAAGTCATCTGGGTCCAGCAGGGAGCGCAGATGTCTGAGTGTGCGGATTTTGTAGTATACAGCTTTGACAATGTTGTTTATGTGGTGTTTCATATCCAGGCGTTGGTCCAACGTAACTCCAAGGTATCTTATTGTTTCTTTGGTTAGTAAGTCTGCTTCCTTAACACTGACATGGGATGGAGGAGTAAAGTCGGGGTCTCTGGAGATGAAAAGAACCTCCGTCTTTTTATGTTGAATGCGTAGATTCTGTGATTGGAGCCACGCCGAGACAGCATTGAAACAGTCTATTAGTGGTGCTAGGTCCATTTGGGCTGTGGAGAATGGCATGTATAAAGAATGTCATCTGCATATATCAAACAGCTCACGTTAAATGATCTTATGATGTTGCAGATGGGCTGCATGTAAATATTGAATAGTAGAGAGGACAAGGAGGAGCCTTGAGGTACACCTTGTTTTTGATGGAAGTGTTTTGATTCCTCTGGTCCAGACTTCACGTATTGCCATCTTGCTTCCAGATAGGATTTACACCACCTTAGTGCACTGTTGCAGATGCCCTTCTCTTTCAACCTTCCAGGAGAATTTCGTGACTCACCGAGTCGAACGCAGCGGCAATGTCCAAGAAGATGAGCACAAAACCTTTATGGATGTTGTCTATGCCTGTGATTATAACGTTGAATAGGCTAGTAAGGAGGGTCTCGACTCCATGATATTCTCCATGATATTAGTATCCGTGTTGCCCTCTCGCGCTGGACCTTGAAGAGGGTCTTGGAGACCAGAAGGGTTGGCAGAATGTCATAGAGAAGGCCTTCAGTCCACGGTATCAGGAAGGCATCTGCCACTACCCTCGCCAAGTGTGGCTGCTGTGAACAGAAGTGGGGCAGTTGCGCATTGTCCAGGTGATAGAGATCCATCACGAGTATCAACCAAAGGCGGAAGAGCCGTGAGGCCACCCTGGGGTTCAGGTGCCATTCGGGTGGCTGGAGCACCCTGCTGCCAGGAGGTTGTCCTGGCCTGGGAGGTAAACCATCCGCAGGAGCATGCTGTTGTGAGCTGTAAAGGAGAGGAGGACTACCACCTCCTGGCAGGGCGAGTATGACCCCGTGCCATCCTGCTTGTTGACAAAGAACATGGCAACCTGGTTGTCTGTCTCTACCAGCACTGACTGGTGTCACAGGCAGTGGCGGAATGCCCATAGGGGCCAAAAAGATCACCCTGAGTTCCAGAAGATTGATCTGTAGCAGGAGTTTTGCTTGGGACCAGCTGCCTTGTGTGCAACGGTCCTCGCAATGCGCCCCCCCAACCAAGGAGGGAGGCATCTATGGTCAGGACCCTCTGGGGCGGGAGCACCTGGAAAGGTATTCTGGCCCGTAGGTGGCAGGGAAGTTGCCACCAATCAAGGGACTCCACCAGCTGGAGGGTTATCCTGATCCAGTCCCGCAATCTGCTCGTGGCTTGTGTCCACCGAGTGCGGAGGCACCACTGGGCTGCCTGTGTATGCAGGTGGGCTCGCGGGCTCACATGGACTGTGGAGGCCATGTGGCCAGAAGGCAGGAGGAGAAGACGGGCTGGTACAGAATAATGGTGCTGCACCTTCACCACTAACCCCCTGAGGCGGTCTGCCCTTTCCCTGGGAAGAAAGGCCTTGGCCTGCAGGGTGTCCAACTGAGCACCTATGAATTGCTGGCTCTGAGATGGAGTGAGATGAGATTTGGGGTAGTTGATGATAAACCCCAGGTGCTGTAGCAGGAGAATTGCACGCCCTATGGCCTGGTGGGCCTCTGCGGCTGTGCTGCCTCTGAAAAGCCAGTCATTCAGGCAGGGGAAGACAAAGGCCCCTTGCAGACGTAGGTGGGCAGCGAACACTGCTAGGCATTTTGTGGAAACCCTTGGTGAGAAGGTCAAGCCAAAGGGCAGCACCCTATATTGGTAGTGCCCTCCTCCCACCACAAAGCTTAGATACTGCTTGTGAAAGGGGTGGATGAGGATGTGTCTGTAAGCATTCTTGAGATCCAAGGAATAAAGCCAGTCTTCCTGGTGGAGGTAGGGCAGCAGTGTTCCAAGGGAGAGCATCTTGAACGTCTCCCTCACCAGAAACATTTTTAAGTTTCGCAGGTCTAGAATGGGCCTGAGGCCTTCAGTCCTCTTTGGGACAAGGAAGTACCTGGAGTAGACGCCTTTGCCCCACAGGTGTCTGGGTACAGGTTCCTAAGAAGACCTGCGAGCTCCATGAGCAGCAGGGTCTGGTGAAGGAGGGGTCATACCAGCCTTCCGGGAAAGAACTGGATGAAATCTGCTGTAGGTGGAGGAGATATCCCTCCCTGACCACCTGCAGTACAAAAAGATCCGAGGTGACTGAGGCCCATCCGTAGGCAAAAAGCACCAGGTGTTTCTCCGTGGGCTGATGAAGGTCTCCTGGAGGAGGGGATGTCCTGCCCTGGCAGTCAAAAACTCCTCCCAGGCTGGGTGGGAGCTGGAGCCGGGGGCTTAGGTGTTTTTGCCTTCTGAGCCCTGTGCCCCTGCCTTCTGGGGTGAGAACCCTGCTGATGTCCAGAGTAAGGCTGGTACTGGTGACCCTGTATAAAAAGGCACCCTTTTTCCTTTTACCCGATGTTTTTTTGCAGAGGTCATCTTAGAGAGCCTCTGATGGGTCATGGTCTGCCTCCATCTCAGCAGCTTTGTCGGCCATAGTTTTGCTGAAAAGGTTCTCACTGGTACAGGGGACATTTCAAGCAGTTTGTCCTGGACCCAGCGCTCAAGGTCGGAGGATTACAGTCAGACTTGGTGTTGGGCCCCAATGCCGGCCACTGCAACTCGAGCCGCCAACTCAAAGCCATCATAGGCAGCACAGGAGAGGAACTTTGAGCAGTCCCTCACTCCCAAAGTCAGGGGGTCTGGAACCACTGGAGGGGTTCCCCGACGAGGCCTGCTGCAAACCCTGACAGCTCTTTGGCCAGTGCCTTTAGGTACATGCCTATGTAGAGTTCATAGGCCTGGATCTGGCTATGAGCCCTGATAGCATTTGTGCCGGAGGGTGTCAAGGGCCCAGTCCTCCCTTCCGAGAGGGACAGAGGAGTGGGACTTCTGGCTTTTGAGTTTTTACATGGTCAACTCGATAACCATGGAATTGAGTGAGAGTTGGGTTTTTGGAACCCCGGTCCTTTCCGGACATGGTACATGGCATCAAGCCAATGACTAACTATCAGCACCGATGCCAGTGTCTCCCACATTAGGAGTAACAGCCTCTCGAGAATCGGTTGTATGGGCACCCTGAGGGTTTCTCTGGGTGTAGTCTCATACCGGAGACTCTCTAACTCCTCGGTGCGTGGATCCTCCTCTGCCTCTGTTTGCACCAAGAGGGCCCAGGCCATATCCCTTATGATGTCATTGAAGGCCACGTCATTGGGAGAAGAATGTCATCAAGCTGCCGGAGGAGACAGATCCAAGAGAATGTCTCGATGTCTTCTGGTGTCTGGGTATGCCTCGTCCTCAGTCTCCCACTCGTAGTCTAGCGGTCACTGGCCGGCGAGGATTGGATGCTCAAGGGCCAGGACCGGACCCTCAACTGGCGCAGAGGATTTTCTAGAGGCAGAGGGCACTCTATGCACGGCCTGACAACTGGGGGACTCCCTCGAAAAAGAGGACCCGGTCGTCGGAGCAGATGAGGCAGAGGAACTGGCCATCATCGCAAGCTTCAGGGCCAGGATAGCAGCGATGTTCTGCTGCAGGGCTGCCATTCTGGTTTCCAAGCTGGAAGGCTCCACAGCCTTTGGCACGGGCACCAAGGATTTCGGGCCCAGTGCTGGCACTTTCAGAAGTACGGCCTCGAGGAACCTTGCATAGTTACTGCTGGCTGAGGCATGCTTTTTGAGGACCTTGGTGGGGCACTTCTCAGAGTCACCCAAGTCCTTCTTTGGGGTTTTAACGGGTTTCTCCAGTGCAACCTTGGCAGACTTCAATGACTTCTTCCTCTCCGGCTCCAGAGTCTTCTCAGAGGCCCCACGGCCACGGGACTCCAAGGATATCCGGGTGTCTCTGGATGTGCTGAGCTTGGAGCCTGGTGCTGGGAAGGCAGAGCTGGAGAACTTTTAATGCAGCTTTGACCGTTTCTTGTTGGTTTTGGCCAATATGGCCTGGCAGAGGTTGCAGGAGATGCTGTCATGGTCCAAGCGCAGGCAGCAGTCATGGGTGTCAGTGATGGACATGGTTAGACTACAGCGGTCACAATTTTTGTACCCACCAGAAGACATGGTGGGACACTGACGGGGTCAATGACCCCTGGGCGAAAAAAAGGCATGAACGCCTGTTGAGGGAGACCTCAATGAAAAAAGGGGCCAAGAACGGTGCCAAGGAGCGCCGGCTCAAGGTGGTAAGAGGAACCAGTAGACCTACTGGAAAACTAAGATTTAGGAGCAGTTTGTCAAGGATTTTTCTGGGGAACAAGACATACGTCCATTGGGCTTCACAGAAAAAAGGATACTAAGCAAGATGGCACCCTTGTGTGGGAAGGGAACCACGCATGCATAGTGGCATCTCCAAAGGCTTTCTTTGAAAGCTGGGGAGATGCTTTCATGCAGGCTCTGTCAGTGCAGACGTCACCCATATGTGAGGACTGACTGCCTGCTTGTTCCTGGAGAAGACAGACTTTCTGTTTGGTACCGAAGAAAGATAATGAAACACTGATGTTGAATCTTGGTGAAAGATGCTGTTCATTTGGGAGTTGATTTCTTGCTGCAGTGTGCTGCAAGGGGATTCAATTACTGGGAAGTACTGTATACGCAAGAGGCATGATGCAGTTATCAATGCTGGACAATTTGTAATGAGCAAGATAAGTAACAGTATTATTGTTAATAGAGCTGCCAGTTCTACAAAGAAAGCTGTTTTGAGCATGAAATAGAATCATTGCTTGATGTTTGAATTTACAAAGAAAGTTTGCTGAAAAACTAAAAAGGACACTTTGTTGCAGGTGACAGGCATTTGAGATTTAAAAACACCTTTGAGTTACCTGGGAGATAGATAATGAATCTGAGGGGTTGGCTGGATTAGTAGTAATTGATAGTTCATTAAACCCCCACTAATGTTTGAGGGTTGGGTTTAATATTTTTTATATACAGGCTTTAAACTTAAGACATTGTCCTAGTTCTGGGCTTTGTTTTGTGCTTTAAATGGAAATTACACTTACCTGGTAATTGTTCTTCCTTGAGGGACGACAGTTTAGTCCTCCACCTCTGGGATGTGCACCTCCTCCTGCAGCTTGGAGACTGGGCATGTCACAAAAACGTGACATCACTGGATGTACTCTGCTGGCCTCTCCCAACATCCCCAGTGAACTATTGACAAAGCACACTTAAAGGAGCAACAAAATAAGTAGCTAGAAATAAGATTTTAACTGAACATATAAGCATTACTATATACAAGAGAATTTCTTGTCTTGGAAGTTAGACTTGTCCCTTTGTGCCTTTTCCTTCCGCCTCCGCCAAAAAGACAGACAAGAAAAAAACAGAAGAAGCAAACAATCATTGAAAGGCAGTTACCTACCGGTAATTTCACCCTTCTCCTGGCTGAACCTCCATCGCTTAGCTTACTATCCCGGGCGGGAATGAGGACTAAACTGTCATCCCTCAAGGAAGAACAATTACCAGGTAAGTGTAATTTCCATTTCCTTATCGGTCCTCCAGTTTAGTCCTCCACCTCTGGGATGTAACAGAGCAGTACTTATTGGGAGGGACCCTTCCAGCCGGATTGCAACACCGCCGCCCCAAAAACAGCATCGTTTGCTGCCAAGACATCCAGGTGGTAGTGTTTACTAAAAGTGTGAAGAGAGGACCAAGTAGCCGCTCTACAAATGTCCACCGGAGAAACTAAACTGTGTTCCGCCCATGAAGCCGCTTGTGCACTATAAGAATGAGCTCACAATCCAGATGGTACCTGTCACCCTGATAACAAATATGCTGAAGCAATCGCCTCTCTTATCCACCGAGAAATGGAGGCCTTCGCCACTGCCTCCCCTTTACAAGATCCACCGAACAGGACGAACAGACTGTCGGATTTACGAAAAACCTCTGTAACCTTCAAATATTGACGCAACACCCGCTTTAAATCCAAGCAGCGTAATCCCCGGTCCGAAGCGTTAACCCCTAACGAACCCAGTACCGGGAGAGAAACAGTCTGATTTAAATGAAACGGCGAAACTACCTTGGGCAAAAAGGAAGGGACTGGCCGAAGCACCACCTTTTCCCTAGAAAAGGACAGAAATGGCTCTCTACAAGACAAGGCCTGTAACTCTGAAATTCGCCTTGCTGAGCAAATGGCCACCAAAAACACCGTCTTCAGGGTCAAATCTTTTACGGACACCTGCTATAAAGGCTCAAAGGGCTCCCTAGCCAGAGCTGCTAGCACCAAATTGAGATCCCACGGAGGAACCACAATTCTACGAGAGGGACGTATCTTGGTAACTGCTTTGAGAAAACGCAACACGTCAACATGTGTACCGAGCACTTTTCCCTGCACCTTGCCTCTACAGCAAGCCAGCTCAGCTAACTGCACCCTCAAGGAACTGGCCGCCAACCCCTTTTCAAAACCGTCCTGCAGAAAGCTTAAAACCACTGAAACAGACATTAACGGTCGCCACGCCAGATGCGAACATATGTCAGAGATGTAGATGACTTTTGTGCTTTAAGCAAAGTCGCAATGACTGCTCCTGAGTAACCTTTTCTCCTTAAACGCGCCCTTTCAATGGCCAGACCGTAAGCGAGAACCGATCCACCTGAGGCATCCGAAGTGGCCCTTGAAGTAACAGACTGTCTGATGTCGGCAACCGCAACGGCTCTCCGTCGAGAAGGCGGATAAGATCGGCATACCACGGCTGTCTTGGCCAGTCCGGAGCCACACCAGCAGCACTCTCCCCGGGTGAGCCTCGATACGCTGTACCACTCACCCTATGAGCACCCAAGGAGAGAATACATAGAGAAGACCCGACACCGGCCAACGTTGCAGTAGTGCATCGATCCCCTCAGACATCCTTTCTTGCCGCCTGCTGAAGAATCGACTGGCCTTTGCTGAGTGAAAGGTCACCATGAGGTCCATGATCGGGAGGTCCCCACCTGAGCATCACCTGTGCAAACACCTCCGGATTCAACTCCCATTCCCCGGCATCCACTTGAACTCTGCTGAGAAAATCCGCAGTCACATTGTCCTTCCCGGCAATGTGAGCCGCTGAAATCGCTTGCAGTCGAGGATCGACCCAATCGTAAAGCGCCTCTGTTTCCTCTTCCAAGGCCGTACTTCTTGTACCCCCTTGTCGATTGATGTAGGCCACTGTTGCGGAGTTGTCTGATAGAACTCTTACCGCCCAACCCCACACCATCACCTCAAAAGCTTGCAATGCTAACGTCACCGCTCGAAGTTCCAGTCCGTTGATTGACCATGTGCTCTCCTGAGCTGACCACCGCCCTTGCGCGAAGAGCTCCCCGCAATGTGCTCCCCATCCCGCAAGGCTTGCATCCATCATCAATGGAAGCCAATCCGGCTGTTCCAGGGGCATCCCGGCCTTCAACGATTCCGGAATCAGCCACCACCTCAACGCCCGTCTGACCCCGAGGGGGCAGGGCAGTCTGCTCAGCGGATCGGACTGATGAGACCAACGTTGAAGCAACAACCGCTGCAACGGCTGCATATGAGCTCTGGCCCAAGGTACCGCTTCCAAGGTCGCCGCCATTGTACCTAACACCTGGAGATAACACCAGGCCGACGGAGCAGGTACGGCCCTGAACTGACGAATCACTTTGGAATCCACCCAAGCGCGAAGTCCGAAATCTTCAATCCCTAACAGGACCCCGAAAGGTCGATGCGGACTTCCCCTGCTTTGGCTTATCCTTCGGCAGTCGGCCACCTTTAGACTCCCCTAAGTCCTTAACCAACTTATCGAGATCCTCTCCGAACAGCAACTTTCCTTTGAAAGGAAGTTTACCGAAATGTCCTTTAGAAGAACCATCTGCTGCCCAATTCTGCAACCAGAGGGATCTGCGAGCGGCCACGAGCGACACCATACTATTAGCCAGAGCCCTGCTCTTGCTCCAACTGAGCCGAGTGACGTAAACGCTGTGACCATCGAAGACATGCTCTTGCCACCCACGCTCCACAAATGGAAGCCTGTAATGACACCGCGTTGGCTTCAAAGGATTGTTTCAACAAACCATCCAACTTCCTATCCTGTGCATCCTTCAAGGCAGAGCTGCCTTCAACCGGAATAGTGGTTTTCTTGGTCACCGCTGACACCGCTGCATCAATTCTTGGCGATCTAAATCTCTCCTTGTCCTTATCTGCTAAGGGATAGAGCCTATTCATAATGCAAACTCCTCGTAGCCCAGTTCTTCCTTTTTTTTTTTTTTTTTTTAAACAGCCAAGATTGAGTAACCAAGGTATCCTAATCTGTGCCACCGAAGTGGCTCTGCCTCCTAAATCAGTAAGTGCCTGCTTAATAGCTCCAAGGGAAATACCGTTCCCACTACAAATACTCTAACGAAAATAAAAACAAATTAAAAGCAAATAAGTCAGGACTTCAGGAAAGTTAACTGTAGCCAAAAGAAAAAGTACTACCGTAAATAAGCCTAATCAAGGAGTACAAAATGCTGCGGGATTCAGCTGCCTGCATACAGGCAGCACGCCGACAAAATGGCCGCCGCTGCTGGGCTGAGAAGCAAAAAAGGTGCCAAAATCACCGGGCCTCTCTCGGCGCGTCAGAACATTCAGCACTCAGCTATTATGCCCGTACTCACAGTCACCGAAGCAGCGCGATCCTGCCTTCTGCAATCGCGGTGATGTAGCCCCGTGGCTCCGCTCCACTGACAAGCGAGTGGGCCACTGACGGGTAAGTCTCCGGCAGAGAGGAAGAGAGCGAGGCTGCAGACGCGGCAGCTCCGTGCTGCCGAAGGCTGAAGTGCCTCTCCTTTACTGCTGAGCTCTCCCCCGTACTGACCAGGGGGAGAGATCTGCGCCGGTAGGAAGAAGTGACAGCCCAGAGACTGACAAGACAAGCAGGATCAGGCACAAAAACAGCACTTCCTCTGTTTTCCTTTTTTTTGTTTTTTTAAACAGCTCCCAAAATATGATTAAATTAGACTTACCTGCTAATTGTAGTTCCTGGAGGAACTCCAGTCTAGTCCCGGAATCTCTGGGTTGTCAACCTCATCTAGCAGCTTTGGAGACTGAGAAACTTCAGTGCTGTGATGTCACCGGTATATAAGGGCTGGCACCGCCTCCTCACACCAGTTTACCTATTGACAAAGCAGACTCACCGGAGCAACCAGCAAGTAATGAATTGCAGTACCAAAACAACTGCCTCAATGCACCGTAAAGTCCTGTCGACCCAACTATTTACAAGATCTGAACGCATTGCATGCCCTGAGATCCCGTCCACCACCTTGAAACATTGACCGCTGACCACCATGGCCCTCCAGGCGATAATCTGCCTTACCAGGAACCACGACCCCAAGAGAACTAAAAGTGTTGCTTACCAGTAATACAGTTCCTGCTTCAGGCCACAGCACACCAACGAGACAGGGCAGGACACTGGACTAGACTGGAGTTCCTCCAGGAACTACAATTAGCAGGTAAGTCTAATTTAATCTTCCTGATCGTCCCTCTAGTCTAGTCCCGGAATCTCTGGGGATGTACCAGAGCAATAAATACCATCAACGGGAGGGTCCTGCTAGACCGGCCTGAAGCCCAGCCGATCCAAAACAGGTGTCTTTGTCCGCCTGCACATCCAGACAGTAATGCTTCACAAAAGGTATGTAGCGACGACCAGGTTGCCGCTTTACAGATGTCCACCGCCGGCACCAAACTACATTCCGCCCAAGACGCCGCTTGCGCCCTAGTGGAATGAGCCTGTAGCCCTTCCGGCACCGTGCGACCACGCAGAATGTAAGCCGATGCGATGGCCTCCTTCACCCAATTAGCAATCGAACCTTTCGAGGCCGCCTCCCCCTTTCTGGGCCCCGCAAACAGCACGAAAAGCCTATGACCTACGGAAAGACGCTGTCCTAGCAATATACTTCAACGCCCGGCGAATATCCAAGCGATGAAGCCGCTCCGCCACCTGACTCTTACCTTTGTCACGAAAAACAGGCAACGACACCACTTGGTTCAAATGAAAGGCCGAGACCACCTTAGGCAAGAACGACGGAACTGGTCTCAACACCACCTTAGAATTGAAGAAAGACAGAAAAGACTTCCTACACGACAGCGTTTGTAACTCCGAAACTCGTCTAGCCGAGGCGACGGCCACTAAAAACACCGCCTTCAGCATAAGGTCTTTCAACGAAGCCCCCGCTAAGGGCTCCAAAGGCGCTTTTCCTAATGCCTCCAAGACCAATGGCAGATTCTATGCTGGAACTACGCGCTTAAGCAGTGGACGAAGTGTTACTGCCTTCAAAAAACGTTTAATATCCGCATGACTACCCAGCAAGCTTCCTTGCACCTTTCCCCTATAACAGGATAAAGCCGCCAATTGCACTTTCAGTGAAGCTGCCGCTATTGAAAACCATCCTGCAAGAAGGACGGTACCTGCAGAACTGACGCCTTTAAAGGAACACAGTCCCTCTCCGCACACCAAGCCTCAAAGACGTGCCACACCCTGACGTATGCCAAGGAAGTAGACCTCCATCTCGCTTTCAGTAAGGTAGCTATCACTGCCGCCGAATTACCTCTCGCTCTCAACCGCGCCCGCTGAATAGCCAGGCCGTAAGCGAGAATCGATCCACCTGGAGCATGCAGAGAGGTCCCTGGGTGAGAAGATCCTTGCAAATGGGAAGCCTCCAGGGCTGCCCCACCAAAAGTCTGACTAAGTCTGCATACTACGGTCTTCTCGGCCAATCTGGAGCAATTAGAACCACTCACCCCTTGTGTCGTTCTATGCGCTGTATAATCCACCTGATCAATACCCACGGCGGAAAAACATACAGCAGCTGCTCTTCTGGCCACTTCTGAATGAGAGCGTCTAGCCCTTCCGCCATCCTCTCTTTCCTTCTGCTGAAGAACCGGTCGACCTTTGCGGACTGAAAGGTCACCATGAGATCCATCACCAGTGCACCCCAGCGCCTCACCAACATCGCAAAGACTTCTGGGTGCAAAACCCATTCCCCCGGGTCTACCTTTACTCGACTCAGAAAATCGGCCTCCACATTGTCCACTCCCGCAACATGTGCCGCCGACAAGGCCACCAGGCTCTTCTCGACCCACTCAAACAAACTTTCCGCTTCAGCCTCTAGTGCCACACTGGCTGGTGCCACCTTGCCGATTTATGTACGCCACTGCCATCGCGTTGTCCGAAAACACCCGGATGGCCTTTGTCTGAAGAAAGGGGCGCAACTCCTGGAGAGCCAGTGCCACCGCCCTTAACTCCAGCCTGTTGATCGACCACGACTTTTCCAGGTCGGACCACTGGCCTTGCACCAGGTGACCTTGACAATGGGCTCCCCAGCCGTACAGACTGGCATCCGTCGTCAGAGAAACCCACTCCGGAGTTTCCAACGATATCCGTGTCTCTAGGCATCCTGGCCTCAACCACCAACGTAAAGCCAGTCGAATCTGTGGAGGACAAGCTAACCTCTGGGACAGCGAATCTCTGATGCAACCATCTTCGCAACTGAGCCCGTTGTAATGGTCTCATGTGGGCCCGCACCCACAGCACCATCTCTAGGGTGGCCGCCATAGTTCCTAACACCTGCAGATACTCCCAGGCTGTGGGACACTGTTGGTTGAGAAAATGACGCACCAAGCGCCGGAGCCCCAGCACCCACTGATAAGGCAGAAACACCCAACCTACGCTCGTATCGAAACGCGCTCCGAGATACTCCAGGTTTTGAGATGGATCCAACTTGCTCTTTGCTGTGTTGACCACCCAACTGAGACTTTGCAACAGAGCAACTGGCCGTAGCCGAAACACTTTCCTCCCTGGACTTTGCTGTAAAGAATCGTCCAGATATGGGTGCACCAAGACTCCTTCCTTCCGCAAGGCTGCCGCCACTACCACCATCACCTTGGTGAACGTCCGCGGCGCTGTTGCCAGGCCAAATAGAAGCACCTGAAACTGAAAATGCCCCATCGGCACTGCAAACCTGAGAAATTTCTGATGCTCCCGGCGTATCGGAATGTGAAGATATGCCTCCGATAGGTCCAGGGGTGTCAGAAACTCCCCTCTTCTCACCGCTACAATGACTGACCTGAGAGTCTCCATCCGAAAATGAGATGCGCGCAGACAGCAATTCACCCCTTTTAAATCTAGAATGGGACGCCAAGTCCCTTCTTTCTTTGGAACCACGAAGTAAATGGAGTATCGACCGCAACCTAAGTGGTCGGCAGGAACCGGGACAATTGCCTTGAGACGTAGAAGCCTTTGTACCGTATCCTGCACTGCCTTGCGCTTTGCTCGAGCGTTGCACGGTGACCAAACAAAAGAATCAGACACTGGATGCTGCAGCTCCAGCGAATAACCTTCTCGAACTACCTCCAATACCCACTGATCGGATGTGAGTTGGGCCCAGGCAGGGTAAAAATCCCGCAGCCGACCCCCTACGGGAATAACTCCCCCTGGACCCCCCTGATTTCATTGTGACTTTTTGAAGGTGGAGGACGAGGATGCAGCCGCAAAACCTCTGTGTGCTCCTCGAAACCCACGAAACCCCTGGGATTTACTAGGGAAGCGACCTCACTGAGATTGGCCCCCCCCCCTCGGGGGGTTGAATCGGCAAAAGTTCCGCTGCTGTCCCCGAGGCCCGAGAACGGAGCGGCCCTGCTTCTGTTTCTCCTCTCATATATTATTAGGTCTCATGACTGAGGGTTGACCTAGATCGCTAAACTGGTAAAAAGCTAGCCGATACCTTAATTTTTTGAGGGCTTTTTACCAGTTTAGCGATCTGTTTGTCCTCTGGCAACCTACTGCCTTTCGACTCCCCTAAATCTTTTACCAACTTTTCCAAATCCTCTCCAAATAGCAGCTTCCCACGGAAGGGGAGCTTCCTCATCCTCGCCTTGGAAGAACCATCCGCTGTCCAATTGCGCAGCCACAGACACCTCCTCCCTGCGACTACAGAAGCCATACTCTTCGCTAAACCGCAGATTAGGTCGTAATGAATGTCAGTGAGATACGCTGCGCCGGATTCCAATCTGGACACCTCTCCGGACACTTCCTCCGAGTGGTCGCCCTGGACTCGCTGCGCCCACTGCAAGCAGGCTCTCTCTACCCAGGCCCCACAAATAGATGCCTGTAAGGACAACATATTTGCTTCAAAAATCTGCTTCAGTAACGTCTCCAACTTGCGGTCCTGCGCATCTTTAAGTGCCGCTGCGCCTTCCACCGGGATAGTAGTTTTCTTGGTCACCGCTGACACGGCCGCATCTACCCTCGGAGCCTTAAACAACTCCCGGTCCTGATCCAAAAGAGGGTACAGCCTTGACATAACCCTAGATCCTTTAAGAGTGGCTTCCGGCATGTCCCATTCCTCCTGAATCATCTCCTTAAACACACTATGCACAGGGAAAGCCCTCTGAGTTTTCAGAACCGCCTGTAGCAGCGGATCCTCAAGGGTAGCATCCTCTACCGGCCCTGCGTCCGGCATATTAAGAGTTTTAAGAGACTCTGCAATGAGCGCCGGTAGTTCTTCTCTACGAAACACCCTAACTACTCGCGCCTGATCTTCCTGCTCCCTAATCTCACCTTCCTCTAGATCCTCTAGGTCCCTGTCCATGTCCGCCTCGGACCGTACGTCCTCTGACACGACTGAGTGATCTAGATGATCTTTACTGGGCCTGGCCTTCTTGGCACTGATACCGGACGCTGTTGTGGACAAAGGCGTACTCGGCCTCTTCTGCCCCAGTTCAGCTCCTGAGGTACCTGCAGTGGGCGCCCCCGAGAGCCTGCCAAAGTCTTTTGGAGCAGTGACATGAAATCTGATGAAAAAATCGATTCTAAATTGTCCGCTATAGGCTGCTGAGAGAGCTGAAGCGCTGGTGCTGAAGGCACACTGAGCCCCGGCTCTGGAGCAGGTAGGGAAGGGAGACTTGGCTCAATTAGCTCCTCCAAACCATCATGTCCCCTAGCCGCTGAATCGGGAACTAACTCCCTGGCCTCCAACTCTGGAGCGCATCCCCTACATACACCGTCCTGGGAAACTGAGCTCTGCTTCGCCCCACACAATAGGCAAAGTTGTTTGGAAGGCATGCTGTCCTGTGCAGCAAAACCCCCCAAAAGAAAATTTTTATTTATTTATTTTTTAATATATACAGGGTCTTTAGAATTGCTCTCCCACTCAAACCCTGAAGGAAGTACTGAAAAACGAAGCTCCTAGGCTGAGCTAGGAAGCGCCAAAGCCCCACAATAGAAACCGGCGATCTTCCTGCTCTCAGCCCACGCGGTCTGGCCTGCTATCACAAATTAGCCGTTTCTCGCCGAAAGGGCTTCCTTACCTGCAGATCTGCTGACGGATTTACTGCTAGTGCCTTTTTCTCTCTCGTTTCCTCCTCAGCAGATTTTGACAATCTTTTTACTTGTCAGCGCCCCGGACCGCGAGCAATTCCGCTGCAATGGCATTCAAGAGCTGTCAGCGCCAGCAGGCAATTTCCTCTGCACTCGCTGCGCTCAGAAGCAAGCCGGCTCCTGTCCCTTTCACCACTGGGACGGTAACCAGCTGACGATCCTCTCCCCGAAGTCAAAGACACCCATACTCTGGCCCTGACTGTCCCCCGGAGGAAATAACAGAAGGGGAAGGAAGTAGAGGACCTCAGGGCAAAAGGAAAGCAGCTCACCCACAAACTGTAGGTAGAGAAACTACAAGGCTTTCAAGTTTTGGATTTGTCTCTCTTTTTTCTTTTTTTTCTTTTTTAATCCTTTTCTACCTCTACTTAATCGTTTCTCTAGTGAGCCCTGAAATCCCTGGGCTCATCACCCCTCTAGCTGCTTTGGAGACTAATAAAACTGGTGTGAGGAGGCGGTGCCAGCCCTTATATACCGGTGACATCACAGCACTGAAGTCTCTCAGTCTCCAAAGCTGCTAGATGAGGTTGACAACCCAGAGATTCCGGGACTAGACTGGAGGGACGATCAGGAAACAAAATTTAAAATTAGGGATAAATTAAATCAAAATTAGCTAAACCCTACTCTAAGTGCTCCTTATCTGTTCTCAAGTGAGCCCAGCACCTAGGCTCACACCATCCTCCTGCTGCATGGAGACTGGACACACTGAGGATGTTGGGAGAGGCCAGCAGAGTACATCCAGTGATGTCACGTTTTTGTGATATGCCCAGTCTCCAAGCTGCAGAAGGAGGTGCACAACCCAGAGGTGGAGGACTAAATTGGAGGACCGACATGAGAAACCTACGCAGTTTGTATTCCTTGTCTATCATCAAAATTACTTGAGCAATAACCAAAGAGAGACTCGAGCTCTGGTTACAGCATGTTTCCTCAGCGTTTTACCACATATTTCACAGCATTTAAAAAAGCTTTCGAAAGTGAAACATTAACTTAACTGGTTGGCATATACACAGGCATGTAGCCTTAAGTTATTATCAAAGTGAAACTTACAAACTACTAAAAACAAATGCCTACCTTTAAAGCTTTTAAACGTGCCTGTTCTTCTTCTAAAGCTGCTTGTTTTTCCCTTTCATCTACTCTGGTGAGAGACAAACCAGTGCTCGCAAGGGATGAAACTGCATTTGAAAGAGTAGTAGCTCTGAAATAGACAGGAAATATTTAGGCTCTCATGCAAGTTTAACAAACATTTCCTTGCAATAAGAAATTCTACCAAGAATTTCTGGTAGGAATTTTTCAGACTAACCTTCAAATAAAACAAAAAACAAACAAAAAAAGCAATGAAATGGTAGAACATGGTAAGCTATAACCAGGGCTGGCTCAAGGGGATTTGATGCCCTGGGATCAGTTTTTCCTCAAACTGGTCCTGGTGTACCCCCTAGACAGTCTGTTTTTTAGGATATCCAAAATTAATATGCATGAAATGCATTTGCATGTAATGGAGGTAGTGCATGTAAATTATCTCATGCATATTCACTGTGGGTATCTTGAAAACCAGAATAGCTAGGAGGTACACACCAGGACTGGCTTGAGAAACACTGCCTTAGGTGAAACTTAAGCCATGCGCTCTCCCACTTCCAGGGATAGCTCAAGGCAATCTGCTGCCTGAGGCAAGGGATGAGATGGGCCCCCCTCCAAGGTACCCAAAAAAGGAGGACTCCACCCCCCTCAGATCTGTGATTAGGTAGCAGGGAGTCCCTCACTCTTAACACTGGCCAGGAAGTTGACCCAACAAAAAAAGCAACTTATATTTTCAGGCTATATAATAAAAAGATGAAAGGTTTGCAATTGCTGGTTATACTCAGCACAGATTGAAGTAGTTAAATTATGTAGTCTAGGACTCTAGCATAAAAAGTACTGACCCCTGACGCTGCAAACTTGAACCATCATGATATTAACAGTGAACATGTATTCTGCATCCACAGCAGCCCCTTACCCAACAAGTGCACCAGAACCAGAAACTGTCATAGAACTCATTCATCATAAAACTGCCCAACTTTGGTCTAATCTCACTAAAAGCAACATAATCCTTGCACTGGGGAGGGGTTATTATGAAGTAATGCAAAACCCTACTAAAGACATTTAGGACCAGAACTCAAACAAGGAACCCACCCAGAAAAGGGCAGCACCTTAAATATTGCAATGGGCTCTAGAACATCAGTAATAAACTTAGAAACCTGAACAAGCTAGATTATTACAGATCCCTACATAGAAACTCCATGCTAACAGAATATGTGGCCTCAGTCACACAGACTGAACACAGAAGACCTTTCACTAAATACAGAAAAATTACTACAAACTCAACATAGAAATATGTAGATAAAAATAAAACAAACCTCAAAAGGACATACTCTGCATACAATGCAACACTAAAGAAAAAGGAACAGTAAAGCGTAGTCACTCACCTGTATCAGGTGATCTCAGGGAACAGCAGGAATTTAGTTTTCACATATGGGTGAGACAGCACCGACGGAACCCACGCGGGAATGCTCCCCAGCGTCCAATAGGAAAGCTTTTGGGAGCATCCCACTGCGCCTGCGTAGCTGCCTTCCCGTCTTTCCAGCTCTCCCTCCTCAGTCGAGTTTGTAGCTGAGATAAAAAGAGAGAAAGAGAAAAAGAAAAACCCTACAACTCCTAGGGGAGGAGGGTGGGATGTGAAGACTAAATTCCTGCTGTTCCCGGAGATCACCTGTTACAGGTGAGCAACTATGCTATCTCCAGGAATAAGCAGGAATAAGTCTTCACATAAGGGACTCCCTAGCTAGAAGATGCCAGAGAGATGACCTCAGAATTGGCTGTAGTTTGTCCCTGGTATGCCTAAAGAGGTCATGTATCCTCCATGGATATCTGGTATCAAAATCCAGGACGGACGGAAGGAGTTGTTCTAAGTCTGAAAGAGATGCTAGAGAACAACCTGGCCAAACATGGCATCCCGGCGAGAGTCCTTGCCCAGACAGTAGTGAGCAGCAAAAGAATGGACTGAAGGTCCTCCTGCTGGGAATGTTGGCCAGTGTGTCCCCCTCCAGACCAACGCTCGAGGCATCTTGATGCTTAGAAGAAGATCTACCCCTTGGGGGGGGGCATGGCCAGCATTCGATGAAGACTTAGGTTTCGCTACCTGAAATCCATGGGAGGAAGATGAAGCTCTCGAGGACGTTGATGCTAAGAGACGGCATTGGAGGTGAAGAGGGTACCCAGCTTTGCCGCTCAATTCTGTAGGTCTCTTTGTCATCTTTCTGCAGAGAGGACATTCTGGCGGTTGGTGATCAGGCCCTAGGCACTTTAGACACCAGTCATGGGTGTCGGTGGCTGAGACAGTACTGCCATACTTAGAACACTTCTTAAAACCACTGGATGGCTTCTCCATTTTCTCAGAACAAATGGAAGGCCTAGGCCTAAGATGGCGTTGATGCACCTAAAGTAGTAAAAACTTCTTCAATCTGTTTGTTTTTTTTAAGAGAAGAAAGAAAGAAGAAAGAAAGAACTAACAGAAGTCAGTACCAGCGTCGACGGGAAGGCAGACGCAAACCACAAAAAAAAGAAAAACAGGAATTTTCTGCGGTGACAGAATTTGCTTCCTGTCGGCTCTGTGGAAAACAAAGAACTGAGGAGGGAGAGATGGAAAGGTGGAAAGGCAGCTACACAGGCGCAGTAGGATGCTCCCAAAAGCTTTTCTATTGGATGCTCAGTCGGTGCCGACATCACCTGTATGTGAAGACTACATTCCTGCTTGTTCCTGGAAATAGCATTTTACCCTGTATTATGCAAAATATAAAGAAAGCAGATGTAAACTCCAAAAACTGACATATACCAATCATTAAACTGAAAATATATCTTTTGCTCTTTATCTGTCCATTTTATTAAGCACCTCTTTCAGTCTCTGGTTTTTGCTTTCTTCTGTCTTTTCTTGATTCTGTTCCTTGATTCTGCTCCTGTCCATCTGCAATTTCTTTTCTCTACTCCTGTTTGCACTTCTTCCCTTACATCCATCTGACACTGATCTTTCACTTTCAGTCTTCTTTCATTTATTTTCTGATTAACAGCTCAGATCTCAATCCTCATCATTCAGTCCCAGTACAACTCCTTCTGCAGTATCTACCTACAGCTTTCTATCTTACACCCCAGCCCTCCCATTCCTGCAGCACTACGCGGACCAAGATCACCATCCACACCTTGACACGCCCAGTAGTACATACAGACAAAACCCAAGCAACAACCATACAGGTTTGAAACCGAACACACCAGACCCGGCCCCACCTGACAAATAGCATTAACCCCACCCTAACCGACTGCAAATCTCAGATAAGCCAACATGTAAATAGTTAGTTACTCTTTAACATATGTTATTTGTAATGTAGTTACCCTGTTAAAACTGTACATTTCTGTTATATTGTAAGTTCAGTGTTGATTGCCTTCACTGCACAGTTATTGTTACATGTAAACTGCGCTGATGATGAATAGCGCGGTATATAAGAAAAATAAATAAATAAATAAATAAATTCTCCATCTCTCTATTCTCATTGAGCCTTCAAAACCTTTCACTAACTCTCCCTCTCACTCCCCCATCTCCTCCATGTCCCATATCCAGAGCTAGTACATTTTGAGGCCTCTTTATAAGCCATGTTTGTAAAGGAGTCTGTGTCCTGAGGCTCTGCTTGTATATCTATTAAAAGCACTGATACAGAGGAAAAAACGAATGACCTCTTATTAGGACCTCCTCTGCTTCCAAAAGGATAGAAGCAGGTCTCCGCCTTGATATTTTCTTCTTGCATTTTTTCTAAAGTAGCTGTTCCCAAGCATTTCTTGGGGACCCCCAGCTAGTCAGGTTTTCAAAATATCTATCAATGTGCAATAAAAAAATCTACATGCAATAGAAACAGTGTTTGTGAATCTTTCATACATATTCATTTTCCATATCCTGAAAACCCAAACTTGTTGGGGGGGGGGGTACTCCAGGACAAAGTTTGGATCACTGATCAGAGAATAAATGAATGTCCCCTTTTGAATTGCAGGTTAAAAAGAAGCCCATGTTACCCCATCTTGACCTCCTTAAATATAAGGATGTCCTTTTAAAGAACTGGTGGCAGTATCCATCCTTGCTCTCTTCCAGGTCATAGGAAAGATGCAGGAGAACTTAAGCATCGTTTTTTTCTCAAGGCAAGTAGCTAGATACAGTGTCATATTTAGGTAACAGGGGATTCAACAAGGCCTAACTACCACAGAGTGTACTGGGTGATTTTACCCTGGAAGGTGCCAAGGAATTAGGAACTTATATCTGAATGCCATCTGGATGTAAGTCAAACTCTGGACATTTTTTGGGAAAGGCATTGCCAAAATACTATGCTCTAGTCCCAAAACCTCTTGCAGATCTACATGAGGAAATATTGAAGGGATCCAAGACTCTACACAACTTTTCTTATAGAATTAATGAGCACCTAAAGGAAACCAGCAAATGCAAAAAGCATCTGGCCTATGTGATTTATGTTGCTTCTGAAATGGTATTAAGAGCCTCTGCTATGGGCTTACCTCCTACACAGTGGCAGTGCTTTGTACTACCATGCAGAGGACCTGGGTCAGATCTTTTGTTTCTTGGCAGGGCTTGGAAATGTTGTGGTGGAATTGCTCATGGCCTCTCGCAGGACGAAAACCTTATCATGTAGTGGAGATACCTAGTGGCTAGATTTAGGACCCATGATTGTAGGGTTCTGGAAAGAACTTTGGTGCATGGTGACCCACTGAAAGCTTTATCTGTGAAGACTGGGTTAGGTGAATTGGGAGAGGATTTAAAAAAGGGAAAAAAATCCCTGGGTATTTTCAAATGAAGGCTCTTGGAGCTCGATCCTAGCCCTGATTCAGACTGATCTGGAAGCCCATAACTCACACAGTGATGTTGGAGTGGAGTAGCAGCCTATTGGTTAGAGCACTGGCTAAGTAATCAAGAGACCAGGGTTTCATTCAGGGGCAACCCAAGGGGGGTGTGGGGCCTCATTTGCATAAGGAGTCTAGCTTGCATAAATATTTGCATAATATTAACATGCACTTTTAGTAAACATGCCTCTTAATGAGTGTCTGGATAAAGAAAGACTAACATATTTCTACATTACTATATTGCAGTGACAACCACCAGGCCCATTAGGAAGTACTATAAATACTGACCATTTAGAACCCATAGCAAATCCACCCTATCATAATAGCATTACCAGGACTCACAAAGCACCAAACCCTACTTATCAAAAGGCAACACTGCAGATATTAAACCAATACATCTTAGAGAATACCAATACATCTCACTGGGGGAAAGAGAACAAGTGGAACTGTCAAACAGAAACTACATGAACAGAATACCTCAGCTCGGTTACACAGAACATAGAACATAGACCATCACCACACAAAGAACAAGGGATCACAATTTAGAAATAGGAAGATAATAATTAAACTTGGAACCCCAAAAGCCAAACATGAAATGTACAACACTGGAGAAATAAAACTATAAAGTAATTTCCTCTTGCACTAAACAAAAATGCAAAGATGTTAGCAATACACACTTCCCAGACCAGACATTTTCCCGTTAATAAAATCAAAATAAAAAGTATTTTTCTACCTTCTGTTTAGGCATTTTATTTTTCAGCTGCAATTGCTCCAGTCACTTTTTTCTGGTTTCTTTGTGTCTTCTGCGAGCTATCCATTTGTCCTTTCTTCTCTTTTAGATGGTTTCCATTCTCTCTCTATATCTGCTTTAACATACCGGATTGTTTCCCTTTTGCTCTTTCCCCCATTTCTTTCCTTATTCCTTTATCATCCACTCAAATTTCACCCTTCCATTCTCAATCCCCTCTTACTCTCCCAATACCCGGCACATCGTAGACTTTTCTTCCACACAAAACATCTTTTCCCCCCTCTCCATTCTCATTCCCCATCCCCTTCTAGTCCTCCCCCAAAATCAACTCCCTTATAGTTCTGGACCCACCCAGCATCCGCTCCCTTCTAGTCCCATTCTCCCATGCCCCCACATCAGTCCATTTCCAGTCCTATTCTAGCCCATCACCCATTTGCAGTCCAAGCTCCCCCCATCAGCCCATTTCTAGTCCTATTCCAGCTCCTCATCAGCCCATTTCCAGTCCTAGCCCACATATTCTCTTTTCCAGTTCCATTCCAGCCTCCCATCAGCCAATTTCCAATCCTAGCCCCCTCATCAACCCACTTCCAGTCCTATTCCAGCTCATCAGCCCATTTCCAGTGCTAGCCCTCCCATCACAACCTCTTTCCAGTCCTAGCCCCCCCCCCCCCCACCATCACAGCCCATTTCCAGTCCTAGGCTCCCCCACCATCACAGCCCATTTCCAGTCCAAGTCCCCCCCCCACCATAGCCCATTTCCAGTCCTAGCCTGCCCCCAATCACAGCCCATCTCCAGTCCACTTCCCTCCCATCACAGCCTCTTTCTAGTCCTAGCCCCCACTCCACCATCACAGCCCATTTCCAGTCCAAGCCCCCCCCCCCAACCATCACAGTCCATTTGCAGTCCTAACCCCCCCTAATCACAACCCATTTCCAGTCCAGGTTTCCCCCCCCCCATCACAGCCCATTTGCAGTCCTAGCCCCTCCCCATCACAGCCCATCCAGTCCTTGCCCCCCCTCAACCAGCCCCGCGGTTGTCTGAGGGGCTTCAGAGGGCATTGCCTTTAACCTTTCTCAGCAATCGTGGCTTCACAGAAACAGCCGCCAGCATGAAGGAAAAGGATCTTCACGCTGGCGGCTGTACAGAGGGAGGTGGGGTCTCGCGTGAGCTTCCCCAGCTCCCTCTGAAGCCATCCGGTGTGTCATAATGGTGTTTGTGCGGGGGGGCCCCCTTAAGCGCAGGACCCTGTGCAAACAACATTATCGCACAATGGATGGGCTGGCCCTGGTTTCATTCCTACTGGTACTCCTTGTGACATTGGGCAAGTCACTTAACCCTCAATTGCCTCAGAAGAAAGGCCTGGCAATCTACTTCTGGTCACGCTGCCAAGAAAACCCAGGAGCTGCTGGGTTGCCAGCAATCTTCACTGACTCAAAAGGCACACATTGCATTTTGATGTTCCTTCAGGGATAGCCTCATAGGACCTGCTCATCCCGGGAAAACTGAATTCAGAGTTTGCATCTGAGGCAATGGTGGTTTAAGTGACTTGTCCAAAATCACAAGAAGCACTAGTGGTATTTGAACCGTGACTTCTCTGGTTCTCAGCACTCCTGCTATAACCATTGGGCAGCTACTCCATGCATTCAAATTGTGTGCTCTGTTTCTGTGACATTTGTTGATGATTTACCAATTTCCCTGGAGGATGGAGAGGGAGGGGAGTACTACTAGAAGGACTTGGACTGGAAAATTATGCAGTCTCTGAAGCATACAACATGATATTATGTCAGACTAGTGGGCCAGTGTAGGCCTAAGAGAATGAGAGCTTGGTAAGAGATCCAGAAACTGTTTCAAAGCACAGATATGAACATGAACTGAAGCCCCTATCTCATGTGAAGAGCCCATCTGTTTCCAGTTTGGCCCTGCCCCTTGATGATCTCACTGCTGGGCTCCTGAGGTACCTTTCAACCTGGGCTCTTATTTCTGCACATTGCACTTCATATGGACTAGAACAGACTTTGTGCATTGCATTTGCCAGCTCACCTGTTACTTCTGGTTTGGCATATCAATTGACAAAAATCACTGGCATGGCCTATAATAGAGTTAGGCTCCTTAGGTATCATGTCAAAGGGGCATGCCAAAGAGGTACATCCCTTAGCAGGCTCAGGATGTGGTTGTATATTAATCAGTATGGAAAACAGTTTAAAAATATGTCATTTATTTTATTGGTTTGGAGTGTTATGGTGGATTAATATTCTTCCTGTACAGGATAAGGAGACATTATGCTGTTGACAATGGGATACCAAAAGGTTGCAGAAGATTTTAAAGGATTCAGAGTGTAGAGAGAGAGGATTATTATCACAGGAATATACATTTTCAAAGCAAAGCTAGAGAGAGTGGAGAACAGAGTATGACAAGTACCAATGTCTAAACAAGAGGTTTCTGTGGATGTTTACTTGAAGTGTGTTTGTTCAAGTGTCCATTCTGCAATGAATAAGACAATTATTAAAGATGTAATTTTAGAGCAGACGTTATATTTTGTTTGACTAAAACCTGGTTACAAGAGAAGTAGGACCTATTTTATTTGATCTCTATTGACAGGATTATTCTATTTTGTACCAAACAAGGGTGAAAAAAATGAGGAGTTAGTGTGGCAATTTCAGAAAAATATCTTGTATTGATCCACCTAAGGGTTGTGAATGCTTGTATTTAAAACTGGACAATGCTGGTTGGCCAGGAATTGTGTACATAATCCACCAGGTTTAGATGGAAAGCAGGATTGGGCTTGTACTGATTGGGGGGTTTTTTGTCAGTTTTGCTGAAAAAAATATTCAAATATTATTTTGTGGGACTTTAATCTCCAGTTCAAAGACGTCAGTTTTCCTCTGGTGGTTAATTTCCAGGATACCCTAAGAAAGGTTTGAGTTAAGCTTGGCAAAATTCCCCACCCATGAGAAAGGTCATATATTAGATCAGATTCTGGAAAGATAGACGGATAGACTGAGTTGGGGGTGGGAAAGGGTTGATATGGGGGACGGTTTTAAAGATGTACCTTGGACTGACCATGTACTTATTTATACCTTTTGAATGGAATATACAATGTGCTATAAAGCAAGGGTGTCAAGAAATGGTTATTAAACCACTATTTACTGATGTAGAAAAATATTGGTGAAAGGTAGAAGTGGATGGTTTCAATTCTATCCACAGTTCACTGAATGATTATTACATAGTGCATCACAATATGGTAGAGGATTTAGCCCCTTTAAAACAGTAAGCTAAAAAAAGAGTAACCATTGTGATGGAAGATGTTCTGAGGAATTACAACTAAACAAAGTTGAGGAGAGATGAGCAGAACTGGCAACAAAACAAGATGAAAAGAGAAAGAATGCCATAGATTGAAGAACTGAGTTTAATCAGATAGAATCCTCCAGACCACTATACCTGTGTAAGAGTTCGTTGGAGTGGTACAAGGACTAATTAATGGACTGAGTGAGGAAGGACCTTTTAGTGCTCAGCCTGATAGGCAGAGCCTAGCTATATACTTTCAGAAGAGATTGCTATGGTGAGGCAGGCATTGGAGACAATCAAAGACCATGTCAATGTTGAGTTTTGAGGTGAGGAAAGAAATTAGGCTCTTTGAATTAAGAAGAGTATATGCTAGATATTTTTCAAAGTCTGACAGGTCCAAATCAGTGCGACAATCTTACAGTCTGCAAAGAATTCATGTGCATTTATTTCTGGTCCTTTTTGGCTGCTAAGATAAACACCAAATTTGTGTATGGGGATTTTTGATGCATGATATAAAATCAGTTACAACTGCAAGATATGCCAATGGAGTTAAATCAGGCAGAAGAGATGGAGTAAAGAGATGGATCAGACAAGTCTCTTACTGTAGACCAACATCTTATGGTTTAGGGGAAGGTTAAAGAATTTGATGTTACCGCTCAGCTGTGGGAGTTTCTGAAAGACTATAGAAAGCTAGATTCTGTGTAATCTAACCTTCAGACAAGATTCAGCATGGAAATGGTAATGGCAGCATTAATGGATGACATGCAAAGGATAATGGATCGAAAGCTGCTTCACCTGGACTATCAAACACTTTTAATTCTGTGGATTATGGTATATTTGTACAGCTGCTTTTGGAAACAAGAGTAAAAGGGTTTGTATTAAATTAGATAAATCCTTAATTAGATGCCACTTTCTACACAGTGGGTCAGACAAAAAGGCCATCAAGCCTAGTATCCTGTTTCCAACAGTGTCCAATCCATGTCACAAGAACCTGTCAGGTTCCCAAAATGTAGACAGATATACTGCGTATCTCAGGGGTAAGCAGTGGATTTCCCCAGTCTACTTTAATAATGTTTATGGACTTTTCCTCCAGGAACTTGTCCAAAATGCTCTCAAACCCAGCTACTCTGTTTTTTCTACATACGCCAATAACCAACTCCAGAATTTGATTACACGCTGAGTGAAAAAGTTTTGAAGTAGTAAACACATCTACTTTTGCCCATTCCACTCCATTCATTATTTTGTAGATCTCTCTCATATCTCCCCTTCAGCAGTCTCTTTTCCAAGTTAAAAAGCCCTAATCTTTTAAGCCTTTCTTCGTAGGGGGTATCCTTCCGATGCCTTTATCATTTTGGTGGCTCTTCTCTTTACTTTTTCTAATTCCTCTATATCCTTTTTAAGATATGGCGACCAGAATTGCACACAATATTTGAGGTGCGGTTGCACTATGAAACGATACAGAGATATTATAATAGCCTAGGTTTTATTCTCCATTCCTTTACTTATGATTCCTAGCATTCTATTTCCTTTCTTGGATGTCGCTGCACACTGGGCGGAGGGTTTCAACGTGTTATCCACGATGATGCCTAAATCTTTTTCCTGGGTGGTGGTTCCTAATGTGGAACCACCTTGCATCATATAACCATAGTTTGGGTTGTTCTTCCCTCTGTGCATAATTTTGCGCTTGTCCACATTAAATTTCATCTGCTATTTGGACACCCAGTCTCCCAGTTCAAGGTCCTTTTTCAATTTTTCATAATCCTCTGGTGTTTTAATGACTCTGAATAATTTTGTCTCATCTGCAAATATGATCACCTCACTCGTCATTCCATTTCCTGGTTATTTATCAATGTGTTAAAAAGCAGCAGGCAAGCACAGATCACAATCCACAATAGGACACTTCATCCTATCCCATGGCTTTTCAATTTCCCCAGGAGTCTTTCATTGGGGACCATGTCAAAGGCTTTCTGAAAATCCAGATACACTATCGACTGGCTTACCTTTATCTACCTGTTTATTCATACCTTCAAAAAAACATAAGATTAGTAAGGCAAGACTTTCTTGGCAAAATCTATTGCCTCGGAAGAAAAGCCTGGCAATCTCCTTCTGGTCACACTGGAGAGCTTCTGGGTCGCCAGGAGTCAGCACTGACTCGAAGACACACATTGCATTTGCATCTATATTTTCATAAACCTTGGGCCGGAAGGACTGGGGTTTCTAGTCCCACTTTTGCTCCTTGTGGTCTTGGGCAAGCCACTTAACCCTCCATAGCCCATGTTCCCTGTAAAATAGTTATCTCCAAGTTATAATGCCCTGTTCAATGTAATTTCAGTTTGTTCAATGTAAACTGCCTTGATATCATGAAAGGCGGTATATAAGACATGTTAAATAAATAAATAAATAAAATTTTGTTCTTTATAATGGTTTCTACCATTTTGCCTGGGTACTGACGTCAGGCTCACTGTTCTGGAGTTTCTCGGATCACTCCTGGAATCCTGTTTAAAAACTGGTGTTACACTGGCCGCTCTCCAATCTTCAGGTACTACAGATTGTAATGATCTCATAATTGATCTCTTTCAGCACCCTGGGATGTATAGCATTCGGTCTAGGTGATTTGATACTCTATTTTATCAAATTGCTGTTATTACATCTTTAAATATTTATGGAATGGGTAACTTCCCTATGTCTTCTTCAGTAAAGACCGAAGCAAAGAATTCATTCAGTTTCTCTGCTATGGCCTTGTTCTCCCTTAGTGCCCTTTTTTTACCTCTCTCTCAAATTAATTCAACTGACTCTCCTGCAGGTTTTTTCTATGAATGTGGTTAAAACACATAATAAAAACTTTCAACACCATGGCAAACTCTTTGTCTGCCTTATCCATTCCTTGCATCTAATTTCCCAGTGCTTATATCATTTCCTGTTTTTGTCACTTGGCTCCTTTTTCCATTTTCTGAAAGATGCTTTTTTGACTAACAGCCTCTCTAACCTCACCTTTAAACCATGCCAGCAGCCCTTTGGCCTTCCTTCAACCGTTCTTAAAGCATGGAATTCATCTAGTCTGTGCATCCAAGATGGTCAATTAAACCGGCAGCATCACAGATTGGTTGAGATGAAAAGTTCAGAATACTTTTGGAAGGAAATGCAGATGAGTACGGAGAACCACCTTATAGTGAAATCAAGTATAGGCGGGATCCGACACCAAAGCTTGTAGTTCGCTAATGCGATGGAGCTGAGGTGAGGGCAATAAGGAAAATGACCTTCCAAGATTTTAGAGAAGTGGTAGTCAGAGGCTCAAACAGGGCTTTTAGAAGCTGAACTACGACCACTTTGAGGTCCCAAGCCATTGACAGTGGTTTGATCAGTAGTTTGGAAAACAGAAGACCCCCGTGAATCATTGCATCAAGGGGTATGAGGAAATAGGCAGCAATGGCACTGAGATGAACCCTAACAGAGTTAGTCTTAAGTCCTGTGGAAGACAAGTGGAGAAAACAATGTAGAAGATGCTCCACTGGGCAAGTAGAAGGGTTAATTTGCTGTAGGGTGCACCAGAGGGGAACCGCTGCCATTTGAAGGCATAAGAATGTCTGTAAGATGGCTTGCAGGAAGCAAGTTGTCCCTGACCAGTGGAGAGAGGTTGAAATCAAAGATTATGCCTTCAATAGCCACGCCATGAGACAGAGGGCTTGTGGATTGTGAAGGAATTGACCCTGATCCTGAGAGAGATGGTCGGGGAGCATGACTTAAATTGAGGGGTGGAGTCTGTGCTAGACGAAGCAGCAGAAGAAACTACGGCTGACAGGGCTGATAAGGGGCAGGGCCGGCCCGTCCATTGAGCAAGAATGTTTTTTGCACAGGGCCCTGCGTTTCAGGGGGCCCCGCGCAAAGAACATTCTGCTTTTTTAAAAATTAAATTAAAAAAAAAAAAAGCTGGTTGCTGCCGCCGCAGCAGCAGCAGAATGGAGTGTCCCGCGGGGCCTCCTCTGCCCGGCTGAGTTCTCCCGGCCCGGCTGAGCCCATCTGCGCCGGCTTTCAGATACGCGAAGGGAGAGTGTCTCCCCCTCGCGTCTCTGTTAAGCCTGCAGGGGCAGATGAATCTGCCCCTGCAGGCTTAACAGAGATGTGAGGGAGACACTCTCCCTTCGCGTATCTGAAAGCCAGCGCAGAGGGGCTCAGCCAGGCCGGGAGAGCTCAGACGGGCAGAGGGCCCATCTGCCCCTGCAGGCTTAACAGAGACGCGAGGGAGACACTCTCCCTTCGCGTATCTGAAAGCCGGCGCAGAGGGGCTCAGCCGGGCCGGGAGAGCTCAGCCGGGCAGAGGGGGCCCCGCGGGACACTCCATTCTGCTGCTGCCGTGGTGGCAGCAGCCAGCTTTTTTTTTTTTTTTTTTTCATTTTCCATGAGCCGATTGGGGGGGTGGGTAGGACTGGTAATGGGCTATGGGGTGGGGTTAAGACTGGTAATGGGCTGTGGGCTGATGGGGGCTGTCTGGAAATGGGGTGATGGGGGGTTAGGACTGGTAATGGGCTATGGTGGGGTTAGGACAGGAAATGGGCTGATGGGGAGGGGTTAGGACTTGAGGTGGGCTGATGGGGTTAGGACTGGTAATGGGCTGTGGGCTGTTGGGGGGGTGAGGACTGGTAATGGGCTATGGGGGGGTTAAGACTGATAATGGGCTATGGGGGGCTAGGACAGGAAATGGGCTGATGGGGAGGGGTTAGGACTTGAGGTGGGCTGATGTGGTTAGGACTGGTAATGGGCTATGGGGGGCTGACTGGAAATGGGCTGATGGGGGGGTTAGGACTGGCAATGGGCTATGGGGGGCTGACTGGAAATGGGCTGATGGGGGGTTAGGACTGGTAATGGGTTATAGGGGGGGCTTAAACTGAAAATGGGGTGATGGGGGGCTAGGACTGGTAATGGGTTGGGGGGTTGCTAGGACTGGAAATGGGCTGAGTGGAAGGGGAGGCTTGAATTGCAAATAGCTGATGGGGAGGGGGCTTGGAATGGAAATGGGCTGTAAGGGAAGGGAGCTAGGACTGAAAATGGGCTGATGGAGCAGCTAGGATAGGACTGGAAATGGGCTGTTGGGGGGAGCTAAGATTGGAAATGGGCTGTGGTGGGGGCTTGAATTGAAATGGACTCATGGAGGGGCTAGAACTGGAAGTAGGCTCATGGGGGGGCTTGGACTGGAATTGGGCTGAGTGGAGGGGAGCTACGATTTGACATGGGCTGATGGTGGGGCTAGGAAATGACTAGAAATGGGCTGATGGGGGGCTAGGACTGGAAATGGGCTGATGCAGGGACTAGAAGGGAATGGATGCTGGGTGAGACTGGAACTAGAAGGGAGCTGATGTTGGGGGAGAATTAGAATGGGATGGGGCTGGGAGAGTAAAATGGAGAGGGGAAAAATATTTTGTGTGGGAGGGATGAAAAATCTACAATTGGCCGGGTATTGGGAGAGTAAGTGGGGATTGAGGATGGAGGGGTAAAATTTGTGTGGATGAAATAGGAATGAGGAAAGAGCAAAAGGAGAAAGATTAGTATGTTAAAGCAGATGTAGAGAGAGAGAATGGAAAAAAAACTAGAAGAGAGAAGAAAGGATAAATGGACAGCAGACGATGGAGAGTTAGCAGAAAACATGAAGAAACCAGAAGAAAGTGGCTGGAGCAATTGCAACTGAAAAAAAATGCACAAAAGGTAGAAAGATATCTCTTTATTTTGAATTTATTAACTGGAATATGAAAGCTCTGGGAAATGTGCATCATTAACATCTGCGCTTTGTTTGGTACAAGAGGAAATTAATTTATAGTTTTATTTCTACAGTGTTGTTGTACATTCCAAGTTTGGCTTTTGGGGTTCCCAGTTTAATTATTGCCTTCCTGTTTCTAAATTGTGATTCCTTGTTTGGTGATGGTCTATGTTCTGCATGTGTAACTGAGCTGAGGTATTCTGTTTATGTAATTCCTATTTGACATTGCCACTTGTTCTCTTTCCCCAGTATTCTCTGAAATGGTTTAATATTTGCAGTGTTGCCTTTTGATAGGTAGGGTATGGTGCTTTGTGAGTCCTGGTAATGCTGTCAGGATACGGCGGGTTTGCTATGGGTTCTAAATGGGCAGCGTTTGTAGTAGTTCCTAATGTGCCTGGCGGTTGGCACTGGATTATAGTAATGTAGAAATCTTTTAGTCTTTCTTTATCCATACACTCATTAAGAGACATGTTTACTAAAAGTTAGTGTATGGTAACATTACTCAAATATTTATGCAAATAAAGCCACTTATGCAAATGAGGCACCGCACCGAGTCTCCGCACATGGCCCCGCACCCCCCTTGGGCCACCCCTTAAGGGGCTATTTGAATCATGGAGTCTTTGTTGGCCTGTAGTTTGAACAGAGTTTTGGGTATCAGAGGGGTGGCGGGAATGCATAAAGCAGGCCCATGCCCCAATGGAGTCTGCTGCCAGACTGAGTCTGAAGGGAACCCTTGAGCAAAAAAGCAGAAGATGCGCATTCTTTGGGGAGGCAAACAGATCTATTCTGGGAGTTCCCCACATACTGAAAATCCAAGATGCCGTGTCCTGATGCAGAGTCCACTCATTTGGATGTAAGATACGGCTGAGTCTGTCTGCCAGGACATCAAGTTCGCCTGGGAGATACATCGCTCGGAGGTAGATGCGGTGTGTAATGGCAAAGGACCAGAGACGAAGGGCTTCTTGGCAGAGGGGATAAAAACTTGTTCCCCCACCCCCCCCCCCCCCTGCTTGTTCACACAGAACATGGCTACTTGGTTGTCTGTCTGAACTAAGACATTTTGCCTGAAAGTTGGGATTGAAAAACCCAAAGGGCATTGGTGAGAGCACAAAGTTCTAAGAGATTGATCTGTATTTGAGATTCCTGACTGTCCACTGCCCCTGCGTAGTATGACTGTCCAGATGTGCTCCCCATCCTAGCTTGGAAGAATCCGTCATTAGGGTGCACTGAGGTGGAGGCATCTGAAAAGGTGACCCTCCTAGAAGATTTTGGGAGGGGGGGGGGAGCACCACCAGTAAAGGGAGTTGACGAGGAGTGATGCAAATCTTGTCTGAGAGACATCCAGTCGCCAAAATCTATTGGAACAATAGGGTCCATTGGGCTTGTCTCGTGTGCAGACAAGCATATGGGACAACATAGGCCATAGAGGCCGTGTGTCCCAGAAGACGCAGCATGTCTCGAGCTGCCACAACACTAACTTTGTATGGTGAGGGCCGGCTTGACAAGACAAGACGAGCAGAGCAATCCTGAGGAAGGAAAGCTCGGCCCTGACGAGTGTCTAAAAGTGTTCCGATGAACTCAAGTTGCTGGGATGGAACCAGGTGAGACTTTGAAGCACCATAATGGTACGAGAGTGACTAATTTACGACCTCTATGTAGGTATTCTCCCCTTATCAGCCAGTCATTTAAGTAGGGGAAGACAACGAACCCCCAAAGTACGTAGGTATGCTGCGACCACTGCCATGCATTTTGTGAATATTCTGGGTGCAGACGCTAGCCTGAAAGGGAGCACCCGATACCGGTAGTGGATTTGCTGAACTCAAAAGCACAGATACTGTCTGTTGTGAGGATGGATCAGCAAATGGGTGTAAGCCTCCTTGAGGTCTAGAGAACATAGCCAGTCATACCTCTGAAGGTATGTATGGCAGAGGGGTGCCGAGGGAAATCATTTTGAACTTTTCCCGAACAAGGAATTTGAGCTCTCTCAGATCTAGAACTGGTCTGAAGCCTCCTGTTTTCTTGGCGATAAAGTAACAAGAATAGAAGCCATTGCCTTCTTGGGCAGGGGGAGCTCTTTTGATTGCCTCTTGGGCTAGCAAGGTGGCCACCTCTGAGGACAGGAGATTATCCTGCAAATCCTTTGCAGGCCGAACTGTTGTGGAGGTAGTTGGGGGTAAGCTTTGAAAGTGAAGCAGACAGTCCCCTTGGACGATGTTGAGAGTCCATTTCTCTGATGTAATGAGATGCCACCTGTGGGCATAAGCCGAAAGCCTGCCTGCTATGTGCAGGGGCTGGGGTTCTTGCAGAGGCAGAATAGCTATACACTCTAGAAAGGAGTCAAAAAACAGGTGATGGCTGGGGCCAAGCAACTGGTTGGGGTTTAGGGCCCTTGGCCTTTTTAGGCTGACGTGGACCCTAAGACTTTGCTGCTGCTGCTGCAGAGGTTGATAAGAAGCAGAGGGATGATATGAAGAGTAATCTTTCTTCCTAGTACAGAAAGACTTCTTGGAAATAGCCTTCCTCCTAGAGGGGTCTGCAGTCTTTGAGATGTTTGAGGGTAAGATCATCTGCCTCAAGTTCTCCTGCTTTCTCTCTCCAACCCTTATCAAACAAGTTTTCTCCAGAACAAGGAATACTGGCTGGAGTTAGGCCATGCTACAAGCTCTTATACAGACTGCAGCAGCTCTGCTAGTCAATTCAAAGGTATCGAAGGCTGATCTGGTCAGGAACTTGGAAGTACGAGAGCTTGCTTGCTATAATCATGTAGGCATCACGTTTGTCATCTGGGAAAATAGGAGCAAAATTTGCTAGATCCCTGGAGACATCTTTGAGATATGTGCCATGTAGAGAATTTAGGATGTAATCCTAGAAGCAAGCATACATGCCTGGAAGCAGCGATGTCCAAAGGCATCAAGAGTTCTGGCATCCTTGCCAGGCAGCATCGATGAGTGAGTCTTAGAACTCTTGACGCATTGCATTGCCGATTCCACTACCATTGAGTGGTGTGGTAATTGAGACTTTGAAACCCTGGGCATGAAGGGACTTCTGTACATAGTATCGAGGTGTTTACTAACAGGCATTACAGTTAGCAAGGCCTCCCACATACATATCATTAGATCTTTTAAGATCCGATGCACCAGCAATGTTGCTGCCTCTCTGGGGGTCGAGGGGTACTGGAGGATTTCTAACTCCTCAGCCCTCGGTTTCATTTCCAATAATACAATGATCTGGAGACCTGCTGCCATGTCCCTAGTGAAGTCCTGAAAGGACATGACCTCTGGCAGAGACTGATGCCTTGCATGAGGAGGAGAGGGACCAGAGAGGATATCCCGAGTGGCCCTGAAATCCTCCAATATTTCTTCAGAGTCAGAAAAAGAAAACTCCAATTCAGAAAGGAAATCAAAGTATTGACAATCTTGAGCTGATGACAATGCCAATGTCAACTGGGAACCAGCTGGGTACCGACAACAGTTACTGGTTCCAAGGGATGAATCAGAGTTAGGGGCCCCACCGATACAGATTCCAGTGGAGGAATCGGAGGAAGAGGAACCGCTGATACCTTTTGCATGGCTGGTATCGGAGGCAGAGGCTGGAAGGAGGTGCATGACTGGCTTTGGCTGTCAATGCTTTTGATACCACAGCAGCCAGGAGTGTCGCCAAAGTCCTCTCAATAGCTAAGGATGGATGGAAGACACTGATGCATGGGTGGAATCGAGTGCGGGGCTGTGTGCCACAGTCCCAGAGCACAGTACCAGTAGCTCTCTGGAGGTTGATGCCTGGGGAGCATCCTGGAGCCCCTGTATGGCTTTGGAGGATTGCTCCTCCCACCGGGGCTGTTTGGCCAGCATCGGATGCCCCTTTTGATGCTTCTCATGAGTGCAGGGACTTACCTTGATGCTCAGTATCAGATTTCGATGCAGAGGACTTAGTCTTTAGTTTGTTTGGCCTTTTTGGAGACCTGGGAATCAGCTGAAGATGCAGACGCCTTTGACGATTCCAACGCTCCTGGGGCAAAGAGTGAGTCATACTGTTTGGCCCTTTTCTTTAGGCATCTATTGGTCATTTGTTTACACAAACAATTGTCTGGTATATGGTCTGGGCCCAAACATTTTAGACACCAGTCATGAGAATCAGTAAATGACAGTGCCGGAGCACTTAAAAAATGTATTGAAGCCACTGATGTGTTTGTCCATGGTGACCAACTGAAAAATTTAGGTCAAGACTTATGGCCTCACAGAAAAGAAAAAGAAAAGTGAAGAAACAAATAATAAAAGAAAAAAATAATATTGGGGCCAGTATGTACAGGCATAGACGGAAAGGCAGAGAACAGATATCCAAAAAGAAAATAAAAGTTTTTCAGCAGCGACAGGAAGGTGCTTCCTACTGACTGCGGAAAACAAAAAACTGAGGAGAGGAGATGGGAAGGCAGACGCACAGGCACAGGGGAGTGCTTCCAAAAGCTTTTCTATTGGACGCTGGGGAGCGTTCCAATGCGTGCTCCATCGGTGCAAACGATACCCATATGTAAAGACTGCATTCCTGCTTGTTCCTGGAGATATGAAAATACCAGTAATACACAATAGACAGAACAAATAAGCCAAAGCAAAACAACTCAAAAGCCAATAGAAGAAGAATAAGGAAGGCAAAGTCCTAGGGACCAATACACAGGTCCCCAAAGAAGTCTCTCACAGGAGGTATCAGTAGGGGCAAATCTAAGTCCCTGCTGAAGCACACATCCAGCTATTCCACCTATCCAGGAGGGAACCGGGAGCCAGCCAGCCAACCAAGCAGGAATCCAGTGGGTTAAGCAGTCCAGAAAGTTAGCATGAGAGGGTAAGAGACACAAATTGCAAGAACTTTGTCTCCATTAGCTCAATAGCTCCCAAAGCATCATTCACAAAGCATTTAGGCTCTCTGTCTAGAGATATCTGCAGGAAAATGCTACAGCTCATGCTAAACAGTTCCACATAGAATGCAGAGCAAGCAGGGCACGCCTACTAACAACACATGGGGCACAGCTAGCCCTCCAAGGCTCGGACATTACCAGCAGTCAATAGATAACTATAAGTCACAGTCCTGCAGACCCAATGGCCTACTCTACTGATCCACATACAGCAGGCAATGCCAGACCAAAATTCTGAGCATCACAATATTTCTGCACCGTTTTCAGGGTCTTCCTGTCAGAGGGGGTCAGAAGCAGCAGGCCATCTGTGACAAAGCACATGACCTGCCGCATGCTGCCTAAAGAGGTCTGCCGCCCTAGGCAGCCACCTAGCGGATAGGACAGCTCTGCCTCCATAGTTCCTACTTGCTGCTCAAGGGAATCCCATGCGGGCCCCAAATTGACTCCAGGGTAGTTAAGATCATCCATTTTGTTGAATAATTTATCAAACTTGAAGTGCAATGCATGCACCACCTCCACAGTGACTCTTCCACCAGCACGCCGGAGGTTGGTAAAGGGCTCCTTCCATTCTCACCAGACCTCATTTTGGAAGTGGGGGATCAATCTTCTCCCTCTTTCTTCTCTGGAGTTTCATTATCATCAGTCAAAATTAAACCACCAAATAGGTGTCAAAGTATCACATGTCAAAAGGGGTCACTGGGGTAGCCTCCAAATTACAGATTATGCACAGAAAAGGGACCAAATTTGCAAGGAAGGCCCGAGAGCTCTGAGGAAAATTTGCTTCCCCTTGCTCACCACATCACGTGACCTCCCCAAAATAGTATTTTTAAATACCCACACTTGATGTAAACCTTTAACCTTTGCAGCTGCTCCTTTTAGTTTTTTCTTAACTCACCTCACATTTACACCCTTCATTTCGAAAACCATTCAAAGCTGGGGGTTTTTGCACCGCGAATTGACAATGACAATTTACCTCGACACCACAGTCCTAAAAATAGTCCTTCACACACTGGTTTATCAACAGAATTGATTATTGTAACTTCCTTCTGGCAGGCATCACTCAGACCGAGCAAAAAAAAATCCAAATCATACAAAACACTGCAAGGCCTAATGGTATGATCATGTCACCCCACTGCATCGCGAACAAACTGTTTTTTGTATAAAGTTCAAAATCCTAATCTTGATATAATGCGCTTATTATTCCAGTCTCCCTGCATACTTACATTCTCTTCTCATTCCTTAGTATCCTTCTTGCACCCTTTGCTCATCAGAGATGAATCTGTTAGCTATCCCTACCAAGCGCACATTACATCTTGAAACCTATTGCTCAATGGCCTTCAGTTTTCTAGCACCTTAGTTATGGAGCACTATGCCAATTGAACTTCATACAGAATCTTCCTTTAAAAAGTTCAGGTTCAGCCTAAAGATCTAGCTTCTTATCCAAGCCTTCAACAGCAATTAGTCCCATTTTCACTTTTCAATCTTCATCTCTGACGCCCTTCCTCTCCCTTTCTTCTCAGGTTTTCCTGCCACACTAAAAATTCGAGATTCTCCTTGTCTATCTATTTTTTTTTTTTATTGTTTAATTACAGCCCTCCCCGTTGATGTTTTTCCTTTTCTGTCCCTGTACTAGATGGACCATACTTGTCCCAGACTAGATGGACCATACTGGTCTTTATCTGCCGTCATTTACTATGTTACTTGCCCTTTCCTGTCATTTTAGCCTATATGTTTTATGATGTTCTGGGAAATTGACCTTCATTGTAAACAGACTTGACACTTCCTGTAACTCTGCGGTATAACAAATAAATAAACCATCTTCCCAATTTTATCAGTCTCCCTTTTAAAAGTAGAATGCTAGCAAGGTGGGGGGGGGTTTCCTTGTTGTCCTTCCTCTATGTATTAAATCCTTGATTGTAGGATAAGGTGGTATAGAAATACTGTTAAATAAATAAATAAAAATATGATCATGTTATGATCACTATTGCCAAGTGGCCCAAACATCATTACTTCTCGCACCAGATCCTGTTTTCCCACTGAGGACTAGATCTAAAATACCCTTCATGTCAGTTCATGAACCAGCTGCTCCATGAAGCAGTCATTTATTTCATCTAGAAACTTTATCTCCCTAGCAGGTCCTGATGTGACATTGACCCAGTCGATAAAGCACAGTAACTTACCTGTAACAGGTGATCTCTGGGAACAGCAGGAAAGCACAGTTAGTTACCTGTAAAGCACAGTTACTTACCTGTAACAGGTGATCTCTGGGAACAGCAGGAATTAGTCCTCACATATGGGTACGTCGGTTCCGACGGAGCCTGCACGGGAAAGCTCCCCAGCTTCCCAGAAAGAAAGCCTTTGGGGCCTCCCACAGCGCATGCGCGCTGCCTTCCCGCCTTCCTGAACAACTCTCCTCAGTTCGAGTTTAAAGCTGAGACAATAGAGAGAGGAAAGGAAAGAGAGAGAAAGAGAGAACTCCTAGGGGAGGTGGGTGGGTTGTGAGGACTAATTCCTGCTGTTCCCAGAGATCACCTGTTACAGGTAAGTAACTGTGCTATCTCCAGGAACAAGCAGGAATGAGTCCTCACATATGGGGACTCCTAGCTGAGATGCCTGGGAGATCCCCCCCATCTAAGGGTATGAGACCCTGAAGGGTTCCTCGTCTTCCTATGGATCTCAGGCATCCATTCCGGGAAGGTGGGCAGGAGTTGTTTAAGAATGGAACAGGTGTTTGAGGACAGCCTGACCAAATAAGGCATCCCGGCGGGAGTCCTTGTCCAAGCAGTAATGGGCTGTAAAAGTATGAACCGAGGCCCAGGTGGCTGCTCGACAGATCTGATCAATGGATACAGAATGTAGATGAGCCATAGAGGTGGTCATGGCTCTCACATTGTGAGCTGTGACATGGCCCTCCAGAGAAAGGTTCTTACTCTGGTAAGCAAAAGAGATACACTGAGCAATCCAATTGGACAGCGTTCTTTTAGTGACTGGAAGTCCCAAATGGGAAGGATCAAAAGCAACAAAAAGCTGGGAAGACTTTCTATTTATTTTATTTAGTATTTATTTAGTATACATTTGTATACCGCTACTTCCAGCGATCAGCAACGGTTTATGATTACAGATTGGAAATTGTCAAATCATGACAGGAAATTTTTGAGGTATAAACACATTGATTAGACAGGACAGCACAGCACACAGAGAACTATTTTACAGGGAACATGGGCTATGGAGGGTTAAGTGGCTTGCCCAAGACCACAAGGAGCACCTGTGGGACTGGAAACCCCAGTCCTTCCGGCCCAAGGTTGCTGTCCTCTAGTGGGATTTGAACCCCCGACCTTCCGGCCCGAAGTACCTTGCCCCAACAACTAGGCCACTCCTCCACTCCACTCTATGTTGCTGTGTCCTGTGGAGGTAAAAAGCGAGAGCTCTTTTACAATCCAGAGTATGAAGGGCCCTCTCTGCATGAGATGCATGAGGAGCTGGAAAAAAAGATAGGTAAAAATACCTCTTGATTAAGATGAAAAGGGGAGACCACTTTAGGCATAAAGTGGGGATTGGTCCTAAGGACCACCTTATCATGATGGAACCTTGTATAAGATAGATTAGCCACTAGGGCCTGCAGTTCACTGATACGGCGAGCCGAGGTGACTGCAATAAGGAAAATAACCTTCCAGGAAAGAAATTTCAAGGAGGTTGAGGCTAAGGGTTCAAAGGGTGGCTTCATAAGCTGACCAAGAACCAAGTTTAAGTCCCATGCCACCGGAGGAGGTCTAATGGGAGGTTTAGTTAACATTAGGCCTCTCATGAATCTTGCAATAAGAGGATGAGAGGAAATAGTTTGTCCATTGATGGGTTTAAGTGATGCTGCAATAGCACTCAAATGGACTCGTACTGAATTCGTCTTGAGGCCTGCATTGGAGAGATGCAGGAGATATTCTAATAGAGAATTCACAGGTAGTGCGAGAGGGTCAAGACTCTTTTGAGCACACCAAATGGAAAATCTTTTCCATTTAAAAGCGTAAGAACGCCTAGTGGAAGGTTTCCTGGAGGCATGGAGGATATCCTTCACTTGTTGAGAAAGATTGAAGGCTTGAAGGTCTAGGCCTTCAGTAACCAAGCTCTGAGGTGAAGGGACTTGGGGTTTGGGTGCCACAAAGTTCCCTCCTCCTGGGACAGAAGGTCTGGAGCAGCTCCCAAGTCCAGGGAGGGGGCTTGGGAGAGCTGCAGAAGTAGAGGGTACCACACTTGGCGTGGCCAGCGTGGAGCGATGAGGATCATAGATCCTTGATCCCTCTGGAGTTTGAACAGAGTCTTGGGAATCAAGGGAATGGGTGGAAAGGCATACAGGAAGGCCTGACCCCAGTGAAGGAGGAAGGCATCCTTGGCCAGAGCCTCCTGACACGGAATTCTGGAACAGAAGTGGGGAAGTTTGGCATTCCACGGACTTGCAAAGAGGTCTATGTCCGGGGTCCCCCATTCCTGGAAGATTCGGAGAACCTGATCCTTGTGCAGGGTCCATTCGTGTGGGAGCAAGACTCGACTGAGTCTGTCTGCCTAAGAGTTTTGAACTCCTGGAAGGTATACTGCCAGAAGATGGATTTGATGCTCTCTGGCGAAGGCCCACAGTTTTAGAGCTTCGTTGCAAAGCGACAGAGAGCCAGTCCCTCCTTGTTTGTTTATGTAATACATGGCTACTTGATTGTCCGTGTGAACAAGGACTGTCATGTTGTTGAGGAGGGTATGAAAAACCTTGAGAGCAAGGAAAATTGCTCGGAGTTCTAAAAGATTGATATGAAGGGTGGCCTCCTGTGGAGACCAAATGCCCTGAGTGGAGAGGTCTTGAAGATGAGCTCCCCAACCTGTTTGGGAGGCATCTGTTGTGAGGGTTGATTGGGGCAACAGTGGCTGGAAGGGAGCCCCCAACAACAGATTTTGAGTGGATATCCACCATTGGAGAGACCAAAAGAGACGTTTGGAGGTTGCTATTTGGTCCGAGAGAGCTCCTGATGCTTGAGTCCACTGGGTGGACAAAGTCCATTGAGCTGCTTTCATGTGTAGGCGAGCATAAGGCACCACATGCACTGTGGAGGCCATGTGGCCTAGCAGTTGTAGCATCTCCCTGGCTGTCAGGTGGCTTCTGGACTGAGCCTGGGAGGCGAGGTGCACTAGACGCTGGCAACGGGCCTGAGGAAGGTAGGCCCTTGCAGTGGTGGTATCTAAGCAGGCCCCTATGAATTCCAGGGACTGAGTAGGGGTGAGCTGAGACTTTGGGAGGTTGATCACAAGTCCCAGATACTGCAGAATGTGTCTGGTGCGGTCCAGGGAAGTCTGGGCTTCGGACTGAGATGGAGCTTGGATGAGCCAGTCGTCCAGGTAGGGGAAGACAAATATTCCCAGAGTGCGTAGGAATGCAGCCACTATTGCTATGCATTTGGTGAACACTCTGGGAGCAGAGGCTAGACCGAAGGGAAGTACTCTGCATTGATAAGGTTTTCCCTGGAATAGAAACCGTAGGAATTTTCTGTGGGAGGGATGGATGAGTATATGTGTGTACGCATCCTTGAGATCTAGAGAACAAAGCCAATCTTGACTCTGCAGGTATGGAAGGAGAGTTCCTAGAGAAAGCATCTTGAATTTCTCTTTGTAGAGGAATTTGTTCAATTCTCTGAGATCTAGAATGGGTCTGTACCCCCCTGTTTTCTTTGGAATAAGAAAATAAGGGGAGTAAAACCCTGACCCCTGTTGAAGAAGAGGAACTTCTTCTATTTCCCTTTGGGCGAGAAGGGTGATGGATCTCCTGACTCAAAAGGTGTAGGAGAGAGGTGGGAGAATTGAGACGACTCACCATGGTATGGGGAGGAAGGCTGGAGAAGTGCAGTTTGTAGCCCTCTCTGATGATAGAGGGGGTCCACTGCTCTGATGATAGAGGGGGTCCACTGCTCTGATGTTATTCGCTCCCATCTGGAAGCAAAATGAGTTAACCTTCCTGGGATGGTGAGAGGCTCTGGTTGTTGCAGAGCCAGAAAGGGTAAGTTCTCTAGAATCAAGTCAAAAACCCTGAGGAGGTTGGGACTGCTGGACTGTAGCAGCCCCTGCAGGTTTTGCCCTGGCCTGTTTACATTGCTGACGCTTAGGAGTAAAGCGGGCTGCAGAAGATTGTTGGCCAGTGTTTGCAGAAAATCTGGCCTTCTTGAAGAAAGGATTTTTAAAAGACTTCTTCTTGGCAGGGGTAGAGGAAGACTTAGAAAGTCTATCCAAAGCAGCATTCTCTGCGTCCATTTGAGTGGCTTTGATTTGCCACTCTTTCCCAAACAGATTTTCACCAGTACAGGGCAAATTTCCCAAGCCATCCTGGACCCAGGGTTCTAAGTCAGAAGCCTGGAGAGCCAAGCAATTCTGCGAGCAGCTATAGCAATGCCTGAGGCTCTGCTAGCACCTTCAAAGGAGTCAAAAGCTGCCCTGTTGGAAAACTTTGAAACATCTTGGGTATGGTCTCAGCAAAAGAAGGTACTCATCCTTTTTATCCTCTGGGATAAAGGGGAGAAAATTGTGCCACTGTAGTGCCTTCAGAAACATGCCCATGTACAGACTGTATGAATTGATTCTGGCAATGAGCATACTAGCTTGGAAGATTTTTCTGCCAAAAGCATCCAAAGTCCTACATTCTCTTCCTGGAGGGGTAGAAGAGTGTCTTTTGGTACTCTTTATCCTTTTCATAGCTGACTGCACCACAATAGAGTGGTGAGGGAGCTGAGTTTTTTGAAAACCAGGAGAAGGGGGACACGATACATGGTGTCCAGACGACGAGAATGTGGAGAGAGGGTGAGAGGAGTCTCCCATAAGTCCATCATGTGTTCATGAAGAATTTCATGTATGGGCAAGGTGACTGCCTCCTTAGGAACCTTAGAGTACCCCAAAATATCTAATTTTTTTGCTCTAGGTTCTTTTTCAGTGGTTACTGAAATAGAGAGTCCTTTAGCTACTTCAAGAATGAAGTCTTGAAAGGACAAATCCTCTGGAGGAGACATTCTCCTCTTTGGAGAAGAGGGCTCCTCAGGAAGAGTAAGAGATGCTTCAGCAGAGTCATCTGAGGAGTCTGAATCATCAGAAGACTCGAAGTATCGTTTGTTGGCTTCCAGGGATCGATACGCATATCGACCAGTATCGACATCGGGCATACCCGGAACCGGATCGGTATCGGGAAAAGCTCCGGAACCGGGAACCGGAATCCTGGTCGATGTGGATGCCATGGGTACCGGTATCGGTTGTGGTACCGGTACCGGAGTCGGTACCGCAAGGGGCATCGCAGCCTTAATGAAAGCCATTATGGCCTGCTGCATGGTCTGAACAGTCTGATCCATGGATGCCACGACTGTCTGGATGTCGGTACCGGAAGAATGGGCCGGTACCCCAGAGCAGTCCAACAGGTGATCGGTCGAGGCCGTGCCATCGATGTCAACCTGTAACCCCATAGGAGGAGCTTTGGAAGCCGGAGCTTCCCGCCGGGGTTGTTTGGCTGGGGCAGGGTCCTCAGGGTCAAGCCCAGAGGCATCTCGATACTTAGAGGGAGATTTGCCCTTTGAAGACCTGCCGGAAGAATGTTTGGTTACCTGAGATCCATCAGGAGAAGAAGACCTGGATGATGTTGATGCTGGAGTATCAGAAAACAGCATATGAAACCTGGCTGCGGTAAGCCACGTTTGGACATCAGAGAACAGGATGGGCAGTCCGGAATGGAATGGTCAGGCCCCAAACATTTGAGACACCATTCATGGGTGTCTGTAATTGAAATAGTACCGCTGCACTTGGTGCATTTTTTAAAACCAGTAGCTGTTTCTCCATGAGGAGAATTTTGTCAAGGCCTAGAGGCCTAAGAGGAAAATACACCAAGTGGAGAAAAGTTGTTTGTTTGTTTTTTTTAAAGAAACGTAAAGAAAAAAGACCGGCGGTACCGGTCCGGAGTCGGGGAAGGCAGACACGCGGCCAAAGAAACAAATTAAAATAACAACTTCTTCAGAGGTGACAGGAACACGACCTGCTGGCTCCGAGGAAAAAGAAGAACTGAGGAGAGTTGGTCAGGAAGGCGGGAAGGCAGCACGCATGCGCTGTGGGAGGCCCCAAAGGCTTTCTTTCTGGGAAGCTGGGGAGCTTTCCCGCGCAGGCTCCGTCGGAACCGACGTACCCATATGTGAGGACTCATTCCTGCTTGTTCCTGGAGATCAGGTGATCTCTGGGAACAGCAGGAATAAGTCTTCATATATGGGGTACGTCGGTACCAACGGAGCCTTCACGGGAATGCTCCCCAGCATCCAATCAGAAAGCTTTTGGGAGCATCCCTCGCGCCTGCGCACTGCCTTCCCGCCTTTTCCACTGCCTCTCCTCAGTTGAGTTTCATAGCTGAGACAAAAGGAGAGAAAGAGGAAAGGAAGGAAGATAGATAGATAGATACAACTCCTAGGGGAGTTGGGTGGGTTGTGAAGACTTATTCCTGCTGTTCCCAGAGATCACCTGTTACAGGTAACTGTGCTATCTCCAGGAACAAGCAGGAATGAGTCTTCACATATGGGGACTCCCTAGCTATAGATGCCAGGGGGAGATCCCATAAAATGCGTGTCTCTGGATCAGGACTGCACCTTCCACACATGGATCTCCGGCATCCCATAAGGGATGGTGGGTAGGAGTTGAAAAGAGAGGAGCTGTAAGAAAAAGCAGCGAACCTAAGGACTACAGGAGAGGAGTCCTTTGTATGTATGATAAGTACCATTAAAATTATTTAATGAACAATCATAATATGGAGCTTACCTACTGGATTGTAGGAAGTAGAGAGCGTGATGAAGTCTACTGGAGATTTAGTAGAGGAATCCTCAAGGTGACCTCACAGCAGTGAGGATGAAGGTCCAAACCTGGAACTGGCAGGTGACCCAGGTGGCAACTGGGGTAGGATAAGAACGGCAGGTCTTCAGCGGAAAGCTTTATAGGAAAAAGCTGAAAATTCTTTTAGCTACAGAGTTAACATTGAGGACTAAAAGAAGAAGACTGACCGATTTGGACAACTAGCCCAGTCCTGGAGGGAAGAAGGGGTATGGAAAAAAGCCCCTATTCCCAAGGAGAACAGATGTGTGAAGGTCTGAAAACTCAGAACTACTGAAAATGTACACTGTCTTTCCTAGCTGGTGAGAGATAGGAAAGGTATGGAAGCATGATGCTTCAGGGATAGCGAGACCTAGAGCAAAGTGGAAGCTGTTAGTACCACAGCAGTGGTTGTGTGCATAACAGCCCCCACATATTTATTTATTTATTTACATTCTCTTATATACCGCGCTATTCTGCATCAGTGCGGTTTACATTGAACAAACTGAAATTACATTGAACAGGGCATTATAACTTGGAGATAACTATTTTTACAGGGAACATGGGCTATGGAGGGTTAAGTGGCTTGCCCAAGACCACAAGGAGCACCTGTGGGACTAGAAACCCCAGTCCTTCCGGCCCAAGGTTGCTGTCCTCTAGTGGGATTTGAACCCCCGACCTTCCGGCCTGAAGTACCTTGCCCCAACCACTAGGCCACTGAGGAATAGCAGGAAAATATGCAAGCCCACTGTCTGGAACCTCTAAGAAGGTAAAAATCTTTATAGCATAGACAGTTAGGGAGATAGTATCTAATACATATCGACCTATAAAAATCTTCCCGACAGATACATATATATAGAGGGATATATACACATATATATATATATATATATACACATATATATATATATATATATATATATATAAATATATATATAAATATATATATAGGGGCATAACTTATGCACACACAGCTTACAGACATATGTATGTATAGAAATATATAGAGATATATACATACATGAATATAAGTCTGAAGATACATGTCTGCAAATAAGCCCCATAAGAACATTCACATGGGAAATGTGATGGGGAAAGATTCATCTAATAACAAGAAGGTGGAACCTACTTGAAAGATATATAGAGAATCTATTTCTGTGGGCTAAGAGAGTGCAGGAATGCAATCCAGTGAAATAACCAGGATAGTAGCGTGACGAACAGAGGATAATATCAGTCTGTAGAGAGCAAGTCGTGAGTCCTGTAGAACTCTGACATGGTAAATGGACAGAAACGCATAGAAGGAGATACCAGGATGGCCCACTGGAGGGACACAGGGGTATCATGCGTTACTAGTAGAATATGTGCTGTCCATGAGGAGTAGGATAGCATGAGGCCAAGCTGTAAGGAAAAAAGAGCATAGTCCTGCAGGATTGGGAATTCCTTGGACATTCACGCAGAAAAAGCTTATATTCTGCATTATAACAGGAGACAAGAGGGTGTGGAAAACCCTCACAGTCATGGAGAATGATTGATAAGCTTTTTCTGCTATATAGAATAGCCCTCAGAGACAAAGTTCAATGCTCTGTAGCAAGGGCCCATAGTAGAAAGCTTCTCTGAAGATTGCAGAGAGCATTGTGCAGGAGAATTAGGAGATAAAACTGACTGTAAATCAGGTGTGTTGCCACATCCAAGGAAAAGGAGATGGCCAGAAAGAAGATAATGTGAGAAGCCTGAAGTGAGTAGGATTATCCAAGATAGGTGAGGACTATCTTGGAATCACTACTAAGGCTAGACAAAAGTCGTGGAAGACAGACTGGAAACATGTGGGAAAGTACCAGTAGTTCAATCACTGGAACTCCTGCATGAACAGCAGCTGAAAGAGACAGCAGAGAGAATCTTCCTGTGTAAAACAGAGAGAACAGAAAAAGGGAGAGGAAATATTCCTGTCCCTATCTGATAAGCTGCCCAGAGAATTTATTCAAGGAACAAAAAAGTCTACACTGGAATGAAAGGCTAGAGAAGCTGTTCAGTATGGTACCACTCATTCAGGGGAAACCCTGGATGAAAGGGTAGAGAAAACAGGTAATTGAAGGGTGAGTTACCATATGGTGAGTCAGCTGAAGGAAAAAATGTTCATGTTGGGACAAACTATCATGGGATAGTTGTTAGTTCTCTTCATGTTAGTAAAAAGAGGAGAATTCTGTAACCCATGGACAAGAATATCCTGACAGCTTAGCATACTGAAGAAGGGAAACCACGTGTAGATCGCTAAGAAGAAGTTAACTGTGGGTTGCAACCTTCAGGAACCTATGGTTGCTGGGCATGCTCAGACTGGCTAGAGTTTGGATTCTTCAGACCAGGACGAGGTGTCCCCTGCTTGGGTACATCTGGATGATGGGCAGGAGAAGAGTGAAACCTTCTTTTCTTAGGGAAAAAAGGTTTGGTAGGACATTTCCTACCTCCTGGGGAAGAAAGCGGCTTAGAATGGTCTCCAGAACCAGGGAAGTCAGTGGAGCAATGAGCAACCTGACGTAAAGCCTCCTTATTGAAGAGATTTTCTCCAGTACAAGGAGAATTACCCAGTGTGTGTTGTGCCCATCTGCTCAAGTCTGAAGCTTGGAGCCAGGCTCTACGACGTGCTCCAATGGCAATAGCAGAGGATCTGCTAACAGACTCAAGAGTCTAGAGAAGCACGAGAAAGAAACGAAGAGATATTCTGGCTATGACTAAGAAGCAAGGAATAGTCTGTAGCCTTATGCTCTGATAAAAAAGGAGTCAAAAGAGATAATTTCTTTGTGACCTCCTGGAGTGTTAGACTCCTATAAAATATATAAGATAATCCTTGATGCCAGCATAGATGTTTGGAAGGTTTGACGTCCAAAGGCATCAAGTGCTCTAGATGCACGACCTGGCGGATAAGAAGAATGCTTCTTCTTGCTTTTTACCTTCCTCATTGCTGATTCCACTACAATGGAATGATGGGGAAGTTGAGTTTTTTGAAACCCTGGAGAGGGTGGCACCTGATACAGAACATTAGTTCCTGTAGAAGGTGAGGGAACACTTAAAGGTGATTCCCATATTCTCAGAAGAAGATCCTGCAAAGAATGCTGTAAAGGAAGCATTATATTTTCCTTTTCTGCAGGAGAGCCTCGAGTAAGATCACAGCCAGGGATAGGAATAGCAAGAAAGGTTGCCATGTCAAGGAGAAATTTCTGAAAAGAAGGATCTCCAATGGGAACTATCCCTGGGTAGGCTAAGGTTGAAGAAGCAGCCTGAGCACCAGAGGATGTACTGGTCTGGTGCAGAAAAAGAACCCCACTAGATGGATAGTGGTACTGGCAGTCACGATTTGAGGCAGTCAGTACTGCATCGTCCATGCCAGGTATCGATTCCAAACTAGGTATAGAAAGGATCGATGGTACCGATGCAACTGCAGGAATCAACATCGATACCGGTAGCTGAGGCGGAATCAGAGACGGTAATGTCATCGAAGCAGTCATCGGAGGCTGCTCAAGCGGTACCGAAGCAACCAGAGACGCTTGGTGAATATCCTCGGTACTGCGTATCCGGAAACGATAAGGGTCGGTTCCGAGACGCGTCGGTACCCAGTTATCTAGACTAGATATCGATTCCAGACTCGGCATCGAAGGGAGCGAGTCTATTGATCCATGTCTAGAGGGTACCGACGTCGGTGATGGTATCAGCGATGCCGATACACGAAAGTCAATCTGGGTTGTATCGATCGGTCCCGAAGGTACCGAGGACGCCAGATGACGATCCCTGGTGAAGAGTGGAACACTCAACACCGGTGCCGATGCCGGGGAATCGGTACCGCTCGAAGCGGATACCACCACCGAGCATGGCTCAGGTATGTTCTGTGAGGGGTGAGCCCCAGAAACAACCTGAAACCCCTGAAATGCTTTGGAGCCCGAAGACTCCAGCTGGGGTTTTAATGCCAATGGGGTCTTGAGGGCAAGGCCGGAGCCGTCATCATGCTTGGCATGAGACCTACCACTCAAGGATTGGCTAGTCTTAACAGACTGTTTGTGGGTTACCTGATCCTGTAGAGAAGAAAAAACCGGTGCCCTCACTCCAGGAGGGAAAACGGTATCGAGGGAAACTCGAAAGAGGGAAGGTCTTCTCACAGTTTTGCAGCCTGATTGTTCAGGGGAAAAAGGGTCAGGACCCAAACAGGTTAGACACCAGGCATTGGAGTCTAAAAAGAAAACTGTTTCCACAGTGAAGGCACTTCTTAGGAGAAGGCGGCTCCATGATGGAGAGGCCTTGTAGGCCTAAAAAAGTTAAGAGAGAAACAGAGGGAAAACTCTCTCAGAGATTAAGAAAAAGAAAAAACCCACCGGCGGTACCGGTGGCAGCGGGGAAAAAACAGCCGCGACCACAAGAAAACAAGAATAAAGAATTTAAAGAAAAACGTTTCTGCGGTGACAGGAGGACGTCCTGCCGGCTCCGTGGAAAAACGAAAACTGAGGAGAGGCAGTGGAAAAGGCGGGAAGTCAGTGCGCAGGCGCGAGGGATGCTCCCAAAAGCTTTCTGATTGGATGCTGGGGAGCATTCCCGTGCAGGCTCCGTCGGTACCGACATACCCCATATATGTGAAGATTCATTCCTGCATGTTCCTGGAGATTAAGTCTTAACATATGGGTATCGTCGGTACCGACGGAGCCTGCGCGGGAACGCTCCCCAGCATCCAGTAAGAAAGCTTTTGGGAGCATCCCACAGCGCCTGCGCGCTTCCTTCCCGCCTTTCCCAAACGCCTCTCTCCAGTTCGAGTTTTAAAGCTGAGACAAAGAGAGAGAGAGGAAAGGAAAGATAGATAGAGAGATACAACTCCTAGGGGAGGTGGGTGGGTTGTGAAGACTTATTCCTGCTGTTCCCAGAGATCACCTGTTACAGGTAAGTAACTGTGCTATCTCCAGGAACAAGCAGGAATGAGTCTTCACATATGGGGACTCCCCAGCTGGAGATGCCAGGGAGATCCCCAAGGTTGTGAGTCCCTGAGAAGGGCTCTACCTTCCCCCATGGATCTCGGGCATCCAACCAGGGATGGGGGTAGGAGTTGATTAGGTATGGAACAGGTGTTTGAGAACAGCCTGACCAAACAAAGCATCCCGGCGGGAGTCCTTGTCCAAGCAGTAATGGGCTGTAAAGGTATGAACCGAGGCCCAGGTGGCCGCTCGACAGATTTGTTCGATGGACACAGAGTTTAGATGAGCCATAGAGGCTGCCATGGCTCTCACATTGTGAGCTGTGACATAGCCCTCCAGAGAAAGGTTCTTACTCTGGTAGGCGAAAGAAATACACTGAGAAATCCAATTTGACAGTGTTCTCTTAGAGACTGGAAGTTCTAAATGAGAGGGATCAAAAGCAACAAAGAGTTGAGAGGACTTTCTATGTTGCTGTGTCCTTTGTAAGTAAAAAGAGAGCGCTCTTACAATCCAGGGTATGGAGATTCCTCTCTGCACTTGATGCATGAGGTCCTGGAAAAAAGACAGGTAAATACACCTCCTGGTTCAGATGAAAAGGTGAGACCATTTTAGGCATAAAGTGTGGATTGGTCCTGAGGACTACCTTGTCATGATGGAACCTTGTATAAGGAGGATTAGCCATCAAGGCTTGCAGCTCACTGATGCGGCGAGCTGAGGTGACTGCAATGAGAAAAATAACCTTCCAAGAAAGGAATTTTAAGGAGGTAGTGGCTAAGGGTTCAAAGGGTGGCTTCATAAGCTGACCAAGAACTAGATTCAAATCCCATGCCACTGGAGGTGGTCTAATGGGAGGTTTAGTTAAAAGAAGGCCTCTCATGAATCTTGCAATAAGAGGATGAGAGGAAATAGGCTGTCCATTGAGAGGCTTGAGGGATGCTGAAATTCCACTCAAATGGACTCTTACTGAATTCGTTTTAAGGCCTGCATGGGATAAATGCAGCAAATACTTTAGTAAAGAATTCAGAGGTATTGCAAGGGGGTTAAGACCCTTCTTTGCACACCAAATGGTAAACCTTTTCCATTTGAAGGCATAGGAACGTCTAGTGGAAGGCTTTCTGGAAGCATGAAGGATATCCTTCACCTGCTGAGAAAGATGCAAATCTTGAAGGTCTAGGCCTTCAGCAACCAGGCCCTGAGATGGAGAGACTGGGGATTTGGATGCCATAACGTTCCCTCCTCCTGGGACAGGAGGTCTGGAGCAGATCCCAAGTCCAGGGAAGGAGCTTGAGAGAGATGCAGAAGTAGAGGGTACCACACTTGGCGTGGCCAACGTTGTGCTATGAGGATCATAGACCCTCGATCTCTCTGAAGCTTGAATAGAGTTTTGGGAATTAGGGGATTGGGTGGAAAGGCGTAAAGGAAGCCTTGACCCCAGTGAAGGAGGAAGGCATCCTTGGCCTGAACTCCCTGACACGGAATTCTGGAACAGAACCGGGGAAGTTTGGCATTCCACGGACTTGCAAAGAGGTCTATGTCCGGGGTTCCCCAAATCTGAAAGATTCTGGCTATCTGGTCCATATGGAGGGACCACTCGTGTGGAAGAAGAACTCGACTGAGTTTGTCTGCCCAAGAGTTTTGAACGCCTGGAAGATATACTGCCAGAAGATGAATTTGATGCTCTCTGGCGAAGGCCCACAATCTCAAAGCTTCGTTGCAAAGCGACAGAGCCAGTCCCGCCCTGCTTGTTCATGTAGAACATGGCTACTTGGTTGTCTGTGTGGATGAGGACTGTCTTGCAGCTGAGCAGGGTGTGGAAGACTCAGAGCTAGAAAAATTGCTCTGAGCTCCAAGAGGTTGATATGTAGAGAAGTCTCCTGTGGAGACCAGATGCCCTGGGTGGAGAGATCTTGTAGATGAGCTCCCCAACCCCTTCGAGAGGCATCTGTTGTAAGGGTTGCTTGGGGTAACAACTGTTGAAAGGGGGACCCCAGCAAAAGGTTTTGAGTGGACGTCCACCACTGGAGAGACCAAAAAAGGCGACTGGAGGTTGCTATTTTGTCTGATAGGCACCCTGATGCCTGGGTCCATTGGGTGGATAAAGTCCATTGAGCTGCCTTCATGTGAAGGCGAGCGTAAGGAACCACATGCACGGTGGATGCCATGTGGCTTAACAGTTGTAACATCTCTCGAGCAGTTAAATGGGACTTTAACTGAATCTGGGAGGCTAACTGCACTAAGCGTAGGCAACGGGCCTGGGGAAGATAGGCTCTTGCAGTTGTGGTATCCAACAAGGCCCCTATGAACTCTAGTGACTGAGTAGGGGTGAGATGGGATTTTGGGATGTTTATTACAAGTCCCAAATACTGAAGAACACGCCTTGTGCAGGCTAGGGAAGTCTGGGCCTCTGACTGGGATGGAGCTCGGATGAACCAGTTGTCCAGATATGGGAATACGAATATTCCTAGAGTGTGTAGAAATGCAGCTACTACTGCCATGCATTTTGTGAACACTCTTGGTGCAGAGGCCAGAGCGAAAGGAAGCACTCTGTATTGGTAGTGCTTTCCTTGATAAAGGAACCGAAGGAACCTTCTGTGTGTTGGATGGATGAGGACATGGCTGTACGCATCCTTGAGATCTAGAGAACAAAGCCAATCCTGATTCTGAAGGTATGGAAGGAGAGCACCGAGAGAAATCATCTTGAATTTCTCCTTGCATAGAAACTTCTTCAATTCTCTGAGATCTAAAATAGGTCTGTAGCCCCCTGTTTTCTTTGGGATAAGAAAATAAGGGGAGTAGAACCCTGAGCCCTGTTGAAGAAGGGGTACTTCTTCTATTGCTTTTTGGGCAAGAAGGGTAGCAATCTCCTGACCCAGAAGGTCGAGGAGAGATGTTGGAGAATTGAACTGTCTCACCATGGTGTGAGGAGGAAGGTTTAAGAAATGAAGCTTGTACCCCCCTCCCTTATGATGGAGAGGGTCCATTGCTCTGCTGTGATTTGTTCCCATCTGGGAGCAAAGTGAGCTAACCTTCCTGGAATAGTGAGAGGCTCTGGTTCTTCTAGAGCCAGAAAGTCTAAGTTCTCTAGTTGTAAGTCAAAGGCCCTGAGGAGGCTGAGGCTGTTGGGCCGTAGCAGTCCTTGCAGCCTTAGGCTTGGCCTGTTTAGGTTGTTGCTGACGCTTTGCAGCAAAACGACCTGCAGAAGATGTCTGCTGACCATAAACAGGATAATATCTCCCTTTTTTGGGATAAAAAGCCTTTTTGAACAACCTTTTTTTAACAGGAGCAGAAGTAGACTTTGAAAGTCTATCTAAAGCAGAATTTTCAGCATCCATCTGAGTTGCCTTTGCTTGCCAATCCTTTCCGAAAAGGTTTTCACCTGTACATTTCCTAATCCATTTTGGACCCAGGGTTCCAAATCAGAAGCTTGTAACCAAGCAACTCTGCGTGCACCTATGGCAATAGCCGAGGCTCTGCTGGCACACTCAAAAGAGTCAAAGGCTGCACGGTTGGAAAATTTGGAAACATCCTGGGCATGTTTAAGTCAGGTGAGAAACTCCTCCCTTTTATCTTCTGAAATAAAAGGGGCTAAAGTCTGCAGATGATCTGTAACTTCTTTTAGAAACATCCCCATATAGAGACTATAGGAGTTGATTCTGGCAGTAAGCATGTTGGCCTGGAAAATTCTCCGGTCAAAAGCATCTAAGGTTCTGCATTCTCTTCCTGGAGGATTAGATGAGTGCCTTTTTGCACTCTTTATCTTCTTCATGGCAGACTCCACCACAATAGAGTGGTGAGGAAGTTGAGTCTTATGAAAGCCAGGACCCATATGCTCAACATGTGATCATAAAGGATCTCATGAATTGGTAAAGTAGCTGCCTCCTTAGGAGCCTTAGGATATTGTAAAATATCCAATTGTTTGGCTCTAGGCTCTGACTCAGGGGCCAGAGAGATGGAGAGGCCCCTGTCCACTTCCCTAATGAAGTCTTGGAAAGACAAGCCTTCTGGAGGAGACATTCTCCTTTTTGGAGAAGGCTCCTGAGAAAGGAGAACCGATGCTTTGACAGAAGCCTCTGATTCATCAGAGTCCTCGGAGGAATCGAAGTATTGCCTGTGTGGATGCTCCTGCAGAGCCCGATACGCGTACCGAGTGGTATCGACATCGGGAGTGATTGGTACCGGTTCGGTACCGATGGGCATCGTAGGACAGGGTACCGCTGCAGTCGACACCGAAGCCGATGTCAATGCAATCGGTCCCGGTACCGATATCGGTCCCGGTACCGATATCGGTCCCGGTACCGATATCGGTCCCGGTACCGGAACCGATATCGGTCCCGGTACCGATATCGGTGCCGGTGCCGGTACCGACAACGGAGTTTGTTGCGGTACCGGAGGCGTCGCAGCCTGTATGAATGCCGTAATGGCACGCTGCATGGTCAGAATATTCTGATCCATCGACGCCACCTATGTCTGGATATTGATACCAGTGGAAACCACCGGTACCCCAGAACATGGCAACAGGTGATCGGTCAAGGCCACGCCATCGATGTCAACCTGTGACCCCCATAGATGAAGCTTTGGAAGCCGGGGCTTCCCGCCGGGGTAATTTTGCCGGTGTGGGATCCTCGAGGGCAAGCCCGGAGGCATCTCGATGCTTAGAGGGAGATTTACCCTTCGAGGACCGGCTGGACTTATGTTTGGTTACCTGAGATCCATGAGAGGAAGAAGCCCTGGAAGACGTCGATGCCACCGAAGCTGCATCAGAGGGAAACAGGGTACTGAGCTTAGCCGCTCGGTTCTGTCGACCTCTTTTAGGCATCATGGAACAGGACGCACAATCCGTGATGGAATGGTCAGGACCCAAACATTTTAGACACCAGTCATGGGTGTCGGTGACAGAAATAGTACCGCTGCACTTTGTGCACTTTTTAAACCTGGAGGCGGGCTTTTCAATGAGGAAAAATATTTCCTAGGCTTAAGGCCGAAGAAAAAATTGCACAGAAATGGGAAACGGTAGGTTTGGGGTTTTTTTGTTTTTTTTTTTAAGAAGAAAGAAAGAAAAGACCGGCGGTACCGGTCCGATGTCGAAGAAGGCAGACGCGAGACCAAAGAACTAGAAAAAAATAAAGAAATTCTTCAGCGGTGACAGGAACACGACCTGCTGGCTCCGCGGAAAAGAAGAACTGGAGAGAGGCGGTTGGGAAAGGCGGGAAGGCAGAGCGCAGGCGCTGTGGGATGCTCCCAAAAGCTTTCTTACTGGACGCTGGGGAGCGTTCCCGCGCTGGCTCCGTCGGTACCGACGATACCCATATGTGAAGACTCATTCCTGCTTGTTCCTGGAGAATGGGTGATTTTCAATTATCCAGGTATCACTGTGTTGTAACTTTTGTTAGCGTCCCTAATTTCTTTTAGCATTTCATCAGCCATCTGTTCATTCTGGCCACGGTCCTTGCTTTCCCCTTTTTACATGGAATTTCTATCCATAGAGACTACACTATTTTGTTTCCTGAAAAAACTTTAATCCTGTTTGGCTCAATGCTCTCTAACATACAGCAACACCCCTCCACCAATATGCTCTACTCTTACTGCGATATAAAATTTGTACCCAGGTCTCTGAGATGCCAATCATATCTAATCTCTCATTTAATGCTATATATTCTAGCTCTCCCATCCTGTTATTTAGACTTCTAGCATTTGCATGCAGGCATTTCAAAGTTTGTAATTTGTTCATGTTAAACTGCCACTGCGGGGGGGGGGGGGCTGCGCCTGAGGGCCTCGCCAGAGGGCCCTTTGGTGTGGCCCTTAGGCGTTGGACCGTGCGAGACAAAAGAAACATCTGTTTCCTGCTATATAGTTGGTTATTCTGTTTGAAGGTATGACTATGTTAGTTAAATGTATTGTAATGCATGTATTGTCATTCCCTGTGTTATGTAGTCTCATTTCCAACCACTTTGATGTAATGATAAAGTGGTGCATGTCTTCCCTGCCTTTGTATGACCTTGTAGTGTATTGTGAACCGCATTGATTGAAGGAAAAGGCAGTATACAAAACATGTCAAATAAATAAATAAAAATTAAAAATCTGTTTATCAGATGAGGGGTAATTTTAATCCCTTAGGTTTCCAGATTGCTGTTATCTATAGACCCCATGACAAGTCCATTTCTACCTTTCTCACTGACTAACTCATGGCTTTCCTTATTTCTGGATTCTTCTTCCCCCTCCCTTATTCTTAGTGACTCTAATTTTTATATTAATAACCCTTCTGACCCCTATGCATCTAAGCTCCTTTCCCTTACCTCCTCATACAACCTCCAGTTTTGCACTTCTGCCCCCACTCATCACCATGGTCACTGCCTTGGCCTTGTTTTCTTGTCTAATTTTTTACCCTCTAATTTCTGTACCTTAATTCTTCCCTTATCTGACCACCACCTGTTAAGCTTCATCACTCCTCACCTCAATCTCACCCAGTCTTCTCCTACCATTTTAGGAATCTTCATGCTATCAATCCACTGACTTTTTCCCGCTATTGTCTTATCAACTCTTTCTTCCACTTTGTCCTCTAAATATGTTGAGGCGGCTATAAATGCCTATAATACTGCTCTCTCCTCTGTTCTGGATACTCTTGCTCCACCCATGCCATGTTCTGTGAGGCGCACTTAACCTCAGCCCTAGCTAACTTCAACTACCCGCTACCTACGCTCCTGTACCTGCTCAGCCAAGTGTACTTGGCTCAAATCCCATTCCCTTTCTGACTTTATTCACTTCAAATTCATGCTTACTTTCTTCAAGTCTGCCATTTCTCTCGCCAAGCAAAACTCTTATCCATTTGACTAGCTCTCTTGCCTCTGACCTCCGCTGTGTCTTTTCAACTCTCAACTCTCTTCTTATGGTGCTCTGCCTCCAATTCTTCCTCCTCTTTCTGCCCAAACCCTAGCTGACTATTTCCATGACAAAATCCATAAGATTACACTCCAATTCCCCACTAAATCTTCTTCACCCCCTTTCATCCTTTTCTAAGATCTCCGATGAGGAAACTTCTTTCCTCCTCTAAACTCATTACCTGTTCCTCTGATCCTATCCCCACCCGTTTCCGTAACTTCTCTCCTTCTCTGTCATCCCTTCCATCTCACATATTCTCAACCTTTCACTCTCCACTGCAACTTTCCCTACAGCCTTCAAGCATGCTATGATTACACCTCTCCTCAAGAAACCTTCACTTGACTCTACTTGTCCTAATTATATCGACACATCTCCCATCTTCCCTTCATTTCCAAACTTCTTGAACATGCAGTTCTCTGCTGCTGCCTTGAATTTCTCTCCTCGCAAGCCCTCTAGATCCACTTCAATCTGGTTTTTCTCCCTTTCATTCTACTGAAATGGCGCTTACCAAAGTCTCCAGTGACTTATTCCTGGCTAAGTCCAAGGGTCTTTACTCAGTTCTCATTCTTCTTGACCTTTCTACTGCTTTTGATACTGCTACCACCTCCTTCTCCTTGACACTTTGTCCTCTCTGTGCTGTCCTAGTTCTTTTCTTATCTCTCCCACCACTCTTTCAGTGTTTGTTCTGGTGGATCCTCCTCTACTGCCATCCCTCTCTCAGCTGGTGTTCCCCAAGGGTCTGTTCTGGGCCCTCTCTTTTTCACTCTATACCCAGTTCCTTAGTGCCCTCATCTATTCCCATAGCTTTCAGTATCCATTTTTATGCTGATGATTCTCAAATCTATCTATACCTGACATTTCTCTTACACTCCAAGTCCGTATCTCTACCTGCTTATCTGATATCGCTGCCTAAATCCTCCTCCATCTCCGTTGATAACACTCTTCTGCTTCCTATTTCCTCAGCCCGCAACCTTGGGGTCATCTTTGACTCCTCCTCCACACATCAGCTAAAACCTGTCGTTTCTCTATATAACATTAACATAATTTGCACCTTCCTCCCTGAACACACTACTAAAACTCTTATCCACTCTGGTCACCTCTTGTCTTGACTAATACAACCTCCTCCTTGCTGGTCTCCCTCTGAGTCATCACTGGCCTCTTCAATCTGTTCAGAAATCTGTTGCATGGCTAATCTTCCACCAGCCCTGATACATTCATAACCCCTCATCTCCAGGACCAAGCAGGAAGTCAGTCCTCACTTATGGGTGACGTCGGCGCCGACGGAGCCCTCGCGGAGCAATCTTCCCCAGCTTTCAAAGAAAGCCTTTGGGAATTGCAGCGCACATGCGCGGTCCCCTTCCCGCCCAAGGGTACCATCTTGCTCAGTCTTCTTTTTTCCGCAGAGCCCTACAGACGTAGTTTGTGATCGCCGCTGAAAAAGTTGATTTTTTGTTTTGTTTTTCTCAGTTCGACGCCGTGTCCTTTTCCCGCCTGGCTTCGATAACTCAAGTCCGTTCACATTTTTTCGTTTTTTTTCTTCGTGACTGGCGTTCCCGCCACTTTTTTTTTTTTCCCCTGGCAGCATGGTCTTTTGACCTCGCAGGGGCCCTTTTTCCCCCCGATGGCTGCCAGTGGGTTTAAAAAGTGTGATCGCTGTACCAGACATGTCTCTTACCAACACACATGACTGCTGCCTCCGTTGCCTCGGACCCAATCATGACTCGATGAGTTGTGGTCCGTGCAACACAATGTCCTTGAAGGCGGAGTCGGCAGTCACAAAAGGAGCAAATCTTCTCTGACTCCGCGTCCGGTCGGGCCCGGACCTCGTCAGAGGCTTCGACATCTCGGGACTCCGGCCCTGAGTATCGTCGGAGTTCCTCTGAGCGGGGGTCTCCCGCCCGGGAACATCGTCGGAATTAGAAACCCGCGAGGGCGGCGTCGGAGGACGCTCCTGGTCCCTTGAGGGCCAGGTCGCATAGCCCCGTCAGCCGCCCCGGGTCCTCGGAGGCGGAAAGGCCTTCGAAGCATCCTCGTCTCGAAGTGGAGTCTCCTGGACACGTGAGTACTGTAGTCCTCGTGGACTCACCTCCGAGGGAGCAGCCGTCGGGGCCCGAGTCAGAGGCTGCTGGGTCTTCTGAGTTTGGTCTCAGATTGACAGCCTTGGAGAGCAGTATTGCTGCCTTCATGGACCAGCAGCGGGCATTGATGACTGGCCTCGCCTGTGCATCTGCCCTGACCACCGGGACGTCGACGTCCAAGTCGACTCCGGAGGCCGAGCCGATCCTAGAGTCCATACGAGCTCGAGTCAATCCTCGGCCAAGGTCTCCCTCGGCCTCCCGTTCAGGACCGAGGTCGTCGATGCCGGTCTCGGCGTCGGGGCGGAGGTCCTCGGCACCCGCCCACACGGAGCCACTCGATTCCTCCACGGAGGAGTCGGGCTGGGACCTGGAGAAGGACAAGTCAACCGGTTCTTTTCAGACTCGGTGCGTCCCCTCCGACTCGCCCGAGTCGGAGCCTCGGAGACTATCACCCCCGGAGGATACCCGGTTCTCCGATTTCGTGAGGGACATGGCCAAGGCTTTGGCCTTCCCCGCGGATCCGGAGGAGGAGCCTCGAGCCGAAGAGCTCGAAGCCCTCCACAGTATGACTCTCCCCCGATGGAGGCCTTTACTGTACCGGTTCCTCCGATGCTGGAGCGGCTGCTCTTCCGCATGTGGGAGAGCCCGGCCTCGACGCCGGTGTTAAGCAAGCGGGTCGGTTCCATGTATCGAGTCCGCAAGAGCCCCGGGTTCCAAAAGGCACAACTATCGCACCACTCTATGGTGGTGGAATCGGCCATGCATCGACTTAAGAGTCAAAAGATGCACTCCTCGGTGCCTCCGGGTAAGGAGGCCCGGAACCTTGATGCCCTCGGTAGGAAGTGCTTCCAGGGCTCTATGCTTGCTTGCCGAGTCCAGACATACCAGCTATATATGGGCATGTATCTCCGAGGAACCTTTGCAGAGGTTTCAGGCCTTGTCCACGGGTATTCAAGAGTGCTCGAAGTTTATTTCTTGAGCAGCCTACGATATCTTCGAAGCATCGGCTCGAGTAGCCGGAGCCGGCATCGGCGCTCGCCGTCAGGCTTGGCTTCAGTCGTCCGACCTCAAGCCATGGGTGCAGGACAAGTTGGTCGATGTCCCCTGCAGAGGTGAAAACCTCTTTGGCAAGCCCATGGCTGAAAAGGCTGCGGAGCTCGAGTCCGAGACTCTCACCAGAATTCGCCTATCCAGAAAGACCTCTGCCCCTTCACAGAAGAGGAAGGGCTCGGGGAAAAAGCCCTTTTACCCGAGGAAGGTGTCTGCCTATAAACACCACCCACAATATCAAACCTCAGCAGCTCCCCATCAGGGCCAGCAGGCTAAGGGACAGGGTAATGGGTCCCGTAGGCAGAAGGCCCCCAAGCCCACTACACAGGCCCCTGCTCAGCAAGGTGGGGGTTTTTGACTACGCCAGCATAGCCTCTCCACATCCGCAGCCTTCGCTCAGCACGGGGGGCCGGCTGACCCACTTTACCCACAGGTGGTCAGCCATAACATCCGATTCCTGGGTGCTGCAGGTGGTTCAAAAGGGCTACCTCTTACATTTTCATCAGGTGCCTCCCTCCTACTTTCCAGGGGAGCCTCCAAGACCCCCTCTGCACAGGGACTTACTCCTTCAGGAGCTGCAAAGTCTGCTTCAGGAACAGGCTGTGGAGCCAGTGCCCCACCACCTGTGGGGTCACGGGTTTTATTCAAGGTACTTCCTGATACCAAAAAGGACAGGAGGCCTCAGACCATCCTGGACCTACGCAACCTCAACAAGTTCCTGCAGCGGGAAAAGTTCAAAATGCTTACCCTTGGAATCCTACTGCCCTACCTCCAGCAGGGAGATTGGCTATGCTCCTTGGATCTAAAGGATGCTTATACTCACATCCTTATTCATCCGGACCACCGGCAATATCTAAGATTTGTGGTGGCAGTGAATCATTATCAGTACCGCGTACTGCCCTTTGGCCTATCCTCTGCTCCCAGGGTGTTCACGAAATGCCTGGCAGTGGTGGCAGCCTTCCTGAGGCTTCAAGGCCTCTTCGTCTTCCCCTACCTGGACGACTGGCTCATCCAGGCACAGTCTTCCCTAGAGGTCACTCAGGCCACTCAACGCACAGTGGCTCTGCTTCAGCACTTGGGCTTCGTCAAACTTCGAAAAGTCCACTTTGCTCCCCTCTCAGGACCTCGAATTCATAGGAGCACGGCTGGACACTCTGCAGGCTCGTGCCTTCTTGCCTCTGGAACGGGCCAACAGGCTCATGGCTCTGGCCAGCAGGTTCCACAGCGCGTCACCGGTCTCTGCCAGACAATTCCTGCAACTGCTTGGTCATATGGCCTCCACGGTCCATGTCACTCCGAATGTCCGTCTGCATATGAGACCTGCTCAGTGGAGCCTTCGCACTCAATGGCATCAGGCCACAGGGAGCCTGATGGACTTAATACAGATCTCCGACCGCCTGGTCTCCTCTCTGCAATGGTGGCTTCACCTGCCCAATCTGGTACTCGGCCTGACCTTTCAGTCTCCTCCACCTTCCCAAGTGCTAACGACAGATGCCTCTCTCCTGGGATGGGGAGCGCATTGCCAGGGAACATGCACTCAAGGCCTTTGGACACCTTGGGAGGCTGCTCAGCAGATAAACTTCCTGGAGCTGCGGGCGATCCGCCTAGCTCTGCGGACCTTCTCTCACCTCACTTCTCGTCAATCTGTACTGGTACAGATGGACAATCAGGTTGCCATGTTCTACGTGAACAAACAGGGGGGCACGGGCTCCTTCCTTCTGTGTCAGGAGGCTCGGAGACTGTGCTCTTGGGCAGTCGACCACGACATCCTCCTCAAGGCTGTTTACCTGCCCGGGCAGGAAAATTGCCTGGCCGACAAACTGAGCCAGATTCTGCAGCCACACGAATGGATGTTAAACCCCGCAGTTGTCCAGCAGATCTTCTGCCGGTGGGGCTTCCCCACCGTGGATCTCTTTGCCAGTCCTCTAAACCGGCAACTTCCCAGGTTCTGCTCCCGGCACCCGCATCCTCTCAGAGTAGCGCCGGATGCTTTCCTCATCTCGTGGTCCACGGGCCTACTGTATGCCTTTCCTCCCACACCACTTGTGTTCCGGACGCTGTTCAAAGTTGTCCAGGACAGGGCCTCCGTGATCCTGGTAGCGCCCAGGTGGCCGAGACAACCATGGTTCCCTCTACTCCTACAGCTGGCAGTGGACACCCCTCTTCCTCTGGGGTTTCAGCCCGATCTCCTGACCCAGGATCAGGTTACTCTCCTGCACCCCAACCTCCGGGCCCTTCATCTGATGGCCTGGCTGCTGAAAGGGTAGTCCTAGCTCCGCTCCTGCTTCCTCCGGAGGTGGAAGCTGTCGTCCTGGCGTCTCGGTGACCTTCCACCCGGAAATCTTACGCCCTTAAATGGCGTCGCTTCTCGATCTGGTGTTCTCAGCGTTCTGAGGACCCCTTCGCCTGCTTAGTATCGGTGGTGCTGCAATACTTGCTGCACCTCTCCGATCTAGGCCTCAAATCCAACTCCGTCAGAGTCCACCTCAGTGCTCTCTCTGCACATCATTCGCCGGTAGAGGGCCAGCCTCTTTCCTCGCACCCCTTGGTGGCGCGTTTTCTCAGAGGCCTTCTTCTGCTTAAACCTCCGTTGCGCCCTCCAGCTCCTGACTGGGATCTCAATGTGGTCTTGCAAAGGCTTACCTGTCCGCCTTTTGAACCCATGGCTACCTGCCCTCTTCGTTTCCTCTCCTGGAAAACTATCTTCTTGGTAGCCCTTACCTCCGCTAGGCGCGTTAGTGAACTACAGGCCCTAGTGTCGGTTCTACAAGAATAGGGTAGTCTTACGGACTCACCCTAAGTTTCTTCCAAAGGTGGTCTCCCCCTTTCACATCAATCAAGAGGTGGCTCTTCCGACCTTCTTTCCCAGGCCGCATACCAGCCGAGCTGAAACTGTTCTGCATACCCTGGACTGTAGAAGAGCCTTATCCTTCTACCTTGACTGTACGCGAGAGCATAGAAAAGCTGTCCAGCTTTTCGTATCTTTTGACCCCAATCGGTTGGGAGTACCTGTCTCCAAGCGTACTCTGTCCATCTGGGTAGCTGACTGTATCGCCTGGGCTTATGGGGCAGCCGGCCTCTCCTTAGAGAGTTGTGTCACGGCTCACCGTGTCAGGGCGAAGGCTGCATCAGTGGCTCATCTCCGCTCTATTCCATTGGCAGACATCTGCCGGGCCGCTACTTGGTCTTCCAGCCAGACTTTTGCGGCTCATTACTGCCTGGAGAGGGAATCCCGCAGGGACAGTGCTTTCGGACAGGCAGTCCTCCACAATCTCTTTGAGGTTTAGGCAACTCCTACCCTCCGGCCCTGGTGTTGGGCTACCGGCCGGATCCGTATTCAGAGAAGATTCCTTCCTTCTGTACTATTGAGCTAGAGGGAGCTCATTCTTCGGCTTGAGGCCTCCGGTAGCCTTAAGCTCGGGAGTCCCATAAGTGAGGACTGACTTCCTGCTTGGTCCTGGAGAAAGAGTAGTTACTCACCTGTAACAGGTGTTCTCCAGGAGCAGCAGGAATCAGTCCTCACTACCCTCCCTCCTCCCCTTGGAGTTGCAGTCATTCTTTTTATATGTTTTTGCTAACTTTTTTGCTGTCTTTTTGCTATGTCATCAGACTGAGCAAGATGGCACCCTTGGGCGGGAAGGGGACCGCGCATGCGCGCTGCAATTCCCGAAGGCTTTCTTCGAAAGCTGGGGAAAATTGCTCCGCGAGGGCTCCGTCGGCGCCGACGTCACCCATAAGTGAGGACTGATTCCTGCTGCTCCTGGAGAACACCTGTTACAGGTGAGTAACTACTCTTTCTCAAATCCCTTTATTGGAGCCCCTTCCGCTTCTATATCCAATTCAAACTTCTCCTTCTGACCTATAAATGCATTCACTCTACTTCCCTCACTACCTTTCCTCTCTCCCTACACCCCTTCTCATGAACTCTGCTCGTCCTCGGCCTGTCTTCTATCTATGCCCTTTTCTTCCACTGCGAACTCCAGACTTTGATCTTTTAACCTTGCTGCTCCTTATGCCTGGAACAAACTTCCTGAATCTATACTTCAGTTCTCATCTCCCCCCTTTTCAAATCCATGCTAAAAGCTCACCTATTTGAGGCTGCTTTGGATCCTAATTCCCTTGTTCTCCTTTCCCTATTTGAACCTTTTGTTTCTCTTATATTGTACCGTCTGTCTTGATTAGATTGTAAGCTCTAACGAGCAGGGCCCACTGTCTATATGTTCTTGTACAGCACTACATATGCCTTGTAGTGCTGTATAACTGATTAATAGCAGTAGTAGTAATTTGAAATCTTTCAACTCTGTCTGCTCTTTACTTAAAGGCATCTGGGTTACTTTTACTTTTATTGGAACCTCTCTATCGGGACGTCTTAACTTCCCCATTTTGTTAGTATCCTTTAAAGATACATCATTCCGAACTATGCACTCCTGGGTGACCGTCAGCTGCCTCCCATTTATCTAGTTTAAAAGCAGCTCTCTCCTTTTAAAGGGTTATTGCCGGCAGCCTGGTTCCATCATGGTTAAGGTGGCGCCCATCCTTTCAGAAATGTTCCTCCCCTCCCCCAGAATTTTGCCAAGTTCCTAACAAATCCAAAACCCTCTTCCTTGAACCATCATCTCATCCATGTATTGAGACTCCAGAGCTCTGCCTGCCTTGTGTCCTGCTTGTGGAATGGGAAGCATTTTTGAGGACGCTACCCTGGAAGTTCTAGATTTTAACTTTCTGCCTAAAATCTAAATTTGGCTTTCATAATCTACCTTATACCACTTTCCTATGTCAGGGATACCAACATGTAACATAGAAACATAGAAACATGATGACAGAAAAAGACCACAAGGCCCATCTAGTCTGTCCTTCCATAACAACAACTACAACAGTCCACTTTTTACCTTTAGAGATCCTCTGTGTTGGTCCCATGCTTTTTTGAATTCAGTTACTGTCCTCATCTCTACCACCTCCACTGGGAGACTATTCCACGGATCCACTACTCTTTCGGTAAAGAAATATTTCCGCATATCACTCCTGAATCTATCTCCCTTCACCCTCATCCCATGTCCCCTTGTCGCAGAACTTGCTTTCAATTGAAAGAGGCTCTCTCCCTGAACATTTATGCCACGGAGGTATTTAAACATCTCAATCATATCACCTCTATCCCGCCTTTCCTCTAAGGTGTACATATTAAGATCCTTAAGTCTGTCCTCATATGCTTTATAATGAAGACCACTAATCATCTTAGTAGCAACCCTCTACACCGACTCCATCCTGTTCACATCCTTTTGAAGGTGCGGTCTCCAGAATTGCACACCATACTCCAAATGAGGTCGCACCAAAGACTTATACAGGGGCATTATCACCTCCTTTTTTCTGCTAGCCATTCCTCTCCGTATGCACCCAAGCATCCTTCTAGCTTTTGCCGTCACCTTTTCTACCTGTTTAGCTACTTTAAGATCATAAAATGTCTCGGTCTCCCGTGGGGGGATTCGAACCGGGGACCTCCTCCCTCCGCTTTTCTCCGCAGTCCTCGCATTAACCGCTGCGCTACATCTCTATGTACCAAGATGGAGGACAAGGCTCCTCCCCAGAACTATCTAAAACCTTATCTAGGTGGCGCATGAGGTCTGCACCTTCACACTAGGCAGGCAAGTTACAAGAAAATCCTTACATCCAACCATCCAGCTATCTACATACCTAATGAACAAATCACCAATTGTAACAGCCATCCTAACCCTTCCCTCATGTGCACATGGCCCTGGAGATACCTCCTCAGTGCAAGAAGATATTACATCACTTGGAGGACAGGTCCTAGCTACAGAATCACTCCCTGCCACACCAAGGTGATGCTCTCCGTTCACATGACCTCTGTCCTCCATGGCAGCAAAGAGGCTGCCAGACTGGAGGTGGGACTTTCCTATGTCCCTATAGATCTCATCTATATACCTCTCTGCCTCAGCTATTGCAAGTCTACTCCTCTAGTCTCCAAAGATTAGACTTGTTCCCTGAGAGCAAAGAGCTCTTTGCATCTAGGGTACACATAGACTTTCTCCCAGTTGGTGAGAGACCCATACATGTGACACTCAATGCAAGAGACTAGATAGCCTCCATCTTGCTGCTGGATTCCTGTCTGCATCTTAGTTTTAAAGATTTGTTTAGCTATTTAAAGTTGTTCAGTTATTTAAAGTTGCTAGGGGAATATTTATTTTATTTATTTGAACAGGTTTTTTCTATACCTCCCCTTCCAGCGATCAGGGACGGTTTACATGGAACTATAACTTGAAGATACATGGAACATATTTAATTACATAATTGGAACTAGGAACTTAGCTGAAACAAGAACTATATACATACCAGTGTACACTTATACATAGGCATAATGATAGCTGGATCTCTTGGCTATTTACAATAAAATACAATTGGGGAATTGGGGAGGTTTAAGATATTTGGGTGGCAGAATGGAGGTTAGATGTATTGGATGTGTTGCTGGTGGAGGGTGTATTATAATATTCTGAGAATAGAAGGGTTTTTAATTCCTTGCGGAATGTTAGGTCTTTGATTGCTCTGAGTTGGTTGGGTAGAGCGTTCCAGAGTGTGGGGGCTGTAAATCTGAACGCTCTATTGCTTGTAAAGCATAGTTACTCACCTGTAACAGGTGATCTCCGGGAACAGCAGGAAAGCGTAGTTACTCACCTGTAACAGGTGTTCTCCAGGAGCAGCAGGAATCAGTCCTCACATATGGGTGACGTCGGCGCCGACGGAGCCCTCGCGGAGCAATTTTCCCCAGCTTTCAAAGAAAGCCTTTGGGAATTGCAGCGCGCATGCGCGGTCCTCTTCCCGCCCAAGGGTGCCATCTTGCTCAGTCAGATGACATAGCTAAAAGACAGCAAAAATTAGCAAAAACGAAAGCATATAACTGCAACTCCAAGGGGAGGAGGGAGGGTTGTGAGGACTGATTCCTGCTGCTCCTGGAGAACACCTGTTACAGGTGAGTAACTACGCTTTCTCCAGGACCAAGCAGGAAGTCAGTCCTCACATATGGGACTCCCAAGCTTAAGGCTACCGGAGACCCTAAGCACAAAAATGAGCTCCCTCTAGCTCAGCAGCACAGAAGGAAGGAATCTTCTCTGAATACGTCTCCAACCGGTAGCCCAACATCCGGGATGGAGGGTAGGAGTTGCCTATACCTCGAAGAGGTTACGGAGGACTGCCTGTCCAAAAGCACTGTCCCTGCGGGACTCCCTCTACAGGCAGTAATGGGCTGCAAAAGTCTGGCTTGAAGACCAAGTAGCGTCCCGGCAGATGTCTGCCAACGGAACAGAGCGGAGGTAAGCCACTGACGTAGCCTTCGCCCGAACACGATGAGCGGTGACTCTACCTTCCAGCACGAGGCCCGCAGCCTCGTAAGCCCAAGCGATGCAGTCCGCAATCCAGATGGACAGAGTACGCTTGGAGACAGGGAGCCCCAACTTGTTGGGGTCATAAGACACGAAGAGCTGAGCCGCCCTTCGGTGCCCCCGCGTACGGTCCAGGTAGAAGTTCAGCGCCCTTCTATAGTCCAGGGTATGCAGGACCATTTCAGCTCGGCTGGAGTGTGGCCTGGGAAAGTAGGTCGGAAGTACCACCTCCTGGTTGATGTGAAAAGGGGAAACCACTTTAGGAAGAAACTTAGGGTGAGTCCGTAGGACTACCCGGTTCTTGTAGAACCTAGTGTAAGGAGGATCAGATACCAGGGCCTGCAGCTCACTAACGCGTCTAGCAGAAGTGAGGGCCACCAAGAACAAGGTTTTCCAGGAAAGAAAACGAAGAGGACAGGTAGCCATAGGCTCAAAAGGCGGACAGGTAAGCCGCTGTAAAACCACATTGAGATCCCAGTTCGGGGCTGGCGGGCGCAAAGGTGGTTTAAGGAGAAGGAGGCCTCTGAGAAAACGAGCCACCAGAGGGTGGCTGGAAAGAGGTCTACCATCCACCGGCACGTGATGCGCAGAAAGAGCACTGAGGTGGACCTTGACCGAGTTGGACTTAAAGCCAAGATTGGAAAGAGAAAGCAAGTACTGCAAGACCACTGATGCCGAACAGGAGAAGGGGTCTTGAGACTGCTGAGTACACCAGACGGAGAACCGACGCCACTTAAGAGCGTAGGACTTCCGGGTGGAAGGCCTCCTGGAGGCCAAGACGACCTCTTCCACATCTGGAGGTAGCTGGAGAGGAGCAATGACTACCCTTTCAGCAGCCAGGCCATCAGATGAAGGGACCGGAGGTTGGGGTGCAAGAGCGTCCCCTGATCCTGCGAGAGGAGGTCGGGCTGAAACCCCAGAGGAAGAGGGGTGTCCACCGCCAGCTGCATCAGAAGCGGGAACCAAGGTTGTCTCGGCCACCGGGGAGCCACTAGGACAGGGGTCTGCAACCTTTAAGACATAAAGAGCCACTTGGACCCGTTTCCGAAGGGAAAAAAAAAACTGGGAGCCGCAAAACCATTGCGACATTTAAAACAAATCTAACACTGCATATATTGTTTCTTACCTTAATGCTATATATGACCCCCTACTTTTCCTGTTAAAATATAGGTGTTTGGCCTATACTCGCCGTATAAGACTACCCCTCTTCCTTCGCACACCAAAAAAAAATACGCCAGAAAATATAACAAGAAGTAACAATATTTGATTTCAAAATTATGATGATTTTGTAGTCAAATCACTAATATGAAATAAAATTATTTTTTCTACCTTTGTTGTCTGACCAATTTATTCTTTGATCATGCTGGTCCCGATCTGAGGCTTCTGCTTTCCTGTCTTCTCTTAGCTCTCTTTCTGTGGTCTATGGTCCATCTGCCAGTTCTTATCTCTTCTTTCGTTTTCTTCACTTCTTTCCATCAGCCTATTTCCAGTCCCAGTAACCCTCCCCAATATCAGCCCCTTTCCAGTCCTCACTCCCAGTACCTTCCAATGTCAACTTGCATTCCCATGATTGCCACTGGTGTCCATTTCCTTCCAGTCCCCCTCCTTCCCCACTGACCAGTCCCTTCTAGTACAAATACCATGGCAGCCCCTCTCAGATCCAGTTCCATTCTCCCATCCCCTCATATCAGCCCATTTGTAGCCTTAGCCCCCAGTTATCTTCCAGGGCCAGCAGCTCTATCCTCCCCTCCCCACAATCAGCCCATGCCCAGTCAAAGCCCCCCCATCAGCTCGCTTCCAGTGCTAATCCCCCCTCAACCCCATTACCAGTGCTAGCCTCCCCTAATCAGCCCAATACCAGTCCTACCCCCCATCAGCTCATTACCAGTCCTAGCCTCCCCTAATCAGCTCATTTCCAGTGCTCGTCCCCTCAACCCCATTACCAGTGCTCCATCCCTCCATGTCAGCCCCCTCCCTCCCTCCCTCCATCCATATCAGCTCCCTCCCTCCATGTCAGCCCGCCTCCCCAATCCCTCCATGTCAGCCCCCTCCATCCCTCCATGTCAGCCCCCCTCCCTCCATCCATATCAGCTCCCTCCCTCCATGTCAGCCCCCCTTCCTCCATCCATATCAGCTCCCTCCCTCCATGTCAGCCCCCCTCCCTCCATGTCAGCCCCCCTCCCTCCATCCATTCATATCTGCTCCCTCCCTCCATGTCAGCCCCCTCCCTCCATGTCAGCCCCCTCCCTCCCTCCCTCCATCCATTCATATCAGCTCCCTCCCTCCATGTCAGCCCCCCTCCCTCCATGTCAGCCCCCTCCATCCCTCCATGTCAGCCCCCCTCCCTCCATCCATTCATATCTGCTCCCTCCCTCCATGTCAGCCCCCTCCATCCCTCCATGTCAGCCCCCTCGATCCATCCCTCCATGTCAGCCCCCCTCCCTCCATGTCAGCACCCTCCATCCCTCCATGTCAGCCCCCCTCCCTCCCTCCATTCATTCATTCATATCTGCTCCCTGCCTCCCTGTCCGCCCCCCTCGATCCATCCCTCCATGTCAGCCCCCCTCCCTCCATGTCAGCCCCCCTCCCTCCATTCATTCATATCTGCTCCCTCCCTCCAGGTCAGCCCCCTCCATCCCTCCATGTCAGCCCCCCTCCCTCCATCCATTCATATCTGCTCCCTCCCTCCATGTCAGCCCCCCTCCCTCCCTCCATGTCATCCCCCCTCCCTCCCTCCATGTCAGCCCCCCTCCCTCCATCCATTCATATCAGATCCCTCCCTTCATGTCAGCCCCCCTCCCTCCATGTCAGCCCCCTCCATCCCTCCATGTCAGCCCCCCTCCCTCCATCCATTCATATCTGCTCCCTCCCTCCATGTCAGCCCCCCCTCCCCCTCCATCCCCCTCCATCCATCCATCCATTCATATCTGCTCCCTCCCTCCATGTCAGGTCCCTCCCTTCTTCTGCAGCCGCGGCTCCCTGCCTCTTACGGAACCGCGGCTGTGCTTTTAAAATCATCTCGGAGCCCTTCCTGTCTTGACGGGCTCCGTGCAGCATTGTCCCGCCTCCAAAACTTCCTTTAGAGGCGGGACAATGCTGCACGGAGCCCGTCAAGACAGGAAGGGCTCCGAGATGATTTTAAAAGCACAGCCGCGGTTCCCTAAGAGACAGGGAACCACGGCTGCAGAAGAAGGGAGGGAGCTGACATGGAGGGAGCCCATAACGCGACGTTTAAAGCGGGCAGTGTGCTCGGGAGCCGCGGCAAAGGTGAGAAAGAGCCGCATGCGGCTCCGGAGCCGCGGGTTGCCGACCCCTGCACTAGGATCATCGATGCCTTGTCTCTGAGAACTTTGAAGAGCGTCCGAGACACCAGAGGCATGGGTGGAAAGGCATACAAGAGGCCTGTGGACCATGGAATCAGAAAAGCATCCGCCGCTACCCGGAGAGGATGCGGCTGTCGAGAGCAGAATCTGGGAAGCTGCCGGTTCAGAGGACTGGTGAACAGATCCATGGTGGGGAGGCCCCACCGGAGAAAGATCCGCTGAACCACAAGCGGATCCAATCTCCACTCGTGCGGTTGGAGGATCATGCTCAGTTTGTCTGCCAGGTAGTTTTCTTGACCTGGGAGATAGACAGCTTTGAGGACGATGTTGTGATGGACGGCCCAAGAGCAGAGCTTCTGTGCTTCCTGACAGAGAAGGAAGGAGCCGGTTCCGCCTTGCTTGTTCACGTAGAACATGGCAACCTGATTGTCTGTCTGGTGAGAAATCAGGTGAGAGAAGGCTTTGAGCGCTAGGCGGATGGCTCTGAGCTCCAGGAAGTTGATCTGCTGAGCGGACTCCCAAGGAGTCCAGAGACCCTGAGTACAAGTCCCTTGGCAATGTGCTCCCCAGCCCTGGAGAGCAGCATCGGTCGTCAGGACATGAGAATGTGCAGGGGGCTGAAAAGTCACCCCGAGCACTAGGTTTGGCAGGTGAAGCCACCATCGCAGAGAGGAGACCAGCTGGTCGGAGATCTGTACGGAGTCCGCTAGGCTCCCAGTGGCCTGATGCCATTGTTTGCGAAGGCACCATTGAGCAGGTCGCATGTTCAGGCGGGCATAGGGGGTTACATGGACCGTGGAAGCCATATGGCCGAGCAGTCTCAGAAATTGCCTGGCCGAGACCAGGGACTTGCTGTGTGAAAGCGGCTGGCGAGATCCATGAGCCTTTGGGCCCTGTCCAGGGGCAGGAAGGCCCGCGCCTGAAGAGTGTCCAACCTGGCGCCGATGAATTCTAGATCCTGAGAGGGAAGCAAAGTGGACTTTGCGAAGTTTATGACAAATCCCAAGTGCTGGAGCAGAGCCACCGTGCGATGAGTAGCCTGAGTGGCTTCTTGGGCAGACTGGGCTCTGATGAGCCAGTCGTCCAGGTATGGGAACACAAAGAGACCCTGAAGTCTCAGATAGGCCGCCACCACTGCTAGGCATTTGGTGAACACTCTGGGGGCGGAGGATAGGCCGAAAGGCAGTACTCTGTACTGGTAATGGCGTCCGTCCAGGCAACGGGGATTCACAGGCAACGTCTGTAGGGCTCCGCAGAAAAAAGACGACTGAGCAAGATGGCACCCTTGGGCGGGAAGAGGACCGCGCATGCGCGCTGCAATTCCCAAAGGCTTTCTTTGAAAGTTGGGGAAAATTGCTCCGCGAGGGCTCCGTCGGCGCCAACGTCACCCATATGTGAGGGCTGACTTCCTGCTTGGTCCTGGAGAATTCAGTCTTCACATATGAGTATCGTCGGTACTGACGGAGCCTGCGTGGGAACGCTCCCCAGCGTCCAATAGGAAAGCTTTTGGGAGCACCCCACAGCGCCTGCGTGCTGCCTTCCTGCCTTTCCCAACTGTCCCTCTCCAGTTGAGTTTAAAGCTGAGACAAAGAGAGATAGAGAGATACAACTCCTAGGGGAGGTGGGTGGGTTATGAAGACTAAATTCCTGCTGTTCCCGGAGATCACCTGTTACAGATCACCTGCTACAGATCACCTTCTCAAGATGCTGGAATCAACTCCCTCCCAATATCAGATCCATCATAGATCTTATGCAGTTCAGAAAAGCCATAAAACACCACCTGTTCACTATGTACTTCACTGAACTCATCAACGAATCACTGCCTACCCCAATACCTCAAGATCTCACGTTGACAAACCATTCACACTTCCCACTGAACAGTTAATGTAACCATATAGTCTACGCATGTGTTACCATAATGTAAATAGAATTTGCAGCCATGTTTTCTGTTGGATTGTACATAGTTTACCCCAGTTGTAAGCCCATGTTACGTTCCCTGTTATTTGTAAACTCAAGACATATCCTAAATGTCTGAGTAAAAATCTGTTTTATGTAAACTGCATTGATAACAAATAGCGCAGTATATAAGAACTGTTAAATAAATAAATAAAACAGGTGACTGACTATGCTATCTCCAGGAACAAGCAAGAATGTAGTCTTCACATATGGGGACTCCCTAGCTGCAGATGCCAGGGAGAAGGCCCCAGAAGTTGTGTGCCCTTGTGAAAAAGACTCCACTCCCCCCAATGGATCTCTGGCATCCTACCAGGGATGGTGGGTAGGAGTTGATTAAGTATGGAACAGGTGATGAAGAACAGCCTGACCAAACAAGGCATCCCGGCGGGAGTCCTTGTCTAAGCAGTAATGGGCTGTGAAGGTATGAACCGAAGCCCAAGTAGCTGCTCGACAGATGTCGTCGATAGACACAGAGTGAAGATGAGCCATAGAGGCTGCCATGGCTCTCACATTGTGAGCTGTGACATGGCCTTCAAGAGGAAGGTTTTTACTCTCATAGGCAAAAGATATACACTGTGCAATCCAGCTGGACAGTGTTCTTTTGAAGACTGGAAGTCCCAAATGACTAGGATCAAAAGCAACAAAGAGTTGAGAGGTCTTTCTATGTTGCTGTGTCCTTTGCAAGTAAAAGGCCAAAGCCCTTTTGCAGTCTGAAGTATGAAGATTCTTTCTGCATTCGAGGCGTGAGGCCTTGAGAAGAATACAGGAACATAAACCACTTGGTTTAAATAAAAAGGTCAAATGTAATTCAAACAATAGGCATGAAACTTATGCTATATAAGCAACAGGTCTCAGACTTTCTCCGGGCAAATAACTTACTCAGGCTGTAATCAGTTTTCTGAATAAATGCCCATATTACATCAACGACCTTCCTATTGTTGCTTAATAATAATTAACTTATGGTATAATTCAAAATGTTTAGCTTCCATTGTAATAAACTTAGAATTAAAGCAGTGCTTAGCTTTCAATCTGTTCCCCAACGCCAAACTCTCGCGCTTCCTCTGCGTTTCACTGCGGCTCAGTTTCCTCAGGGGGTTCTGTTTTTAAAAGCACCGTTAAACCAAGATAATAGCATGCTCATTAATCACATTCTCTTTGAATCTATATAAATTTCATTAGTTGAATTCATCTTCTATCCAAGGAGATATCCACCTTCAAAATCCATTACCTTTTTTATGGCTGATCGCTTGTCTTTATTTTGAGCCCACCGGCTTCTCAAAAGACGCCGCGCATGCGGACTGTCTTTTTATACTCTCTCCACAATTCAAAATCTGGAGTGCTGTTAAATGCCTACGTGTTTCTCTAGATGTCGTAACATGACTTGCTTCAGACAATCCAACAATAGCTTACTTTTTTACCATCAAAGCTTCATCAAGCTTCCTAACTTGTTATCGGTGTTATATTAAATGACCAATCCATGAAATATTTCGGACATATCATATCCCTTCTTCAAATACAAACTTCCCATATCCATATGATAGACCAGACATACCATATTTCTTCTTCACATACAAACTTCCCATTCTATTTTAGCATTTTAATCCTTCTGGTATAACCGTACGAAGATTGTATATCCACCGCTGTTCACGGCTTAAAAGAATTTGTTCTCACGATTTTCCATTGGAACCTGTCATAACCTGATCAGCTTGATGAACAGTACCCCCTGAGGAAACTGAGCCGCAGTGAAACACAGAGGAAGCGCGAGAGTTTGGCGTTGGGGAACAGATTGAAAGCTAAGCACTGCTTTAATTTTATTATAAGTTTATTACAATGGAAGCTAAATATTTTGAATTATACCATAAGTTAATTATTATTAAGCAAAAATAGGAAGGTCATTGATGCAATATGGGCATTTATTCAGAAAACTGATTACAGCCTGAGTAGGTTATTTGCCATTGGGTTTTCATGGCAAGATACAGAAGTAGATTGCCGGGCCTTTCTTCCGCGCAGTTTAAGTTTGGTGGTGTTGCCATTGTCACAAAAATGTGATCCTCTGCAGTCAACACTGTCCCATTCTGCTGCTGCCCAGATGGGTGGTTTGTCTTGGTCTGGCACCTCAGCTGAGACCTGTCCATCTTGGGAGACCCTGCCAGTAGTTAAACTACCGATAGTTTAGCTCTCAGCATCACTGATGCACGCAAGCCCTCACAGCACGACAAGCTGAAAACCAAGTGGTGCTGGCGGCGAATACTGTGTATACCATGGACTGCCCGAAGAACAAACCAGTCGGTACTAGAAGAGATCAAACCTAAGCTTTCTTTAGAAGCTCAGATGACAAGACTTCGACTTTCCTACTTTGGACAGATCATGCGAAGAGAGAGATCATTAGAGAAAGACATTATGCTTGGCAAGATAGAAGGTCAACGCAAAAGAGGAAGGCCAGCAATGAGATGGATCGATACAATAACAGCAGCTACAGGTACCAGTCTGTCAACAATGAGCCGCCTGACTGAAGACCGAACACAATTTAGGATAGCTATCCAGAGGGTCGCCATGAGTCAACTCCGACTCGACGGCACTTAACAACAAATAGAAATTACACATACCTGGTAATTGTAGTTCCTGGAGGGTCCAGTTTAGTCCTCCACAGTCGGGTAGTGCACCTCCTCCTGCAGCCTGGAGACTGGACCAATCACAAACTTTCTGTATAATGTATGCAGACGGAGCTCCCAGAAGCCCCCAGTGAACTAGTAACAAAGCAGACTTAAAGAAGCAACACATGAGATTGTTAGAAATACAAATGCAGAATAAAATGTAAAAACGATGTCCCTTATAAAAATATGGACCCCCTCCCCAAACGAGGAAGCCAGAATGCTGCACAGCGCCGCTACCGACGCACTGTCAGAGAAAAAGAGCCAGAAAAAGACCCAAAGCTCTAGGGGAGAGACTGGAGAGTAGACCAAAGAGAAAAGAGAAGAGTAGGCCGCTCCCAGACCGAGTCGTCCGGAACAGCGCGCCGTAGTAGAAAACCTGATACTCGGGAGGGAAGGAGGACTAAACTGGACCCTCCAGGAACTACAATTACCAGGTATGTGTAATTTATATTTCCTGAGCGGTCCTCCAGTTTAGTCCTCCACAGTCGGGATGTAACAGAGCAGTTAACACCGGGCGGGACCTTGCCAACCGGCGCGCAGGACAGCCGAACCAAAACAAGAATCCCGAGCGGCCAACACATCCAAGCGATAGTGCTTACTGAAGGCATGTAACGTTGACCAAGTGGCCGCCTTACAAATCTCTACGGGCGGCACCAGGCAATGCTCCGCCCAGGACGTAGCTTGTGCCCTAGTGGAGTGGGCTCGCAGCCCCTCCGGAACGGGACGATGGTGCAACAAATACGCGGACGCTATCGCTTCCTTGATCCACCGAGCGATAGAGGCCTTAGCTGCCGCCTCCCCTTTTCTAACACCGCCAAACAGGACGAACAAGCGGTCGGTCTTACGGAACTCCGCCGACACCTTCACGTAACGCCGAAGCACGCGATGCACATCGAGGCAGTGAAGCCCCTCGTCGGCCGGGTTCTCTGGAACGCTAAGCAGAACCGGAATAAAAACCGCCTGATTTAAATGAAAAGGTGAAACCACTTTGGGCAAAAAGGAAGGAACTGGCCGAAGGACTACGCGATCCGGAGTAAAAGACAAAAACGGCTCCCGGCATGATAGGGCCTGGAGCTCTGAAATGCGCCGCGCAGAGCAAATAGCAACAAGAAAAACCGTCTTTAGCGTGAGATCCTTAAGAGTCGCTCGACGAAGGGGCTCGAAAGGTTTGCGAGCCAAGGCACGCAGTACAAGATTCAAATCCCACAAAGGAACGGCCACCCTCCGTGAAGGCCGCAAGCAGAAAACTGCCTTGAGAAAACGCTGCACGTCCGGATGAGACCCCAGTGGACAACCCAGCACTTTACCTCTGTAACAGGAGAGAGCCGCCAGCTGAACCCTTCAGAGAACTGGCCACCAGGCCCCTGTCAAAACCATCTTGTAGAAAACTCAAAACCACTGGCACGGATACCGTCGCCGCTCGAACACCCCGCCGTGAACACCAGTCCTCAAAGATTCTCCATACCCGAACGTACGTGAGGGAGGTGGAAGTTTTCCGCGCCCTAAGAAGAGTAGCAACCACCACAGGGGAATAACCCCTCTTCCTTAACCGAGCCCTTTCAATGGCCATACCGTAAGCGAGAACCGACCCACCTGGGGCATCCGCAGCGGACCCTGAAGTAGCAGGTCTGGTAGCGAGGGCAGAAGCCAAGGATCGCCGTCGCGCAACCGAACCAGGTCGGCATACCACGGACGCCTGGGCCAATCCGGAGCAACCAACAATACCTGTCCCCGGTGACCCTCGATGCGCTGGACGACCCGACCGATGAGCGCCCACGGAGGAAAGACATAAAGGAGTTGCGACTCCGGCCACGGCTGGATGAGAGCGTCGAGTCCCTCTGACATGTGCTCCCTCCTCCTGCTGAAGAAACGTCCCGTTTTTGCTGATTGGAAGGTCGCCATGAGATCCATGACAGGCGGGCCCCATCGACGAACAATCTGTGCGTAAACCTGCGGGTTCAGCTCCCACTCCCCGGGGTCTACCCGTACTCTGCTGAGAAAGTCTGCCATGACATTTTCCTTTCCCGCTATATGCGCTGCCGAGATTGCCGGGAGACGGGTCTGTACCCAAGTGAACAAGGCCGTCGCCTCCGCTTCTAAGGCCACACTGCCGGTGCCCCCCTGCCGATTGATGTAGGCTACCGTCATCGCATTGTCCGAGAGAACGCGAACCGGCCGCCCTATCACCAACCCCTCGAGGGCCAAGAGAGCTAACCGTACCGCTCGCAGTTCGAGTCGGTTGATCGACCAAGAAGCTTCCAGGGGAGACCAGGTTCCCTGAGTGAACCGGTCTTTGCAGTGAGCCCCCCAGCCCGTTAGACTGGCATCCGTCGTGAGAGGTACCCAACGGGGCGGTTCCAGGGGAAGACCCCTCCGCAGGTTTCTGGAACACAGCCACCAACGAAGAGACAGACGAACCGGTTGCGGGCAAGGCAAGCGCATGTTTAACGAGTCGAACTGGTTCGACCAGCGACGTAACAGAGCACTCTGGAGCGGACGCATATGGAACCGCGCCCAAGGCACCACCACCTCCAGGGTCGCCGCCATCGTGCCTAGAAGCCAGAGGTACCACCAAGCTGAGGGCACAGGCATCCCCAAGAACAGACGAACGAGACCCCTCAAGGCCAGAATACGGCGTTCCGGCAAGCACACCAGTCCGCTCGCCGTGTTGAACAGTACCCCCAGATAGTCGAGGTCTTGAGACGGCACCAGACGGCTCTTCTGATCGTTGACCACCCAGCCGAGGGAACGCAATAGAGAAACCACTCTGGCCGTGACTTGCACACTCTCGTCGTTGGACTTTGCCCGAATCAACCAATCGTCGAGATAAGGGTGAACGAGAATGCCTTCCTTCCGTAAGGCTGCCGCAACCACCACCATGACTTTTGTGAAGGTCCGAGGCGCCGTGGCGAGACCAAATGGCAGGGCCCGAAATTGAAAGTGACCCCACGGGAATGCGAACCGGAGGAACTTTTGGTGAGACTCCCGGATGGGAATGTGCAAATACGCCTCCGAGAGGTCGAGAGAGGTGAGAAATTCTCCTTGACGCACCGCCACAATGACTGATTTTAAAGTTTCCATCCGAAAGTGCGGAACCGAGAGGGCTCTGTTCATGCCCTTGAGATCCAAGATTGGGCGAAGGGACCCGTCTTTCTTTGGCACGACAAAATAGATGGAGTAGCGACCGACGCCGCGCTCGGAAGGAGGGACGGGAATCACTGCCCCCAGAGATAAGAGGCGGTGCAAGGTCAAGTGGATGGCCTGAGTCCTTTGGTCGCCCTTGCTGGGAGACAGAACAAAGGAATCTTGGAGAGGGAAGGCGAACTCCAGGGCATAACCCTTCTCGATAATCTCTAGCACCCACTGATCTGACGTGATTTGGGCCCAAGAAGGAAGAAAATCGCGTAAGCGACCCCCGATGACAATAAGTCCCTCTGGGGCCCGCCTCACTTCATTGCAGCTTGCAACTAAAGGAGAAAGCCGAGGAAGAGGAGGTTCCCGAAAAACCTCGGCCGGCGCCTCTGAAACCACGAAAGGATTGGGAACGGGAGCTAAAGCGACCACGCTGGGCCCCCCACAGACGGAACGAAATCTACGAAAATCCCGAAATGGCCCGCGGGACGGAGGCAAGGGTCGATTCAGCTTAGGCTTGTCTTCCGGAAGCCTACCACCTTTAGATTCCCCAAGGTCTTTCACCAACTTATCTAGCGCATCACCAAACAATAACTTGCCCTTGAAGGGCAACCTACTGAGTCGAGACTTAGACGAACCATCGGCCGCCCAGTTACGCAACCAGATGGATCGGCGCGCTGACACCAAGGAAGCCATACTATTAGCCAAGGATCTAATCAAATCGTAATGAGCATCCGCCAAGTATGCCGAGCCCGATTCCAGACGGGTCACCTCTAAGAGACCCTGCGCATCCAATCCAGAAGCCGAACGGAGGTGCTGAGCCCAACGCAAGCAGGCCCGAGCTACCCAAGCGCCACAAATAGAGGCTTGCAGAGACAAAGAATTGGTGTCAAAAGCTTGCTTCAACAAATTGTCCACTTTCTTGTCTTGCGCGTCCTTCAAGGCCGCCCCGCCTTCAACGGGTATGGTGGTCTTCTTAGTCACAGCAGACACCGCTGCATCCACCCGCGGCGATTTGAACAGCTCCTTGTCTTTATCGGCTAAAGGATAGAGGCGGTTCATAGTTCGAATTCCCTTCAAACCTGAATCCGGTTGATCCCACTCAGTGTGAATCATTTGCTCGACCACGCGGTGCACGGGAAATACCACCTGGGATTCCCGCACCGCCTGTATGAGAGGATCCCTCCAAGGCGTCCTCCTCCGCTGGACGCGCTACCGCTAGATTAAGGGTCTGAAGAGACTCTGTGATCAAGGGCACCAACTCTTCCCTACGAAACACACGAATAATCCGAGCCTGATCCTCCGGCTCAGGGATTTCCCCGTCTTCCAATTCCTCCGCCTCAACCTCCTGATCAGCATCCGCCTCCAAATCTGTGCAACTGAGGGCGTCCTGCTCAGGGTCCACGGACCTAAAACGTTTGGAAGCAGGTTGAGAAACACGCCGGGGCTCCCCCGACGCAACGGAGGGAAGAGGCGCTGGCCAGGCCTCCGGAAGTTGACCGGAGCGGCTTAAGCGAAAGGCCTGATGCATCAGAAGCACAAAGTCTGGGGAAAAATCCATAGGAGATTCAACAGCCGTAGCAGATAAGACACCAGTATGACCAGTGGCATGAGGCGTAGTACCAGTACCAGGCGGCCGAGAGCTTGGTGAAAGATCTCCCTCCGCCAGAACCGAAGGTCCTTCCGTTCCAGGAGGCTCCTTCAAGTCCATTTCAGGATCTAAGTTAACAGAGACGGAGGCACAGCCCCAACAGAGACCAGACTCCGCCACCGCGGTCCTGCGCGAACCACAGATTACACACTGCGGTTTAGTAGCCATGGCCACCTGCAATCTGTGTCAGAGAGACGCCCAGCGCAGAACCTTATACACAAAGGAAACGCTGAAGCAAGGAGTCCTGTGATAGAACTGACAGCCAAAACGGTTTTTTTTTTTTTTGCAATAAATAAAACACTGCCTAGAACCCTAAGGGTGTCCCGAATAAAATCGCCAGGGTCAGAAGCGGAAAAAATGCAAAGGGAAGCCGTGCACTACTGTTGAAGCCGGCGGGAAAAAACCGGCACCGAGAAGCACAAAATGGCCGCCTGCAGAATGCCCCCGCGCTGAAAAAAACGGCGCGAAAAGTAAAAACAAAGAAATAAAAAGAAATTAAATAAAAGAATGAACGCAGGCAAGAGCAGAAGCCCCCAAAAAGAGGTACTCACCCCCGAGGCCAAAAACGTCGGCAGGCAACTCACCGCGGGAAGGAAAAGCGGGAGCGCGCTGTTAGGACAAAGTGAGTATGAAAGACTGACAGAACGTCTGAAAATATCAGCAGCAAAGGAGCTGTCCGTGAAGGCAGCACTCTTCCCCGTGCAGTCTAGGGGAGAGTGCAAACCTAACTGGTAAGTAGCAAACCTCGGCAGGGAAGGCAGGAGCCCAATGCAGGACTGGCTTCTCAAACCGGGAACAAGGCTGGATCAGCTCAGCCCTTTTTTTTTTTTTTGAAAGTTTAAATTTAAAGGAACAGGTACTTAATTAAATAAAAGGAAATAAACCCCCAAAGGAAAAAGAATCTAGTGTTGCTCCTCCAGTAGTCACTTAGTGTGCCCAGAGCAGGCACACACGTCCCCAAGCTGCAAGGAGACTGGACACACTGGGGGCTTCTGGGAGCTCCGTCTGCATACATTATACAGAAAGTTTGTGATTGGTCCAGTCTCCAGGCTGCAGGAGGAGGTGCACTACCAGACTGTGGAGGACTAAACTGGAGGACCGCTCAGGAACAGGTTATTTGCCCGGAGAAAGTCTGAGACCTGTTGCTTATACAGCATAAGTTTCATGCCTATTGTTTGAATTACATTTCATCTTGATGAAAGTATCAGAGTTACCAAATTGATTGACAGAATATACTGCTCTAAAAAAGTGACCACATTGGGATTTGTTAAATAAAAAGGTGACACCACCACTGGCATAAAGTGTAGATGAGTCCTAAGGACTACCTTATCATGATGGAACCTTGTATAAGGAGGTTCAACCACCAACGCTTGCAATTCACTGATGCGACGTGCTGATGTGACTGCAATAAGAAAGATGACCTTCCAGGAAAGGAATTTCAAAGAGGTAGTGGCTAATGGTTCAAAAGGCGGTTTCATGAGCTGCCCAAGAACCAGATTTAAGTCCCATGCCACCGGTGGTGGCTTAATGGGAGGCTTAGTTAAAAGAAGACCTCTCATAAATCTCGCTATGAGAGGATGAGAGGAAATAGGTTGTCCATTTAGAGGCTTGAAAGAAGCTGCAATAGCACTCAAATGGACTCTCACTGAATTGGTCTTAAGTCCTGCATTTGATAAACGAAGGAGGTACTCCAGTAATGATTCCAGAGGTATCGCAAGAGGGTTAAGACCCTTCTGCGAGCACCATATGGTAAAACCTTTCCACTTAAATGCATAAGATCGTCTTGTGGAATGCTTCCTGGAAGCATAAAGGATATCCTTTACCTGCTGGGAAAGATTAAGACTGTGAAGTTCTAGGCTTTCAGCAACCAGGCCCCTGAGATGCATAGACTGGGTATTGGGATGCCACAGCATCCCGTCCTATTGAGAAAGGAGATTTGGAGCAGAAACTAACTCCAGAGGCATGTAGGAGCAGAGGGTACCACATTTGCCGTGGCCAACGTGGAGCTATGAGGATCATATGACCTCTGTCTCTCTGAAGCTTGAACAGTGTTTTGGGAATTAGGGGAATGGTTGGAAAGGCATACAGGAAGTCCTGACCCCAATGGAGGAGGAAAGCATCCCTGGCCTGACAACCCTGAGCCGGAATTCTGGAACAGAATCGGGGAAGTTTGGCATTCCACGGACTTGCAAAGAGGTCTATGTCCAGGGTTCCCTAAATTTGAAAACTTTTGGCCACCTGGACTGCATGGAGAGACCATTCATGTGAAAGCAGAACTAGACTGAGTCTGTCTGCCCAAGAGTTTTGAATGCCTGGAAGATACACCGCAAGGAGATGAATCTGATGCTCTCTGGCGAGGGCCCACAGTCGCAAAGCTTCGTTGCAAAGCGACAGAGCCTGTTCCGCCCTGCTTTTTCACATAGAACATGGCTACTTGATTGTCCGTTTGAACTAGGATTGTCTTGTAGCTGAGCTGGGTGTAGAATACTTGAAGAGCAAGGAAAATTGCTCTGAGTTCTAGGAGATTGATGTGTAAATAGGCCTCCTGTGGAGTCCAGGTACCCTGGGTAGAGAGGCCTTGCAGGTGGGCTCCCCAACCCACCTGTGAAGCATCTGTTAGAGTGGCCTGGGGTAAGGGTTGCTGAAAAGGAGACCCCACCAAAAGGTTTTGGGGTGACTGCCACCATTGGAGGGGCAAAATAAGGCGATCTGAGTTTGCTATTTTGTCTGACAGGCAACCTGATGCCTGAGTCTACTGAGTGGATAAAGTCCACTGGGCTGCCCTCATATGGAGGCAAGCATAAGGAACCACATGCACGGTGGATGCCATGTGGCCTAGCAACTGTAACATTTCCCAAGCAGTGAGGTGAGGTTTTAGCACTGCTTGGGAAGCTAACTGCACAATGCAAAGGCAGCGGGGCTGTGGAAGGTAGGCCCTTGTCTGTCTGCTATCCAACAGAGCTCCTATAAACTCTAGAGACTGAGTGGGAGCAAGGTTGGATTTTGGGAAGTTTATGACAAGTCCCAAATACTGAAGGATGCGCACTGTGGGAGAGAGGGCAACCCTGGCCTCTGGCTCTGAAGGGGCTCGAACGAGCCAGTCATCTAAGTAAGGGAAGACAAATATTCCCAGGGTGCGGAGAAATGCTGCCACCACAGCCATGCATTTTGTGAACACCCTTGGTGCAGAGGCCAGGCCAAAGGGAAGAACCCTGTATTGGTAGTGCTTCCCTTGAAACAGAAAGTGAAGGAACTTTCAGTGAGTTGGATGAATGAGAACTTGAGTGTACGCATCCTTGAGATCTAGAGAACAAAGCCAATCCTGACTCTGAAAGTATGGCAGCAGAGTTCCTAGAGAAATCATTTTGAACTTCTCTTTGAACAGGAATTTGTTCAATTCTCTGAGGTCTAAAATGGGTGTGTCCTCCTGTTTTCTTTGGAATAAGGAAATAGGGGGAATAAAACCATGTACCCCGTTGGGGAATGCGTACCTCTTCTATTGCCCCTTGAGCAAGGAGCACAGTGACCTTTTGACCTAACAGGTCATTGAGAGAGGTCTGAGAATTGAACTGTCTTACCATTGTAGGAGGGGGCATGCTGAGGAAATGAAGCTTGTACCCCTCTCTTACAATAGACAGAGTCCAATTTTCTGCTGTTATCTGACCCCATCTGGGGACAAAATGACATAACCTTCCTGGGATGGTGGAGGGTTCTGGGCCGTTCAGGGCCAGCAAGGCAAAGTTCTTTAGATAGGAGTCAAACCCCTGTGGAGGCTGAGTCTGCTGAGCTGGTTGAGACTTAGTTGCTTTTGTCTTTCTTTGTCTAGGTTGTTGCTGCTGTCCCTTTTGGGCAGACTGACCTAAAACGATGCCCCTGCTGGGTATAGGAGGGATAAAACTTCTTCTTACTGAAGAATGGTTTCTTATAGGATTTTTTCCTCGCAGGATCAGCAGTAGATTTAGACAATCTATCCAAAATGATATTGTCAGCATCTATCTCATTAGCCTTTTCCTGCCAATTCTTGCCAAAGTGATTCTCTCCTGTGCAAGGAATATTCCCTAGTTTATCCTATACCCAAATTTCCAAGTCAGATGCCTGGAGCCAGGCAATCCTACGTGCACCTATGGCAATGACAGAGGTTCTGCTTATACACTCAAAGCAGTCAAAGGCTGCATGATTCACAAACTTGGAAACATACTGGGCATGTTTGACAAGGGCGAGGTAATCTTGCCTCTTATCATCAGGAAGAAGAGGGCTCATAAGCTCTAAATCTCTTGTGACCTCCTTAAGGAACATTCCCATATATAAGATATAGGAACTGATCCTAGCAGAAAGCATGGAAGCCTGGAAGGTTCGATGTCCAAAGGCGTCAAGAGTTTTACACTCACGTCCTGGTGGATTAGATGCATGCCTCTTTGTACTTTTTATCCTTCTCATAGCTGAACCACCACCATGGAATGGTGTGGTAATTGAGTCTTCTGAAACCCTGGACAAGGAGGAACTCGATACATGGTGTCGAGTCTTCAAGAATGAGGAGATGTGGTTAGAGGTGTTTCCCACATCCTTAACATGAGATCATGCAAGATCTCATGAATAGGTAAGGTAACTGCCTCCTTGGGAGCTTTAGGGTATTGCAGGATTTCTAATTCCTTTGCCCTAGGCTATTTTTCAGGAGCCACTGTGATGGAAAAACCTCGGGCCACATCTCGGATAAAATCCTGAAAGGACATATTTATTTTATTTATTTATTTATTTCTCTTATATACCGCGCTCTTCAACATCAGTGCGATTTACATGGAACATTTAGGTTTTACGATGGGGTTAACCGTAAAAATACAGATAACAGGTAACTCAACTTGGATAGTCTAAATTAACTATTTACACATACTTGATACATAGTAGTATTTACATATTATACAACATTTTGAGGGATGTTACAGTGAACATGGAGTTTATTTGTGGGAAGGTCGAGATGGTGCACTTTCATTTGGGTAACATTCGAGGAAAAGGTGTTGTTTCAATACCCTTCTGAATTTAGTCAGTTCCGGGATTGCTCATATGTTGGGAGGCAAGGCATTCCAGTATCTGGGAGCACTGATACTGAAGGCCCTGCTTGCTGTAGCCTGTGTACACTGGGTCATTGTTTTGGGGATTGCCAGGATGTTTATTGCTGTAGTTCTTCTGGCTCTATTGGGGGGGGGGCAATGTGAGTGAGACAAGCGAGTGATGGGGGGGGGGGGAGAGCCCATTTATGTTCTTGAATGTTAGCAATAATGTTTTGAATACGATCCTACAGTAGATAGGGAGCCAGTGGAGACTTTTGAGGATGGGTGTTATATGGTCTCGCCTCGAGGCCCCATTCAGAACTCTGGCTGCAGTGTTCATGGCAAGCTGGAGCAGGCTCAGGGTGGATTTAGGGAGCCCTTGGAGGATCGCGTTGGCATAGTCAAGGTGTGGAATGGTTAGAGCCTGGAATATAGTTCTAAGTCGTCTGGTTGTAAAAGAGGACGTAGATGTTTGAGCGTCCTAATTTTGTGATAAGTTGATTTGACCATGTTGCCAATGTGTGTCTTCATGTTAAGGCTCTGGTCTAGAGTAACACCCAGGTAACGGATTGTGGGCTTGGTTTGAAGCTCTATATCGCCGACTTTTAGGTGGGTTGGTGGGGAGAAGTTAGAGTTTCTGGTGATGAACAGCACTTCAGTCTTTTTGTGTTGTATGCGAAGATTCTGATTCTGGAGCCATCTTTCTACTGCGCTGAAACATTCCGTAAGGGGTGAGAGGTCAGTTCGGTCAGCCTTGAACAGCGTGTAGAGCAGGACGTCGTCTGCATATATCATGCATTCAATGCCAAATGAACGAATGATGTCGCAGACTGGCTGCATGTAGATATTAAACATTAGTGCTGAAAGGGAGGATCCTTGTGGGACACCTTGTTTCTGATGGAATGGTTTGGATGTAGAGGTTTCGGTTCACACATGTTGCCATCTGTCGGTTAGATATGACTTGCACCAAGTTAGTGCTAAGCCGCCCATGCCCTTGTCTTCGAGCCGTTTCAGGAGAGTGTGGTGACATACTGAGTCAAATGCTGCGGCTATGTCTAGGAATATAAGGGCCACGCCGCGCTGGATGTTATCAATTGTGGTGAGTATGTTATTGAAGAGGGTGGTGAGTAGGGTCTCCACACCATGAGCCTCTCTAAAGCCATGTTGGCAGTGGTCAAGAGGAGCGGGTGGAGACATATCCTCTGGTGGAGACATCCTACACTGAGGAGAAGAGGAATCCTCAGGAAGAAGTACTCTGGTATCGGCAGAGCTTTCAGAGTCTTCAGACTAATCCGAGGATTCGAAGTATCTCCGATCCGGGTGATCGTGCAAGGCACAGTACCGGTACCGATCAAAGTCGACATCGGAGTGGTCCGGTACCAACTTGTCGAAGCTGGATAGACACGCACAACTTGGTCCCGGTAGAATACCTGCCGATGTCATGCAGTCAGTGCCGGCACCAGAGTCGGAGCCGGTACCGGTTGAATTGTCTGAAGCGGCATCGAGGGGCATCGAGGCCGTGAGAAGAGCCACCAGACTGCGTTTAATAGCCAAGAATCTCTAGTCTATCAATGCTGCCGATGCTTGGGTATCAGTACCAGATGAAGCACCCGGTACCCCAGAGCATGGCACCAGTAGTTCTGCCGAGGTTGAAGCCTCAAGAACATCCTGGAGCCCCGTTAGTGCTTTGGAAGCCGAAGCCTCCCGCCGGGGCAATTTTGCCGGTGAAAGTCCCTCAAGGGCAATGCCAGAGGCATCTTGATGTCTAGAAGGAGATCTACCCTTTGAGGACCGGCTAGATTTATGTTTAGTTACCTGAGATCCATGGGAGGAAGACAAAGCCCTGGAAGATGTCGATGCCATGGAAGCTGCATCGGAGGGAAAAAGGGTGCTAAGTTTAGCAGCTCGGTTTTGCCGGTCCCTTTTCGACATCATCCCACAGGCAACACACTCAGAAATAGAGTGGTTAGGACCTAAACATTTGAGGCACCACTCACGGGTGTCGGTGACGGAGATGGTACCACCACACTTAGAACACCTTTTAAAACCCAAAGCGGGTTTTTCCATTTTGAAGGAAAATGTTGGGCCTAGTGCCCAAAATGGCGCGTGGCACCTGAAGAAAAAATTACTGGAAAGATTCCAGAAGAAAGTTTTTTTTTGTTTTTGTTTTTTTTTAGAAGAAAAGAACGAACCACCGGCGGTACCGGTGTAGCGTCGAGGTAAGGCAGACGCGACCACAAAAAAGAAGAATAGAAGGGATTTTTTTTCTGCAGTGACAGGATGTGCGACCTGTCGGCTCCGCGGAAAACGAAGAACTGGAGAGGGACAATTGGGAAAGGCGGGAAGGCAGCACGCAGGTGCTGTGGCATGCTCCCAAAAGCTTTCCTATTGGACGCTGGGGAGCGTTCCCACGCAGGCTCCATCGGTACCGACGATACCCATATGTGAAGACTACATTCCTGCTTGTTCCTGGAGATACTGTTTAGTTTTGCGTATAGAGGATGGAATTTCCAGTAGGTTTTGTGCATTTTTTTCTCCTGTGTCTGTTGTCCATTTGTGATTGTATTAGGGTGGATAGGTAGGAGGAGGATATGTCATTGTGCAATTTGAAATCATTGATTATGTGCTTGTACTTTATTCTGGAGGCTATTGGAAGCCAGTAGAGGTTGTATAGGATAGGAGTGATGTGGTCAGTTAGGTTAGCCTTGTTTATTATCCTGGCAGAAACGTTTTGGGCAAGTTGGAGCGTGTGTGTCTTTGAGAGGCCTTGTAGAATACCATTGCAGTAGTCCAGATGAGGATTTACTAGTGCCTGAACTATCGTTCAAAAGTCATTGGTCTGAGGTGTTGACTAATTTTTAATTTGTAGAGTACTGTTCTAGCAATAGGTTTGATCTGAGATGTCATATTGAGAGCTCTATCAATAACACCACCTATATATTTTACTTCATGTTTGACTGGTAGATTGATATTGTGCAATTTGAAAATAGTGGGTGGTGTGAAAATTTTGATTTCTTGTAGTGAATAGGATTTCCGTTTTTTTGAAGTTGATTTGTAGGTTGTTTTTGTTGAGCCATGATTCAGCTTCATATATGCGGTCAGTGATGTTGTTAAGTTGTGGGATTTTTATGTCCACTGGAACATAAACCATTATATCATCTGCATATACTGTACGAGGTGTGACAAAAAAGAAACGAGACTGTGGCAGCCATGCCCATGACTCAATGCCAATTGGCTAACCGCTTATGTCACTGTGTTGTGCAACATCTCGCCACTATTCTGCTATAATATTTTTCATCTCTCTCACTCTGTTTTTCTTTTACAGTTTTTTTTTATAGCACACTGCTCCATCACTGTGTCCCGCAACTGGAGGTGGCAGAAATATGGAGCAAAGAATCAACTTGAAATTGCTAGTTAAGTTGGAGAAGAGCCCAACTGAGTGTCTCCAACTTCTCCAAAAGGCTTATGGAGAAGATGCAATGTCAAGGACATGAGTCTTCGAGTGGTACAAATGCTTCAAGACTGGCCGCGAGGAGGTGGAGGATGACCCCAAGTCAGGACGGCCTTCCATGACAGATGGCTGAGAACATTGACAGAGTGAACCAGCTGGTGTGGAGTGATCGCAGATTGACGGTGCGGATGACAGCTGAGGAGCTCAGCCTGAACAGTGAGTCAGTGCGGACCATCTTGGTGCAGGAGCTGGGGATGCAGAAGGTATGCACCAAGGTGGTGCCCAAGCTTTTATCGGACGACCAGAAGGAGCACTGGGTCAATGTTTGTCGAGACTTGCTAGAGAAGATCGGAGAAGATCCAGTGTTTGTTGGCCGAGTCATCACAGGAAATGAGACTTGGGTCTTCCAGTACAACCATGAAAGCAAGAGACAGAGCCTGCAGTGGAAGACTCGACTGTCACCCAGACCCAAGGTGGCGCGCATATCCAAATCAAGGATCAAGGTCATGCTGATCTTATTCTTAGACCAGAAGGGAGTGGTCCATCATGAGTATGTGCCTGCAGGTCAGACAGTCAACCAGCACTTCTACCAGCAGGTCCTCAATCACCTCCATGACCAGGTTCGGTGCAGCAGGTGGGCTCTGTGGAGAGACAAGTCGTGGCTGCACCACCATGACAGCGCGCCCGCACACACCGCGCTCAGTGTGAGGCAGTTCTTGGCCAACAAACAGATCACAGCTCTCAACCACCATCCTTATTCCTTATATCTCGCACCATGTGACTTCTGGCTCTTCCCCCAGGCTGAAGACTGTGCTCAAAGGAACTCATTTCGCCTCTGTAGAAGAGATCAAAGCCACTGTGACGAGGGAGCTGAGGGACCTCAAGAAGGAGGACTTTACTGAGTGCTTCCGTTCGTGGTAGAAGCCAATGCAGAAGTGCATTAACTCTGGGGGGGGGGGGGGATTACACTGAAGGGGACAATGCATAATTTCTCTGTAGATTTTGTAATAAAACATTTATAGGACAGTCTTGTTTCTTTTTTGTCACACCTCTTATGTGAAAATTGATTTTATGTTTGATGAATATGTCATATATCGGTTGTAGATATAAATTAAACAGGAGGTCCGAGAGGGCTAAATCTTGGGGTATTCCTTGTTCTTGTGGGAAGATGAAAGATGATTCTTGGTTAATTTTAACATATTGGGAACGGTTAGAAATGTAGGACTGGAACCATTTTAGAGCAATTCCAGTAATACTTAAGTGAGCCAATCTGTTCAGTAGGATAGCATGGTCAACATTGTCAAATGCAGATGAGATGTCCAGAAAGACCATGATAAAGGCTTGGTTTGGGTTATCTAATCCGCAGATGAGTGTGTCAAATAAGGCTAAGAGCAGGGTTTCCATTCCGTGGTAAGGATGGAAACCATACTGGTGGGTGTTAAGTGGAGCATTGGCATTGATGTAGTCTTGAAGCTGTATTTGGACTACCTTTTCAATAATTTTCGCTATAAATGGAATACTGGCTATAGGTCTCTATGAGGAGGGATCGTTTTTGTTGAGAGTATTGTTTTTTAGTATTGGGCGAAAGATAGTTTGAAAGCCTCAGGCATTATGTCGTGAAATAGGGATTGATTTACTATGTTTAGTATAACCAGTGGTAGTTCTACTTTAACCGCTTTCTTCCAAGATACTGGACAGGGGTCTAGTTGCGAGGTAGTAGTGTTGATTTTAATGATGGTTTCTAGAAGCTGCTTCTCCTTAATGACGTAAAAGGTGTGCCAAGTGTTTGGTGCTTGCTGAGAATCAATGCTAGTGAGCACTGTTGATGCATTTTTGTTCTTTAGTTTTGGTGCCAAGTGGTCTGCTATGGATTGGGCACTAATATCTGAGCATATCGTTAGGTTTGTATGTAATTTGGTTAAAGATTTTACCATATCAAAAAGTTCTCTAGGGAGATTGATAACTTTGTTGAGTATGGTAGTATGGTGGTCTCTCTTTGCTTTAAGGATTGCATCCTTATAGATGGCTAAGATTGTGGTGTATTATTCTCTATTTCAAGGGTTTTATTGGATCTCCATTTTTTTTTCCAGCTTACGCAGAGATTTGAGGGTGTAGAGATCTTTGGTGTACTATTTTTCCCAATTGTTTTCTGTGAGATCTCTTAGGGAGTGAAGTGGGCATGGCTGCCTTATTTATTGTTGTAGTCCAGTTTTCTATTGCATCGTTAAGATTGTGGGTTTGTGAGTGCAGGAGGGAGGATACCTCAGAAAGGAAATTATCCTTGTCAAATTTTTTGGTAGGGTGTAGAGGTTTTTTTGAGTCTGTTGATAAGGGAATTATGGCGGACATTCTTATAATGAAATGGTCAGATCAGGGTACTGGGCTGGCAGATGGGAAGATGAATTGAGGGTGTGTGGTTAGAGACCTGGGGCAGAATATTAAGTCAAGTATTTCCTTTTGCATGTGTGGGGTGTTTCATTATTTGTATGAAGTCTAAATCTTCCATAAAATCAAGGAAGTCTGTGGATTGCTGTGGAGGGAGAGATGCTAAATTAAAGTCTCCCAGACTAATGTGGGTATTTTTTTTTATTGGGGAAGTACGGGCTGATTCAAGTATGGTAGAGAGGTTGAGGTGATTGTTATTGGGCGGTCTATAAAGGAGACAGATTGCAACAAATTTCTTTTCAATCTTGATTAAGTCTATGTTATCAGTGTTCATGCATATACTTGTGACCATATTGAGGTTAGTTTTAGTAAGTACTCTGCCACCTCTTTTGGTGTCTCTATGGCAGTTGAATAATGTGTAGTAGTTAGTTTTTAATTGGTTTATCAGGACGGAGTCATTGTCGGTGAGCCAGGTTTCTGTGACGCAAAGAAAGTCAGGAGACATATCAATGAGAATGTCACGGATTACTGGAATTTTGTTACGTATGGAACGTGAGTTTATCAGTATACCCTTGAGATGACTGATGGCATTGGGCTATGTGGGGGGGGGAGGAGGTGGTGGAGGTAGTGGCAATATGAATTAGTCTGCGGTGCTGTTTGTTATTGTGGGAATGAGAATTACAGCCCTGTTTGTTTCTGGGGAGTATTCGATTATAGAGAATTAGAAGCTGGACATGTGCGAAGGGGTGGTTTATTATGGAAACTTGGTGTGTCTGTAGTGAGTTGGAGCATGATAGAAGGGTTGTTATGATGAGGTAGGAACATGTTATTTTTATGTTGTTGTTGTTAAGTGCCGTCGAGTCGGAGTCGACTCATGGTGACCCTCTGGATAGCTATCCTAAATTGTGTTCGGTCTTCAGTCAGGCGGCTCATTGTTGACAGACTGGTACCCATAGCTGCTGTTATTGTATCGATCCATCTCATTGCTGGCCTTCCTCTTTTGCGTTGACCTATCTTGCCAAGCATGATGTCTTTCTCTAATGATCTCTCTCTTCGCATGATGTGTCCAAAGTATGAAAGTCGAAGTCATGTCATCTGAACTTCTAAAGAAAGCTTAGGTTTGATCTCCTCTAGTACAGACTGGTTTGTTCTTCAGGCAGTCCATGGTATACACAGTATTCGCCGCCAGCACCATAATTCAAAGGCATCAATTTTCTTCCTGTCTGTCTTTTTTATGAGGAGGTTCATTTTGTTTATATGAGGAGGAGGAGGAGGAAGGGCTGAAACGCCTGAGAAGGCATTTCAGTGGCTTGTTGCCTCAGGTATGAGCAGGGGAGGGGGGACACGTTGGAAATAAATGTGATCTACTGAATCCAGAGGGTAATCAGTAAGATGGTTAGAGGTTATAGAAGGTCAGCAATTATTACATAATTTGTTCACTAGGTTTCTATTGAGTACTGGGGATGTCAGCACTGATAGGGCAAACAGATGATGTGGTGGTTTGACCAACAATAGCAACCAAGAGAGAACACCACTAGTGAACAACAATTGTTACAGAGGTCGTATCATATGTTGACTAGACTTCTGGTGTGTTGATGTGGAAATCAAAACTTTTACCAATAGATCTTCTGAGTGATAAAGGGTTGTAGCCTGGTTGTTGCTGGAAATTCAAGGAGAATCTAGATCCACGCCTCGAGTCCACACCTAAAGGCACTCTGGCGAGGCCCTCCAGCGCAGGCGCACCTAAGCCGCACTGCTTTTTAAGGAGTTCTGTACCAGTTAGTGATGATGTTGAGGTAGGCGAAGCTAATCGGCCACATGCTGTGGAGCGCTTGGGAGAGCTGTAGGAAGGAGTAGGGCAAAAGCTGAAACAGAGCAGGCTCACCTCCTTTTGGCTCCCGATCTGATGGTAGTTGCTCCTGCTGATGCTGAAAGGCTGCTGGAAGGCTGAGAGTGATGCTTCCCTTGGGGGTCTGTGATCGCGAATGTGGCCCCCAGGTGCAGAGAAAGAAGGAGTTCTTACAGCCACGCTGCTTTTTAAGGAATAAGGATACGTGAACCAATATAAATGTACCTAATAAGTTTAGGGGACTTGTTTAATGTTCACCTCAAGTTGAACTCGACAGCCTTAATTAATCTATCCCCAAGGTCTAATAACTTGCTGAGGAAGATAAGCAGTTAAACCTAAAAGTGAATAAAATCACTCTTTTCCCTTAAGTGGTTTAAGGGCCTATAAAATCAAAAGATTCTATCTGGGGTGAGTGGCTGGGAAATACTCTAGATGAAAGTTGGCTTGTTACACTATGCCCTAAATGACTTAAGACAGAATTTTAAAATAAACACAGATTATATCAACTTACACCCAAATAATTTTCTCTCCCCACCCCCAGATTATGAGAATTTCCCAATAGGTAAATATAAGTGCAGGTTCCTTCCCAACAATAGCAATGCTCTTTCAGCAGTACTTCAAACTGAAAATCTCTTCTGATCTAGTTTTTCTCAAACTATGTTCATATCTCCACATTTTTTATTTAGTTCTAATTCCTCAGAACATCTTCCAGCACTTTTAGCCACTTGTTTTTCCATTACCTGCGACTCCACATTTTCTCCCATCTTAGAAAGCTTTGACTTTGAGCCAACAAGAATGTAAAGCGTAGTTACTCACCTGTAACAGGTGATCTCCAGGAACAGCAGGAATTTAGTCCTCACATATGGGTATCGTCGGTACCGACGGAGCCTGCGCGGGAACGCTCCCCAGGGTCCAATACGAATGCTTTTGGGAGCATCCCTCAGCACATGCATGCTGCCTTCCCGCCTTTCCAACTGTCCCTCTCCAGTTAAGTTTGTAGCTGAGTGAAAGGATAGAGGGAGAGAGAAAAGAGACAGAGAGATAGAGACACAACTCCTAGGGGAGGTGGGTGGGTTGTGAAGACTAAATTCCTGCTGTTCCCAGAGATCACCTGTTACAGGTGAGTAACTACGCTATCTCCAGGAACAAGAAGGAATGTAGTCTTCGCATATGGGGACTCTCTAGCTGAAGATGCCAGGGAGATAGCCCCAGGAAGCTGCCACCTATAGTAAGGTGGGCCATGCTTCCTCCCATGGATCTCTGGCATCCCACCAGGGCTGGTGGGTAGGAGTTGAATTAGGTCTGAAAGAGAATTTGAAGAACAGCTTGGCCAAAGAAAGCATCCCAATGGGAGGCTTTATCTAGGCAGTAGTGGGCTGTCAAGGTGTGTATGGAAGCCCAGGTGGCTGCTCGACAAATGTCATCGATAGACACAGAGTGAAGGTTAGCCATAGTGGCTGCCATGGCTCTCACATTATGAGCTGTGACATGGCCGTGAAGAGGAAGACTTACTCTCATAAGCAAAGGATATACATTGTGCAATCCATTTGGATAGAGTTTTCTTGGAGACTGGAAGGCAGCACCTAGTACTGGTAGTGCCTTCAGTTGAGCATGCCTCTGTTGCTGCTTACTTGTATCACATTTAATATTGTTGTATCTCCGCAGAGTCTGCCCTCTCAAATTGTTCCAGCTGCTCCTGCCTGGTTTGTGCCTGATCCCTCCCCCCCCAGGAAGTGGCGCGACCGCGATCCTGCGGCCTCGCTTCATGAGGTATCCTCAGCACAACACATAAAAGCAGAGTGCCGGTGGCACTCGTCGCCGCAGCGCGTGACAGAGGCATGCACCGAAGGAGTGCACCTAAGGAGCACGGCATGCTCCTTAGGTGCGCTCCTTGGGGCCGCTCCGGCAGCAGAGTCACATTCTCCAGCCTGCACATACTCCTCTCTGCATTTGGACTGGTTTGCCTACTCCCCTCCACTCTGCTACAACATCCATTTTTGGACTCCACCACCACAGGTACGTTGCCCTCACGACCTCTTTTCCTCTCACGAGCCCCTTGCTTTTTCATTTGCTCAGTGCTCTCACGACCTCCTTGCATTTTCATCTGCTCAGTACTCCATGGCCTCTATACCCGTGTTGTGGGGCAACTGCCCAGCTGCTTATACTGCCTCCTCTCTTAGTCTTAAGAAAACTGATAGCTCATTCTACCATTGTCCTATGAATCTCAGCCTATGTGTACCCTCCACCCACACCCGTTTTCCACTGGCTACCCCCACCACTCTCCCCCCCCCCCCCCACCTTCCTTTAGACTAGGCCTCCTAAATTGCCGGTCTTTAAGATCTAAGACTCTTCTTATCCAGGATCTTATCATCCATGAATCACTCAACCTCATCCTTCTTACAGAAACCTGGTTGAAGGACGGGGAGGATGCTCTCCTTGCCTGTTGCCTCCCTCCTGACTTTTCGTCTATCTCTGTCCCTCGCAAGGGTGGTGGCTTGGCAGCCATCTTGTGCTCAACCCTCTCTCACACACAGGTCTTCTCTCCTTTATTACACTACCCTGAAGCACTGCTGCTTCACTTGCACTCTTCTCCACCAATATACATTCTCCTTATCTATTCCCCCCCTGCATTTCGCTCTGATCTCTGGGACTCCCTTCTACTAACCGTCTCTGACCTTTCTTTGGCCTTCCCAGATCTTCTCATTGCAGGAGACTAACTTCCATCTTGACTCCCCCTCTTCCTCTAGGGATCAGTCCTTTGTCTCTCTTCTACACGACTTCTCTCATGCAACACGTCTCTTTTCCCACTCATACCGCAGGTCACTCTCTTGATCTACTTATTACCCCAAACTCCTCCACCCTCCTGCTGCAAAGTCTTTGTTCCTCCCATCTACCCTGGACAGATCACTTCTGCCTGACCTTCCATTGCTCCCACTCCAGGTCCTCCTCATCATCCTCTCCTCAGTCGACACATCCCTCTTGCCCATCCCCCCTCTATGGTACTCTCGTCACATTACTCCACTCACTGTTCAGCACTTCCCGCCTGCATCGGAACTTCTTCCCCCCGATTTCCCCTCCCTCTCTCCTAACTCCCAGGCTTCCATTTCGTCATCTAATCTCTCTGCAGCTCTTGACCACCTAGCCCCTCTACAATCTCACCCTCTGCGTCATCGTCCCTCACAACCCTGGTTTCACAATGGTCTTTCTCTCTTACACACTCACCTCCGTCAAGCTGAATGGCTATGGCGGAAGGCTCCCTCTCCAGCTACTCTCTCCTCTTTCAAAACACATCACTTATACTATCGTTCCAAAGTCCACCTCACCAAACAGACATTCTTCTCTAATGCCATCTCTTCTGCTCCTAAACAGACCCGCCACCTCTACTCCACTCTCAAATCTCTTACATCTCTTTGCCCCAACTCTGCTTTTACCCCTGTTCATCCGACCCTTCCCCCACCACTCCTTGCATCATTCTTCAGCAACAAGATCTCATCCCTCAGGGCTTTGCTACCCAACTGCCCCCCTCCTATCTCGTCCCCTCCTCCCACTTCATCTCCCCCTCCCATCTCTCACACACATGGGCCTCATTCTCTCTACTCACCACAGCTGAACTTCTCCAACTGACTGCCTCTTCCAATAAGATATTCTGCCCCCTTGACCCTATCCCTGGCTACTCACTCCCTCCCTTGCACTCATCCCCTCCATCCTCACCATGATTAACACCAGTCTTTCCACAGGCACTTTTCCTCGCTCTTGGAAGCATGCCCTCATTCGCCCCATCATCAAGAAACCCTCACTTGACCCCCTGGTTTCAGCTCACTACCGCCCCGTCTCTAACCTACCCTTTCTATCCAAGCTTCTTGAAAAAGCCATCTTTGCACAGCTGCCTCACCATCTCGATTCCACCAACTTTCTTCACCCCCGTCAGTCAGGGTTCCGACAGGGTCACAGCGTTGAGACTGTTCTCCTTGCCTTCACAAACTCTCTGCACGCAGCTCACGACCATGGTGACTTTTCGGTGGCAGTATCCTTGGACTTATCTGCTGCTTTTGACCTAGTTGATCACTCTCTTCTTCTCCTTCGTCTGCGTGAGGCCGGCCTCTGCAGTATAGTCTTCTGATGGTTTCACTCCTTCCTCTCCTCTCGGGCCTGTGCGGTTCTTTCCTCATCTTTCTCCGTTCCACCCTCTGACCACTTCCCACTGTCCTGTGGGGTCCCCCCCAGGGTTCTGTTCTGGCACCCCTTCTCTTTAATCTCTTTCTAGCTCCACTTGCTCTACCGATACAGCAATCCGGGATCTCCGCCTTCTCTTATGCAGATGATCTAGTACTTCTTCACCACACTTCCCACCTTCACCCTGATCTCTCTATTCTCAACTCTTGTCTTGCAAACATCTCTGACTGGCTCACTTCTAATTGTCTTCATCTTAACCTAACTAAAACCGTTGCAATCTGGTTCATCCATGGCAGTCCTTCCCCACCGCTGGCCCCCTCTTTCTCAGGATCCCCTGTACCCATAGTTTCCTGCTTCCGCTATCTAGATGTTCTTTTCGATTCCGATCTCTCCTTCCAGGCCCACATTTCACATATCACCAAAACTTCCTTTTTTTTCCTTCGCCAAATTCGTGCAATCCGCCCTTTTCTCACATCACCTGCTCTCACTACTCTTCTATCATCACTTATGTCCCGTATCGATTTCTCTAACTCTGCTCTCATTGGCATTACAAAATCACAACTAGATAGGCTACAACTAATTCAAAATACTGCTGCTCGTCTTATCACACACTCTTCCAATCATGACCATCTAACACCTCTTCTTCTGCGCCTCCACTGGCTGCCCATCTCCTTCCGCTCTCAATTCAAATTGTTAACTCTGGTTCATAGAGCCCTCCACACTAGCATCCCTCAATACCTAGCAGATCTTATCACACTTCACACCCCCAGACATACCCCCGCTCATTCCATCTGAACCGCCTTCATCTTCCTTCTCCCTCTTTCGCCCACCTCCAGTCCACCCGCTCATCCGCGTTCTTTTTCATTGGCCCAGCACTCTGGAACGCACTACCCACTTCCCTCAGGTTGGAACCCCATCACATCACTTTCAAAAGGAACCTAAAAACCCACTTTTTTCCCTAGTCTTTGACCTTCCCTCCCCTTGTGTTTGACCCACCTCCCCAACTATAATTGTTACTATGCTTTCTATCTTGTATGCCTATTTACTACCTCTGTCCTATTTTGATTGTAACTTCCTTTCACTTCTTGGCTTTGTGCCTACTTTCTAAGTTATTGTATATTGTGAACCGCTCTGATTGTTTATTTATTTGATATACCTTCCTACTTTAACAAACACATAAACATAAAATGGAGGTACTGTTGATGAAGAGGGTGAAAAGGAATAAGAGTATAAACATCCTTTAGATCCAGGAAGCATAGCCAGTCTTCCCATTGGAAGTAAGGTAACAATGTTCCCAGAGAAGCTATCTTGTTCTTTTCCCTTACAAGAAACCAACTGAGGTTCTGCAGATCCAGTATAGGCCAGAAGCCCCCCCCCCCTCCCCCCCCCCCCCCCCCCCCGGTCCTCTTGGGCGCTAGGAAGTAGTGGGGAGTAGAACCCCTTTCCAGCCTGTGAAGATGGAATGAGTTTGATGGCAAGATTGGTCGACAGAGATTGAACCTCCAGCAGGAGGCGCTCCGTGTGGTGAGGATTGAGGGGATACTCCTTTGGGAAAAATGGAGGAGGAAGCTGATGGAAGTGCAACAGGTACCTGTCTTGGACAATCCTCAGTGCTCAGCTATCTGTAATGGTTAGCTACTGTTGGGCACAGTGGATCAAGCAGCACCCCACTTGCAAGGGGACTGTGATGAGAATGGGTAGCCTGGCCATGCTTCTTAAGGAGGAAACAAAAGCTCCCATCAGATTGCAGCTGTGGTGCAGGCTGGGGCTTCGCCCTTGTAATACTTCTGCTTCATGGGGTAGTTAAGTCTTCTTCCACAAAGCTCTTCGTCAAAGGTGTACAGTTTTCTTGGAGAGTCTGCTCATTGTTAATTGTTCCCTCTCCACAGCCTTGTCCTCCATGGGCTTGCTAGAGAGGTTCTCACCTTGGCAGGGGACATCTGCACGCTTATCCTGCACCCACTGCTCAAGGTCAGAGGACCGGATACCAACAGTGGGCACCCTGGCCACCACCTCAAAGGCGTTGTAGGCCACCCTGCTCACGTACTTCAAACATTCCTACCCATGGAGACAAGGCTGTAGAAGCGGTCCAGTTATGCCCCTCCCCAAAAGCATGGCAGAGAAATTGGCCAAGCTCTCCACAAAATCCTTAAGGTACATCCTCGTGTAGAGCTGGGAAGAGAATTTAGCCCACCAGCATAGAGCCCTGATAACATTTCCTCCCGATACCATCCAGGGTCCGGGCTTCCCTACCAAGAGGGACTAAGGAGTATGTCTTCAAACTCTTTATCCTCCTCATGACAGATTCCACAACCATGGAGTTGTATGGGAGCTGAAGTTTCTCAAAACCAGGTCTCTTATGGACCCGGTACATTGAGTCCAAGCAAAGGCTGACAGGGGACACTGATGGAATTCTCTCATATGCAGAAGAGCAATCTCTCAAGAATCAGGTGTACTGGAACAGTGATTGCATCCTTGGGGAGAGAGGGGTACTGGAGGATCTCTAGCTCCTCCACCCTCTGCTCCTCCTCTGCCTTGAGGGTAAAAGATACGATTTTCACCAAGTCCTGGATGAATTCATGAAGAGAGATATCCTCTGGTGGGGGCTCACAGCATTCATAAGGCAGCAAGGGATCAGATGGTACATATATCCCTATCAGGTTCTACATATCCTCTCCCAGTCATCGCAATCTGAGTCTGTAAGGAAGTTGAAATATCAATGGGTTTCCTCTCTATGTCAAAAGCACTCCGGAGGAGTGGTCGGAGTGTGAGGCTTTCTGTGTTCCAGACGGTGGTCCTCTGATCCAAAGTCACTGGGAGGAGAATTTCTGATAAGCCAGAGCGATTCTGATCACCTAGCTGAACCCTCTCCTGGTGGAAAGAGTGTGGGTTTCAGGTATAGGCTGTACTGCTGCCGGCGGCATCAAGGTACCTGAAGGCATTGGGTTCCTTGCAGCCTGTGTAGCCAGAAATACAGCCAAACTTTGCTCGAAGACCTGCATCCTCTCAGCAAGCAACACTGTCTGAAGCAGCAGGAGCCGGCTTATCATAAAGGGCGCCAATGCCAGCTCCCTCGCCGGGAACTCTATGATGGAAACTGCATTGGGAGTTTCTAGATGGCCTTCATGGGCTCTGGGAGCTAATTCCTTGCACTGTGCAGCTTCGATGATTGTTCCTAGCCCTTGCCCTCAGAGTCTCGCCAAGGTGTGGGGGGGGGGGGGGAGATCCGATGTCTATGTTCATGGGCCTTACACCAGGTACTGGCATCGCCCCTCTACATCGACGGGGCAGAGGATCGAGCCTTCTGGAGGCAACCGTCACTGAAGGATAGCCTCGAGGTCCAGGCTACTGCAGCCCCCCAGCTCCAAGTGAGCTCAGTCTCCACGCTGGGCCATGGTTTTGGCAGAGGCCTATGAGAGCATCGATACCAGTGCTGATGCCATCAACTCAAAGGAATAAAACAGTGATTCTCTCTTTTTCTCTCGATTCTTCACCCTCCTTCTAGTCATCTGCATACATAAAGTGCAGGTGGAGGACTTGTGGTCAGGCCCGAAGCACTGAATGCACCAACTGTGGCAGTCCATCACTGAGATGGTACAGGCACACCTCATGTATTTCTTGAACCTGCTAGCCTGTTTGCTCATATTGGGGAAGATGGCTCCCAGCGAATCAAAGGATGCCAATGGCCCAACCGACCAGGGGGCACGAGAGAAAAGACCTGCATGCTGAAAAAATGAAAAGAAAAGGGAACCCCAAGAAAAACACAGCACCGAGGTACCGATGCTTCCAGGGACGGGCAGGAAGAAGAGAAAAAAAACATGCGATCAAAAAAATGAAACAAAAAGCGATAAATGCAAACCACAAGGGTACTACAACTTTCAGGGATCAGACAGATGAAGGGCTCCACGGAAAAAGAGAAGACAGAGGTAAGATGACTCCTTCGGACGAGAAGACAGGCACACATGCATGATGGACCTCTCAAAAGCTTCCTATGAAAGCTGGAGATTGTTCCCACGCAGGCTCTGTCGGTGACATCAGCCATATGTGAGGACTTACTTCCTGCTTGTTCCCGGAGAATAAGGGAATAACCCTGATGACTGTGTATGGGATAGAATATGTATGTTGCTTATTTGCCGTTACATACTGTGATGCTTATTAAATCTAAGACTTATTATGTATGTTAATTGCCTTTACTTTTGACGATAAGGTCAGAATACAAGCTAGAAAAAGAAATTTGTCAGCAGATGACATCAAATTAATCACTTCACTCGCTCCAGTATGGGGGGAAGGGGGGCAGTAGTGTGGAAGGGAATAAACAGCAGGGAAGGGGATTGAAGACAAGCAGATTAAAATTGCATCCCATAAGGCTGAGTAGGAGTTGGGGTTAGCCTGGATCCATTCAAAGGTCAAAAGGGGATGGCAAACCATTTTTATAATTTATTATATAAATACTTATATACTATATTCTGCAATTATTTTCTTTTTCATGCAATACACCAATTTTATCTGTGTTCAAGGCAAACTGATGGGGAGAAAAGTAGAAATACCATTAAATAGGATTATGTGTATACTGTCAACTACTTGAGCAAAAGCTGAAAAATCACGAACAACATTTCAAGATTTCCTTCCATGCACTTAATGTCACCACCAATTCTCATTAGCTCAAGAAAAGGGAGGGGGGGGAAGAAAACCCATATAATACTGCATATACCATTACCACAGAATACAGCAGCTACCAACATTAAAAAAAAAAAAAGTATTAAGTGCCAGCAAGTCAACGCAGACACATGGCGACCCTGGGTTTCTTGGCAAGGTATAATCAAGTAGATTGCCAGGTCTTTTCTTCCGAGGCAATGGAGGGTAAAGTGACTTGCCCAAGGTCACAAGGAGTGTCGGTGAGAATCCAACCTTGGTCTCTTGGGTATGTGGCTGTTGCTCCAACAACTAGGCTACAATTAGATTTTTGAAAAACTGACAAATGCATGGAAATAGGCAATACCCCTTTAAAGCTTAGATGCTACAAATAAAAAGCACTCTTTACATTCAGGATTGGTGATGTTTGTTGCAAAGGACAAAAACAAACCTGCTTGCAGCTGTTGAGTCTTTGATTTTCTTTCCTTCTAAAGAGGCTAGATGTTGCTCTAACGCATCAAGAAGACTGCTTGGTGCCTGTAAAAGGAAAGTAATTGTGTTCATGAAAGTCAAGCTCAGACAAAACTAATTGAACAGCACAAAATGCTACAACAAAGTGTGTAAAAGGTAGTTATTCACCGGTAGCAGAATTTTCTGGACAGCAAGAAGAGTCCTCACATGAGGATGTTGTCATCTGACAAAGCCCCAAGTGGGAGCTTTCTCAGCAACTTCTAGAAGCTTCACCACCTAAGCGAAAGTCTTCCCACCTGACACCGTGGAGTCATCTTATCCTCAGTTCATCAAAAAGCTGAGGAGAATTCCACTCAGGTACCATGGTCAGATCATTTCATGATACATTTCTCTCTCCCTTTCCAACCCACCAACTCTACTCATGGTAACTACAAATTCACAGAACAAAGATTTCGCCAGTTTAACAAGGAAAGTTTTCTGGAATCTATTTCCCCAAAATTAGACAACACCTCAAACAATCTTAACGATCTTGTTTCTACCTGGAACTCCATTATTAAAGCAGAAGCTAAATATTCAACCTCTAATAAAAGAAAATCTAGATCTAAATTGACTGAGAAATGGTACACCTCTGAGCTTGCTACACTAAAGAAAAACCTTCGGAAATTAGAGTCTAAATGGAGGAAGAAAAAAACCACTGAACTCAGGGTTCAATACTTCACAAGCCTTAAAACCTACAAGGAAGCCATTAACAACACAAAAAGACTATTCCACACTAAAACATTAGCTAATGCCATCAATCGACCCAGAGAACTTTTTGAGATTATTAAATCTCTAACTAAGGTTCCCGATAACACTCCTAACAAAACACCAATAGATCCACAACTCCTTGCAAACCATTTTGCTAATAAACTTAAACTAAGCGCCCGTCCAAGCATTATCTTGACCTCTCCCACACCAAAATCCATCACGGAATGGAGCTCATTCCATACAATTTCCAACAAACAACTGATAGAGATTATATCAAACCTTAATACTACCACGTCATTACTTACTTGACCCTTGCCTGGTGTCTTGGGTTAAAGCAACAAAATCTGAACTAGCCCCATACATTTTGAAGCTGGTAAACCAATCTCTACTTCAAGGATTCATGCCGGATGATCTGAAATACTCGGCTATTCGCCCTTTACTAAAAAATAAAACCCTTAACAGTTCTGACCCTTCCTCATACCGCCCCATTGCAAGCATACCTTTCTTAGCTAAAATTATTGAAAAGGTAGCTCAGACACAACTTCAGGATCATATTGATATGAACTTCCCATTAGATGAGTACCAATATGGTTTCCGCTCATATCACGGAGTAGAAACCCTACTCATATCCCTTCTTGATTCACTTATCCGAGGTATGGATAATATAAAGCAGACCTTCTTGCTCATTTTCCTTGACATTTCTTCAGCCTTCGACAGCGTTGATCATATTACGCTCTTATCTAGACTATCCCAACTAGGTTTAAAAGATACCACTCTTAACTGGTTTAAGTCCTACATTTCTAATCGCTTCCAATATGTCCATTTAGACCATTCCCCCTCTCTACCATTCCCCCAAGAGCGTGGTATCCCTCAAGGATCCTCACTCTCTGCATTACTCTTTAACCTTTACATACAACCTATTTGCACAATCTTTCAACGCCACAATCTAAAATATTTCATCTATGCAGATGACATCATGCTATTCGCCCCGTTAGACATAGCTAACCTTAATTTCAACAAAATCGCCACCTGCCTCTTTGAAGCTGAAAAATGGCTTCACTCAATCCATATGGATATCAATTTCAAAAAGACCGAAGCACTCTTCGTAACCAGAAATACCACCTTCACTCCTCCAACTTCCATCAACCTTATGAACATTACTCTCCCAGTCAAGTCTGAAATTAAATACCTTGGAGTTACACTAGACAAGACCCTAAGCATGACTAACCACATAAAACAGACTGCCAAAACTATATTTTTCAAACTGAGAACTATACAGCAACTCAGACCCCTCATCGACATCAATGACTTCAGAACAGTTGTCCAGGCTCTTATTATGCCACATTTAGACTTCTGCAATGGCATACTCCAAGGAACATCCAAAAAGAATTTACACATCCTTCAAAGAGCTCAGAATGTCACTGCTCGAATAATTATGAAAGCTAAAATATTCGATCACATCTCTCCTATCCTATACGCTCTCCACTGGCTTCCTATCTATAGTAGGATTCAATATAAAACACTTGTCACCACTTTTAAACTCATTAATGACCTAGCCCCATCACAGTTGGCCACTCTACTCCAAACCCCACAAGAAAACAGAACCAGAGAAGAAAACTAACCTCAACATGCTATTAATTCCCATTGCAGTGACAAAATCAAAGCAAATAACCACCAACACTGCTTTTTCATATTATGCTCCCAGCCAGTGGAATAAACTCCCACTATACCTCAGAGAGATTAAAGATCTTACATCTTTCAGGAAGGAACTTAAAACCTACCTATTTAGTCAACACTATAGCAACCTACAACCTGGAACCAAATTTACTACACAAAAACATGCAACAAACCAAACACAGGTCTACCCCACCTAATGCCGGACTTCATTTTCTCATCCACCCAAGTTAGTCTACTCCCAATACTTTATTTATGATCACAAATAACTATTATAGTCTCTTACTAACCATGTAAATCTACCCTTCTGGTTCCTTGTAACATAGTTTTATGACTCCTTGTAACATAGTTTTATATTTCCATTTATGTTAATAACCCTCACATTGTTTTCCATTTAACCTAGTTATTATGTAACCTAGTTTATGTTCACCTAATATTTAATGTAATTCAATATTGCACTGTTCTGCTATATTATTGTTTAAGTTCCTTGTTTTTTGCTCAACTAATGTTTAATGTAATTCAATATTGCACTGTTCTGCTATATTGTTGTTTAAGTTCCTTGTAAACCGCCCCTGATCTCTGGAAGGGGCGGTATAGAAAAGCACTCAAATAAATAAATAAAATATTAGTAGTATTTAGCTTATGCCTTTCCAGGAGAAGATTAAGATGAGTTACATTCAGGTACAGTATGTATTTCCCAGTCCCCAAAGAATTCACAATCTAAGGGGCTTGTTTACAAAGCTGCGGTAGCGGTTTCCAATCGTTATCGGAGCCGCGGCCCCATTGAAATCAATGGGTCCGCAGCTCCGATAACGATCGGAAACAGTTACCGCAGCTTTGTAAACAAGCCCCTAAGTTTCTACCTGAGGAAAAGGAAGGTTAAGTGGCTTGCCAAAGATCACAAGGAGTGCCAATGGGATTTGAATCCTGGTCTTTCTGGCTTTAGGTCGCTGCCCTAACCACTAGGTCACTCTTCCACTCATAGGGGATGTGGAAGGGTTGCAAGGACTTTTCCTGCTGTTCACGGAGAACACCTGCTACAGGTGAGTAACTACCTTTTCTCTGTGGACAAGCAGGGAAAAAAAAAAAAAAAGTCCTCACGTATGGAATTTGCTAGCTACAGGATACCTTGAACAAAAACGGAGATAATATACTGCCTAACCGGGGAAAAGAACTGGACCTTGACCTGGTGTGACAGGAAGTGATCCTGTAACTAGCACCTGTCCTCCAGGTGATGTAAAACCCTCTCGCACCGAGGAAGTTTCTCCAGGGCCATGTGCCCATGAGGGAAGGGTTAGGACAGCCGTTATAGTTGGTGATTCGATCATTCGGCATTCAGATAGCTGGGTGGCTGGTGGACGTGAGGATCGCCTGGTAACATGCCTGCCTGGTGTGAAGGTAGCGGACCTCACGCACAACCCAGATAAGGTCTTAGATAGTGCTGGGGAGGAGTCTGCTGTCTTGGTACATGTCGGTACCAATGACACAGGAAAATGTGGTAGGGAGGTTCTGGAGGCTAAATTTAGGCTTCTAGGTAGGAAGTTGAAATCCAGAACTTCCAGGGTAGCGTTCTCCAAAATGCTTCCCGTTCCACATGCAGGACCCAAAAGGCAGGCAGAGCTCCGGAGTCTCAATGCGTGGATGAGACAACGATGCAGAGATGAGGGTTTTGGATTTGTTAGGAACTGGGTAACATTCTGGGGAAAGGAGGGGCTCTTCCGAAGGGAAGGGCTTCACCTTAACCAGGATGGAACCAGGCTGCTGGCATTAACCTTTAAAAAAGGAGATAGAGCAGCTTTTAAACTAGATAATAGGGGAAAGCCAACAGTCGAACAAGAGCGCATGGTTCGGAAGAAATGTATCCTTGAAGGATACTACCAAAAGCAGAGAGGTTCCAAAAAAGAGTAAAGTAGCCCAAATGCCCTCGAGTATGGAGCAGACAGAGCTTAAAGATCCAAAATTACCCATGTCTACCAATAGCCAAATTAATATGAATAAAATACAGTCTCTAAAATGCTTGTATGCAAATGCTAGAAGTCTAAAAAATAAGATGGGAGAGTTGGAATATATAGCACTAAATGAGAGGTTAGATATGATGGATATCAGAGACATGGTGGAAGAAGGACAACCAGTGGGACACTGATACCTGGGTACAAACTATATCGTAATCATAGAGCTGATCAAATTGGTGGAGGGGTTGCGCTCTATGTTAGAGAGGGCATTGAGTCAGAAAGGATTAAAGTTTTGCAGGAAACAAAATTTGCTGTAGAATTTCTATGGATTGAAATTCCATGTAAAAAGGGGAAGGCGATGGCAGTGGGGGTGTACTATCGACCGCCTGGCCAGAATGAACAAATGGATGATGAAATGCTCAAAGAAATCAAGGAAGCTAACAAAAGTTACAGCGCAGTAATAATAATGGGTGATTTCAATTACCCCAGTATCGACTAGGTCAGTGTCACGGCAGGACATGCTAGGGAGAAAAAGTTCCTAGATGACATAAATGACTGCTTCATGGAGCAGCTGGTTCATGAACCGACCAGAGGGGAAGCCATATTAGACTTAGTCCTTAGTGGAACACCAGATCTAGTTCAAGAGATAAGGGTGTTGGGGCCACTTGGCAATAGTGATCATAGCATGATCACCTTTGATTTAATTAGTGGAGGAGGGATAGTACAGAAATCCACAGTACTACCTTTTAACTTTCGAAAGGGAGACTATGATAAAATGAGGAAAATAGTTAAGAAAAAACTAAAAGGAGCAGTTGCAAAGGTTAAAGACTTACATCAAGCTTGAGTGTTGTTGAAAAATACTATCTTGGAAGCCCAGACCAGCTGTATTCCACGCTTTAAGAAAAGTGGAAGGAAGTCCAAAAAACTGCCAGCATGGTTTAAAGGTGAGGTCAGAGAGGCTGTTGCCAAAAAAGCATCTTTCAGGAAATGGAAAAAAGAGCCAAACGACGAAACCTGGAAACAGCACAAGCACTGGCAAGTCAAATGCAAGGCACTGATAAAGCAGGCAAAGGGAGAATTTGAGAAAAAGCTTGCTGCGGAAGCAAAAACGCGAAATAAAGATTTTTTCAAGTACATTCGTAGCAGAAAACCTGTGAGAGAGTCAGTTGGTCCATTAGATGATAGAGGAGTTAAAGGGGCACTAAGACGACAAGGTGATAGCGGAGAGACTGAATGGATTCTTTGCTTCGGTCTTTACTGAGGAAGATGTAGGGATGTTACCCATGACTGAAGTGGTATTTAAAGGTGCGGAAGAATTGAAGGAAATATTGATACATCGGAAAGATGTATTACTACTATTAGATAAACTGAAGAGTAGCAAATCACCTGGGCCGGAAGGTATACATCCAAGGGTGTTGAAAGAACTGAAATATGAGCTTGCAGACCTGCTATTAGTAATCTGTGAACTATCATTAAAATCATCTCTAATACCTGAAGATTGGAGGATCGCCAGTGTAACACCAATTTTTAAAAAGGGTTCCAGGGGTGACCCGGGAAACTACAGACCGGTGAGCCTTACGTCAGTACCAGGAAAAATGGTAGAAACCATCATAAAGAATAAAATTACTTAAAATGTAGATAGTCATGGCCTAATGGGAGACATGGCTTTAGACAAGGAAGATCTTGTCTTACTAATCTGTTATGTTTTTTTGAAAGTGTGAATAAACAGGTGGACAAAGATGAGTCGGTTGATATAGTGTATCTGGACTTTCAGAAAGCCTTTGACAAGGTCGCTCATCAGAGACTTTTGGCAAAACTAAAGAGTCATGGGATAGGAGGCAGTGTACTACTGTGGATCAAGAACTGGTTAAAAGACAGAAAGCAGAGGGTTGGGCTAAATGGACAATTTTCCCAATGGAGAAAGGTGAATAGTGGTGTACCCCAGGGATCTGTGCTGGGTCTGCTGCTTTTTGACATAAGAACATAAGACATGCCATACTGGGTCAGACCGAGGTCCATCAAGCCCAGTATCCTGTTTCCAACAGTGGCCAATCTAGGTCATACGTACCTAGCAGTTTCCCCAAAAGACACAAGTTCCACAATGCTTGTACTGGGTCAAGCATTGATATCCTGGGTCCCTTTTTAATAGTGGTTTATGGACATATTCATAAATGACCTGGAAAGTGGAACAACTAGTGAGGTTATCAAATTTGCAGATGAGACAAAACTATTTAAAGTTGTTAAAACCCAAGAGGATTGTGGAAAATTGCAAGAGGATCTTGATAAATTGGAAGACTGGGGATCAAAATGGCAGATGAAATTGAATGTGGACAAGTGCGAAGTTATGCACCTAGGGAAGAACAACCCAAACTATGGTTACACAATGCAAGGTTCCACATTAGGAACCACCACCCAGGAAAAAGATTTAGGCGTCATTGTGGATAACATGGTAAAACCCTCGGCCCAGTGTGCAGCGGCAGCCAAGAGAGCAAATAGAATGCTAGGTATCATAAGGAAAGGAATGGAAAATAAAACAAAGGACATTATAATGCCTCTATATCGTTCCATGGTGAGACCGCACCTTGAATATTGTGTGCAATTCTGGTCGCCGTATCTTAAAAAGGATATAGCGTTATTAGAAAAGGTTCAGAGAAGAGCCACCAAAATGGTAAAGGGGATGGAAGGATACTCCTATGAAGAAAGGCGAAAAAGTTTAGGGCTCTTTAACCTGGAAAAGAGACGGCTGAGGGGAGATATGACAGAAGTCTATAAATTAATGAACAGAGTGGAACGGGTAAACGTAGATCGATTGTTTACGTTATCAGAATATAGAAAGACTAGGGGACATGCAATGAAGCTACAGGGTAAACTATTTAAGACTAATAAAAGAAAATATTTTTTCACTCAACGTGTAATCAAACTCTGGAATTTGTTACCGGAGGATGTAGTAAAGGCTGTTAGTGTAGCTGGGTTTAAAAAAGGTTTTGACAAGTTCCTGGAGGAAAGGTCCATAAACCATTATTAAGAAGGGACCCAGGATATCAATGCTTGACCCAGTACAAGCATTGCGGAACCTGTGTCTTTTGGGGAAAAGCGTAGTTACTCACCTGTAACAGGTGTTCTCCAGGAGCAGCAGGAATCAGTCCTCACTTATGGGTGACGTCGGCGCCGACGGAGCCCTCGCGGAGCAATTTTCCCCAGCTTTCAAAGAAAGCCTTTGGGAATTGCAGCGCGCATGCGCGGTCGTCTTCCAGCCCGAAGGTGCCATCTTAGCCAGTCAGATGACATAGCTAAAAAAGACAGCATAAAAAATTTGCAAAAAGAACATAAGCAGACGATTGCAACTCCAAGGGGAGGAGGGAGGGTAGTGAGGACTGATTCCTGCTGCTCCTGGAGAACACCTGTTACAGGTGAGTAACTACGCTTTCTCCAGGACCAAGCAGGAAGTCAGTCCTCACTTATGGGACTCCCAAGCTCAAGGCTACCGGAGACCCTAAGCACAAAATGAGCTCCCTCTAGCTCAGCAGCACAGAAGGAAAGAATCTTCGCTGAATTATCACCCACCGGTAGCCCACATCCGGGATGGAGGGTAGGAGTTGCTCAGACCTCAAAGAGATTACGGAGGACTGCCTGTCCGAAAGCACTGTCCCTACGGGACTCCCTCTCGAGACAGTAATGGACCGCAAAAGTCTGGCTCGAAGACCAAGTAGCGGCCCGGCAGATGTCTGCCAGCGGAACAGAGCGGAGGTAAGCCACTGACGTGGCCTTTGCCCGAACACAATGAGCCGTGACTCGACTTTCTAAGGCGAGTCCGGCTGCCCCATAAGCCCAAGAGATACAGTCCGCAACCCAGACGGACAGAGTACGCTTGGAGACCGGGAGTCCCAATTTATTGGGGTCAAAAGACACAAAAAGCTGAGCAGCTTTACGGTGCTCCCGCGTACGGTCAAGGTAGAAGTTCAATGCCCTTCTACAGTCCAGGGTATGGAGGACCGTCTCAGCTCGGCTGGAGTGTGGTCTGGGAAAGAAGGTTGGAAGTACCACCTCCTGATTGATGTGAAAAGGGGAGACCACTTTAGGCAGAAACTTAGGGTGAGTCCGTGGGACTACCCTATTCTTGTAGAACCTAGTGTAGGGGGGATCAGACACGAGGGCCTGCAACTCACTTACGCGCCTAGCGGAAGTGAGGGCTACCAAGAACAGTGTTTTCCAAGACAGAAAACGGAGAGAACATGTAGCCATGGGTTCAAAAGGCGGACAGGTGATCCGCTGCAAAACCACATTCAGGTCCCAGTTCGGCGCTGGCGGGCGCAGAGGTGGTTTAAGTAGAAGGAGACCTCGGAGAAACCTCGCTACGAGAGGGTCGCTGGAGAGAGGTCTACCGTCCACCGGCACATGATGTGCCGAAAGAGCACTGAGGTGAACTTTGACGGAGTTGGACTTAAGTCCTAGATTAGAGAGGTGTAGCAAGTACTGCAAGATCACCGACACCGGGCAGGAGAAGGGATCCTGAGACTGTTCGGTACACCAGACTGCAAAGCGACGCCATTTAAGGGCGTAGCATTTGCGGGTAGAAGGCCGTCGCGAAGCCAAGACGACCTCCTCCACCTCCGCCGGCAGGAGAAGGGGAGCAAGGACTACCCTCTCAGCAGCCAGGCCATGAGGTTGAGAGACCTGAGGTTGGGGTGCAGTAGGGACCCCTGATCCTGGGTGAGGAGATCCGGTTGCGCCCCCAGAGGGATTGGATCCTCCACCGCCAGTTGCAGCAGGAGCGGAAACCACGGCTGCCTGGGCCAGCGAGGGGCCACCAGGATCATGAAGGCTTTGTCTCGGAGAACCTTGAAAAGAGTCCGAGAGACTAACGGAATGGGAGGGAAAGCGTACAGAAGGCTCCCCGACCATGAGATCAGAAAGGCGTCCGCCGCAACCCGAAGGGGGTGAGGCTGACGAGAGCAGAAGCGAGGAAGTTGCCGGTTGCGAGGACTGGCAAAGAGATCCACCGTGGGGAGGCCCCACCTGAGGAAGAGCTTCTGAACGATCAAGGGATCCAGACGCCACTCGTGCGGCTGGAGGACCCTGCTGAGTTTGTCCGCCAGGCAATTTTCTGGGCCCGGGAGATAAACTGCCTTGAGGAGAATGCCGTGACTGACGGCCCAAGAGCAGAGCTTCTGTGCCTCCCGGCAGAGGAGGAAGGAGCCCGTGCCCCCCTGCTTGTTCACGTAGAACATGGCAACTTGATTGTCCGTCTGGACAAGGACGGACTGTTGGGAGGTCAGGTGGGAGAAGGCCTTGAGAGCTAGGCGGATCGCCCTGAGCTCCAGGAAGTTGATCTGCTGAGCAGACTCCCACTTGGTCCAGAGGCCCTGAGTACGTGCCTCTTGGCAATGGGCTCCCCAGCCCAGGAGGGATGCATCGGTGGTCAGCACCCGGGTCGGCTGAGGTGACTGGAAAGGCATTCCTAATACCAGGTTCGGCTGCCGGAGCCACCACCGGATAGACGAGACCAGCGGCTCGGAGACGCGCACCAGGTCTGCTAGGCCGCCTGTGGCTTGTCGCCACTGCCGGCGGAGACACCATTGAGCAGACCGCATATTCAGGCGGGCATTGGGGGTCACATGGACGGTGGAAGCCATATGGCCGAGCAGTCTCAGGAAGCGCCTGGCGGAGACCAGGGGCTGGCTGCGAAAGCGGTCGGCTAGGTCCATGAGCCGCTGAGCCCTGTCGAGCGGTAGGTACGCTCGCGCCTGAGGGGTGTGCAGCCTTGCGCCGATGAACTCGAGATCCTGTGAGGGGAGCAAAGTGGACTTTGCGAAGTTTATGACAAAGCCCAAGTGCTGCAGCAGAGTCACCGTGCGGCACGTGGCGTGGGTGACCTCCTGAGCGGACGCTGCTCTGATGAGCCAGTCGTCGAGGTACGTTAAGACAAAGAGGCCGCGAAGCCGGAGATGGGCCGCCACGACCGCGAGGCATTTTGTGAAGACTCGCGGTGCGGAGGACAGGCCAAAGGGCAGTACTCTGTACTGGTAATGATTTCCTGCCACCACAAACCTTAGGTATTGGCGGTGGCTTGGGTGGATGAGGATGTGCGTGTAGGCATCCTTTAGATCCAAGGAGCATAGCCAATCTCCCTGCTGGAGGTAGGGCAGAAGGATTCCAAGGGTAAGCATTTTGAACTTCTCCCGCACAAGGAACTTGTTGAGGTTGCGCAAGTCCAGGATGGGTCTGAGGCCTCCTGTTCTCTTTGGTATCAGAAAATACCTTGAATAGAAGCCTTGACCTCTCAGGTGGTGTGGCACCGGTTCCACCACCTGTTCCTGCAGAAGACCTGCTAACTCCTGAAGGAGCAACTCCCTGTGCAGAGGGGGGCGCGGAGGCTCTCCCGGAAAATAGGAGGGAGGGACCTGGTGGAAGTGGAGAAGGTAGCCCTCTCGCACGACCTGAAGCACCCAGGCATCTGCGGTGATGCTGGACCACCCGTGGGCGAAGTGAACCAGCCGGCCTCCGGTGCTGGGGGGAACCAGCGGGGGGGGAGAGGCTATGCTGAGCGAGTCAAAAACCCCCACCCTGCTGAGCAGGGGCTGGTGGTGCAGGCTTGGGGGCTTGCTGCCTACGGGACCCGTTACCCCGTCCCTTGGCCTGCTGGCCCTGTTGGGGAGCTGCAGGGGCCTGATAATGGGGGTATTGTTTGTAGGCAGCTGCCTTCCTCGGGTAAAAGGACTTTTTTCCCGAGCCCTTCTTTTTCTGGGAAGGGGCGGAGGTCTTCCTAGAAAGCCTGGTCCTGGTGAGAGTCTCAGTCTCAATTTGTGCAGCCTTTTCCGCCATGGGCTTGCCAAAGAGGTTTTCGCCTCGGCAGGGGACATCGACCAACTTGTCCTGTACCCAGGGCTCAAGGTCGGACGACTGAAGCCAAGCCTGTCGGCGGGCACCGATGCCGGCTGCGGCCACTCGAGCCGAGGCTTCAAAGCCATCATAGGCTGCTCGGGACATGAACTTTGAGCATTCCCGAATACCCGTGGACAAGGCTAGGAACCTCCGCAAGGGCTCTTCGGAGAGACCAGCGGAGAATCCGGCTAGCTCTTTAGCCAGATCCCGGAGATACATGCCCATGTATAGCTGGTAAGTCTGGACACGACAGGCGAGCATAGAGCCCTGGAAGCACTTCTTGCCAAGGCCATCCAGGTTACGGGCCTCCCTTCCAGGAGGCACCGAGGAGTGCATCTTCTGGCTCTTAAGACGATGCATGGCCGATTCCACTACCATGGAATGGTGTGGCAGCTGTGCCTTTTGAAAGCCAGGGCTCTTGCGGACTCGATAGATAGAATCGACCCGCTTGCTCAGGACCGGCGAGGAGGCCGGACTCTCCCACATGCGGAAGAGTAGTCGTTCCAGCATAGGAGGAACCGGCACAGTAAAGTGTTCCCTCGCGGGAGAGTCATACTGGAGGGCGTCGAGCTCTTCGGCTCGAGGCTCCTCCTCGGGATCCGCAGGGAAGGCCAAAGCCTTGGCCATATCCCTAACGAAGTCCGAGAACCGGGCATCCTCCGGGGGGGACTGCTTCCGAGGCTCGGACTCCGGAGAGTCCGATGGGACACACCGAGTCCGGAAAGAATCAGGTGACTCTTCCTCCTCAGACTCCCAGACCGACTCCGACGAGGACTCGGTGGGGTCGGCCCGGGCAGGGTGCGGCGCCAGCCGCCCCGACGCCGAGGGAGTCGGCGTCGGCGACCTCGGTCCCGAACGGGAGGCCGAGGGCGACCTCGACCGAGGATCGGCTCGGTCTCCGGGGTCGACTTGGACGTCGACGTCCCGGCGGTCGGGGCAGCGACGCCAGCGAAGCCAGCGAGCAGTGCCCGCTGCTGGTCCATGAAGGCAGACAGTCTGCTCTCCAAGGCCGTCAACCTGAGTCCGAGCTCAGGTGACCCAGCAGCCCCCGACTCGGGCCCCGACGGCGTCGGGCCCGACGTCGGCTGTCGCGGAGGCGAGTCCAGAAGGACTACAGGACTTACCCGGGCAGGCATCTCCGACTCCAGGCGAGGTCGCTTCGGGAGGTGCTCCTTCTCCAAGGACCCGGGGCGGCTGTCGGGGCTATGCGACCTGGCCCTCGCGGAGCCAGGAGCGTCCACCGACGCCGCCCTCGCGGGTTTTTCCTTCCGACGATGGTCCCCGGAGGGAGAACCCCGGTCGGAGGAGCTCCGGCGACGGTCCGAGCTGGAGCCTTTCGACACGGAGGCCTCCGACGAGGTCCGGGTACGGCTGGGGTCAGCGAAGATTCTCTCGCGCTGATGCCGCCGACTTCTCAACGCCTTCGAGGACAGTTTGCTGCAGGGCCCACAGATCAGTTCCTCATGATCCGGGCCCAGGCAGCGGAGGCAAAAGTCGTGTGTGTCGGTTAGTGACATATTTCGGTCACACCGACCACACCGCTTAAAGCCACTGGCAGCCATCGGGGGAAAAAGGGGCCCCTGCGAGGTCAAAGGACCGGGCTGCCAGGGAAAACGAAAACGAAAGCTGACTAAGTCAGAAAAACCGAAAAAACGGAAGAGGACTCGAGACCGGCGTCGCGAGTCCGGGCGGGAAAACGATCGGCGTCGAACCGAAAGAAAAAAGTATAAAATAAAGAGGAAAATCAACTTTTTCGCGGGGACAAGACGGGGACGTCTGTAGGGCTCCGCGGAAAAAAGAAGACTGGCTAAGATGGCACCTTCGGGCGGGAAGACGACCGCGCATGCGCGCTGCAATTCCCAAAGGCTTTCTTTGAAAGCTGGGGAAAATTGCTCCGCGAGGGCTCCGTCGGCGCCGACGTCACCCATAAGTGAGGACTGACTTCCTGCTTGGTCCTGGAGAACTGCTAGGTACGTATGACCTAGATTGGCCACTGTTGAAAACAGGATACTGGGCTTGATGGACCTTGGTCTGACCCAGTATGGCATATCTTATGTTCTTATATAGGGGAAATGGAGTTGGATTCTACTCCCCAGATTTCAAAATACTGATTGGCTGAAACAACTGTTACATCAGGAATCCTCATCCAGATAGTAGTGAGATGTAAATGTGTGCACTGAAGTCCACATTGCAGCCTTGCAAATCTCCACTGAGACTGAGCACAAGTGGGCCACTAATGTAATCATGGCTCTGACATTATGAGCCGTGACATCGTCCTCAAGGCTTAGACCTGGCTGAAAATAAGTGAAAGAGAAACAATCTGCTAGTCAACTGACAAGGTGTGGATGGAGACAGCAAACCCCAGCTTGCTAGAGTCTAAACAAACAAAAGCTGGATTAACTTTCCATAGGCCTCTGTCTGCCCCAAGTAGAAAGCTAAGCTTGCTTGCAGTCCAACATTTATAGTATAGTTTCCGCTTTGTGTGAAATTTTCTATAAAGATGAACGAACTAGTAGGCCTGAAGCTTTCTCACTCTGCATGCTGAAGTGACTGCAACCAGAAATACCACCTTCCAGGTAAAGAATTTCAAAGGACAGGTAGTGAGTGGCTTGAATTGAGCTTTCATCAGCTGCACCAGAAACACACAAACACTATGGGTGGCTTATAGGGAGGTTTCAAAATTAGTAAGCCCCACAAGAAGTGATCTAAAGTCTGTACAGAGATATGTTTATCTTCTACACCACGGTGATAAGCTCCAATTGCACTGAGTGTTCCCTTATGGAGTTGGGCTTTAGTCCAGACTCTGAAAGGTGTAAAAGGTATTCAAGCAGCATTTGTGTAGGGCAGGCGAAAAGGATCTACAGAGTGTTCCTCACACCAAACAGCAAATCTCTTCCATTTGAAAGAATAAGATTTTCATTGAAGCCCTCCTGGAGGCCAAAAGGACATTTGTGACACCAGCTGGCAGACAGAACAGATAATGTTAGCCTCTCAACATCCAAGCTGTGAGAGCTAGGAACTTGATGTTGGGATGCAACATCACTCTATTCTCCTCAAATATCAAATCCAGCGCCTGCCCTAGTCATATAGAATCCTAAATGACAAGTTCCAGAAGAAGAGGGAACCACAGCTGAGACAAACAGGCCAATGAGTACCATCATACCTCTGTCTGTTTTGAGCTTCAGGAGTGTTTTGGCAGTGAGAGGTACTGAAGTATATTCATACAGAAGACCCTCCCCCCAACTGAGAAGGCAAGCATCTGAGGCTAATTTGCTGTGTGATCCCAACCTGGAGCAGAACTGAGAAACCTGAGCATTCTGAGGCATTGCAAAAAGTACCATCAAGGGGGTGCGTCACTCTTGACATGTATGTTGTGTTACATCCCTGTCCAGCATCTATTTGAGAGGATTAAGGACAAGGCTCAGTTTGTCTGCCAAAGTGTTATGTTCACTGGGCAATTAAGTGGCTTTCAACCTCATATTGTCAGATGGTGAAATTTCACAACCTGTTTTCCCAACACAGGAGGTACAACCCCGTTCCTCCCTGTTTCCTGACGTAAAAAAGTAAATTAGACTTACCTGCTAATTGTTGTTCCTTGAGTAACTCTAGTCCAGTCCTGGAACCATAGAGTTTAGAACCTCCACCAGCAGCTTTGGAGACTGAAACACTTCATCTCTTTGATGACCTCTGTATAAATAGGCAAGGATCGCCCCTCTCCATCAGTACCTATTGACAAAGCAGACTCAGCAGAGCAACAATTAAGTAGTGAAACAATAGCAATACAGGAACTCACTACCTAACTGACCACCTAACCCGAAAACTCACCCCTTCAGGTAGGAAAATTTTTTTTTTTTTATTTGTTTTTATCTCGCTTTTGTTTTGTTTTTTTTGTTTTTTTTTACAAAAGCTGCAAACTCGGCACTAAACGCTCCCTGGAAGAAAAAGCTCACTTCCCCTGCCAGAAGCAGTGTTGTGAAAGGAATCCTATAACTGGAAGCTCCTCCGAAAAGCACCCCCAATAGCAACCCCAAACATACGGAAGAATACGCTTAAGGCTGGGATTGCAAACAAAGGGCGGAATCCGGGACTGGACTAGAGTTACTCAAGGAACAACAATTAGCAGGTAAGTCTAGTTTACTTTTCCTTCTCGTCCCTCTAGTCCAGTCCCGGAACCATAGAGGATGTAACAGAGCAGTACCTATCCACGGGAGGGCCCTGCAAGCCCAGCCTGAAGCACCGCTGATCCAAAACGCACATCCCCCTCCGCCTGCACATCCAGTCGATAATGCCGAGCAAAGGCATGCAAGGAAGACCAAGTCGCCGCCCTAAAAATGTCCCCTGCCGGCACCAAGCTAAACTCCGCCCAAGACGCAGCTTGCGCCCTGGTAGAATGGGCCCGAAGCCCTTCCGGCATGCACTTGCCTTTCAAAAGGTAAGCAGCTGCGATCGCCTCCTTCAGCCACCTGGAAATAGATGATTTCGCAGCCGCCTCCCCCTTCCGTGGCCCCCCAAAAGCCACAAACAACCTGTCAGACTTACGAAAGGACTCCGTTCTCCGGAGATACCTACGCAGAGAGCGTTTCACATCCAGCAGACGCAACCTACTATCCGCCTTTTCCGGCCCACCACCGGAAAACACTGGCAACGACACCACTTGATTAACATGGAACACCGACACTACCTTAGGCAAGAAAGCTGGCACAGTACGCAACTCTACCTTGCGATCGAAGAACGAGAGAAACGGCTCTTTACAGGACAAGGCCTGCAACTCCGAAATTCTCCGAGCCGAACAAATAGCCACCAAAAATACCGTCTTTGGCATCAAATCCTTGAGGGAAGCCTCCCCCAAGGACTCAAAGGGCCTCCGAACCAACGCTTCCAAAACCAAATTCAGGTCCCATGGCGGTACTACACACCGACGCGGCGGACGCATGAGCAACACGGCCCGCAAAAACCTACGGATGTCCCCGTGAGCTCCCAATACCTGCCCTTGCACCTTGCCCCGCAAACAGGCGAGAGCCGCCACCTGCACTCTCAAGGAACTAGGAGCAAGGCCTTTCTCCACCCCATCATGCAGAAAGGCCAGGATGTGCGGGACCGACAATCATAAAGGAGACAACTCCCGCTCCGAACACCAATTCTCAAAAATGCGCCAAATTCTCACATACACTAACGAAGTAGAACGCCTACGCGATCTCAACAAGGTGGCAATGACTGCCGCTGAATAACCTTTGGCCCTCATCCTAGCCCTCTCAAGAGCCAAGCCGTAAGCAAGAATCGACTCACCTGGGGCATGCGCAACGGACCCTGCATCAACAGATCGTCCCGTTGCGGAAGCCTGAACGGGTCGTCTGCTAGCAACCGCACTAGGTCCGCATACCACGGCCGTCGGGGCCAGTCGGACGCAATCAGCACTACGGGACCCCGGTGACTCTCCACCCGCTGCACGACTCTGCCTATGAGAGCCCACGGAGGGAAGATGTAAAGAAGACCTCCCAACGGCCACTTCTGTGCCAAAGCATCGAGCCCCTCTGACATGCGCTCTCGCCTCCTGCTGAAAAAACGCGACGCCTTTGCAGACTCGAACGTGGCCATGAGGTCCATGATCGGGGGCCCCCATCGGCGCACCAGCAGGGCGAACACCTCCGGGTGAAGCACCCACTCCCCCGGATCTATGCGGCGGCGACTGAGAAAGTCTGCCTCGACGTTGTCCACGCCCGCCACGTGCTGCGCCGACAACCCCGCCAGATGCTGCTCCGCCCAACATAAGAGCTGACTCGCTTCCGCCTCCAAGGTCGCACTGGACATGCCGCCCTGTCGATTGATGTAAGCCACTGTCGTGGCATTGTCAGACAGCACTCTCACCGCCGAGCGAGCCAACCACCTCTGAAACTCATTGAGCGCCAAAAACACAGCTCTCATCTCCAATCTGTTGACTACTCACTAATAGGCTACCTGCCCCCACTGCACCACCCCGAAAACGAGGCCTTTGAACCCCTTAACGGGCCCCGCAAAAAACCTCCGCGGCAACCCGCGGTGCACAAAATGGCCGCCGCAGCGTTTTCCCACCGAAACCAACGCTACCGGCCCATTCCTGACACAGTCAAACTAATTCTGCTCACCCAGGCCTAAGGCGTTTGGAACTCCCCGTGCTCTCACCTTCAGGCACTACTAAGCCCCGGCGACCACAGCTGGAGATGGGAGGCGGCTCTCTCTGCGCCGGAGCTCAGCCGAACTGCGGCTTCGGCTCCGGCGAGGGTAAGACTGACAGCTGTGCTGCGATCTGCTCTCCTGCTCCTCACCCGTTAATGCGGGTTCGAGAGACAGGACGACCGGTGCTGCTCTCACACCACCCCCCCCCCCCAATGCTCGTTTTACCGACGGGTGCCAATGGGGGGGGGGGGAGGAGGGGGAGGGGGTTAAGAGGGAAGAGAAAGAAGCAAGAAGAAAGAAAACAAAGGAAAGGCAAAGAGTCAGAGATAGAGAGAGAAATACAGCCTCTGTCCAGGAACCCAATCAGGGACACCTTCCACAGCAGCACCGGTTCTGAAAACAATAGAAATAGTCCAGAATTATTCTGTGAAAACAACCCCAGATCAACACCTATCTCTGCTTATTTGTGCTGAGCTAGCCCAGTCGCGGACTCAGAACTGCCTCCAGCTGCTTTGGAGACTGAAGTACTGATGGAGAAGGGAGGTCCTTGCCTATTTATACAGAGGTCATCAAAGAGATGAAGTGTTTCAGTCTCCAAAGCTGCTGGTGGAGGTTCTAAACTCTATGGTTCCGGGACTGGACTAGAGGGACAAGAAGGAACATAGCTGTTTCCTGATTGTCTGTTTGAATCAGTATAGTTTGGTTGGATGACGGATCTTTGAAAGCCCTTAGAGCACTTGCTATCGCTCCTATTTCCAAGAAGTTTATCTGATGGAGACTTTCTTGGAGGGGCCAAATCCCCTTGGTGTAGAATCTATTGAGATGAGCTCCCTATCCCAGTTTAGACACATTTGTTGGCCATTTTTGTGGAGTAGGAATTTGGAAGGGAAGAACTTTTGCCAGATTGTTATGAACAGTCCACCATCCAGAAACTGAATGAGTGGAGTGGTGATGGACAGAACGTCTCCAAGATTTCCTGTGGCTTGTGACCATTAGGTTCTTTGAATCCATTGAGCCTATTTCATATGGAGATGTGCCAAGGGTGCTACATGTACTGCTGAAGCAATGTGGCCTAGCAGTGTTAACATGGTGCTAACTGATGCCTTCTGACTCATTTGAGTCTCCAGCACCACTGCTACCAGTGTGGATAGTGTCATGTGGGAGCAAAGCTCTTGCCTGAGCTGTGTCGAGCAGAGCTCTGATGAATTCTAATAGTTGGGTGCGATGGAGGTGAGATTTGGGATAATTGACTATGAACCCTAATAGTTCCAGCACCCAAATGGTGATTCGTGTTGATTTCGGGACTCCTTCTGAAGTGGTACTCTTGATCAATCATCCAAGGGGAAGACATGCACTCCTATTTGTGTAAAAATGCTGATACCATGGCAAGGCATTTGTTAAGGACAGAAGGAGATGACACGAGACCAGAAGGCAGAACACAATACTGGAAGTGCTGCCGCCCTACTACAAATCTGGTATATGCAACCTTTAGATCCAGAGAGGATAGCTAATCTCTTTTATAAAGATAAGGCAGTAGGATGCCTAAAGAGATCATTCTGAACTTCCCTTTGACCAGATATTTGTTCAGATCTTAGGTCTAGGATGGGGTGGAATATGTCCTGTCTTTTTGGTAATCAGGAAATATCTTTAATAAAATGCCCACCCTTCTTGCTCTGGTGGAACAAGCTCGATTGCTATATCATTCTGAAGGACAGTGACTTCTTGCTGACAGTTCCTGATGCTGAGGGTTTAGGGACTAAACCCTCGGAGGGCTGAACAGATGCAGCTTGTAGCTGCTTTGGGTAATTTGTAAAACCCAAGGGTCGGAAGTTATAAGGGGCCACTCTGAGCAAAAAAAAAAGAAAAAAAAAGAGTGAGCCTCCCTTCTACAGGAAAGTTATTCGTTGTGGCTATCGGAGTAGTAACTATGCTCTGCAGAAACCAGTCAAAATCCTGCCCCAGGGTTTTGGCTGGAGAGTGTGCTGGACCTTCTGGAGACTTCCCTCACTTTGGTGGTGCTCGAGGAGTCTGTTTATATTGGGAATAGTGAGAACCAAAGGAATACCAGCGCCTTTGAGAGTAATAGGGCTTTCTCTAGTTACTTCTTTGATACCTCCTGCAGTAGGAGGCTGGCTCAGACTTGTGTCTTGAGAAATTTCAAAGAGCAACATGCTGCCTTTCAAAGCCAGCCTTCTCTTCAACCTTATTACCAAAAAGATTCTCTCCATGGCACAGTACGTCAGCAAGCTTGTCTTGCACTGATGGTTGAAGATCTGAGGCCCAGAGCCAGTTGAGTCTCTGGGTGCCAATACTTGCTGCAGAAGCTCTCAATACTTAATCCTCTGTTGCCTCAGGTACAAAAAAGGTAGATTTGTGAGCCCTTCGGGGACAAGGGAAATATATACCATACTTGAACATACACCGCTTTGACACAGTGAAAAGCAGTATATAAGCATTGCTAAATAAAATAAGATAAAATAAAATGCCGTATCAAAGACATCATAAAGTCACTTAGACCATGAACTTCAAGCAGTCTTTGCCATATTTCATTAGGGAATAATACGGCTCCATTTTCTCAAGAGGGAGAAACTGGGACATATCACCAAGGCATGTTCCTTCAAGAACATGCCCATGTAGAGCTATAAGAGGCCATGCAGGCCACAGCATGAAACTCTGAAATAGTCTCCTCCCAGAAAAATCCAATGTCTGAGCTATCCTCCCTGAGAGTGCTGAGAACTCTCTTGGAGCTTTTGAGAGCAGATTAGACTAACAATGAATGAGGCTTCTTGAATCTGGAAGCCTTTGAACTCTGTACATGGAGTCAAGCCTTTCTAATAATTGGAGGTACAGAGAGGAGGGGGAGTCTCCCATATTCTCATCTATACTCTCTGAAGGACGAGTTGCATGGGCACTGTCCCCACTTTCTTAGAGACAGAAGAGTATAGGAGGATCTCCAAATTTCTGCCCTAGTCTCATCCTCAGTCTCCAAAGAAAATGGTATGGCCTCAGCCATATCCCATAGAAAATCTTGTCCTGTCATGTCCTCTGGAGGGGACTTTAGTCTCGCATGAGGAGAACGGTCAAAGGGGAGTTCTGAAGATCTATCCTCTGACAGACCTACAGATTCATCTGTGATCCAGACTTCTGATTCAGACTCAGAGAGGAAGTCAAAGTACTTCTGAGTATCAGCCTGGACGATTCTTCTTCCCTGTGGTGATCAAGAGTCCTCTGAGAGCATTGATACTTTTTTCAGAACTAGGGCCATATTGAACCCTGATGCACTAGAAAGTGATATCGGCCAGGCAGGATCCAGTGTTGGAGCACTTTGATTCCCCAATGCCAATGGCTCTCCTGCAGGCACTTTATGCATCTCAAATATAGGCTGAATGTCTGTAGATGCTGATGCAATCTTCATCAAGGCACTGAAGTGCAGCATAGAAAACAGCATCATTCTGTCTGACAGCCTCCAGGTGGTGTCTGTCCAGGCTTGCTATCTCCAAAGGTGTTGGGCCTAGAGTAGCCGATGTTCCCAAAACCTGGGAGGGTGTATCACAGACTGGCCTCTGCTATCAGTAGGCTTTCACTGCCCTTCTGATGTTTTGGAGGATGAGTTCTCTCCCCTTTTGAGCAGCTTAGAGGGGCGCTCTTGCGAAATTCCTAGCTCTTGACACCATGCCTCGGAGAGCTTCAACGTCAATGCACCAAGGCCTCCACCCAATATTCAACATCTTTTCCCTTTGGTGTCAAAGACTAAGTTGAATCCTTCTTCACCTTCAGGCAGACATTGAGAAGTAGTCAATGCTCCAGGGACCTTATCAGTGCTCAGCTCAAAGTGGACTCAAGGGCTTCTCAATGCCAATGTACCACAACATCCAATGCAGCTACTGTAGTGAGACCGATGCCAATAGACTGGACTTGCAATGTATGCCCTTGAGTCAAGGCGGACTCCTGGCAATCCAGCAGTCCCTGGGTTTTCTTGGCAAGGTGTGAACAGAAATAGAATGCCAAGCCTTTCTTCTGAGGCAATGGAGGATAAAGTGACTTGCCCAAGGCCACAAGGAGTGTCAGTGAGAATCAAACCCTGGTCTCGGATACCAGACTACCTGCTTTAACCAGTAAGCTACTTCTGCACTACTTAGAAAGTGCCAAAAATGATGTTGCACTGTTTCTCCTCAGCCCTTCAGACCTCTTTTCATCCTCTGCAAACAAAATCTACAAGAGGAGGGCTCATGATCAGGCCAACTATGAATTTCCATTGTGGATATGGTCCTCGAGCATCTGAAACCCACTGGCAAGTTTGTGGGAAAGGTAATCCAGAAAGATATACGCAGCACAATACAGTTGATTTTGATACAAAAAAACAGAAGAGTAAAGCTGCAACCAGAGCAGCAATGCCTAAGGGGGCCTGAAGAGCCACAAAAAATAAAGGAATCTTTAAACGATCAAAAAGACTAAGCTAAGGTAGGAACTATAGGTGAAGCAGTAAAGCCACTACGGCAGAAAGCAAAAACTTGAGAAAAAAAAGCTAATTATGACAGCAGAAAAGCATTATATTTACAGAACAATTCAAAAGCATGTCTGAGGGGCTGCATGGAACAAATGGTCTGAGGATAAGATGGCATCACAGTAGCAGGCAGGCAGTACACTGGAAGGAGTTGGGAAAAGTTTTGCGTGAGGCTCCATCAGATACCACCCATAGATGAGGGCTTTTTTTCCTGCTTGTCCACAAAGAAAAAAATTAGTACAACTGGATATGTACAAAATACAGCCAGTCAAATTATTTTTGATATCCACTATCTGACAAGATAATGCAATATATTTTGGCAGAACTGAAACAATCATTTTTTGTTAATATTAGTTTAAAGTAGAACATTTCCCTATTATTTTCTGATCTTTCAATATTTTGATGCTTTTATGCAATATGCTATTAAACAAATGGGAAATGGGTTTAGCATATCATGTCAAGCTGAAAGAATAATGGCAGAGGATATTCAGCAAGGTCAGCTAACACTGCTAATGTAGTTAGCTGCTGGTGCTGAAATTTAAACCCAGATATTCAATGTTGGAGTCATATCCAGCCCCAGCATTGAATATCCAGGTTCACCATATTGCTGTGAGGCTAACCTGTCATCAGTGATAATGAACCGCAGCCCGGTTAGCTGACACGGCGAAAGTTAGGCCAGGGTTTTCTGTACCCCACTTTCACTACGTATTGCTAATCAGGCCACAGCTCAATATCATCACTTCCCGGTTAAGGTAGTTACTCACCTGTAGCAGGTGTTCTCCATGGACCGCAAGAATAAGTCCTCACGTATTTATTTTTATTTATTTATTTAGTATACATTTGTATACCGCTACTTCCAGCGATCAGCAGCGGTTTTTGATTACAGATTGGAAAAATTGTCAAATCATGACAGGAAATTTTTGAGGTATAAACACATTGATTAGACAGGAAAGCACAGCACACAGAGAACTATTTTACAGGGAACATGGGCTATGGAGGGTTAAGTGGCTTGCCCAAGACCACAAGGAGCACCTGTGGGACTAGAAACCCCAGTCCTTCCGGCCCAAGGTTGCTGTCCTCTAGTGGGATTTGAACCCCCGACCTTCCGGCCTGAAGTACCTTGACCCAACCACTAGGCTACTCCTTCACTCCACGTATGGGTGACATCATAGAGAGCACCATGCAGGAACACTTCCCAGCTTCTACTGGAAGCTTTTGGGAGACTCCACCACGGCTGTGCCTGTCTTCCTGCCTGCTGCAGCATCATATTCTCCAGAATAACAAAGCTGTAGCAGAAGACAACTCCTCGGGGAGGTGGAAGGGTTGTCAGGACTTATTCCTGCTGTCCATGGATAACACCTGCTAGAGGTGAGTAGCTACCTCAGGGGGCAATGAGTTGGCAGTTCGGTGAAGTGCAACCTGTAGCCACATTGGACTATATGCAGCACCCACGTGTTCGAAGTGATGATGGGCCACCTGTGCACAAAGAGTGTGAGCTATTCCCCCCCCCCACACACCAACACAGGGTCCCCCGCTGCAGACACCAGTAGATTGGCTGTGCTCCAAAGGAACCAGTCAAAACCCCGCCCCCAGCTTGGGTTACAGGGTGGACCGAGTCTCATGGGGCTTCTCCCGACGTTGCAGGTGAGGAGCCTGAAACGTCTGCTGGGAGGCTTGAGGCCCAGGAAAGTACCTGTGCTTATGTGGGTAGTAGGTCTTGTTCTGGCCATCCCCCTGATACTTACAGACATAGAGATTAGACTTGCATCTCGAGAGCATGGTGAGGGTGATGTGCTGCAGCCAGCCAGCCTTCTCCTCCACCTGCCCTCCAAAGAAATTCTCATCCTGGCATGGCATGTCCACCAGCTTATTTTCTAATGGCTGCTCCAGGTTGGAAGGCTAGGTGAGGCAATGGGCTCCAATACCCATGGCCGCCGCTCCTCAGGCCATCTCAAAGGCATCATATAGTGCCTCGAACAAGAACTTCGAGCAGCCCTTGCCATGACCCACAACTATGTGATAATGCTCCAGTTTCTATGAAGGGAGGAACGGACACAGGTCGGCCAGATCACGCACGTCATCCTTCAGGAACAGTCTCACGTAGAGCTGATAAGAGTGTATTCTAGCCATGCTCTGGAAGCACCTCCTCCTGAAGGAGTCCAAAGTCCAAGAATTCCTACCCAGGGGCATTGAGGAATGAGACTTGATGCTCTTAATCTGTTTAAGGGTGGACTCTACCACTGAGGAGTGGTGCGGTAGCTGAGGCTACTCAAAGCCCTGGGCCTTTTGAAACCAGACAGCCAGTCCAAGGTGTGATAAAGGTGTAAAGACAAAGCCTTTATTAATTCAGGCCATCCGTCCCTTTCTTTCTTCCACTTCTCTTACCACTCTCCTCCTCTCCCTCATCATTTCTAGATTGGACTACTCAAACATAGTTGATATCTGGGAAAAACAAGAAAAACAATGTCAACTACAACTCTTACAAAATATCGCTGTCCGCAATCTCATTCATGCCTCCAGATATGACCATGTTTCTCCACTCTTAATCCGGTATCACTGGCTTCCATAGAAAGCATAGTTACTCACTTGTAACAGGTGTTCTGCGGGAAAGCACAGTTACTCACTTGTAACAGGTGTTCTGCGGGAAAGCACAGTTACTTACCTGTAACAGGTGATCCCTGGGAACAGCAGGAATAAGTCTTCACATATGGGTATGTCGGTACCGACGGAGCCTGCGCGGGAACGCTCCCCAGCGTCCAGAAAGCAAGCCTTTGGGAGCATCCCACACGCATGCGCGCTGCCTTCCTGCCCATTCACTTCCCTCTCATCAGTTGGGTTTGTAGCTGAGACCGAAGGAGGGAAGTAGACAAATTAGAGAGGGAGAGAGAGAGAGAGAGAGAACGAGAACTCCTCCTAGGGGAGGTGGGTGGGTTGTGAAGACTTATTCCTGCTGTTCCCAGAGATCACCTGTTACAGGTAAGTAACTGTGCTATCTCCAGGAACAAGCAGGAATGAGTCTTCACATATGGGGACTCCCAAGCTAGAGATGCCTAGAGGAGGTCCCAGCATGTTGCAAATCTAATGGATGGGCCATGCTATTTCCCAGAACCTCAGGCATCCAAGGGATGGAGGGTAGGAGTTGAATTAAAAAGTGTGTGCTGTGGAACAGCTTGACTAAACAAGGCGTCTAGAGGGGAGTCCTTGTGTAGATCATAAATGTTAGTAAATATTGAATTCCAATTTTCTAATGTGGACCTTACTCAAAAGTATTGCGAAAGTATTTGTTGAGACTAATATGGGTCTGCTGCTAAGAGCCAGTACATTATCCTCAAAGAAATTACCTCACTGTGAAGTAGAGGAAAATAAATTTTGCAATACAGGCAGAGATCAGAAGCCTTAATGGCAAGAACTAATCCCAGAAGAAAAAACTGGGGGAGTTTAATGAGGTTGGACTTTGGAGGAAAAGCTAAAGCTTCTGTAGGCCAAAGTTTAAAGCTCTTTGTCCTTGGAGCAGAATAAGGCTCTAGGAAAGAGAGGAGATAAATCGGACTGGTTTGGACGAAAAGGTAGAAATACGCCTTGCAGAAAAAGGATGGGTCTTTAAGACCCCTTTATCCAGATGAAAGAAAAACATTTGTAGTAGGCGGTGCAGCCTCCAATTTCTTGAAGATCAGTAATGTCACCTAGGATAATGACTTTACATGGAGAGCTTCAGATGTAATGTAACCGGAAAGGTTATGGTAAAAGAGGGTAGTTTCTAATTACCATAGAAATTGGTTGTCCATTTAAAACCCTATGGTATGGACGGACATACATACATAGAGATAGAGATTGAGATTCACTTAACAAGAAGGGGTAAGACCTGCTTGAGAATATAGAGAGAATCTCTTTCTGGTCATAAGTGGAAGAACCATGGAGAAGGTTTCATGGAAACCAGTGGAATGTTCTTACTTATAAGGAGAGGTCTAGATTTCTTTAAAAATTCTAGCCTTTGAATAACCAGGAATGGAGACCTACGTGAAGGGGTGTAGAGGAGATACTTAGTCTGAAGACAACAAGTCTGGATAGCGTAGTTACTCACCTTTAACAGGTGTTCTCCAGGAGCAGCAGGAATCAGTCCTCACATATGGGTGACGTCGGCGCCGACGGAGCCCTCGCGGAGCAATTTTCCACAGCTTTCAAAGAAAGCCTTTGGGAATTGCAGCGCGCATGCGCGGTCCCCTTCCCGCCCAAGGGTGCCATCATAGCCAGTCTGATGACATAGCTAAAAGACAGCTTAAAAATTCTTTAAAAAACTAAATGATATGATTGCAACTCGAAGGGGAGGAGGGAGGGTTGTGAGGACTGATTCCTGCTGCTCCTGGAGAACACCTGTTACAGGTGAGTAACTACGCTTTCTCCAGGACCAAGCAGGAAGTCAGTCCTCACATATGGGACTCCCAAGCTTAAGGCTACCGGAGACCCTAAGCACAAAAATGAGCTCCCTCTAGCTCAGCAGCACAGAAGGAAGGAATCTTCACTGAATTATTACCCACCGGTAGCCCAACATCCGGGATGGAGGGTAGGAGTTGCTCAAACCTCGAAGAGATTTCGGAGGACTGCCTGTCCGAAAGCACTGTCCCTGCGGGACTCCCTCTCGAGGCAGTAATGGACCGCAAAAGTCTGGCTCGAAGACCAAGTAGCGGCCCGGCAGATGTCTGCCAATGGAACAGAGCGGAGGTAAGCCACTGACGTAGCCTTCGCCCGAACACAATGAGCCGTGACCCGACTTTCTAACGAGAGTCCGGCTGCTCCATAAGCCCAAGCGATACAGTCAGCAACCCAGATGGACAGAGTACGCTTGGAGACAGGGAGCCCCAATTTATTGGGGTCAAAAGACACGAAGAGCTGAGCAGCTTTGCGGTGCTCCCGCGTACGGTCAAGGTAGAAGTTCAACGCCCTTCTACAGTCCAGGGTATGCAGGACCATTTCAGCTCGGCTGGAGTGTGGCCTGGGAAAGAAGGTCGGAAGTACCACCTCCTGATTGATGTGAAAAGGGGAGACCACTTTTGGAAGAAATTTAGGGTGAGTCCGTAGGACTACCCTATTTTTGTAGAACAGAGTGTAAAGGGGATCAGACACGAGGGCCTGTAGTTCACTTACGCATCTAGCGGAAGTGAGGGCTATCAAGAATAAGGTTTTCCAAGAAAGAAAACGGAGAGGACAGGTAGCCATAGGTTCAAATGGCGGACAGGTGATCCGCTGCAAAACCACATTCAGATTCCAGTCAGGCGCTGGCGGGCGCAGAGGTGGTTTAAGGAGAAGGAGACCTCGAAGAAACCTTGCCACGAGAGAGTCGTTGGAAAGAGGTCTGCCGTCCACCGGCACATGATGTGCTGAAAGAGCACTGAGGTGAACCTTGACGGAGTTGGACTTAAGTCCAAGATTAGAGAGGTAGAGCAAGTACTGCAAGACCACCGACACCGAGCAGGAGAAGGGATCCTGAGACTGCTGGGTACACCAAACGGAAAAACGACGCCATTTAAGGGCGTAGCATTTGCGGGTAGAAGGTCGCCGGGAAGCTAGGACGACCTCTTCCACCTCTGCCGGCAGTAGAAGGGGAGCAAGGACTACCCTTTCAGCAGCCAGGCCATCAGATGTAGAGATCTGAGGTTGGGGTGTAGCAGGGACCCCTGATCCTGTGTTAGGAGTTCTGGTTGAAACCCCAGAGGGAACGGAGCCTCCACCGCCAGTTGCAGCAGGAGTGGAAACCACGGCTGTCTGGGCCACCGAGGAGCTATCAGGATCATGGAAGCTTTGTCTCGGAGAACCTTGAAAAGAGTTCGAGAGATTAGCGGTATGGGAGGAAAGGCATACAGAAGGCTTTTCGACCATGAGAGCAGAAAAGCATCCGCCGCTACTCGGAGCGGATGCGGCTGCCGAGAGCAGAAACGAGGAAGTTGCCCGTTGAGAGGACTGGCAAAAAGATCCAGCGTGGGGAGGCCCCACTTCAGAAAAAGTTTCTGAACTACCAAGGGATCCAGGCGCCACTCGTGCGGCTGGAGGATTCTGCTGAGTTTGTCCGCCAGGCAATTTTCTTGGCCTGGGAGATAAACTGCCTTGAGAAGAATGCCGCGGCTGACGGCCCAAGAGCAGAGCCTCTGCGCTTCCCGATAGAGAAGGAAGGAGCCCGTGCCCCCCTGTTTGTTCACGTAGAACATGGCAACTTGATTGTCCGTCTGGACAAGGACGGACCGGCGAGAAGTCAGGTGGGAGAAAGCCTTGAGAGCCAGACGGATTGCTCTGAGCTCCAGGAAGTTGATCTGCTGCGCAGACTCCCACGAGGTCCAGAGACCTTGAGTACATGCCCCTTGGCAATGCGCTCCCCATCCCAGGAGAGAAGCATCGGTCGTCAGTACTTGAGCAGGCGGAGGAGATTGAAAAGGCATTCCGAGTACCAGGTTCGGCTGATGAAGCCACCACTGCAGAGAAGAGGCCAGCGGGCCGGAGATCTGCACTAAGTCGGCAAGGCCACCCGTGGCCTGTTGCCACTGCTTGCGAAGGCACCACTGAGCAGGCCGCATATTCAGGCGGGCGTTTGGGGTCACGTGGACGGTGGAAGCCATATGGCCGAGTAGTCTCAGAAAGCGCCTAGCCAAGACCAGAGACTGGCTGCGAAAACGGCTGGCTAGGTCCATGAGCCGCTGAGCTCTGTCGAGAGGCAGGAAAGCTCGCGCCTGAAGAGTGTGTAATCTTGCGCCGATGAACTCGAGATCTTGCGAGGGGAGCAAAGTGGACTTTGCGAAGTTTACGACAAAGCCCAAGTACTGGAGAAGAGTCACAGTGCGGTGCGTGGCTTGTGTGACCTCTTGAGAAGACGATGCTCTGATGAGCCAGTCGTCTAGGTAAGGAAAAACAGAGGCCCTGAAGCCGGAGATAAGCCGCCACCACCGCGAGACATTTTGTGAAGACTCGTGGTGCGGAGGATAGGCCAAAGGGCAGTACTCTGTACTGGTAATGATTTCCTGCCACCACAAACCTTAGGTATTGGCGGTGGATTAGGTGGATGAGGATGTGCGTGTAGGCATCCTTTAGATCCAAGGAGCATAGCCAATCTCCCTGCTGGAGGTAGGGCAGAAGGATTCCAAGGGTAAGCATCTTGAACTTCTCCCTCACGAGGAACTTGTTGAGGTTGCGCAAGTCCAGGATGGGTCTGAGGCCTCCTGTTCTTTTTGGTATTAGGAAATACCTGGAATAAAAGCCTTGACCTCTCAGGTGGTGGGGCACCGGTTCCACAGCCTATTCCTGAAGAAGACTTGCTAACTCCTGAAGGAGTAAGTCCCTGTGCAGAGGGAGTCGTGGAGGCTCTCCCGGAAAATAGGAGGGAGGGACCTGGTGGAAGTGGAGAAGATAGACTTCTCGCACAACATGAAGCACCCAGGCATCTGATGTGATGTTGGACCACCTGTGGGCAAAGTGGACCAGCCGGCCTCCTGTGCTGGGAGAAACCAGCTGAGGGGGAGAGGCTATGTCGATGAAGTCAAAAACCCCCACCCTGCTGAGCAGGGGCCGGTGGTGCAGGCTTGGGGGCTTGCTGCCTACGGGACCCGTTACCCCGTCCCTTGGCCTGCTGACCCTGTTGGGGAGCTGAGGAGGCCTGATACTGAGGGTAGTGTTTATAGGCAGCCGCCTTCCTCGGGTAAAAGGACTTTTTTCCCGAGCCCTTCTTCTTTTGGGAAGGGGCAGAGGTCTTTCTAGAGAGCCTTGTTCTGGTGAGAGTTTCCGTCTCGATTTGCGCAGCCTTCTCAGCCATGGGCTTGCCAAATAGGTTCTCACCTCGGCAGGGGACATCGACCAACTTGTCCTGCACCCAGGGTTCAAGGTCAGACGACTGAAGCCAAGCCTGTCGGCGGGCACCGATGCCGGCTGCGGCCACTCGAGCCGATGCTTCAAAGCCATTATAGGCTGCTCGAGAAATGAACTTGGAGCATTCTCGAATTCCAGTGGACAAGGCTAGGAACCTCCGCAAAGGTTCCTCGGAAAGTCCAGCAGAGAATCCGGCTATCTCCTTAGCCAGGTCTCTAAGGTACATGCCCATGTAGAGCTGGTAGGTCTGGACACAACAAGCAAGCATAGAGCCTTGGAAACACTTCATACCGAGGCCATCCAGGTTGCGGGCCTCCCTGCTGGGAGGCACCGAGGAAGGAAAGAGACCGGCATCGAACCGAAGAAAAACTTAAAATAATTGAAGAAAATTAACTTTTCTGCGGGGACTGTGAGACAACGTCTGTAGGGCTCCGCGGAAAAAAGAAGACTGGCTAAGATGGCACCCTTGGGTGGGAAGGGGACCGCGCATGCGCGCTGCAATTCCCAAAGTCTTTCTTTGAAAGCTGGGGAAAATTGCTCCGCGAGGGCTCCGTCGGCGCCGACGTCACCCATATGTGAGGACTGACTTCCTGCTTGGTCCTGGAGAACCTTCTATAACTTCAGTGTAGTAGCTGGAGAAGACGACGCAATATAAGGGGATACCATATTTGCCCATCTATGAGGGCAATATGAGTATCATGCGTTCTTTGTTCAGCATAAGCTTCAATGAAGTATTGGGAATTAGAAGGAATGCACTAGACAAGGACCGACTGCAGTGAAAAGGAATGCATCCCTGTTGTAAGAGTTCCACTGGAGATGTGGAACAACCCAGGGAATTGAGCAATTCTTTATGCTTTCACGTGGTCTAAGCCCTGGTTCCTTTTCCTTAAAAGGAAATTTTAAGGAAGATGGTAAGAGTAGGAAAAAACCAGTCATGTAGGAGCATGACTGGGCAAAGCCTTTTTAACCATCTGGAAGTTACCTACTAGGAATGGCTCTGACGCTCTCTGGCAAAGGCCCATAGTTGCAGAGCTTTTTTGTATAATTGCAGAGAGCATGTTGTAGGTTGCTTAGGTGAGATCTGGCTGTTTAATTGCCAGTGTGCAACCTAATCTATTCTGTTGGAGCCAAAAAGAATTGAAGATGGCTAAGAATAGTAGACGGGCCGGTTGCCTGCAATGATAAATTGTCCAAGTGTGTTTTGGAACCTCTCTTGGAATTATTTGTTGTTAAGGCAGCAGAAACAGTTAGGTCCTATAGATTGGAAAAGGACAGACAGACATAATTAGGAGTGGTAAAACTCAATTATTGTCTGATAAGCTGTCTTAAAAGAAATATTTGAGAAGATTGCAAAGGGGAAGAAAGCTCTGTATGGAAACCATTTACTGGAGTAGGTACTGAAGAAAATCCTATGGGCTTAAAAAGTAAGCCCTCCAGTTGAATAGTATCACTCTTAAAGACTGAATGTCTCGACTAAGAGGGATAGAAAGTAATACAGAGTTGAGAAGACTTACAATTTGGTAAGTTCCTGAAAAGGTAAAGACCCCTTTGCAGTCAAAACTATGAGATATCCTCGTACAGGAAAACTGTCAAGGTGAAGGGCATAGCCTACCTTGTTGTTAGTTCTAACTTCTCTTTTTCCTTCAAAAAAGGAGAGGAGAAACCTGTTACCTGTAGGGCATGATTGTACTCAATAGCTCTAGGAGCTAAAAGAATGGATTTCTCTTGTGGCAAGAGATTCATGACTAGAGTCGAGGATTGAGTCAGTATCACTGATCTCTCAGTAAGGATGAGATGAACTGTAGATGCTTCTGTTGATAAGAAGTAGGTTACCGGTTCTAAACATCAAACAGGAAAAAGAGATTTAATGAATAAAATATCAGAAACCCTGTGACTGCTGGGTTTGCTGAGCCTGTTGAGGTTTTGATTTTCTTAGCCTGGTTTGATGTTGCCCTTCTTTGGAAACATCTGCATGATGGATAGAAGATGAATAAAACTTTTTTTCCCCTAGGGGGATAAAGTTTCTTAGGAGATTTTTTACTAGCTGGGATAGAAGAAAGTTTTGACAATCCTCTGAAAGCAACAATATTAGTGTTTAACTGATTAGCTTGGAATAAAGCATCCTTGTTAAAGAGATTTTCACCAGTACAAGGAGTATTTGTCAGCCTTTCTTGTACCCATTTGTCCAAGTCTGAAGCTTGGAGCCAGGCCATGCGTTGTGCCCCTATGGCTATAGCAGAGGTTCTGCTAATAGACTCAAAACAGTCCAGGGAAGCACGATTAAGGAACTTAGAGACATTTTGAGCATGACTGACTAATAATAAATAGTCTGCTCTTTTATGTTCTTGAAGAAAAGGGTTCAAAAGCTTTAAGTTCTTTGTGACCTCTTCAAGAGATAATCCCATATAGAAAATATATGAGATAATTCTTGCTGAAAGCATGGATGCCTGGAAGCATTGACGTCCAAAGGCATCTAAAGTCCTAGACGCACGACCTGACGGTTAAGAGGAGTGCTTCTTTGCACTCTTAATACGCCTCATTGCCGATTCTACAACAATAGAATGATGAGGAAATTGGGTCTTTTGAAAACCTGGAGAAGGTGGCACCTTGTACACAGTGTCAAGTGTCTTAGAATGTGCGAATACCATTAAAGGAGTTTCCCACATTCTTAATAGTAGATCCTGTAAGATCTGATGCAAAGGAAGCATGCACCTCCTTTGGAATCCAGGGGAATTGCAGAGTTTCTGAATCCCCTGGTATAGATTCTTTACCAGGTATAGAAATGGCCAGTAACTTTGCCATATCACGCAGAAAAGCTTGAAAAGAAATCTCTCCTGAGGAGGACCCTCTGAAATGAGGGATAAAGGCTGGAATTGTGAAGGTAGCGGACCTCACGCGCCACCTAGATAAGGTCTTAGATAGTGCTGGGCAGGAGTCTGCTGTCTTGGTACATGTCGGTACCAATGACATAGGAAAATGTGGTAGGGAGGTTCTGGAGGCAAAATTTAGGCTTTTAGGTAGGAAGTTGAAATCCAGAACTTCCAGGGTAGCATTCTCCGAAATGCTTCCAGTTCCACGCGCAGGAACCAAAAGGCAGGCAGAGCTCCGGAGTCTAAATGCGTGGATGAGACAATGGTGCAGAGATGAGGGTTTTGGATTTGTTAGGAACTGGGGAACATTCTGGGGAAAGGAGGGGCTCTTCCGAAGGGATGGGCTTCACCTTAACCGGGATGGAACCAGGCTGCTGGCATTAACCTTTAAAAAGGAGATAGAGCAGCTTTTAAACTAGATATTAGGGGAAAGCCGACAGTCGCCCAAGAGCGGATGGTTCGGAAGAATGTATCCTTGAAGGATACTACCAAAAGCAGAGAGGTTCCACAAAAGAGTAAAGTAGCCCAAATGCCCTCAAGTATGCAGCAGACAGAGCTTAAAGATCCCAATTTACCCATGTCTAACAATAGCCAAATTAACATGAATAAAATATATTCTCTAAAATGCTTGTATGCAAATGCTAGAAGTCTAAAGAATAAGATGGGAGAGTTAGAATATATAGCACTAAATGAAAGGTTAGATATGATTGGAATATCAGAGACATGGTGGAAGGAGGACAACCAGTGGGACACTGTAATACCTGGGTACAAACTATATCGTAATGATAGAGCTGACCAAATTGGTGGAGGGGTTGCGCTCTATGTTAGAGAGGGCATTGACTCAGAAAGGATTAAAGTTTTGCAGGAAACAAAATCTGCTGTAGAATCTATATGGATTGAAATTCCATATAAAAGGGGGAAGGCGATGGCAGTGAGGGTGTACTATCGAGCACTTGGCCAGAATGACCAAATGGATGATGAAATGCTCAAAGAAATCAAGGAAGCTAACAAAAGTAACAGCGCAGTAATAATAATGGGTGATTTCAATTACCCCGGTATCGACTGGGTTAGTGTCACGTCAGGACATGCTAGGGAGATAAAGTTCCTAGATGAAATAAATGACTGCTTCTTGGAGCAGCTGGTTCATGAACCGACCAGAGGGGAAGCCATAATAGACCTAGTCCTTAGTGGAACACCAGATCTAGTGCAAGAGATAAGGGTGTTGGGGCCACTTGGCAATAGTGATCATAGCATGATCGCCTTTGATTTAATTAGTGGAGGAGGGATAGTAAGGAAATCCACAGTACTACCTTTTAACTTTCGAAAGGGAGACTATGATAAAATGAGGAAAACAGTTAAGAAAAAACTAAAAGGAGCAGCTGCGAAGGTTAAAGACGTACATCAAGCTTGGGTGTTGAAAAATAATATCTTGGAAGCCCAGACCAGCTGTATTCCACGCTTTAAGAAAAGTGGAAGGAAGTCCAAAAAACTGCCAGCATGGTTTAAAGGTGAGGTCAGAGAGGCTTTTGTTGCCAAAAAAGCATCTTTCAGGAAATGGAAAAAAGAGCCAAACGACGAAACCTGGAAACAGCACAAGCACTGGCAAGTCAAATGCAAGGCATTGATAAGGCAGGCAAAGAGAGAATTTGAGAAGAAGCTTGCTGCGGAAGCAAAAACACGAAATAAAGACCTTTTCAAGTACATTCGTAGCAAAATACCTGTGAGAGAGTCAGTTGGTCCATTAGATGATAAAGGGGTTTAAGGAGCACTAAGAGGCGACAAGGCGATAGCGGAGAGACTGAATGAATTCTTTGCTTCGGTCTTTACTGAGGAAGATGTAGGGATGTTACCCATGACTGAAGTGGTATTTAAAGGTGCGGAAGAATTGGAGGAAATATCGATACATCGGGAAGATGTCTTACAACTATTAGATAAACTGAAGAGTAGCAAATCACCTGGGCCGGATGAGATTGCAGAACTGCTATCAGTAATCTGTGAACTATCATTAAAATCATTTCTAATACCTGAAGATTGGAGGATCGCCAATGTAACACCAATTTTTAAAAAGGGTTCCAGGGGTGATCCGGAAAACTACAGACCGGTGAGCCTAACGTCAGTACCGGGAAAAATGGTAGAAACCATCAAAGAATAAAATTACTCAGCATGTAGATAGTCACAACCTAATGGGAGACAGCCAACATGGCTTTAGACAAGGAAGATCTTGTCTTACTAATCTGTTATGTTTTTTTTGAAGGAGTGAATAAACAGGTGGACAAAGGTGAGTCGGTTGATATTGTGTATCTGGACTTTCAGAAAGCCTTTGACAAGGTCCCTCATCAGAGACTTTTGGCAAAACTAAAGAGTTATGGGATAGGAGGCAATGTACTATTGTGGATCAGGAACTGGTTAAAAGATAGAAAGCAGAGGGTAGGGCTAAATGGCCAATTTTCCCAATGGAGAAAGGTGAATAGTGGTGTACCCCAGGGATCTGTGCTAGGTCCGCTGCTTTTTGAGTGGCCTAGTGGTTAGGACAAGGTACTTCAGGCCGGAGGGCCGGGGGTTCAAGTCCCACCTGGGGACAGCAATCTCAGGCCGGAGGGACTGGGATTTCTAGTCCTATAGGCACTCCTTGTGGTCTTGGGCAAGCCACTTAACCCTCCATTGCCCATGTTCTGTAAGTATTAGCGTATGTGTGTCATATCCCCTCGTGTTAACTGTATCTCCCAATTGACCGCTTTGACCTGGTGAAAAGCGGGATATAAATACAGCTAAATAAATAAATAATAAATAAATATTCATAAATGACCTGGAAAGTGGAATAACGAGTGAGGTTATCAAATTTGCAGATGACACAAAACTATTTAATGTTGTTAAAACCCAAGAGGATTGTGAAAAATTGCAAGAGGATCTTGATAAACTGGAAGACTGGGCATCAAAATGGCAGATGAAATTTAAATGTGGACAAGTGAAGGTTATGCACCTAGGGAACAACCACCCAAACTATGGTTACACGATGCAAGGTTCCACATTAGGAACCACCACCCAGGAAAAAGATTTAGGCGTCATTGTGGATACCATGTTAAAACCCTCGGCCCAGTGTGCAGCGGCGGCCAAGAGAGCAAATAGAATGCTAGGTATCATAAGGAAAGGAATGGAAAATAAAACAAAAGATATTATAATGCCTCTATATCGTTCCATGGTGAGACCGCACCTTGAATATTGTGTGCAATTCTGGTCGCCGTATCTTAAAAAGGATATAGCAATTTTAGAAAAGGTTCAGAGAAGAACCACCAAAATGGTAAAGGGGATGGAAGGATACTCCTATGAAGAAAGGCTAAAAAGGTTAGGGCTCTTTAACCTGGAAAAGAGACAGCTGAGGGGAGATATGATAGAAGTCTATAAATTAATGAATGGAGTGGAACGGGTGAACGTAGATCGATTGTTTACGTTATCAGAATATAGAAAGACTAGGGGACAAGCAATGAAGCTACAGGGTAAACTATTTAAGACTAATAAAAGAACATATTTTTTCACTCAACGTGTAATCAAACTCTGGAATTTGTTACCGGAGGATGTAGTAAAGGCTGTTAGTGTAGCTGGGTTTAAAAAAGGTTTGGACAAGTTCCTGGAGGAAAGGTCCATAAACCATTATTTAGAAGTGACCGAAGATATCAATGCTTGACCCAGTACAAGCATTGTGGAACTTGTGTCTCTTGGGGAAACTGCTAGGTACATATGACCTAGATTGGCCACTGTTGGAAACAGAATACTGGGCTTGATGGACCTTGGTCTGACCCAGTATGGCATATCTTATGTTCTTATGTTCTTGGTACCGATGGATTCATCCCAGTCATCCGGATCAGAAGACTTGAAAGGATGAAGCACCGGATTTTCTTTAAAGAGATGTCTTCGGTACCGCCCAAGGTCAGTACCGAGATGAGTCGGTACCGAATCTTCCATGCTAGAGACCGATTCTAGGCTCGGCATTGAAGGAAGTGAGTCTGTCGAAGCAAGCATCGACGGTACCGACACCGGTGCCGATGTTGATACTGATACCGGTACCGAAGCCGATAGTCGGGGAACGGTCTGCAGTGACTCCAGCGGTACCGAAGTAGCTGAGAGATTCGCTAGACTACGTTCATCGGTGAGGAATATCTCATCCATCACCATAGCCGATGCCAGGGTGTCAGTACCACCCGGAGCGGCCACAACCACCGAGCATGGCCCAGGTATGTCCATGGAGGTAAGAACCTCGGGAACAACCTGAAGCCCCATTAATGCTTTGGAGCCGGAAGACTCCCGCCAGGGCTTTATTGCCAAAATGTCCTCGAGGGCAACGCCAGAGGCATCTCGATGCTTAGAAGGAGATCTACCACTCGAGGACTGGCTAGTCTTAACAGACTTTTGTTTGGTTACCTGATCATGTGAGAAAGAAGATATTCTGGCTGGTGACATTGAGTCTGATGTGAACCGGGTATCGAGTTGCGCTCGATCCTGAAGACTTCTTCTATTTAAGCTCCTGATGGAGAGACACTCCAGTTGGCAATGGTCAGGACCTAAACATTTTAGACACTAAGTATGAGTGTCTAAAAATATATCTGTACCGCCACACTTTGAGCATTTCATAAGGATAGTGGCTGGCTTTTCCATAATGGAAAGGATAGAGGCCTAGTGGCCTAGAAACTATCAGGCACTGAACAGGAAAAATTCCTTAGAAAAAAGAGGGAAGGCAGACGCGACCACAAAAAACAAGAATAAAAAGGAAGAATTTTCTGCGGTGACAGGAATACTTCCTGCTGGCTCCGCGGAAAACGGAAAACTGATGAGAGAGAAGTGAATGAGCGGGAAGGCAGCGCGCATGCGTGTGGGATGCTCCCAAAGGCTTTCTTTCTGGACGCTGGGGAGCGTTCCCGCGCAGACTCCGTCGGTACCGACGTACCCATATGTGAAGACTCATTCCTGCTTGTTCCTGGAGATAAGCAGAAATCAGCCCTCACATATGGGTGACGCTGGCACCGACGTAGTCCTCGCGGAAGCATCCAATAGCTTTCAAAGAAAGCCTTTGGGAGATGCCTTCATGCATGCGTGATCCCCTTCCCGCCCAAGGGTGCCATCTTGCTCAGTCAGATGACATAGCTAAAAGACAGCAAAAATAAAAGATGGTACAGGAGCAACTAAAAGGGGAGGAAGGAGGGTTGTGAGGACTGATTTCTGCTGCCCCCAGACAACACCTGTTACAGGTGAGTAACTACGATTTCTCCAAGAACAAGCAAGAAGTCAGTCTTCACATATGGGACTCCCCAGCTACAGGCTACCGAAAGCACACAGCAAAAATAGGGGCTCCCTCACGGGGAGCTGCCAGCAATTGAGTCCGTGTACACAGACCACAGTAGGATCCCTGTGTCCGATGAAACCAGCACTCCGGTAGCCTGAACACAGAAAGGTCGAAGTTGCTTAAACCCTGAAAAGATTACGGAGCACAGCCTGGCCAAAGGCACTGTCCTGTCGGGACTCTTTTTCTAGGCAGTAATGGGCTGCGAAGATATGGACTGAAGACCAGGTGGCAGCATGGCAGATGTCCATCGGGACACAGCGCAAGTTTGCCACCAAGGCTGTCATGGCCCTGACACGGTGTGCCATGATGCGGCCTTCCAGCAGGAGCCTCGCCTTCTCATAAGTGAAGGCGATACAGTCAGTCACCCATATGGACAGCAAACGCTTGGTCACTGCCTCCCCCAGCCTACTGGGGTCGTAGGAGATGAAAAGCTGAGCAGCTTTGCGGTGACCATGTGTGCGCTGCATATAGAAGGACAAAGCTCTCTTACAGTCCAAGGTTTGAAGGACAGTCTCCGCCCGATTGGAATAAGGTCTTGGAAAGAAGACAGGGAGCTGTTTTGTTGTTAAGTGCCGTTGAGTTGGTGTCTTCTCATGTCTCTCTCCATATGAAGATTCGAGTTGTTTAAGCCATGGGATTTTCAATAACATCATATGGATGCGAAAGTTAGACAGTGAAAAAGATAGACAGGAAGAAAACTGATGTCTTTGAATTATGGCGCTGGCGATGAATACAGCACAGTTACTTACCTGTAACAGGTGATCTCTGGGAACAGCAGGAATAAGTCTTCACATATGGGTATCGTCGGTACCGACGGAGCCTGCGCGGGAACGCTCCCCAGCGTCCAGTAAGAAAGCTTTTGGGAGCATCCCACAGCGCCTGCGCGCTGCCTTCCTGCCTTTCCCAACCACCTCTCTCCAGTTCAAGTTTTAGAGCTGAGACAAAGAGAGAGAGAGAGAGGAAGGAAAGAAAGACAGAGAGATACAACTCCTAGGGGAGGTGGGTGGGTTGTGAAAACTTATTCCTGCTGTTCCCAGAGATCACCTGTTACAGGTAAGTAACTGTGCTACCTCCAGGAACAAGCAGGAATGAGTCTTCACATATGGGGGACTCCCTAGCTGCAGATGCCAGGGGAAGACCCCAGGTTGTGTGTCCTTGAAAAGGACTCTACATCCTCCCATGGATCTCTGGCATCCAACCAAGGTAGGTGGGTAGGAGTTGATTAGGAATGAAACAGGTGTTTGAGAACAGCCTGACCAAACAAGGCATCCCGGCAGGAGTCCTTGTCCAAGCAGTAATGGGCTGTGAAGGTATGAACCGAGGCCCAGGTGGCCGCTCGACAGATTTGGTCGATGGACACAGAGTTTAGATGAGCCATTGAGGCTGCCATGGCTCTCACATTGTGAGCTGTGACATGACCCTCCAGAGAAAGGTTTCTACTCTGGTAGGCGAAAGAAATACACTGAGCAATCCAGTTGGACAGTGTTCTCTTAGAGACTGGAAGTCCTAAATGAGAAGGATCAAAAGCAACAGAGTTGAGAAGACTTTCTATGTTGCTGTGTTCTTTGTAAGTAAAAAGCAAGAGCTCTCTTACAATCCAAGGTATGACGATTCCTCTCTGCACTTGATGCATGAGGTCCTGGAAAAAAGACAGGTAAATATACCTCTTGGTTCAGATGAAAAGGCGAGACCACTTTAGGCATAAAGTGTGAATTGGTCCTGAGGACTACCTTATCATGATGGAACCTTGTATACGGTTGATTAGCCACCAAAGCTTGCAACTCACCGATGCAGCGTGCTGAGGTGACTGCAATGAGAAAAATAACCTTCCAAGAAAGAAATTTCAAGGAGGTGGTGGCTAAAGGTTCAAAGGGTGGCTTCATAAGCTGGCCAAGAACCAGGTTTAAGTCCCATGCCACTGGAGGTGGTCTAATGGGAGGTTTAGTTAAAAGAAGACCTCTCATGAATCTTGCTATAAGAGGATGAGAGGAAATAGGTTGTCCATTGAGAGGCTTGAGGGACGCTGCAATAACACTCAAATGGACTCTTACTGAATTTGTTTTCAGACCTGCATGGGATAGATGCAGGAGATACTCTAGTAGAGAATTCAGAGGTATTGCAAGAGGGTTTAGACCCTTCTCTGAACACCAAATGGTAAATCTTTTCCATTTGAAAGCATAGAAACGTCTAGTAGAAGGCTTTCTAGAGGCATGAACAACATCTCTGACTTGCTGAGAGAGATGAAAATCTTGAAGGTCTAAGCCCTCAGCAACCAAGCCCTGAGATGGAGCGACTGGGTGTTTGGGTGCCATAATGTTCCTTCTTCCTGGGATAGAAGGTCTGGTGCAGAACCCAAGTCCAGGGAGGGAGCTTGAGAGAGATGCAGAAGTAGAGGGTACCACACTTGGCATGGCCAATGTGGTGCTATGAGGATCATGGTCCCTCGATCTCTCTGAAACTTGAATAGTGTTTTGGGAATTAGGGGAATTGGTGGAAAGGCATAAAGGAAGTCTTGACCCCAGTGAAGGAGGAAGGCATCCTTGGCCTGAACTCCCTGACACGGAATTCTGGAACAGAACCGGGGAAGTTTGGCATTCCACGGACTTGCAAAGAGGTCTATGTCCGGGGTTCCCCAAATTTGAAAAATCCTGGCTACTTGCTCCATGTGGAGGGACCATTCGTGTGGAAGCAGAACTTGACTGAGTCTGTCCGCCCAAGAGTTTTGAACGCCTGGAAGATATACTGCCAGAAGATGGATGTGATGCTCTCTGGCGAAGGCCCACAGTCGCAAAGCTTCGTTGCAAAGCGACAGAGAGCCAGTCCCGCCCTGCTTGTTCACATAGAACATGGCTACTTGATTGTCCGTATGGATGAGGACTGTCCTGTAGCTTAGCAGGGTATGGAACACTCTGAGAGTTAAGAATATTGCTCTGAGTTCCAATAGATTGATATGCAGAGAAGTCTCCTGTGGAGACCAGATGCCCTGGGTGGAGAGGTCTTGTAGATGAGCTCCCCAACCCTTTGGAGAAGCATCTCTTGTGAGAGTTGCTTGGGGCAGTGGTTGCTGAAAAGGAGACCCCAGCAACAGGTTTTGAGAGGACTTCCACCACTGAAGTGACCAAAAAAGGCGACTGGAGTTTGCTATTTTGTCTGACAGGCAACCTGATGCCTGAGTCCATTGGGTGGACAAAGTCCATTGAGCTGTCCTCATGTGAAGGCGAGCATATGGAACCACATGCACGGTGGATGCCATGTGGCCTAATAGTTGTAACATCTCTCGAGCAGTTAAGTGGCACTTTAACTGAATCTGGGAGGCTAACTGCACTAGACGTAGGCAACGGGCCTGAGGAAGATAGGCCCTTGCAGTTGTGGTATCCAGCAAGGCCCCTATGAACTCCAGAGACTGAGTAGGGGTGAGAATGGATTTTGGGATGTTTATTACTAGTCCCAAATACTGAAGGATACGCATTGTGCAGGTTAGGCAAGTCTGGGCCTCTGACTGGGATGGGACTCGAATGAGCCAGGCGTCCAGATATGGGAATACGAATATTCCTAGAGTGCAGAGAAATGCAGCTACTACTGCCGTGCATTTCGTGAACACCTTTGGTGCAGAGGCCAGACCGAAAGGAAGCACCCTGTATTGGTAGTGCTTTCCTTGAAAAAGGAACCGAAGGAACCTTCTGTGTGTTGGATGGATGAGGACATGGGTGTACGCATCCTTGAGATCTAGAGAACAAAGCCAGTCCTGACTCTGAAGGTATGGAAGCAGAGCCCCTAGAGAAATCATTTTGAATTTCTCCCTGAAAAGAAACTTGTTCAATTCTCTGAGATCTAATATGGGTCTGTAGCCCCCTGTTTTCTTTGGGATAAGAAAATAAGGGGAGTGGAACCCTGAGCCCTGTTGAAGAAGAGGTACTTCTTCTATTGCCCCTTGGGCAAGAAGGGTATTAATCTCCTGACCTAGAAATTTGAGGAGAGATATTGGAGAATTGAACTGTTTCACCATGGTGTGAGGAGGAAGGCTTAAGAAATGAAGCTTGTACCCTTTCCTTTATGATGGAGAGGGTCCATTGCTCTGCTGTGATTTGCTCCCATCTGGGAGCAAAGTAAGTCAGCCTTCCTGGAATGGTGAGGGGCTCTGGTTTATCCAGAGCTAGAAAGGCTAAGTTCTCTAGTTGCAAGTCAAAGGCCCTGAGGAGGTTGAGGCTGCTGGGCTGTGGTAGGCCTGGCAGCCTTTGACTTGGCCTGTTTAGGTGGTTGCTGACGCTTTGCAGCAAAACGACCTGCAGAAGATGTCTGCCCATGAGCAGGATAATATCTTCCCTTTTTAGAAAAAGATGTCTTTTTGAACAATCTTTTCTTAACAGGGACAGAGGTAGACTTTGAAAGTCGATCCAAAGCAGAGTTCTCAGCATCCATCTGAGTGGCCTTTGCTTGCCAATCCCTGCCAAACAGGTTTTCACCTGTACAAGGAAGGTTCCCCAACTCATCTTGGATCCAGAGTTCCAAATCAGAGGCTTGTAACCAAGCAATTCTGCGTGCACCTATGGCAATAGCCGTGGCTCTGCTTAAACACTCAAAAGAGTCAAAGGCTGCACGGTTGGAGAATTTGGAAACATCTTTGGCATGTTTGAGCCAAGTGAGAAATTCCTGCCTTTTATCTTCTGAAATAAAAGGAGCTAAAGTCTGCAGATGATCTGTGACTTCTTTTAGAAACATCCCCATATAGAGACTATAGGAGTTGATTCTGGCAGCAAGCATATTGGCCTGGAAAATCCTTCGGCCAAAAGCATCTAGAGTTCTACATTCACGTCCTGGAGGGTTAGATGAGTGTCTCTTTGCACTCTTTATTTTCTTCATAGCAGACTCAACCACAATAGAGTGGTGAGGAAGCTGAGTCTTATGAAAACCAGGACAGGGAAGGACACGGTACATGGTGTCTAACCTACGAGAATGAGGAAAGGTGGTGAGAGGAGTCTCCCACATGCCCAACATGAGATCATAAAGAATCTCATGAATAGGTAAGGTAGCTGCTTCCTTAGGAGCCTTAGGATATTGCAAAATATCTAATTGCTTGGCTCTAGGTTCTGACTCAGAGGCCACTGTGATGCAGAGGCCTCTAGCCACTTCCCTAATGAAGTCTTGAAAAGACAAGTCCTCTGGAGGGGACATTCTTCGTTTTGGAGAAGACGACTCTTGAGGAAGAAGTACCGGTGCATCGACAGAAGCCTCCGACTCAGAGTCTTTGGAGGAATCGAAGTATCGCCTGTCTGGATGCTCCTGTAAAGCCCGATACGCGTACCGAGTGGGATCGACATCGGGAGTAAGCGGTACCGGTTTGGTACCGATGGGCATCATAGGACAGGGTACCATTGCAGTCGACACCGAAGCCGATGTCGATGCAATCGGTACCGGCACTGCTGGGGTCGGTACCGGCACTGCTGGGGTCGGTACCAGCAACGGAGATTGTTGCGGTACTGGAGGCGTCAAAGCCTGCATAAACGCCGTAAGGGTGCGCTGCATGGACAGAATTTTCTGATCCATCGACGCCACCAAAGTCTGGAAGTCGGTACCAGTGGAGACCAACGGTACCCCAGAACACGGCAACAGGTGATCGGTTGAGGCCGAGCCATCGATGTCAACCTGTGACCCCATAGATAATGCTTTGGAAGCCGGAACTTCCCGCCGGGGTAATTTTGCCGGAGTGGAATCCTCGAGGACAAGCCCGGAGGCATCTCGATGCTTAGAGGGAGATTTGCCCTTCGAGGACCCGCTAGATTTATGTTTGGTTACCTGAGATCCATGGGAGGACGAAGAAGCCCTGGAAGACGTCGATGCCACCAAGGCTGCATCAGAGGGAAACAGGGTAATGAGCTTGGCTGCTCAGTTCTGCCGACCTCTTTTAGACATCATGGTGCAGGACACACAATCCGTGATGGAATGGTCAGGACCCAAACATTTCAGACACCAATCATAGGTGTCGGTGACAGAAATAGTACCGCCACATTTTGTGCACTTTTTGAACCCGGAAGCGGGCTTCTCCATGAGGAGAAAATATCTAGGCCTAAGGCCCAAACTGAAAATGCACAGCTGAATAAAGAAAAGGGGGGTTTTTTTGAAGAAGAAGAAGAAAAGAAAAGACCGGCGGTACCGGTCTGACGTCGAAGGCAGACGCGACACAGAAAAATAAAGAAAAAAAATAAAGAACTTCTTCTGCGGTGACAGGAACACGACCTGCTGGCTCCGAGGAAAAGAACTGGAGAGAGGTGGTTGGGAAAGGCGGGAAGGCAGCGCGCAGGCGCTGTGGGATGCTCCCAAAAGCTTTCTTACTGGACGCTGGGGAGCGTTCCCGCGCAGGCTCCATCGGTACCGACGATACCCATATGTGAAGACTCATTCTTGCTTGTTCCTGGAGATTGTGTATACCATGGACTGCCTGAAGAACAAACCAGTCAGTACTAGAGGAGATCAAACCTAAGCTTTCCTTAGAACAGGGGTCTCAAACTCAAATTGCTTTGAGGGCCAAATGAGGACTCGTAAAGTAACCCGTGGGCCGCATAAGATGCGGGGCCTCATTTGCATAAATATTTGCATAATGTTACCATACAAAGCGCAGACGTTAATGATGCACATTTCCCAGAGCTGACATATTCCAGTTAATAAATTCAAAATAGATATTTTTCTACCTTCTGTGCATTTTTTTCAGTTGCAATTGTTCCAGCCACTTTCTTCTGGTTTCTTCGTGTCTTCTGCTAACTCTCCATCGTCTGCTGTCCATTTGTCCTTTCTTCTCTCTTCTAGTTTTTTCCATTCTCTCTCTACATCTGCTTTAACATACTAATCTTTCTCCTTTTGCTCCTTCCTCATTCCTATTTCATCCACTCAAATTTTACCCCTCCATCCTCAATCACCACTTACTCTCCCAATACCCGGCCAATTGTAGATTTTTCTTCCCTCCCACACAAAATATTTTTCCCCTCTCCATTTCACTCTCCCAGCTCCATCCCATTCTAATCCTCCCCCAACATCTGCTCCCTTCTAGTCCCCGCATCAGCCCATTTCCAGTCCTATCCTAGCCCCACCATCAGCCCATTTCCAGTCCTATCCTAGCCCCACCATCAGCCCATTTCCTGTCCTAGCTCCCCCCCACTAAGCCCATTTCCAGTCCTAGCAGCCACCCCCCAGTCCATTACCATTTCTAGCCCCCCCATAGCCCATTACCAGTCCTAAGCCCCCCAACAGCCCACTTCCAGTCCTAACCCTCCCATCACCATTTTTATTCTTAGCCCCACAATAGCCCATTACCAGTCCTAACCCACCAATCAGCCCACCTCCAGCCCTAACCCCCATCTGCCCATTTCCAGTCCTAGCCCCCACTATAGCCCATTACCAGTCCTAACCCCCCCCCGCTGCCATTAGCCCACTTCCAGTCCTAACCCCCCATTACCCCATTTCAGTCTTAGCCCCTCCGTAGCTCATTACCAGTCGTAGCTCATTACCAGTCCTAACTCCCCCCCATCAGCCCACCTCCAGTCCTTCCTAACCCCCATCAGCCCATTTCCAGTCCTAACCCCATCAGCCCAAGTAAATAAAATTTAAAAAAAATCCTGGCTTCTGCTGCTGCCGCTGCCATGGTGGCAGCGGCAGAATCAACTGTCAATTTAAAAAAAAAACTGGCTGCTGCTCTTGCAGCCGTGGCAGCAGCAGAATCAGCTGTCCCGCGGCCCCTTCCCCTCTGTCCGGAAGAGCCCTGAGTCTGCTCCATCATGAGGGGAAGGGGCCGCGGGACAGCTGATTCTGCCGCTGCCACGGCTGCAGCAGCAGAAGCCAGTTTTTTTTTTAATTGACAGTTAATTCTGCCGCTGCCACGGCGGCAGCAGCAGCAGCAGACAGGGGTTTGTTTTTTTTTTTGTTTCCCTCCGTCGCGGGCCGCACAAAGCTCTCTTGCGGGTCGCGTGTTTGAGACCCCGGCCTTAGAAGCTCAGATGACAAGACTTCGACTTTCATACTTTAGACACGTCATGTGAAGCGAGAGATCATTAGAGAAAGACATCATGCTTGGCAAGGTAGAAGGCCACTGCAAAGGATGAAGGTCAGCAATGAGATGGATCGATACAACAGCAGCAGCAGTTATGGGTGCCAGTCTGTCAACAATGAGTCGCTTGACTGAAGACTGAACAGTTTAGGACAACTATCCAGATGGTCGGCATGAGTCAACACAGACTTGATGGCACTTAACAACAATAAACTGTGTTCGTGCAGCTGAAAATCTTGCTTAGAGGCAGTTAGAGTAGTTACTCACCTGTAACAGGTGTTCTCCAGGAGCAGCAGGAATCAGTCCTCACTTATGGGTGTCATCGACGCCGATGAAGCCCCAGCGGAGCATTTCCCCAGCTTTCCATGAAAGCCTTTGGGAATGCTGGCACGCATGCGCGGTTCCCTTCCCGCCTAAAGGTGCCATCTTACCTCAGTCAAATGACATAGCTAAGAACAGCACACAAAAATGTAAAAAGTAAACTATGTACAACTGCAACACCAAGGGGAGGAGGGAGGGTAGTGAGGACTGATTCCTGCTGCTCCTGGAGAACACCTGTTACAGGTGAGTAACTACTCTTTCTCCAGGACCAAGCAGGAAGTCAGTCCTCACTTATGGGTGACTCCCCAGCTCTGGGCTACCAGGAACCCAGGCTGAACAAGAGAACTCCCTCTAGTCTCAGCAACACAGTAAAGGCTTTGCAAGAACACACCCTCCACAGGTAGCCCAACCAGAGAGCAAGAGGGCAGGAGTTGCCTAGACCTCAAAGAGATTCCAGAGTACTGCTTGGCCAAAAGCACTGTCCCTACAGGACTCCCTCTCCAGACAGTAGTGGGCTGCAAAGTTCTGGCTTGAAGACCAAGTAGCAGCCCTGCAGATGTCTTGCAATGGAACAGAGCGGAGGTGAGCCACTGATGCAGCCACTGCCCTCACACGGTGGGCCGTGACCCTACCCTGCAAAGGAAGGTCAGCTGCCTTGTAAGCCCAGGTGATACAGTCAGCCTCCCAGATGGACAAGGTACGCTTGGACACAGGCCTCCCCAAGTTATTGGGGTCAAAAGAAAGGAAGAGCTGAGAAGCCTTCCTGTGACCCTGCGTACATTCAAGTTAGAAGGATAAGGCCCTCCTACAGTCCAAGGTATGGAGAACTGTTTCAGCCTGACTTGCATGAGGCCTAGGGAAGAAAGTAGGAAGAACCACCTCCTGGTTGAGGTGGAAAGAGGAGACAACCTTAGGAAGGAACTTAGGGTGAGTCCTGAGGACAACCCTGTTTCTATAGAACCTGGTGTAAGGTCTATCACAGACCAAGGCCTGAAGCTCACTCACTCTCCTAGCCGAAGTAAGGGCTATCAGAAAGAGAGTCTTCCAGGAAAGGAAGCGTAGAGGGCAAGTAGCCATAGGCTCAAAAGGTGGGCGAGTCAGTTGCTGCAAGACCACATTAAGCTCCCACTCAGGAGCAGGAGGACGTATGGGAGGCTTGAGCAGAAGCAAGCCTCTGAGAAACCTAGACACCAAAGAGTGCACAGACAAGGAATGGCCCTCAACTAGGGAGTGGCAAGCTGCCAAAGCACAGAGGTGGACCCGAACGGAGTTGGACTTGAGACCCTGATTGGACAAGTGCAGCAGGTACTGAAGCACTACTGACACAGTACAGGAGAAAGGATCCTCAGCACGTAGCTGACACCACACAGAGAACCTTTTCCACTTGAGAGCATAGGTCTTCCTAGTGGATTGTTTCCTGGAGGCTAGGAGAACTTCCTCAACCTCGGGAGGCAGGCCCCAGGGAGCCAACACTACCCTTGCAGCCTCCATGCCATCAGATTGAGAGCTTTGAGATTGGGATGCAGCAAGGAGCCCTGATTCTGAGAGAGAAGGTCGAGCTGCAATCCCAGAGGCAGAGGCAGAGGCAGATCCACTGCTAGTTGAAGCAGGAGGGGGAACCAAGGCTGCCTTGGCCACCTGAGAGCTACCAAGAGGACTGAGGCCCTGTCTCGGAGAATCTTGAACAGTGTTCGGGCCACCAGAGGGGTGGGAGGAAACGCATAGAGTAGGCCCTGAGTCCAGGGAATCAGAAAAGCATCTGCTGCAACTCTCAGAGGATGCGGTTGCCTGGAGCAGAACCTTGGCAGCTGGTTGTTCAGTGGACTGGCAAACACGTCTATGGAGGGAAGCCCCCATTTCAAGAAAATCTTTTGAACCACCAAAGGATGTAGCTGCCACTCGTGTGGTTGCAGAATCCTGCTCAATCTGTCGACCAGGGAATTCTCCTGGCCTGGAAGATAGACTGCTTTGAGGAGCATGCTGTATTTCAGGGCAAAGGAACAGAGGTCCTGGGCCTCCTGGCAAAGGGGCTGGGAACCAGTCCCGCCCTGTTTGTTTACATAGAACATGGCTACCTGATTGTATGTCTGGATCAAGACAGACTGTTGTGCCAGGGAAGCAGTAAAGGCCTTGAGGGCCAAGCGAATAGCTCTGAGTTCCAGCAGATTGATCTGCTGGGACGCCTCCCAATGAGACCACAGGCCCTGGGTGCACTTGTCTAGGCAGTGTGCTCCCCAACCCTGCAGAGAGGCATCGGTGGTCAGTACCACTGTATGAGGTGGGATCTGAAAGAGCACCCCCACCAGCAGATTGGGGGGGTGTAACCACCAGTTGAGGGAGGCCAGGAAACGGTGGGACACTCTGATCCTGTCTCTGAGACTGCCTGAGGCTTGTGACCACTGAGTCCGAAGGCACCACTGGGCAGGCCTCATATTGAGCCTGGCATTGGGGGTCACCTGTACCGTCGACGCCATGTGGCCCAGAAGCCAGAGACAGAGTCTGGCGGAGACCAGGGACCTGTGCAGAAACTTGCTGGCGAGGTCCATGAGCCTTTGTGCTCGGTCCACTGGTAAGAATGCTCTTGCCAGCTGAGAATCCAACCTTGCTCCTATGAACTCCAAGTTCTGGGAGGGGAGCAAAGTGGACTTTGCGAAGTTGATGACAAAGCCCACCTTTTGGAGCAGTTCTATGGTCCTGTTGGTGGCCTGTTGAACTTCCAGGGAAGTCTGGCCTCTGATGAGCCAGTCGTCTAGGTAAAGAAACACAAAGATGCCCTGATTTCTCAGGTAGGCTGCCACCACTGCCAGGCACTTGGTAAACACCCTGGGAGCGGAGGTCAGTCCAAAAGGCAGTACTCTGTACTGATAATGGTTTCCTCCCACAATGAACCTGAGGTACTTTCTGTGGTCTGGATGAATAAGGATGTGAGTGTAAGCATCCTTTAGATCTAAAGAGCAAAGCCAAACTCCCTGCTGGAGGTAGGGCAGAAGCGTTCCAAGAGTAAGCATCTTGAACTTCTCTTTCACTAGAAACTTGTTCAGGTTTCTGAGATCCAAAATGGGTCGAAGACCACCGGTTCTTTTTGGCACCAGGAAATACCTGGAGTAAACCTTGTAAGTGGGGAGGCACAGGCTCCACCGCCTTGTCCAGCAACAGACCTTTTAGCTCCTGGAGGAGAAGGGCTGTATGCAGGGGAGGCCGGAAAGGTTCCCCTGGGAAGTATGGCAGAGGCAGTTGGTGAAAGTGCAGGGCGTAGCCTCAATGGACTATGTCCAACACCCAACTGTCTTGGGTTATATCAAGGGCCACTTGTGGGCGAACAACGCTAGGCGGCCTCCTGTGCAGGGCTGGGTCTGCAAGGGAGGAATGGCTATACTCAAGGAGTCAAAAAACCCCACCCTGCTGAGTGGGAGCAGGGGCTGCAGGCTTGGGGGTCCTCTGCCTACGGGGCCCATTACCCTGGCCCTTGGCTTGCTGACCCTGGGGGGCAGCCGGATATTGTGGGTACTGTTTGTAGGCAGTGCCATTCCTCGGGTAAAAGGACTTTTTACCCGAGCCCTATTTCTTATGAGAAGGGGCAGAGGTCTTCCTCGACAGCCTTGTCTTCGTGAGGTGCTCTGTCTCGAGCTGAGCGGCCTTCTCAGCCACAGGCTTGCCAAAAAGGTTTTCACCTCGGCAAGGGACATTGACCAACTTGTCCTGAACCCATGGCTCGAGGTCCGATGACTGCAGCCATGCCTGGCGTCGGGCCGCGATGCCGGCTGCCGCTACTCGGGCCGAAGCCTCAAAGCCATCGTAGGCGGCGCGGGACATGAACTTAGAGCATTCCCAGATCCTCGAAGACAAGGACTTAAAACTCTGCAAGGGTTCCCCGGAGAGACCAGCAGAGAATCCGGCCAACTCCTTGGCCAGGTCTCGTAAATACATGCCCATGTACAGCTGCTAAGTCTGGACACGGCAAGCAAGCATCGAGCCCTGAAAGCACTTTCTACCGATGCCATCAAGGCTTCGGGCTTCCCTTCCAGGAGGCACCGCGGAGTGCATCTTCTGACTCTTCAGACAATGCATGGCCGATTCCACAACCATGGAATGGTGTGGTAGCTGTGCTTTCTGGAAGCCAGGACTCTTTCAGAGCAGATAGATGGAATCGACTCACTTGCTCAAAACCGGCGCAGAGGCCGGTGCCTCCCACATCTGGAAGAGGAGCCGTTCCAGCATCGGAGGAACCGGGACAGTAAAGGTCTCCTTCGGAGGAGAGTCATACTGCAGAGCTTCGAGCTCTTCGGCTCGAGGCTCCTCCTCGGGGTCAGCCGAGATAGCCAGGGCAGTGGCCATATCGCGGACAAACTCCGAGACCCTAGTATCCTCCGGAGGGGATCTACTCCGGGGCTCAGACTCAGGTGAGTCCGAAGGGACACACGAAGGTGTCAGGAGACTCCTTGTCTTCGGTCTCCCAAGCAGACTCGTCCGATGTCGAGTCGAGGTCTGACCCCGCGGGGCCTCTAGGCACCCGCCCCGACGTCGGTGGCACCGGCGTCGAGACCCTCGGTCCCGAACGGGAGGTCGAGGGAGACCTCGACCGAGGACAACCTCGAGCCGCAAGGGACTTGAGTATCGGCTCGGTCTCCGGGGTCGACTTCGAAGTTGATATACCGGTGGTCGGGGCAGATGCGCCAGACAGGCTGGCCATCAGTGCCCGCTGCTGATCCATGAAGGCAGACATTCTGCTTTCCAAGGCTGTCAACCTGAGACTCAGCTCGGGTGACGCAGCAGCCCCCGACTCGGGCACCGGCAGCACCGGGCCCGACGTCGGTACTCGGGGAGGCGAGTCCACGAGGACAACAGGACTTGTGTCCAGCAGACTCCGGTCCATGTGAGGAACTTTAGTTGGCTTCTCCTGGTCCACGGGCCCGGGACGACGGTCGGGGGTCTTAGACCTGGCCCTCAAGGGCTCAGGGACCTCCTCTGACGCCGCCCTCGTGAGCCGCTTCTTCCTCTTACGTTCCCGGTCGGGGGACCCCCTGTCCGAGGAGCTCCGACGCCTCTCGGGATCGGAATCCCGAGATGTCGAGGCCTCAGACGAGGTCCGGGCCCAGGCAGAGGCCAAGTCCGAGAAAAGCCTTTCACTTTGTTGCTGACGACTTCGGAGGGCCTTGGAAGACATTTTTCCACATGGCCGCACGTTTTGGAATCGTGGTCCGGGCCAAGGCACCGAAGGCAGCAGTCGTGTGTGTCGGTGAGAGACATTATCTTCTTACACCGATCACACTTTTTAAAACCACTGGAAGCCATCAGGGAGAAAAGGGTCCCCGCGAGGTCAAAGGACCAGCCTTCCAGGGAAAAAGAAAAAGAATTGGTGCGAGCGCCTAGCCACTAAGGGCAAAAACCTAAAAAAGAAAAAAGGGATTCGATACCGGTGTACCGAACCCGGCGGGAGGGGAACCAACGTCGAATCCGAGGAAAAAAGCGAAATAACGCCAAGAAAAAACTTCTTTTCCGGGAAAAAAAGGACACACGTCCGATGGGCATCACGGAAAAAAAGAGACTGAGGTAAGATGGCACCTTTAGGCGGGAAGGGAACCGCGCATGCGTGCCAGCATTCCCAAAGGCTTTCATGGAAAGCTGGGGAAATGCTCCGCTGGGGCTTCATCGGCATCGATGACACCCATAAGTGAGGACTGACTTCCTGCTTGGTCCTGGAGAAACATGCTTTACAGACCTGTACACTGTAACTGCTTTTAAATATCAGACCCACTGTTTTTGAGCAACACTTAATTTCAAATGCAATACAGAAAGAAAAACAAAAAATTGCAAAAATTTTGAATTATCGTGTGCACGAATATGGTAAAAACCTGCAAAATAAAAAGCTGCACCATACTAGAAGTATGACCTTTCTGCTCCCACAGTTGTGTGTGTATATGCCTTCTTCGTATTATGTATTATTACTAGTTATAACTTAGTGAAAGTGTGGTAGGCTATGGCCTAGCATGGCCTGCTACTGTGAAAGACAAAGCAAGGAGAGCAAAGCAACTCTCGCAATACCAACCAGAGAACACAAGAAGCGAGAGAGTGTGATGACACAGATGCTTGATTCAAGAAGTTTTATTGAGTTCCCCAACGCGTTTCGGCGGAACGCCTTCCTCAGGGGGGTATCAGACTACCAAAACATAATAAAATTGTACATTAAAAACATATTAAAACCAAAAAAAATAAAAACAACAGTAATAATAATAACCAAGGTTAACAACAATAAAACGGGCATGGAAAAGGGTAAAAACAGACAAAGTATAGCTATCTACTGATACATACATGATACGTATAAAAAACTCCAAATGAAAGAAGACGCAGGGCAGAGAAGCAATGAAAACTTGAAAAAGGTGATACTCACTAGTGTGGATCAGAAAGAGAAAATCTGTATATTGAAATATAACAGATGTTCACCTGTGGCCCAACTGTGCTAGGGCCATATGAGTAAACAGCGCGAAACTACAAATATAAACATCAATAAAAAGTTAGTGCTAAGTAAATAAATTGTGTAAAATGGTAAATCGTAATGAACATAGAGACCAAAGATAAAAGAAAATAAATAATTAAAATAAATACTTACTTAGATGAATGGTGTGGTTTTTAAAAAAACCCTTTAGGAGTAAACACACTATAATGCATAAAAGATACATAAATACACCAAATAAATAACATGTCAGAGAGTAATATAATAAATAACATCAATAAATAGTGGCATCAAATTAACTATAATAAATAATATCATTAAAAAGTTATATAAAACAATTGCATCAAGTGGCTTAGAAATTCACAAAGCACGACGAGGGATCAAACTCAAAGGAGGTCTTACCAACTAAAGAAACTAAAAAAAGGGGGGGGCGACTAAAAGAGGCGTAGATCGAAGAGGACTACTTTGAGCATAAAAACAAAACGCTCAAAAGAACCTATAAGTAGAATTATGCTATAAAGTATAATATGCCATAAAAACAGAATATGTATTATAAAGGAAACTACTCTATATTATATAATGGCTCAGTAAAGAAACTTTAAAAACATCAGAGTACTAAAAAATAAATAAATAAATAACAACGGAAAATAAAACCTCTCTGACATGTTATTTATTTGGTGTATTTATGTATCTTTTATGCATTATAGTGTGTTTACTCCTAAAAGGTTTTTTTAAAAACCACACCATTCATCTAAGTATTTATTTTAATTATTTATTTTCTTTTATCTTTGGTCTCTGTGTTCATTACGATTTACCATTTTATACAATTTATTTACTTAGCACTAACTTTTTATTGATGTTTATATTTGTAGTTTCGCGCTGTTTACTCATATGGCCCTAGCACAGTTGGGCCACAGGTGAACATCTGTTATATTTCAATATACAGATTTTCTCTTTCTGATCCACACTAGTGAGTATCACCTTTTTTACGTTTTCATTGCTTCTCTGCCCTGCGTCTTTTTTCATTTGGAGTTTTTTATACGTATCATGTATGTATCAGTAGATAGCTATACTTTGTCTGTTTTTACCCTTTTCCATGCCCGTTTTATTGTTGTTAACCTTGGTTATTATTATTATTACTGTTATTTTTATTTTTTTTGGTTTTAATATGTTTTTAATGTACAATTTTATTATGTTTTGGTAGTCTGATACCCCCTGAGGAAGGCGTGCCGCCGAAACGCGTTGGGGAACTCAATAAAACTTCTTGGATCAAGCATCTGTGTCATCACACTCTCTCGCTTCTTGTGTTCTCTGCTACTGGGAAAGGCCTGTAAGTTAGGCCTGGATCCTAACTCCCATTATAGCTAGAAAAGAACCAAAAATCTGTGGAAAATGAGAAAACTGTTTTAAAATGCTTAATAAGAAGTTTTCATGAATTCATAAGTCTTCTATTATTCTCTTGTGTGTGAAAGAACAGAAATGTTTCAATATATGTATTCCAGAAGCCTAAGTTAACCTTGCAGTAGAAAAGTAGCGAGATTCAGAACTGTACCATTGTTTGGGCAATCCTAGAGGAGGGGACCGGTTGCTAGGCTCCGGAGGGATTTCTAATTGGACAGGTGCAGGGAATGTAAGACCAATGAGAAGTTTGCATGTATCGAGTGAAAACCAATAGAAAGCTTTCATGTATCAAACTGAAGAGGTATAAATGGCTATGTCTCTGTATAAACGTTTGCTCAGTACCTTTTGAAGCTTTGACTGACTGGGCCTTGTGCACAATAAACTGACTTGGACCCTGTCAATCGACTCCTGGACTTATTCATTGATTGCACTTTGCCACAGCAAAAGCAGCTTCATGATTATAATCCTTGCTCCTATATAGCTTTAATCAGTGCATGTAACCCACTCTCTCCAGTCTCTAATACCTGCCTGGCTTCATGCCTTACTACAAGGTATAATTTGTGATCCCATTGGGCTATTGCAGCTTCCTCTGGCCTTCTGAGTAATTTCCCTGCACCCCTCCCTTCAGTGCAGACTCTCCATTTTGGGGAAGAAAAAAAGCTCTATAGCCCTCTCTTTTCATGTATTTCTTTCCCTTGGATTTGCATCACCCTTTTACCAAAATTCACAGATCACAATTCAAATCCTCAACACAAATTCATTCTCACACAAATTTATGCACATCAATCTATATTTTATATGTTCTATTTCACCATTTTCTCATCATTTCAATTTGCTCCAGTTTCTATCCATTCAGACAACTCCATAATCCATCCTCAGCCATAATTCAGACAAATGCAGCATGCTGCATGTCCAACCAGAATTATACCTCTTGATTCAGCTTTCACTTGCTATAGTTGTACTGTAAAAGACTGGGGGCCTGATATTCAGTGGCAGCAGCTAGCCAATCTAAAGAGGCTGGCTGTTGCTGCTAAAACTAAGACCTGGATATTCAATGCCACAGTCATTTCCAGCCATCAGCACTGAATAGGGTCAGCTGGATAGTGACAAAGCTAACCAACCGGACAGCGGAGATATACAGCCACTGCTTATTAGCTTTGGCAGTGAAAGTTAGGCCAGCCTTTACTGTGCCTGATTTTTGTCATAGCGATAACTGGACAGCAGCTCAATATCGCCGCTGCTCAGCTATTGCTGGGTGCCATCCCTGGAACATCCTGATGCTAGCTGGTTAGCATCAGGGCATTCAGAGGCAGTACCCACGGATATCCCAGACAGGGATTAACATGATTAGCAGTCTGCTAAACATGTTAATACCTTTGAAAATCGGGCCCTGGGTCTTTTCTTGGATGTGAATTGGTTTAATTGCCTGTTGAATGCTGTATCACGAAACACATCATGAGCACAAGATATGGCCAACAGAAGAACTGATTTAAGAAAGCAGTTTTAAGGAGAAAGCACAGTTACTTATCTGTAACAAGTGATCTCTGGGAACAGCAGGAAAAAGTCTTCACATATGGGTATCGGTACCGACGGAGCCTGTGCGGGAACGCTCCCCAGCGTCCAAAAGGAAAGCTTTTGGGAGCATCCCACAGCGCCTGCGCGCTGCCTTCCCGCCTTTCCTAACCGCCTCTCTCCAGTTCGAGTTTTAAAGCTGAGACAAAAAGAGAGAGGAAAGGAAAGATAGAGAGATACAACTCCTAGGGGAGGTGGGTGGGTTGTGAAGACTTATTCCTGCTGTTCCCAGAGATCATCTGTTACAGGTAACTGTGCTATCTCCAGGAACAAGCAGGAATGAGTCTTCACATATGGGGACTCCCCAGCTAGAGATGCCTGGGATATCACCCAGGTTGTGAGTCCCTGGGAAGGGCTCTACCTCCACCTATGAATCTCAGGCATCCAGTCAGGGATGGAGGGTAGGAGTTGATTAGGTATGGTACAGGTGTTTGAGAACAGCCTGATCAAACAAGGCATCCTGGCGGGAGTCCTTGTCCAAGCAGTAATGGGCTGTGAAGGTATGAACCGAAGCCCAGGTGGCCGCTCGACAGATTTGGTCGATGGACACAGAGTTTAGATGAGCCATAGAGGCTGCCATGGCTCTCACATTGTGAGCTGTGACATGGCCCTCCAGAGAAAGGTTCTTATTCTGGTAGGCGAAAGAAATACACTGAGCAATCCAATTGGACAGAGTTCTCTTAGAGACTGGAAGTCCTAAATGAGAGGGATCAAAAGCAACAAAAAGTTGAGAGGACTTTCTATGTTGCTGTGTCCTTTGTAAGTAGAAAGCAAGTGCTCTTTTACAATCCAGGGTATGAAGATTCCTCTCTGCACTTGATGTGTGAGGTCCTGGAAAAAAGACAGGTAAATACACCTCCTGGTTCAGATGAAAAGATGAGACCACTTTAGGCATAAAGTGTGGATTAGTTCTGAGGACTACCTTGTCATGATGGAACCTTGTATAAGGAGGATTAGCCACTAAGGCTTGCAACTCACTGATACGGCGAGCTGAGGTGACTGCAATGAGAAAAATAACCTTCCAGGAAAGGAATTTCAAGGAGGTAGTGGCTAAGGGTTCAAAGGGCGGCTTCATAAGCTGGCCAAGAACCAGATTCAAGTCCCATGCCACTGGAGGTGGTCTAATGGGAGGTTTAGTCAAAAGAAGGCCTCTCATGAATCTTGCTATCAGCGGATGAGAGGAAATAGGATGTCCATTGACAGGCTTAAGGGATGCTGCAATAGCACTCAAATGGACTCTTACTGAATTCGTTTTAAGGCCTGCATGGGATAAATGCAGCAAATACTCTAGTAAAGAATTCAGAGGTATTGCAAGAGGGTTAAGACCCTTCTCTGCACACCAAATGGTAAACCTTTTCCATTTAAAAGCATAGGAACGTCTGGTGGAAAGCTTTCTGGAAGCATGAAGGATATCCTTCACTTGCTGAGAAAGGTGTAAATCCTGAAGGTCTAAGCCTTCAGCAACCAGGCCCTGAGATGAAGAGACTGGGGATTTGGGTGCCACAATGTTCCTTCCTCTTGGGAAAGGAGATCTGAAGCAGAACCCAAGTCCAGGGAGGGAGCTTGAGAGAGGTGCAGAAGTAGAGGGTACCACACTTGGCATGGCCAACGTGGTGCTATGAGGATCATAGACCCCCTGTCTCTCTGAAGCTTGAACAGTGTCTTGGGAATGAGGGGAATAGGTGGAAAGGCATAGAGGAAGCCTTGCCCCCAATGAAGGAGGAAGGCATCCCTGGCCTGAACTCCCTGACACGGAATCCTGGAACAGAACCGGGGAAGTTTGGCATTCCACGGACTTGCAAACAGGTCTATGTATGGGGTTTCCCAAATTCAAAAGATCTTGGCTATCTGGTCCCTATGGAGGGACCATTCGTGTGGAAGCAGAACTCGACCGAGTCTGTCTGCCCAAGAGTTTTGAACCCCTGGAAGATATACTGCCATGAGATGGATTTGATGCTCTCTGGCGAAGGCCCAGAATCTCAGAGGTTCGTTGCAAAGCGACAGAGAGCCAGTCCCCCCCTGCTTGTTCACGTAGAACATGGCTACTTGGTTGTCCGTGTGGATGAGGACTGTCTTGTAGCTGAGCAGGGTGTGGAAGACTGAGAGCCAGGAAGATTGCTCTGAGCTCTAAGAGGTTGATATGTAGAGATGTCTCCTGTGGAGACAAGAAGCCTTGGGTGGAGAGATCTTGTAGATGAGCTCCCCAACCCTTTGGAGAGGCATCTGTTGTAAGGGTTGCTTGGGGTAATACCTGTTGAAAGGGGGACCCCAGCAACAGATTTTGAGTGGACTTCCACCAATGGAGCGAGGAAAAGAGGCGAATGGAGGTCACTATTTTGTCTGACAGGCACCTGATGCCTGGGTCCATTGGGTGGATAGAGTCCATTGAGCCGCTCTCATGTGAAGGCAAGCATAAGGAACCACATGCACAGTGGATGCCATGTGGCCTAACAGTTGTAACATCTCTCGAGCAGTTGAATGGGATTTTAACTGAATCTGTGAGGCTAACTGCACCAAGCGTAGGCAACGGGCCTGGGGAAGATAGGCCCTTGCAGTTGTGGTATCCAGCAAGGCCCCTATGAACTCTAGAGATTGAGTAGGGGTGAGATGGGATTTTGGAATGTTTATTACCAGTCCCAGATACTGAAGAACACGCCTTGTGCAGGCCAGGGAAGCCTGGGCCTCTGACTGGGATGGAGCTCGGATGAGCTAGTCGTCCAGATATGGGAATACGAATATCCCTAGAGTGCGTAGAAATGCAGCTACTATTGCCATGCATTTGGTGAACACTCTTGGTGCAGAGGTGAGACCGAAAGGAAGCACCTTGTATTGGTACTGCTTTCCTTGGTAAAGGAACCGAAGGAACCTTCTGTCCTTGAGATCTAGAGAACAAAGCCAGTCCTGACTCTGGAGGTATGGAAGGAGAGTTCCGAGAGAAGTCATCTTGAATTTCTCCTTGCATAGAAACTTGTTCAATTCTCTGAGATCTAAAATGGGTTTGTAGCCCCCTGTTTTCTTTGGAATGAGAAAATAGGGGGAGTAGAACCCTGAGCCCTGTTGAAGAAGGGGTACTTCTTCTATTGCCCCTTGGGCAAGAAGAGTGGCAATCTCTTGACCTAGAAGGTTGAGGAGAGATGTTGGAGAATTGAACTGTTTCACCATAGTGTGAGGAGGAAGGTTTAAAGAAGTGAAGCTTGTACCCGTCTCTTATGATAGAGAGGGTCCATTGCTCTGCTGTGATTTGTTCCCATCTGGGAGCAAAATGAGCTAACCTTCCTGGGATGGTGAGAGGCTCTGGATGTTCTAGAGCCAGAAAGGCTAAGTTCTCTAGTGGTAAGTCAAAGGCCCTGAGGAGGCTGAGGCTGTTGGGCCGTAGCAGTCCTCGCAGCCTTACGCTTGGCCTGTTTTGGTTGTTGTTGCCTCTTTGTAGCAAAACGACCTGCAGAAGAGGCCTGACCATAAACAAAAGAATATTTCCCTTTTTTTGGGAAAAATCCTTTTTTGAACAATCTCTTTTTAAAAGGAGCAGAAGTAGACTTTGAAAGTCTATCTAAAGCAGAATTTTCAGCATCCATCTGGTTGGCCTTTGCTTGCAATCTTTGCCAAACAGGTTTTCACCTGTACAAGGAAGGTTACCTAGTCCATCCTGAACCCAGGATTCCAAATCAGAGGCTTGTAACCAAGCAACTCTGCGTGCACCTATGGCAATAGCCGAGGCTCTGCTGGCACCTTCAAAAGAGTCAAAGGCTGCACAGTTGGAAAACTTGGAAATATCCTGGGCATGTTTAAGCCAGATGAGAAACTCTTCCCTTTTATTTTCTGACATAAAAGGAGATAAGGTTTGCAGATGATCTGTAACTTCCTTTAGAAACATCCCCATATAGAGACTATAGGAGTTGATTCTGGCTACAAGCATACTGGCCTGGAAAATTCTCCTGCCAAAGGTATCTAAGGTTCTGCATTCTCTTCCTTGAGGAGTAGAAGAGTGTCTCTTTGTACTCTTGATCTTTTTCATAGCAGACTCCACCACAATGGAGTGGTGAGGAAGCTGAGTCTTATGAAAACCAGGACAAGGAGGAACAACGATACATGGTGTCCAACCTACGAGAATGAGGGGAGGTGGTAAGAGGAGTCTCCCATATGCCCAACATGTGATCATAGAGAATCTCATGTATTGGTAAAGTGGCTGCCTCTTTGGGAGCCTTAGGATATTGTAAAATATCTATTTTTTTGGCTCTAGGCTCTGTCTCAGAGGCCACTGAGAAGGAAAGGCCCCTGGCCACCTCCCTGATAAAGTCTTGAAAAGACAAGTCCTCTGGAGGAGACATTCTCCTTTTTGGAGAAGAGGGTTCCTGAGAAAGGATCCCCGATGCTTCGATAGAGGCCTCTGGTTCATCAGAGTCCTCAGAGGAATCGAAGTATCGCCTGTCTGGATGCTCTCGCAGAGCCCGATACGCATACCGAGGGGTATCGACATCGGGAGTACTCGGTACCGGATCGGTACCGATGGGCATCACAGGATAGTGTACCGCTGCTGTTGATGTCGATGCAATCGGTACCGGCAGCGGAAATGGTATCGGGTCCGGTACCGGAATCGGTACCGACAACGGAGTTTGTTGCGGTACCGAAGGCGTTGCAGCTTGTATGAATGCCGTGATGGCACGCTGCATGGTCAGAATATTCTGATCCATCGACGCCATCAATGTCTGGATGTCGGTACCGGTGTGAACCGCCGGTACCCCAGAACATTGTAACAGGTGATCGGTCAAGGCCGAGCCATCGATGTCAACCTGTGACCCCATAGATAAAGCTTTGGAAGCCGGAGCCTCCCGCCGGGGTAATTTTGCCAGTGTGAATTCCTCGAGAGCAAGCCCGGGGGCATCTCGATACTTAGAGGGAGATGTACTCTTCGAGGACCGGCCAGATTTAAGTTTGGTTACCTGAGATCAATGGGAGGAAGACGCAGCCCTGGAAGACGTTGATGCCACAGAAGCTGCATCAGAGAGAAATAGGGTACTGAGCTTGGCTGCTCGATTCTGTAAACCTCTTTTAGACATCATGGAACAGGACTCACAGTCTGCGATGGAATGGTCAGGACCTAAACATTTAAGACACCAGTCGTGGGTGTCGGTGACAGAAATAGTGTCACTGCACTTCGTGCACTTCTTGAACCCGGAGGCGGGCTTTTCCATGAGGAAAGATTTTCTGCAGGCCTAAGGCCACAAAAAGAAAAATGCACTGAAGTAGAAAAGAGTAGTTTTGTTTTGTTTTTTTTAAAAGAAAGAAAGAAAAAACCGGCGGTACCGGTCCGGAGTCGAGAAGGCAGACACGCGACTAAAGAAATAAAAGAAAAAATAAGAAATTCTTCAGCGGTGACAGGAAACACGACCTGCTGGCTCCGCTGAAAAAGAAGAACTGGAGAGAGGCGGTTAGGAAAGGCGGGAAGGCAGCACGCAGGTGCTGTGGGATGCTCCCAAAAGCTTTCCTTTTGGACGATGGGGAGCGTTCCCACGCAGGCTCCGTCGGTACCGACGATACCCATATGTGAAGACTCATTCCTGCTTGTTCCTGGAGATACATTTTATACTATGCTATTTTTTCATACAAATAAACAATGTCCTTATATTAGAATATTCTAGCCTAAAAATTTAGAGATTAATGAACATTAAGCATAATATATAAAGGTAAGCCATTTTATTACTTACCTGAGAAAGATCTGGTATGTCTCCTCTGTCTATTCCAACTTGCTATAGTAATAAAAAAAATTGGTTAATGAGCTTTGAACCACTAAATTATGGGCACTATTACTTTTCATTGCACTACACAAATGGTTGGTGTTTTTTGAAAGAAAAACGTCAGTTTAGAAAAACTTTCAACAAATCTAACAACCTGCAACTAGACAAAAAATTGGTTACATTATCTGCTATAAATGGCCGATGTGCAGTAAACTAGAATATAAGAAAAACCATACTTTGGGGCATGTTAACTAAGTATGATAACATGCAGTTAAGTGCAACAACTTATGTGGAAAAATTAAGTTAAACGCCTCTACTACTACTACTACTCTGATAAATAAATAGAGGGGGCATGCCCAGCATCTGTCCTGCAATTGCCTGCATTCCCTGCCTCGACACCAAAAAATTGTCAATAAACAAGCAGCTGTGGCTGCAATGTCCTGACTTCCCTCACCAACCTGGCGCCAGTCTCCCCCCCCCCCCCCCACCCTCTTCATAACCACCCCTCCGGACTGCAGCCAACCCTCCCATCCCAGCTGCAAGCAATACACAACACCCACAGCTCTTTCTCCTTCCCTCCAACTTCCTCCTCCCCACCCACCCACCCCCATAGTCTGCAGGCTCTAAGAACCGATCAGGGCAAAAGTCCTCATGGTTGCTATATCGCTTAACTCAGGATTGCAAAAACAGCAGCGTTAACCCTAGTGGTAGTACTAAAAGACTACAAACTAGGTGTTATGGTTCAAAGATGGTGGCAGTAAGTCAGCTGTGCGGGAACGGAGGGGAACCGCTCCTGCCCAGATCACTTACAGCCTGCAAACCCCCGAGTAGGTCCTCGGGGTAGGGACAGAGTTCCTATGGGAGCAGGAGTAGTGTGAGAGTGTGTGTGTGTGAGAGTGTGTGTGTGAGTGTGTGAGTGTGAGTGTGTGAGTGTGAGTGTGTGTAGGGCTTTGGTCACTGTACAGGCATCTGCTTATGAAAGAAGGGGGATCGATTGGGGGAAGAAGGAGAATCACCTGGAGGGGTTTCCAGTCAGGTGGGGTTTTTTTGTAGTTGTTTTTAAACTTTGCCAGCAGGCAGTGGCCTCACTACTGGACTGCCAGTAGCACAACTGCACTTAATGCCACTTCAGGTAACTACAAAACTTTTTACCACACTTTAGTAAAAGGGCCCTCCACTGTCTCTTGGCCTGCCTTATTATTGTATCTAACTTGACGGTGTTAATGCTCATTCCTATGTTCCTCATTTGGGCGTGCTTTCCATTTCCTGAAAGATGCCCTTTTTGCTTTTCACTGCTTCTTTCAACTTAACATTTAACCACACTGATCTTTTTTCAACTTTATTTAAAGCACGGAATATGTTTTATTTCAGCTTCAAAAAAACATAGTACTGTGAAATGCATCATGCAAACTTTTGACCCTAGCAACCATTCCTTCTAGTTTATCTGAAAAATGTATTAATTTAATCATGGTCTCTCTTTTAAAAATTGAATTCTCCAGCAGTAATTTTCTTGAAGGACTACCAAAAGGGGTTACTACAGCTGGGAAAACATCTGCACTTGTATTTATCTTCTGAGAAAGCATAGTCACTCACCTGTAAAGAGTAGTTACTCACCTGTAACAGGTGTTCTCCAGGAGCAGCAGGAATCAGTCCTCACATATGGGTGTCATCGATGCCGATGAAGCCCTAGCGGAGCATTTCCCCAGCTTTCCATGAAAGCCTTTGGGAATGCAGGCACGCATGCGCGGTTCCCTTCCCGCCTAAAGGTGCCATCTTACCTCAGTCAAATGACATAGCTGAGAACAGCACACAAAAATGGAAAAATAAACTATGTACAACTGCAACTCCCAGGGGAGGAGGGAGGGTTGTGAGGACTGATTCCTGCTGCTCCTGGAGAACACCTGTTACAGGTGAGTAACTACTCTTTCTCCAGGACCAAGCAGGGAGTCAGTCCTCACATATGGGTGACTCCCTAGCTCTGGGCTACCAAGGAACCCAGGCTGAACAAGAGAACTCCCTCTAGTCCCAGCATTAAAGAAAGGCTTTTCACTGACACAACCTCCACCGGTAGCCCAACAGAGGGCAGGAGTTGCCTAAACCTCAAAGAGATTCCGGAGTACTGCCTGGCCAAAAGCACTGTCCCTACGGGACTCCCTCTCCAGACAGTAATGGGCCGCAAAAGTCTGGCTTGAAGACCAAGTTGCAGCCCTGCAGATGTCTACCAACGGTACAGAGCAGAGATGAGCCACTGAGGCAGCCATTGCCCTGACACGGTGGGCCGTGACCCTACCCTGCAAAGGAAGGTCAGCCGCCCTGTAAGCCCAGGTGATACAGTTAGCCACCCAGGTAGACAAGGTACGCTTGGACACAGCTAACCCCAACTTATTAGGGTCAAAAGAGATGAAGAGCTGAGTAGCCCTTCTATGCCCCTACGTACGGTCAAGGTAGAAGGATAAGACCCTCCTACAGTCCAGGGTATGCAGAACTGCTTCAGCCTGGCTTGCATGAGGCCTAGGGAAGAATGTTGAAAGAACCACCTCCTGGTTGAGGTGGAAAGAGGAGACAACTTTTGGGAGGAACTTAGGATGAGTCCTGAGGACTACCCTGCTCCTATAGATTCTGATGTAAGGCCTGTCACAGACCAGGGCCTGAAGCTCACTCACTCGCCTGGCCGAGGTTAGGGCTATCAGTAAGAGAGTCTTCCAGGACAGGAAGCGTAGAGGGCAAGTAGCCATCAGCTCAAAAGGTGGGCGAGTCAATTGCTGCAAGACCACATTCAACTCCCACTCAGGAGCAGGAGGAGGGATAGGAGGCTTGAGTAAAAGCAAGCCTCTGAGAAAACGGGATACCAAGGGGTGAACCGACAGAGAATGTCCTTCCACTAGTGAGTGGTGAGCTGCTAGAGCTGAGAGGTGGACTTAAGAACAGAATTGGACTTAAGTCCCTGATTGGACAAGTGAAGTACTGAAGCACTACTGGTACAGTACAAGAGAAAGGATCCTCTGTACGTAGGTGACACCACACAGAAAACCTTTTCCATTTGAGCGCATAGGTTTTCCTAGTGGACTGTTTTCTAGAGGCTAGGACAACCTCTTCAACTTCCTGAGGTAGGCCCCAGGGAGTCAAAACTACCCTTGCAGCCTCCAGGCCATCAAATTGAGAGCTTTGAGATTGGGGTGCAGAAGTGAACCCTGATCCTGGGAGAGAAGGTTGGGTTGCAACCCCAGAGGCAGTGGAGGATCCACTGCCAGTTGAAGGAGAAGTGGAAACCAAGGCTGTCTCGGCCACCTGGGAGCCACCAGCAGGACTGAGGCCTTGTCCTGAAGAATCTTGAATAGAGTTCGGGCCACCAAAGGCGTGGGAGGAAACGCATACAGGAGGCCCTGAGACCATGGTATCAGAAAAGCATCTGCTGCTATGCGCAGATGATGCGGCTGTCTGGAGCAGAACCGGGGCAGCTGTTTGTTCAGTGGACTGGCAAACAGATCTATCAAAGGAAGACCCCATTTCTGGAAGATCTTCTGAACTACCAAAGGATGCAGCTGTCACTCGTGGGGCTGCAGGATTCTGCTCAACCTGTCGGCCAGGCAGTTTTCCGGGCCTGGAAGGTACAAGCCTTGAGGAACATGTGCTTGAGGGCAAATGAGCAAAAGTCCTGTGCCTCCTGACAAAGGAGCCTGGACCCAGTCCCGCCTTGCTTGTTCACATAAAACATGGCTACCTGGTTGTCTGTCTGAACCAGGACAGATTGATGAGCCAGGGCAGGAGAGAAAGCTTTGAGTGCTAATCGAATAGCCCTGAGTTCTAAGAGATTGATCTGCTGTGCAGCTTCCCAGGGAGACCACAGACCCTGGGTGCACTTGTTCAGACAATGAGACCCCCAGCCCTGCAGGGAGGCGTCTGTGGTCAGTACCACTGTGTACCCAGGAATTTGAAAAGGCACCCCTTTCAGTAGATTGGGTGGGTGCAGCCACCAGTTGGAGGGAGTTCAGAAAAGGTCTGGACACCCTTATCCTGTCCCTGAGGCTGCCTGTGACCACTGACTCCGAAGGCACCACTGTGCAGGCCGCATATGGAGCCTGTCATTGGGGGTCACATGAACTGTCAAAGCCATGTGGCCAAGCAGCCTCAGGCAGAGTCTGACGGAGACCACTGACCCGCTGAGAAACAGTTTGGCCAAGTCCATCAGTCTTTGGGCCCTGTCTGCTGGCAAGAATGCCTTTGCCAGGATAGAGTCCAGCCTTGCCCCTATGAACTCCAAGTTCTGGGAGGGGAGCAAAGTGGACTTTGCGAAGTTTATTACAAACCCCAAGCTTTGAAGAAGGGCAATAGTTCTGAGGGTGGCCTGTCGGGCCTCCTGGCATGTCCGACCTCTTATGAGCCAGTCGTCCAGATAGGAGAAGACAAAGATGCCCTGATTTCTCAGGTAGGCCGCCACCACTGCTAAGCACTTTGTAAAGACTCTGGGGGCAGAGGTGAGGCCGAAAGGCAGCACTCTGTACTGATAATGGTTTCCTCCCACAATGAACCTGAGGTACTTTCTGTGGTCTGGATGAATGAGGATGTGAGTGTACGCATCCTTTAGATCTAAGGAGCATAGCCAATCTCCCTGCTGCAGGTAGGGCAGAAGTGTTCCAAGAGTAAGCATCTTGAACTTTTCTTTCTCTAGGAACTTGTTGAGATTCCTGAGGTCCAGGATAGGTCGAAGGCCACCGGTTCTTTTGGGTACCAGGAAATATCTGGAACAGAACCCTCGACCGTGCATTTGAAGGGGCACAGGCTCCACCGCCCTGTCCACCAACAGACCTTGGAGCTCCTGGAGAAGAAGATCTGTGTGCAGGGGAGGCCTTGGAGGCTCTCCTGGAAAATATGGAGGAGGCAGTTGGTGAAAGTGTAGTGCATAGCCCCTGTGGACTATGTTTAACACCCAACTGTCCCCAGTGATGCGGGGCTACTGGTGGGCAAAGAGGGCGAGGCGACCTCCTGTGCAGGATTGGGAGAGCAGGGATGGAGAGGCTATGCTTGAGGAGTCAAAAACCCCCACCCTGCTGAGTGGGAGCAGGGGCCGGAGGCTTCGGGGTCCTCTGCCTACGGGGCCCATTACCCTGCCCCTTGGCTTGCTGACCCTGGGGTGCAGCTTGGGCAGCCTGATACTGAGGGTATTGTTTGTAGGCAGTGCCCTTCCTCGAGTAAAAGGGCTTTTTACCCGAGCCCTTCTTCTTGTGAGAAGGGGCAGAGGTCTTTCTAGACAGCCTTGTCCTTGTAAGGTGCTCGGTCTTGAACTGAGTGGCCTTCTCGGCCATGGGCTTGCCAAAATGGTTCTCATCTCGGCAAGGGACATCGACCAACTTGTCCTGAACCCATGGCTCGAGGTCCGATGACTGCAGCCATGCCTGGCATCGAGCCGCGATGCAGGCTGCCGCAACTCGGGCCGAAGCCTCGAAGTCATCGTAGGCGGCGCGGGACATGAACTTGGAACATTCCCGAATACCCGAGGACAAGGACTTGAATCTCTGCAAGGGTTCCCCGGAGAGACCAGCAGAGAACCTGGCCAACTCCTTGGCCAGGTCTCGCAAGTACATGCCCATGTACAGCTGGTAAGACTGGACACGGCAAGCAAGCATCGAGCCCTGGTAGCACTTTCTACCAAAACCATTGAGGTTTTGGGCCTCCCTGCCAGGAGGCACTGCGGAGTGCATCTTCTGACTTTTCAAGCGATGCATGGCCGATTCCACCACCATGGAATGGTGTGGTAGCTGCGCCTTCTGAAAGCCAGGGCTCTTCCGGAGTCGATAGATCGAATCGACCCGCTTGCTTAGAACCGGCGCCGAGGCCGGTGCCTCCCACATCTGGAAGAGGAGCCGTTCCAGCATCGGAGGAACTGGGACAGTAAAGGACTCCTTCGGAGGAGAGTCGTACTGCAGGGCCTCGAGCTCCTCGGCTCGAGGCTCTTCCTCGGGGTCCGCCGGGATAGCCAACGTGGCGGCCATATCCCGGACAAACTCCGAGAACCGGGTATCCTCCGGAGGGGATCTACTCCAGGGTTCAGACTGCAGTGAGTCCTACGGGACACATCGAGTCTTAAATGTGTCGGGGGACTTCTCATCCTCCGTCTCCCAGGCGGACTCATCTAATGAGGAGTCAGGGTCCGACCCCGCGGGGCCCGGGAGCACGCGCCCCGACGCCGAAGGCACTGGCGTCGACACCCTTGGTCCCGAATGGGAAGTCGAGGGAGACCGCGACCGAGGTCGACCTCGAGCCTTCATGGTCTCGAGTATCGGCTCGGTCTCTGGGGTCGATGTCGATGTCCCGGTGGTCGGGGCAGATGCGCCAGACAGGCTGGCCATCAGTGCCCGCTGCTGCTCCATGAAGGCAGACAGTCTGCACTCCAAGGCTGTCATCCTGAGACTCAGCTCGGGAGATGCAGCATCCACCGACTCGGGCCCCGGCGGCGCCGGGCCCGACGTTGGCTCTCTGGGAGGAGAGTCCTCGAGGACTACAGGACTTACGTATCCAGCAGACTCCAGCTCCACGCGAGAAACTTTGGCAGGCTTCTCTTGTTCCATGGGCCCGGGGCGACGGTCGGGGGTCTTAGACCTGGCCCTCGAAGAGCCAAGGACCTCTTCCGACGACGCCCTCATGAGCCGCTTCTTCCTCTTGCGTTTCCGGTCGGGGGACCCCCTGTCCGAGGAGCCACGACGGCGCTCGGGATCTGAATCCCGAGATGTCGAGGCCTCAGACGAGGTCCGGGCCCGGCCGGAGGCTGAGTCAGAAAAAAGCCTTTCTTTCTGCTGCTGGCGACTTCACAGTGCCTTGGAAGACATCTTCCCACATGGTCCACACGTTTTAGAGTTGTGATCAGGACCAAGGCACCGAAGGCAGCAGTCGTGTGTGTTGGTGAGAGACATCAACTTCTTACACTGATCACACTTTTTAAAACCGCTGGAAGCCCTCGGGGAAAAAAAAAAGAGTCCCCGCGAGGTCAAAGGCCCGGGCTTCCAGGGAAAAAGCAAAAAAGGGCGCGAACGCCAGCCACGAAGGGCAAAAACCGAAAAATAAGAAACGGGCTCAATACCGGTGTACCGAACCCGGTGGGAGGGGAACCGGCATCGAACCGGGAAAAAAAATAGCGAGAATCGCCGTAAAAAATCGAACTTTTATCCGGGATGACAGGACACACGTCCGGTGGGCTTCTCGGAAAAAGAGAGACTGAGGTAAGATGGCACCTTTAGGCGGGAAGGGAACCGTGCATGCATGCCTGCATTCCCAAAGGCTTTCATGGAAAGCTGGGGAAATGCTCCGCTAGGGCTTCATCGGCGTCGATGACACCCATATGTGAGGACTGACTTCCTGCTTGGTCCTGGAGAACATGTGTTCTTCAGGGACAGCAGGAATTAGTCCTCACATATGGGTGACTTCAGCACCGATGTAGCCTGCGCAGAGCATTTCCCCATCTTTCAAAGAAAGCCTTTGGGACATGCTACTACACATGCGTGGTCCCCTTTCCGCCCAAAGGTGTCATCAAGCTCAGTCAGATGACATAGCTAGTACGGTATTAAGAATAAAACAAGGTAGGGAGACAACTCCCAGGGGAGGAGGGAGGGTTGTGAGGATCAATTCCTGCTGTCCCTGGAGAACACCTGTTACAGAGGTGAGTAACTATGCTTTCTCCAGGAACAAGCAGGAAGTCAGTCCTCTAATATGGGACTACCTAGCTCCAGGCTGCCGAGGACCAAACCACAACAGCACCAATGGCAACCAGTCAGATAGCTGTGAGTTGCAGAAGGTAAGTCCCCACTGAGAGACTCTGCAGGATCCTAGCGTCCAGTGACACTATCACTCCAGTAGAACTGAACACAGAAGGGTCAGAGGGCAGAAGATGCCAACATCCTGAGTATATTACAGAGTACCATCTGGCCGAAGGCACTGTCCCCTGTGGGACTCGCGCTCCAGGCAGTAGTGAGCTGCGAACGTATGGATTGAAGACCATGTGGCGGCCTTGCATATCTCAATCACTGGCACTGAGTGGAGGTTGTCCACAGTAGAGGAACGTGATGTGTCCAAGGATAGAACAAGACAATCATATAATATTAAAAAGAGGCATTTATTCACAAACCAATAGATGGTGCCCACCCGACACAGGCCGTGTTTCGTTTAACAAAACTTCATCAGGGGTACAGGGCAACTAAAAACAGAAACATTCAATAAATACACTCAAATATATATAATATAATAAAACATGTATTAAAAAATGATAATTAAAATCATAATAAATCAAACACTATATAAAAAAACATTTATATGGTAATATCAAAAATGGGTTGGAATGCTATATAAATAAAATAAGAAAGACTGAGGCAAGGGCAAAAAATACATAATAAAATATGCCTTAAAAAATAATAATTAAAATCATAATCAATCAATCACTATATAAATAAACATTTATATGGTAAATACCAAAAATGGGTTGGAACGCTATATAAATAAAATAAGAAAGACTGAAGTAAGGGCAAAAAGGAATTGAGTCAAACAGGTACATTGACCGTGAACCAAAAGAAGAAGAGAAGAAGAGAAGGGAACCACATGTGCATCAATATAATTATTGACACTCTAAAAGGGTAACTTAAAGTCAAATAGAAACCTTTCACAGTATATGCCAAAAAGGTGCTTCAAACCAAAGAACAACCATACCCATTGTGATGACAGCCAATTCCAAATACTCATCAAAAAATACCTTATTGGTCAAAGCTGTAGATATTTCCTCTTTACAACTGTATCAAAAACCAAACGTAACCATTAACAATGTAACAGGCTAACTAAAAACCAAATAAAAAGTCCTTCAACCTACTTACTTTTTACAAGGCTCACCGAGCTGCACAAATCGCGGCACAGAAAACGTAAAAACTATGAAAGAATAAAAACAAAACACAACACCTTTATACCATAAATGAAACACTTTTGTATAATAAAACCGAAGCCATCACAAATCAAAAGTTCTACCCTCAAGCAAGGGGGCCTTACCGTTTTGAATTCGCTATTCTATCGTGTGGCACCAATTACACCAAAGATGTGCGGTGCTGTGAAGATTCCTCTAAATAACGCCGACGCATGCGCAGCTGGAGTCTTGAACGGCGCCCAAGAATGACGTCAGAGATAAGGGACAAAAAACGCCGAAAACCCGGCTTTAAAAACAGACTGCAACCATCAAAGATAGACAATAAAATAATAATGTAGTGTACTTAAATGAGCATAAAAATGTGCATCAACTAAAACCATGCATCTTAACGAAAAGGGAAATCAAAAATAAAAAATATTACCACTGGTTAAAACCATCTAAAAACTGCTGAATCGATAAAACATCCTAACAAAGAGGGGGAAAATGATGACTTATGCCACTACTGAAACCATATTAAAACATCTAAATTAAAGAAGTATTTTAACGAAAAAAAGGAGAGAATTAATAAATTGTACCTCTACTATACCATGTTAAAACTATAATAAAAACCAATATAAAACCAAATCAAAACATAATATATATCACTACAAGAGTATAAAAACAATAATGTGACAAATCCAAACACGAAAAATGTGACTACTTTGGTACCAAACACAATTATACAATCAATAAATATATATAAAAAAATATAAAATATATATATAATGAAAATTCCTTATATAAGAAAATATAAAAATATTGAATAATTGATAAGAATGGAACATCAAAATGTGAGATACACTCATCTGGACATATCAAAAAGAGAACATAAAAATTAAGTTCTTAAAACATTAAAAATAATAAATAATAGCTTATTGATGATTATTATATATATGTATGAATAAATAAAAATCTAAATGAATATATAAATATATGTATGTTATCAAAGCAGTCACAAAATATTATCACATAAAAAGGAGGGGAAATTTTATTATTCCATTCAACGAAACCAATCCTTTCCACATGGCCAAACCAAAAAATATATACTTCTCTAAATAACTGCCTCAGAACAACATGGGTTAATGCAAAAACCGTCAACCATCATAAAAAAACGGAAAAATCTTGTTCTAAATTGAGCCCATTCGGTATCATTGAGTTCAACATAAAAATGTATCTCTGCTCCAGTTGTAAACTTGTTCTATTAATGTCGCCTCCTCTCCAGTTAATCTTCACCTTTTTGATAACAAAGAATTTAATATCTGAAATCTTATGCGCTGATTGTATCCAATGCTCTACCAAAGGTTTCTCTAAATTGCTCCTCCTAATCGCACTCCTATGTTCTATAATCCTAGTACGTACACTGCGTAAGGTCTTACCTACATACAGTTTATGGCATGGACATACGATAACATAAATAACATGAGAAGTCTCACAATTAGAGAAATCACTAAGTAAAAATTTCTTTTGAGAGCCGGGATGTATAAATTCTTTGATGGACAAGGCATGTACACAAACCGAACAACAGCCACACTGATAGTGACCTCTGACCCTGGGAACAAATGGCCGTTCTGTCAGAGCCGAGGGGACCAGAAGATTCTTGAGATTAACATTACGTTTGTGCGCTATCGTGAGTCTAACATCTTCAAACCCTTCCAGCGACTGAATCAAATGCCACTCTTTCTTTAAAATTTTGACATCACGAGACAGAGTGGTATATAACAACGGACAAACCATCCCTACATTGTCTTTCCTCTGTTTGGAGATGAGCAAATCTTCACGTTCAGACATCCTTGCCCTGATATAAGCTTCTGAGACGTACTTGTGAGGATACTTCCTATTATGGAACCTATTCTCCATAGCCTGAGCATGGAGTTCAAAATCCTTGTTATTAGTACAAACCCGTTTCGCACGAAGAAATTGTCCTACAGGTAGAATACTTTTGAGAGCCCGAATAAGAAAACTATCAAAGTGAAGAAGTGTATTACGATCCGTAGGTTTTCTGTAAAGAGATGTGGTCAACCGATGATCCTCAATTCGGATCAGAAGATCCAAATACGGAATACATGAAAAATCATAGGTGAGCTGAAATCTCAAATTAGTATCTAAACCATTAACCCACCCATTGAATTGAGATAAAGCTTCTTCGGACCCTTTCCATAAAATAAAAACATCATCTATGTAACGTACCCATAATGTGATGTTCTCTTTATATGGATTATCTTTAATAAATCTCTCTTCAAACTCAAATACATAGAGATTGGCGATATCGGGGGCCATGGAGGAACCCATGGCCACTCCCTTGATCTGCTGGTAAAACAATTCCCTAAAACAAAAAAAGTTATTACAAAGAGCAATCTTAGCTAATTCCATCAAAAAATATGTTGGAATACGCTTATTAGAGAGTCTTATAGATAAATATTGTTCAAGAATGAGAAGAGCCTCTGCTTGTGGGACATTGGTATAAAGAGATTCAACATCCATGGTGACTAAAATGACATCTGAGTCTAAATTTTGAAATGTACTTAAAATCTCTATAACATGAGCCGAATCCCTTATGTAAGACCACATTGACGTTATGAAAGGCCATAAAAAAATGTCCAAAAATTTAGATATCGGCTCCAATAAGGACCCAATTGCAGCAACAACAGGCCTTCCAGGAGGTGACTTAAGAGACTTGTGAATCTTCGGGAGAATATAGATGGTGGGTGTGATGGGCGATGTTACATAGATGATGTTTCTATTTTATGGAAAGGGTCCGAAGAAGCTTTATCTCAATTCAATGGGTGGGTTAATGGTTTAGATACTAATTTGAGATTTCAGCTCACCTATGATTTTTCATGTATTCCGTATTTGGATCTTCTGATCCGAATTGAGGATCATCGGTTGACCACATCTCTTTACAGAAAACCTACGGATCGTAATACACTTCTTCACTTTGATAGCTTTCATAATCCGGCTCTCAAAAGAAATCTACCTGTAGGACAATTTCTTCGTGCGAAACGGGTTTGTACTAATAACAAGGATTTTGAACTCCATGCTCAGGCTATGGAGAATAGGTTCCATAAAGCGTAGTTACTCACCTGTAACAGGTGTTCTCCAGGAGCAGCAGGAATCAGTCCTCACTTATGGGTGACGTCGGCGCCGAAGGAGCCCTCGCGGAGCAATTTTCCCCAGCTTTCAAAGAAAGCCTTTGGGAATTGCAGCGCGCATGCGCGGTCCTCTTCCCGCCCAAGGGTGCCATCTTAGCCAGTCAGATGACATAGCTAAAAAAGACAGCATAAAAATTTGCAAAAAAACTAAAGCAGACGATTGCAATTCCAAGGGGAGGAGGGAGGGTTGTGAGGACTGATTCCTGCTGCTCCTGGAGAACACCTGTTACAGGTGAGTAACTACGCTTTCTCCAGGACCAAGCAGGAAGTCAGTCCTCACATATATGACTCCCCAGCTCTAGGCTACAGAGAACCCAAAGCTGAAAAATAAGCTCCCTCTAGAGCCTCAGCATGCGAGATAAGGGCGTAGCATTTTCGGGTAGAAGGTCGTCGGCAGGAGAAGGGGAGCAAGGACTACCCTCTCAGCAGCCAGGCCATAAGGTTGAGAGACCTGAGGTTGGGGTGTAGCAGAGACCCCTGATCCTGAGTGAGGAGATCCGGTTGAAACCCCAGAGGGAATGGATCCTCCACCGCTAATTGCAGCAGGAGTGGAAACCACGGCTGTCTGGGCCAGCGAGGGGCCACCAGGATCATGAAGGCTTTGTCTCGGAGAACCTTGAAAAGAGTCCGGGAGACTAGCGGGATGGGAGGGAAAGCGTACAGAAGGCTCCCCGACCATGAGAGCAGGAAAGCGTCCGCTGCAACCCGAAGGGGGTGTGGCTGACGAGAGCAGAAGCGAGGAAAGAGATCCGTCGTGGGGAGGCCCCACTTGAGAAAGAGCTTCTGAACTACCAAGGGATCCAGGCGCCACTCGTGAGTTTGTCCGCCAGGTAATTCTCTTGGCCTGGTAGATAAACTGCCTTGAGGAGAATGCCGTGACTGACGGCCCAAGAGCAGAGCTTCTGTGCCTCCCGGCAGAGGAGGAAGGAGCCCGTGCCCCCCTGCTTGTTCACGTAGAACATGGCAACTTGATTGTCCGTCTGGACAAGGACGGACTGGTGAGAAGTCAGGTGGGAGAAGGCCTTGAGAGCCAGGCGGATCGCCCTGAGCTCCAGGAAGTTGATCTGCTGAGCAGACTCCCACGTGGTGCAGAGGCCCTGAGTACGAGCCCCTTGGCAATGTGCTCCCCAGCCCAGGAGGGATGCATCTGTTGTCAGCACCCGGGCCGGCTGAGGTGACTGGAAAGGCATTCCGAATATCAGGTTCGGCTGCTGCAGCCACCACCGGAGAGACGAGATCAGCGGCTCGGAGACGCGCACTAGGTCTGCTAGGCCGCCTGTGGCTTGTCGCCACTGCTGGCGGAGACACCATTGAGCAGGCCGCATATTCAGGCGGGCATTGGGGGTCACATGGACGGTGGAAGCCATATGGCCGACCGAGTAGTCTCAGGAAGCGCCTGGCGGAGACCAGGGGCTGGCCTGCGAAAACGGTCGGCTAGGTCCATGAGCCGTTGAGCCCTGTCGAGCGGTAGGTACGCTCGCGCCTGAGGAGTGTGCAGCCTTGCGCCGATGAACTCGAGATCCTGTGAGGGGAGCAAAGTGGACTTTGCGAAGTTTATAACAAAGCCCAAGTACTGCAGGAGAGTCACCGGTGCGGCGCGTGGCGTTGGTGACCTCCAGCGCGGACGGGCTGCTCTGATGAGCCAGTCGTCGAGGTACGGAAAGACAGAGGCCGTGAAGCCTGAGATGGGCCGCCACCACCGCGAGACATTTTGTGAAGACCCGCGGTGCGGAGGACAGGCCAAAGGGCAGTACCCTGTACTGGTAATGATTCCCTGCCACCACAAATCTTAGGTATTGGCGGTGGCTTGGGTGGATGAGGATGTGCGTGTAGGCATCCTTTAGATCCAAGGAGCATAGCCAATCTCCCTGCTGGAGGTAGGGCAGAAGGATTCCAAGGGTAAGCATCTTGAACTTCTCCCGCACGAGCAACTTGTTGAGGTTGCGCAAGTCCAGGATGGGTCTGAGGCCTCCTGTTCTCTTTGGTATTAGAAAATACCTGGAATAAAAGCCTTGACCTTTCAGGTGGTGGGGCACCGGTTTCACCGCCTGTTCCTGTAGAAGACCTGCTAACTCCTGAAGGAGTAATTCCCTGTGCAGAGGGGGTCGTGGAGGTTCTCCCGGAAAATAGGAGGGAGGGACCTGTTGGAAGTGGAGAAGATAGCCTTCCCGCACGACTTGAAGCACCCAGGCATCTGCGGTGATGCTGGACCACCTGTGGGCGAAGTGAACCAGCCAGCCTCCGGTGCTGGGAGGAACCAGCGGGGGGGGAGAGGCTATGCTTAAGGAGTCAAAAACCCCCACCCTGCTGAGCAGGGGCTGGTGGTGCAGGCTTGGGGGCTTGCTGCCTACGGGACCCGTTACCCCGTCCCTTGGCCTGCTGGCCCTGTTGGGGAGCTGCAGGGGCCTGATAATGGGGGTATTGTTTGTAGGCAGCCGCCTTCCTCGGGTAAAAGGACTTTTTTCCCGAGCCCTTCTTTTTCTGGGAAGGGGCGGAGGTCTTCCTAGAAAGCCTGGTCCTAGTGAGAGTCTCCGTCTCAATTTGTGCAGCCTTTTCAGCCATGGGCTTGCCAAAGAGGTTTTTGCCTCGGCAGGGGACATCGACCAACTTGTCCTGCACCCAGGGCTCAAGGTCAGACGACTGAAGCCAAGCCTGTCGGCGGGCACCGATGCCGGCTGCGGCCACTCGAGCCGATGCTTCAAAGCCATCATAGGCTGCTCGGGACATGAACTTGGAGCATTCCCGAATGCCAGTGGACAAGGCCAGGAACCTCCGCAAGGGTTCCTCGGACAAACCAGCGGAGAATCCGGCTAGCTCCTTAGCCAGGTCTCGGAGATACATGCCCATGTATAGCTGGTAGGTCTGGACACGACACGCAAGCATAGAGCCCTGGAAACACTTCTTACCAAGGCCATCCAGGTTACGGGCCTCCCTTCCAGGAGGCACCGAGGAGTGCATCTTCTGGCTCTTAAGACGATGCATGGCCGATTCCATTACCATGGAATGGTGTGGTAGCTGTGCTTTTTGGAAGCCAGGGCTCTTGCGGACTCGATAGATAGAATCGACCCGCTTGCTCAGGACCGGCGAGGTGGCCGGACTCTCCCACATGCGGAAGAGTAGTCGTTCCAGCATAGGAGGAACCGGTACAGTAAAGTGTTCCCTTGCGGGAGAGTCATACTGGAGGGCGTCGAGCTCTTCGGCTCGAGGCTCCTCCTCGGGGTCCGCAGGGAAGGCCAAAGCCTTGGCCATATCCCTGACGAAGTCCGAGAACCGGGCATCCTCCGGGGGGACTGCTTCCGAGGTTCGGACTCCGGTGAGTCCGAGGGGACACACCGAGTCCGGAAAGAATCAGGCGACTCTTCCTCTTCAGACTCCCAGACCGACTCCGACGAGGACTCGGTGGGGTCGGCCCGGGCAGGGCGCGGCGCCTGCCGCCCCGACGCCGAGGGAGTCGGCGTCGGCGACCTCGGTCCCGAACGGGAGGACGAGGGTGACCTCGACCGAGGATCGACTCGAGTTCGCATCTACTCGATGATCGGCTCGGTCTCCGGGGTCGACTTGGACGTCGACGTCCCGGCGGTCGGGGCAGCGGCGCCAGCGAAGCCAGCGAGCAGTGCCCGCTGCTGGTCCATGAAGGCAGACAGTCTGCTCTCCAAGGCCGTCAACCTGAGTCCGAGCTCAGGTGACCCAGCAGCCCCCGACTCGGGCCCCGACGGCGTCGGGCCCGTCGGCTGTCGCGGAGGCGAGTCCAGGAGGACCACAGGACTTACCCGAGCAGGCAGCTCCGACTCCAGGCGAGGTCGCTTCGTGAGGTGCTCCTTCTCCAAGGACCCGGGGCGGCTATCGGGGCTATGCGACCTGGCCCTCGCGGAGCCAGGAGCGTCCACCGACGCCGCCCTCGCGGGTTTCACCTTACGTCGATGGTCCCCGGAGGGAGAACCCCTGTCGGAGGAACTCCGGCGACGGTCCGAGCTGGAACCTTTGGACGCGGAGGCCTCCGACGAGGTCCGGGTACGGCTGGGGTCAGCGAAGATCCTATCCCGCTGATGCCGCCGACTTCTCAACGCTTTGGAGGACATTTTGCCGCAGGGCCCACAGATCATTTCTTCATGATCCGGGCCCAGCAGCGGAGGCAAAAGTCGTGTGTGTCAGTTAGTGACATATTTCGGTCACACTGACCACACCGCTTGAAACCACTGGCAGCCATCGGGGGAAAAAGGGCCCCAGCGAGGTCAAAGGACCGGGCTGCCAGGGAAAAATCGAAAACGAAAGCTGACTAAGTCAGAAAAACCAAAAAAGAAGAAGAGGACTCGTGACTGGCGTCGCGAGTCCGGGCGGGAAAAAGACCGGCGTCGAACCGAAGGAAAAAGAATAAAATTATGAAGAAATATCAACTTTTTCGCGGGGACACGAGGGGGACGTCTGTAGGGCTCTGCGGAAAAAAACAGACTGGCTAAGATGGCACCCTTGGGCGGGAAGAGGACCGCGCATGCGCGCTGCAATTCCCAAAGGCTTTCTTTGAAAGCTGGGGAAAATTGCTCCGCGAGGGCTCCGTCGGCGCCGACGTCACCCATAAGTGAGGACTGACTTCCTGCTTGGTCCTGGAGAATAGGAAGTATCCTCACAAGTACGTCTCAGAAGCTTATATCAGGGCAAGGATGTCTGAACGTGAAGATTTGCTCATCTCCAAACAGAGGAAAGACAATGTAGGGATGGTTTGTCCGTTGTTATATACCACTCTGTCTCGTGATGTTGTCAAAATTTTAAAGAAAGAGTGGCATTTGATTCAGTCGCTGGAAGGGTTTGAAGATGTTAGACTCACGATAGCGCACAAACATAATGTTAATCTCAAGAATCTTCTGGTCCCCTCGGCTCTGACAGAACGGCCATTTGTTCCCAGGGTCAGAGGTCACTATCAGTGTGGCCGTTGTTCGGTTTGTGTACATGCCTTGTCCATCAAAGAATTTATACATCCTGGCTCTCAAAAGAAATTTTTACTTAGTGATTTCTCTAATTGTGAGACTTCTCATGTTATATTTATGTTATCGTATGTCCATGCCATAAACTGTATGTAGGTAAGACCTTACGCAGTGTACGTACTAGGATTATAGAACATAGGAGTGCGATTAGGAGGAGCAATTTAGAGAAACCTTTGGTAGAGCATTGGATACAATCAGCGCATAAGATTTCAGATATTAAATTCTTTGCTATCAAAAAGGTGAAGATTAACTGGAGAGGAGGCGACATTAATAGAACAATTTTACAACTGGAGCAGAGATACATTTTTATGTTGAACTCAATGATACCGAATGGGCTCAATTTAGAACAAGATTTTTCCGTTTTTTTATGATGGTTGACGTTTTTTGCATTAACCCATGTTGTTCTGAGGCAGTTATTTAGAGAAGTATATATTTTTTGGTTTGGCCATGTGGAAAGGATTGGTTTCGTTGAATGGAATAATAAAATTTCCCCCCCTTTTTATGTGATAATATTTTGTGACTGCTTTGATAACATACATATATTTATATATTCATTTAGATTTTTATTTATTCATACATATATATAATAATCAATAAGCTATTATTTATTATTTTTAATGTTTTAAGAACTTAATTTTTATGTTCTCTTTTTGATATGTCCAGATGAGTGTATCTCACATTTTGATGTTCCATTCTTATCAATTATTCAATATTTTTATATTTTCTTATATAAGGAATTTTCATTATATATATATTTTTTATATTTTTTTATATATATTTATTGATTGTATAATTGTGTTTGGTACCAAAGTAGTCACATTTTTCGTGTTTGGATTTGTCACATTATTGTTTTTATACTCTTGTAGTGATATATATTATGTTTTGATTTGGTTTTATATTGGTTTTTATTATAGTTTTAACATGGTATAGTAGAGGTACAATTTATTAATTCTCCCCTTTTTTTCGTTAAAATACTTCTTTAATTTAGATGTTTTAATATGGTTTCAGTAGTGGCATAAGTCATCATTTTTCCCCTCTTGTTAGGATGTTTTATCGATTCAGCAGTTTTTAGATGGTTTTAACCAGTGGTAATATTTTTTATTTTTTATTTCCCTTTTCGTTAAGATGCATGGTTTTAGTTGATGCACATTTTTATGCTCATTTAAGTACACTACATTATTATTTTATTGTCTATCTTTGATGGTTGCAGTCTGTTTTTAAAGCCGGGTTTTCGGCGTTTTTTGTCCCTTATCTCTGACGTCATTCTTGGGCGCCGTTCAAGACTCCAGCTGCGCATGCGTCGGCGTTATTTAGAGGAATCTTCACAGCACCGCACAACTTTGGCGTAATTGGTGCCACACGATAGAATAGCGAATTCAAACGGTAAGGCCCCTTGCTTGAGGGTAGAACTTTGATTTGTGATGGCTTCGGTTTTATTATACAAAAGTGTTTCATTTATGGTATAAAGGTGTTGTGTTTTGTTTTTATTCTTTCATAGTTTTTACGTTTTCTGTGCCGCGATTTGTGCAGCTCGGTGAGCCTTGTAAAAAGTAAGTAGGTTGAAGGACTTTTTATTTGGTTTTTAGTTAGCCTGTTACATTGTTAATGGTTACGTTTGGTTTTTGATACAGTTGTAAAGAGGAAATATCTACAGCTTTGACCAATAAGGTATTTTTTGATGAGTATTTGGAGTTGGCTGTCATCACAATGGGTATGGTTGTTCTTTGGTTTGAAGCACCTTTTTGGCATATACTTTGAAAGGTTTCTATTTGACTTTTTTAAGTTACCCTTTTAGAGTGTCAATAATTATATTGATGCACATGTGGTTCCCTTCTCTTCTTCTCTTCTTCTTTTGGTTCACGGTCAATGTACCTGTTTGACTCAATTCCTTTTTGCCCTTACTTCAGTCTTTCTTATTTTATTTATATAGCGTTCTAACCCATTTTTGGTATTTACCATATAAATGTTTATTTATATAGTGATTGATTGATTATGATTTTAATTATTATTTTTTAAGGCATATTTTATTATGTATTTTTTGCCCTTGCCTCAGTCTTATTTTATTTATATAGCGTTCCAACCCATTTTTGATATTACCATATAAATGTTTTTTTATATAGTGTTTGATTTATTATGATTTTAATTATCATTTTTTAATACATGTTTTATTATATTATATATATTTGAGTGTATTTATTGAATGTTTCTGTTTTTAGTTGCCCTGTACCCCTGATGAAGTTTTGTTAAACGAAACACGGCCTGTGTCGGGTGGGCACCATCTATTGATTTGTGAATAAATGCCTCTTTTTAATATTATATGATTGTCTTGTTCTATCCTTGGACACATCACGTTCCTCTAATGTGGACTGTCTCTGACGTGACTGTTTGCTCTTTATTGGACTGAGTGGAGGTTGGCCATCAATGTGGCCATCACCCTCATGCGATGCGCTGTGATCTGGTGTTCAAGGGAGAGACCAGCTCGCTCATAGGCGAGAGCAATACAGTCTGCTACCCAAATGACAAAGTTCGCTTAGACACAGGGAGCCCCAGTCTGCTAGAGTCATAAGAGACAAAAAGCTGAGGAGCTTTGCGATGGGCCTGGGTCCACTGTAGGTAGGACAGGGCCCGTTTGCAATCCAGTGTATGAAGTACTAGTTTCTCCCTGCCGGTGTGAGGCCATGGGAAGAAGGTGGGAAGGACCACCTCTTGGTTGAGGTGGAAAGGAGATATCACCTTTGGGAGGAATTTGGGATGTATGCAGAATACTATCCTCTTCTTATAGAACCCTGTATATGGTGGATCCGCCACCAGAGCCTGGAATTCGCTCACTCTACGAGCGGACATGAGGGCCACCAGAAAGGCCACTTTCCAAGACAGGTACCGCAGATGGCAAGTGGCTAGGGACTCGAATGGCGGTTTGGCGAGCTGGGAGAGCACCATATTGAGGTCTCACTACACTGCCGGAGGGCAGAGTGGGGGCTTGGAGAAAAGGATGCCCCGGAAGAACCTGGAGACCAGGGGCTGGCGCAAGAGCGGTTTCCCCTCAGTAGGGTGATGGTGAGTGGCTATAGCGCTCAGATACACCCTCACTGAGTTAGACCAGCCCGCTGTGGGACAAGTGTAGTAGGTACTGGAGTACTACTTACACATGGCAGGAGAACCTTCTCCACTTAAAGGCGTAGGCCCATCTGGTGGAGGGCTTCCTGGAGGCCAGCAGGATCTTCTCGACTTCTCTCGGAAGGCTGAAAGGGGCCAGTGCTACCCTTTCAGCAGCCACACTGTTAGCATTAGGGACCCCAGGTTGAGGTGTAGGAGCGAGCCCCCCTCCTGGGACAGGAGGTCCAGAGCTCAGCCCAGTGGGACTGGGAGTGCCACAGATAGGGAGAGTAGCGGTGGAAACCAGGGCTGTCTTGGCCACCTGGGGGGGGGGGGCAATCAGTATGACTGACGACCTCTCACTCTGGACCTTGAAGAGGGTCCTGGCGAAAGGGGGGGGTGTTGTCCGAGAGGCAAATAGATCCATCACGGGCCTGCCCCAGAGGTGGAAGAGCCTCTTGGCCACCCTAAGTTCGTGTGGCCAAAGGACTCTGCTCAACCTGTCCGCAAGGCAGTTGTCCTGGCCCGGGAGGTAGACTGCTCACAAGAGCATGCTGTTGCAAGCTGCAAGGGAGGGGAGGGCCACCAACTCCTGGCAGAGGGAGTACAAGTCTGTGCTCCCCTGCTTGTTGATATAGAACATGGTGACTTGATTGTCGGTCTTGATCAGTACGGACCAGAGTCGCAGGTTGTGGTGGAACGCTCGCAGGGCTTGGAAGTTTGCCCTGAGTCCAGGAGGTTGATGTGTAAGAGTGACTCCTCCTGAGACCATCTGCCCTATGTGCGACAGTCCTCACAATGTGCCCCCCCACCCCAACCTAGGGGGGAGGTATCTGTGGTCAGGGTCCTCTGAAGCACGGGGGACTGGAAGGGCATTCCCGCCTGGAGGTAGCGCACGTTTTGCCACCAGTTGAGGAGCCTCCGCCAACTGGCTGGTAACCCTGACCCTGTCCCATAGCCTGCCCGTGGCTTGAGTCCACTGTGAGTGGAGGCACAACTGGGTTGTCCGCATATGCAAGCTGGCTGAGGGCGTGATGTAGACCGCCCAGGCCATATGACCCAGCAGGCAGAGGAGGAGATGAGTCGGGACTGACCGGCGGCCTTGTACCTCTCCTGCCAGTTGCTTGAGGCGTTCTGCCCTCTCTTGGGAGGACAGCCTTGAGCTGTAACATGTCCAACTGAGCATCTATGAACTCCAGGCTTTGGGCTGGAGAGAGATGGGATTTGGGGTAGTTGATGACAAATCCCAGGTGCTGAAGAAGAAGGGTTGAACACTCTGTGGCCTGACTGACCTCTGAGGCACCCTTGATTAGTCACTCGTCTAGGTAGCTTCATCTTCAAGCTCCTTGTAGGAACAGGTGGGCGGCTACCACCGCCAAGCATTTGGTAATGACCCTTGGCAAGGAGGCCAGGCTGAAGGGTAGGGGGGAAGGCTGTACTGGTAGTGCCCTCGCCCTACCACGAACCGTAGGTACTGCCTTTAGGAGGGGTGGATCAAGATGAGTGCACACGCATTCTTTAGATCCAAGGAGCACAGCCAATCTCCCTGGTGGAGGTAAGGTAGCAGTGTTCCAAGGGAGAGCATCTTGAACTTCTCCCTCACCAGAAACTAAGTTTCTCAGGTCTAATATGGGCCTAAGGTCCCCAGTTCTCTTTGGGACAAGGAAAAATCTGGAGCAGAAGCCTTTTCCCCATAGGTGCTGGGGTACAGGCTCTACTGCATTGTCCCTGAGCAGATCTGTGAGCTCTGAGAGCAGAAGGGTCTGGTGAAGAAGAAGTCACACTGGCTCTCCAGGGAAAAATCTTGGTATCTGCTGTAGGTGAGGGAGTTATCCCTACCTTACCACTTGCAGTACCCACTGGTCTGAGATGACCTTAGCCCACCTGTGGGCAAAGAGTGCCAGATGGCCCCCTGAGGGCTGGTGAAGGTCTCCCAGGGAGGGAAGGCTCTGCCCTGGGAGTCAAAAGCTCCCCCCGGGTTGGGCGAGAGTGAGGCCTGGGGCTTCTGAGTCTTTGGTTTCTGAGCTTCATGGCCTTGTCTTTTAGGGTGAGAACCCTGTTGGCCCAAGAAGGCTGGTAGTGGTGACTTTTGAAAAGGATTCTTCTTGGTTTCTTACAGGAAAAGGATGAGGTCTGTTTTGAAAGCTTCTGGTGGGTCAACACGTTGGCTCTATCTTGGCCGCCTTGTCGGCCATAGGTTTGCCGAACAGGTTCTCTCTGGTGCAGGAGACATAGCAGCTTGTCTTGGACCCATTGCTCAAGATCAGAAGACTGTAGCCAGGCTTGGCACTGGGCACTGATGCCATCTGCTGCTACTAGGGCTGCTGACTCTTAGCTGTCATAGGCCGCCCGGGAGAGGAACTTACAGTCCTTGATCCTGGAGGTCAGAGGTTGGAACCATTGGAGTGGTTCCCCGAAAAGCCCCACTGAAAACCCAGACAATTCCTGGGTTAGAGCTTTCAGGTACATGCCTATGTAAAATTCATAGGCCTGGATCTGGCATACCAGCATCGAGCCCTGGTAACTCTTGTGCTCAAGGGAGTCGAGGGCTTTAGCATCCTTTACAGGGGGAACAGAAGAGTGGGTCTTCTGGCTCTTAAGTTTCTGCATGGTCGATTCGACCATCATGGAGTTATGTGGGAGCTGGGGTTTGTGGAACCCCAGGCCTTTCCGGACACGGTACATGACAATGAAGTGCTGGCTCACCACTGGCACAGACGCCAGCATCTCCCACATTCTGAGCAAGGATCAGCTGCATAGGCACTGTGAGAGTTTCCTTGGGTGGGGACTCGTACTGAAGAATCACCAGCTCTTCAATGCGTGGATCTTCCTTCACCTCTGTTTGCACCAAGAGGTCTCTGGCCATATCCTTGACAAAGTCGTGGAAGGCAACGTCTTCTGGAGGATAATGACGCCAGGAGCGACGGGTCCAAGGGAATATCTCAGTGCCGTCTGGTTTCCAGGGAGGTCTGTCTACCACTCGGAGTCAAGGAGTGACAAGGAGTCCGAGGCCCTGCGACTCACTACATTGAGGCTGGCACTGAGGGACCAGCAGCTTACGAAGCATCTGGAGTCCGAGTCTCAGAAACTGGCCGGGAAGAGTTGGATCCCCGAGGAATGGGAATGAGACCTCGACTGGCACTGAAGGCTTACCCGAGGCTGGTGGAGTTTGGAGCTCAGCTTGATGACCAGGGACACCCCTGCAGTCGGGAGCCCGGTCGTCAGGGCAGATGATGCAGACGAATCAGCCAACATTGCCTGCTGCAGAGCCAGGATAGCAGTGATATTCTGCTCCAGGGCCACCATTCTGGTTTCCATGCCAGAAGGCTCTGCAGCTTTTTGCCTAGGCACTGGGGATCTTGGGCCCAGTGCCGGCATTCTCACGCATGCGTCCTCAACGAGGACTACAATCTCGAAGAACCTTGCACTATCTCCGCTGGCTGAAGAATCCTTTAAGGACCTTGGTAGGGCGTTTCTCGGAGCAGCCCAAGTCTCTCAGAGTAGTTTTACCAGGTTTCTCTGGTGGAACCTCAGACTTTGAGGATTTTTTTCTTCTATCTCTCAGTGTATCTCTCAGTGTCTTCTTGGAGGAGCCGCCACCACGGGACTCCGAGGATGCTTGGGCTTCATGGAAAGTGTTGGGCTTCGAGCTCGGCATCGGGGAGGCCGGTGCTGAGGTGGACCTAGGGCAGGGGTCTGCAACCTTTAAGACATAAAGAGCCACTTTGACCCGTTTCCGAAGGGAAAAAAAAAACTGGGAGCCGCAAAACCATTGCGACATTTAAAACAAATCTAACACTGCATATATTGTTTCTTACCTTAATGCTATATACGACCCCCTACTTTCCTGTTAAAATATAGGTGTTTGGCCTATACTCGCCGTATAAGACTACCCCTCTTCCTTCGCACACCAAAAAAAATACGCCAGAAAATATAACAACAAGAAGTAACAATATTTGATTTCAAAATTATGATGATTTTGTAGTCAAATCACTAATATGAAATAAAATTATTTTTTCTACCTTTGTTGTCTGACCAATTTATTCTTTGATCATGCTGGTCCCGATCTGAGGCTTCTGCTTTCCTGTCTTCTCTTAGCTCTCTTTCTGTGGTCTATGGTCCATCTGCCAGTTCTTATCTCTTCTTTCGTTTTCTTCACTTCTTTCCATCAGCCTATTTCCAGTCCCAGTAACCCTCCCCAATATCAGCCCCTTTCCAGTCCTCACTCCCAGTACCTTCCAATGTCAACTTGCATTCCCATGATTGCCACTGGTGTCCATTTCCTTCCAGTCCCCCTCCTTCCCCACTGACCAGTCCCTTCTAGTACAAATACCATGGCAGCCCCTCTCAGATCCAGTTCCATTCTCCCATCCCCTCACATCAGCCCATTTGTAGCCTTAGCCCCCAGTTATCTTCCAGGGCCAGCAGCTCTATCCTCCCCTCCCCACAATCAGCCCATGCCCAGTCAAAGCCCCCCAATCAGCTCGCTTCCAGTGCTAATCCCCCTCAACCCCATTACCAGTGCTAGCCTCCCCTAATCAGCCCAATACCAGTCCTACCCCCCATCAGCTCATTACCAGTCCTAGCCTCCCCTAATCAGCTCATTTCCAGTGCTCGTCCCCTCAACCCCATTACCAGTGCTCCATCCCTCCATGTCAGCCCCCTCCCTCCCTCCCTCCCTCTCTCCATGTCAGCCCGCCTCCCCAATCCCTCCATGTCAGCCCCCTCCATGTGAGCCCCCCACCCTCCATGTCAGCCCCCTCCATCCCTCCATGTCAGCCCCCCTCCCTCCATCCATATCAGCTCCCTCCCTCCATGTCAGCCCCCCTCCCTCCATCCATCCATCCATATCAGCTCCCTCCCTCCATGTCAGCCCCCCTCCCTCCATGTCAGCCCCTCCATCCCTCCATGTCAGCCCCCACCCACCCTCCATCCATTCATATCTGCTCCCTCCCTCCATGTCAGCCCCCCTCCCTCCATGTCAGCCCCCCTCCCTCCCTCCCTCCATCCATTCATATCAGCTCCCTCCCTCCATGTCAGCCCCCCTCCCTCCCTCCATGTCAGCCCCCTCCATCCCTCCATGTCAGCCCCCCTCCCTCCATCCATTCATATCTGCTCCCTCCCTCCATGTCAGCCCCCTCCATCCCTCCATGTCAGCCCCCCTCCCTCCATCCATTCATATCTGCTCCCTCCGTCCATGTCAGCCCCACTCCCTCCTTGTCAGCCCCCCTCCTCCATTCATTCATATCTGCTCCCTCCCTCCATGTCAGCCCCCTCCATCCCTCCATGTCAGCCCCCTCGATCCATCCCTCCATGTCAGCCCCCTCCATCCCTCCATGTCAGCCCCCCTCCCTCCCTCCATGTCAGCCCCCCATCCCTCCATGTCAACCCCCTCCATCCCTCCATGACAGACCCCCTCCCTCCATCCATTCAGATCACCTCCCTCCCTCCATGTCCGCGCCCCTCCCTCCAGGTCAGCCCCCGCCATCCCTCCATGTCAGCCCCCCTCCCTCCATCCATTCATATCTGCTCCCTCCCTCCATGTCAGCCCCCCCCTCCCCTCCATCCATCCATATCTGCTCCCTCCCTCCATGTCAGCTCCCTCCCTTCTTCTGCAGCCGCGGTTCCCTGTCTCTTACGGAACCGCGGCTGTGCTTTTAAAATCATCTCGGAGCCCTTCCTGTCTTGACGGGCTCCGTGCAGCATTGTCCCGCCTCCAAAACTTCCTTTAGAGGCGGGACAATGCTGCACGGAGCGCGTCAAGACAGGAAGGGCTCCGAGATGATTTTAAAAGCACAGCCGCGGTTCCCTAAGAGACAGGGAACCACGGCTGCAGAAGAAGGGAGGGAGCTGACATGGAGGGAGCCCATAACGCGACGTTTAAAGCGGGCAGTGTGCTCCGGAGCCGCGGCAAAGGTGAGAAAGAGCCGCATGCGGCTCCGGAGCCGCGGGTTGCCGACCCCTGACCTAGGGGAACAGTTTTTCCTGCAACTCCAACCTCTTTTTATTGGTCTTGGGCATCATGGCATGGCACAGGTTGCAGGAGGTGCTGTCATGGTCCGGTCCCAGGCAGCAGTCATGGGTGTCTGTAACTGATATGGTTTGCCTGCAGCAGTCAGTTTTTTAACCCACCGGGAGACATGGTGGGAAGCACCTGGCCGGGATAAACGACCGCAGGGGTGAAAAAGAGCATGAATGCCAGTCAAGGCAAGCCTTGATCAAAAAAGGGAAAAGGAGCCGAGAACAGCGCCTGGTTTGGCACCGGCTCGAGGTGGGAAGAGGAACCGGTACGCAAACCAGGAAAAGCTAACTTAAGGATATCAGCAAGGACATTTTCAGGGGAAATTTGACAGATGTCCATTGGGCTCTGTGGAAAAAAGGAGACTGAGCAAAATGGTACCCTTGGGCGGGAAGGGGACCACGTATGCATGTTAACATCCCAAAGGCTTTCTTTGAAAGCTGGGGAAATGCTCTGTGTGGGCTCCAACGACGCTGAGATCACCCATATGTGAGGAATGACTTCCTGCTTGTTCCTGGAGAAATACTTGTATGTTAAAAAGAGTGACATAATGAAAAGTTCCACACAAATACATATTCCTTACCTCTGCAACTTTCAAGAATTCTGAAATCCTTGTCATTCTGGTAAGGAATTTCTTATAGATATCAAGGCCTTCTTTGCACTGGTTTTTCTTCATGTCAAAATATTTTTCTGTGTGAAGGAAAAAAGTATTTCATGACACCTTATATAATAAAACTGATAAAAAAAAATCAGAACATGTACTAATAACAATAAATGAACTTAAATGAAAAGTCCATTTAAAATCATTTATATCAATCTTTTTCTAGCAAGATCGTCTCAGTGTATCAGCCTGTAGCTTTTCACAACTCCCCACCACACAAACCCAAAATACTTGCATACTAAGCACCAAAACTTTGTATTTTTGCAGCTTAAAATGTCAACTTTATGCTATAATCTAACCTCCCAAATAGGGAGTAAGTAAACCAAGAGGAAACAAAGTCAAATGTGCTCTGTAGCCTAGAAGTTGTTTACCTGTTACAGATGTTTACTGAAGACAGCAAGATAAGCACTGTCACTTAAGTGGACAACAGCATCTGAAAGCACTAACTTGGATAGCCTCTCTTCCATGTTTTACCAGACTTGCACAGGACTTCCTACCCTGTTGCCATTACAGAGTCTCTTTGGTCCTGCATAATAAGCTCAATGAGGCTAATCATAAGAGTAGAGCTAGGGCTAAAAAATAAAGCAATAAAAAAGTGGCTCTGGTGGAAAAAAATACTGTATATGGATTTCACTCTCTTAAAAAACCCAAAGGACAAAACCTACCAACCACTGTCACATTGGTATGTCCTCAATAGAAATAAGGGCAGAGGCAAGTAGCACCTTATAGGTTAACCAATTTATTGAGGCATGAGCTTCCAAGGACAAGAGTCCTCTTCATTATATGCAAAAAATCATAATTACACTTACCTGGTAATTGTAGTTCCTTGAGTGACGACAGTGCAGTCCTCTACGTCTGGGTTGTCAATCTCCTCCTGCAGCTTGGAGACTGGTATGTCAAAACTGATGACATCACTGGATATAGCCTGCTGCACTCCGCCTTCCATCCCAGTGTGAAACTATTAACAAAGCAGACTCACAGGAGCAACAAATAAGTAGCCAACTACTAGCAATGCAAATAGGTGAAACCAAAATAACTAAACACCTAAACCGCCACCCCCTCCGAGCAGGCTTTCGTACTCTTTGCCTTGCCATAGAGAAAGTGAATACTTCAAACAAGAGAAAGGAAAAACAGAGCTCACCTGTAACTTTCTCCTGCCCCTTACCTTAGCTGGAACCTCCTAGAAACCTCCGGGCGGGAATGAGGACTGCACTGTCGTCACTCAAGGAACTACAATTACCAGGTAAGTGTAATTATGATTTCCTTATCGTTCCTCCAGTGCAGTCCTCTACGTCTGGGATGTACCAGAGCAGTAATTATTGGGAGAGACCCTTCCAGCCAGCAGACAAAACTGCCGACCCAAAACGAGCATCGGCCACTGCCGCGACGTCAAGTCTGTAATGCTTGCTGAAAGTATGTAACGACGACCATGTCGCCGCTCTACAAATGTCACCCAGCGGAACCAAACCGTGCTCCGCCCAGGAACATGCCTGCGCTCTTGTGGAATGGGCCTGCAAGCCGACAGGTACCACTCGACCCTGAAGCAAATAAGCAGAGGCAATCGCTTCCTTTACCCACCGAGCGATGGAAGCCTTCGCCGCTGCCTCCCCTTTGCGTGCTCCGCCGAACAGTCCAAACAACCGATCCGACTTACGGAAGGACTCAGTAATCCGTAAATATTGACGTAAGACCCTCCGAACATCCAAAAGATGAAGATTGCGATCCGAACCGCCGCTCTCCAGCGTTCCAAGAACGGGCAAACAAACCGCCTGATTCAAATGAAAAGGGGAAACCACCTTAGGCAAAAAGGACAGCACCGGACGGAGAATCACCTTCTCCCGCGAAAAAGATAAGAAAGGTTCCCGGCACGATAACGCCTGCAACTCGGAAATCCTTCTAGCCGAACAAATGGCCACGAGAAACACCGTCTTCAAGGTCAAATCCTTAAGGGATGCCCGGCGCAAAGGCTCAAAGGGTGACTTAACCAAAGCCGCGAGGACGAGATTGAGGTCCCACGGCGGAATGTACACCCTACGCGCTGGCCGCAACCTAGTGACCGCCTTCAAGAAACGAACTACATCAGGATGCGTCCCTAAAGGCACCCCATTGACCTTACCCCTATAGCAGGCCAGAGCCGCCAACTGGACGTGCAAGGAACTAGCGGCCAGACCCTTATCAAAACCATCCTGCAAAAACTCCAAGACCACCGGAATGGACACAGTGAGAGCTCGGACCCGACGACGAGAACACCAATCTTCAAAGATACGCCACACACGCACATATGCCAAGGATGTCGAATGCTTCCGTGCCCTAAGCAAGGTTGACACAACCGCTGACGTATAGCCCTTCTTTTTCAGTTTAGCCCTCTCAAGGGCCATACCGTAAGCGAGAATCGATCCACCTGCGGCATGAACAGCGGTCCCTGTCGTAACAGATCCGCCCGCTGCGGTAGCCTCCAGGGTACGCCCTCCAACAGGCGCACCAGATCCGCATACCAAGGCCGTCTCGGCCAGTCGGGCGCTACCAACAGAACTGTCCCCTGATGCGCTCCAATCTTTTGCACCACTCTGCCGATCAACGCCCATGGGGGAAAGACATACAGAAGGCCCGGCGGCCACGGGCGCAACAACACGTCTATGCCCTCGGACATCCGCTCGCGTCTCCTGCTGAAGAACCGGGCGACTTTTGCTGACCGAAAGGTCGCCATGAGATCCATCACCGGTGGACCCCAAAGCTCGACTATCTGCACGAAGACGTCGGGATGCAGCTCCCATTCCCCTGCATCCACATGCACCCTGCTGAGAAAGTCCGCGGTGACATTGTCCTTCCCGGCAATGTGCGCTGCCGAGATTGCTGGCAACCGAAGTTCTACCCAGGCGAACAACTCGTCTGCCTCCGCCTCCAGAGCAGCACTTCCCGTGCCGCCCTGGCGGTTGATGTACGCCACCGTCGCTGAGTTGTCGGAGAGCACCCTTATGGGCCTGCCGCGGAGTAGGACTTCGAACGTCTGCAGAGCCAGGAACACCGCTCTCAGCTCCAGACGGTTGATCGACCATGATACTTCCAGCGGAGACCAAAGCCCCTGCGCAAACTGACTCTCGCAATGAGCTCCCCAGCCCGCTAGACTGGCATCCGTCAACAACGGTACCCATACCGGCTGCTCCAGTGGCATGCCCGCTGCTAGTGACGACCTGAGCAACCACCACCGAAGGGAGCGCCGGGCTGCGAGCGGACAAGGGAGCCGCTTGCTCAAGGAATCGGTCTGATGTGACCACCAGCGAAGCAGAGCTCATTGCAGAGGCCGCATATGGACCTTGGCCCAGGGCACCGCCTCCAACGTGGCCGCCATTGTGCCTAGGACTCGGAGATAGTCCCACGCTGACGGCGCACCCACCGACCGAAACTGTCGGACTAGGTGTCGCAAGCCTTCGGCCCGCTTGTGTGGCAGAAACACTTGCCCTCTCTTGGTGTCGAAGCGAACCCCTAGGTATTCGAGGACCTGGGTTGGTTTCAACTGACTTTTTGCCGGGTTGACCACCCAACCGAGACTCTGCAAAAAGGTCACTACCCTGTCGGTTACCCGAAGACTCTCTTCCTCGGACTTGGCCCTGATCAACCAATCGTCGAGATACGGGTGAACGAGAATGCCTTCCTTGCGCAACGCCGCCGCCACCACCACCATGATCTTGGTGAAGGTCCGCGGCGCAGTGGCTAATCTGAAAGGCAATGCCTGGAACTGATAGTGCCCCCAAGGAAAGGCGAACCGCAGAAACCTCTGATGTTCGAAACGGATGGGAACGTGCAAATACGCCTCCGTAAGGTCCAGAGACGTCAAGAACTCTCCTTGACGCACCGCCACAATAACCGACCGGAGAGTCTCCATCCGGAAATGTGGGACGCGCAGGCAACGGTTCACGGCCTTCAGATCTAGGATAGGATGCCATGTGCCGCCTTTCTTTGGCACGACGAAATAAATCGAGTATCGACCCGAACCGTACTCGGCTTTGGGCACGTCTACCACGGCCCCCAGTTGAAGCAGACGCTCCAAGGTTCCGCGAATCGCTGCCGTTTTCTGTGGACCTCGGCACGGCGACAGGACAAACGAATCCAACACAGGTTTCGAAAATTCCAGGGCATAGCCGTGTTGCACGATCTCGAGCACCCACTGGTCGGAAGTGATGTGGGTCCAAGCGGGAAGAAACTCCCGAAGTCGTCCGCCTATGGGAGTCTCCGCCGCCGGGACCCGCCTCGTTTCATTGAGACTTACGGGCAGCGGTCGCAGGGACGGAAGCGAAACCTCTGTTCGCTCCCCGAAACCCTCGAAAGCTCTGGACCCGAGACGGAAACCTTCCCCTCTGGAAACATCCGAAACGAGGGGAACGAAACCTCCGGAAATCTCGAAACTGACTACGAAAGCCTTGGCCAGACTTGGCCTGCTTCAGTCTATCCTCCGGAAGACGACCCGCCTTGGACTCTCCCAGATCTTTCACCAACTTATCCAAGTCGTCACCAAAGAGCAAACCTCCCCTAAAGGGTAGCTTGCTAAGACGGGACTTCGACGGGCCATCCGCCGCCCAATTCCTCAACCATAGTAAACGCCGGGCAGCTACCGCGGACGCGGTACTATTAGCCAGTGCCCTGATCAAATCGTAATGAACATCAGCCAAGTAAGCTGCCCCTGATTCCAGGCGATCCAATTCTTTCAGCTCCTCGAGATCTAAATGAGGAGACTGACGTAACCTCTGAGCCCAACATAGAGCAGCTCTGGCCACCCAGGCCCCACAGATGGACGCCTGCAGCGACACAGAATCCGCCTCAAAAACCTGCTTGAGCAAACCGTCCACCTTACGGTCCTGAGTATCCTTCAAGGCCGCACTGCCTTCCACCGGAATGGTGGTCTTCTTTGTAACCGCCGAAACCACCGCATCCACCCACGGAGACCGGAACCGCTCCTTGTCCTTATCGGCAATGGGATATAATCTCTTCAAGGTCCGCAAGCCCCTCAGGCCTGCTTCCGGCTTATCCCACTCATCTTGAATCATTTTGTCCACCACTTTGTGTACTGGAAACACCACCTGAGTTTGTCGGACTGCCTGGATAACCGGGTCCTCCAGCTCCTCCTCCACCGCTACCTGCGGTGCTAGATGCAACATCTGCAAGGTTTCCGAGATCAAGGCAGCCAACTCCTCCCTACGAAAGACCCTAACTATCGTAGCTTGATCTTCAGGTTCAGGAATCTCCCCTTCTTCGAGATCTTGGTTACCCTCTTCCGGATCCCAATCCGGGACGGAAACCTCAGGCCAAGATGCCTCAGCCAGCGCAGGGTCCCTGGTTCTCGCCCGCTTAGCCACCGAAGGACCCTCACCCAAATCTTCCGCGGCCTCTAGCTGCGGATGGGGCGACGCTAGTGACGCAGGGCCCACTGCTGCCCCGTCGCTTTAGGCAAAAAGCCTGATGCATGAGCAGCACAAACTCCGGACTAAATTCACCGAGGGCCGGCGACGGTATGGGTAGGGAGATTCCAGAAGGCCCTGGCAACTCCTCTACCGGGCCCCCTGTGACACAGATCGCGGGGACACAGCCCGGCCATCAGCTGGCGCTCCCTGCGTCTCAGTGGACTCCTGCAGATCCATCTGCTGTTCCACAGCGGATGATAGCGTTGCACAACCCCGACAAACGCCAGTATCCGCCACCGTCCCTCTTCTGGTGCCACACACAAGACACTGGGGTCTGGCCGCCATAAGGTCAACGAGCCAAGGCCGCAGAGCCCAACTGCCTTTTTTTTTTTTTTTTTTTGTAAAACAGATTTGAAGAGAGACCTCTGCTGACCTCTGTTATGTACTTTTTTTTTTTTTTTTTAACAGATTATCAGCACCAGGAGAAAAAATTCCTGACAGCCAGCTCCGCCCCCCCCCTTCTTGTGGGAAAACTGAAGGAAGAGGAAACAACGATGAAGGAGACCCCTAAAAATAAAATTAAGCAACCCAAAAATAAAAGCAACAAAAAGCAATGAAAGAAGAGGAAAAACAAAGGAAAACGGGCCCCCGAAGCTGACTGCACTGCCACCCGCAGCTGCACGGCCGGCTGTTCTCCTACACGCGGCTTCTCCCGCGGCTCAGAAAATGGCCGCCGAGAGACGCCGCGCCGGCAAAAAAAAGGCGCCAAACACACCACGGGAAGCCTACCTGAAAGGAAGACTTTCCCCCGCAGACAATCTGGCCGAAGCCGACAGAAGGCTTACCGGCTCTCTCCGCAGCTGCCCGGATAAAAGCGGAACCGCATGGAGCTTACCGCACCGGCCTGAAAGTTCCCCGACAGCTTCAGCGCTGACAGGGGAGCAACGGCAATGCCGATGATCAGAAAAATGCTGCCGGGGTCAAGAGAGGCGCTCCCCCGAAAGTCCTGGGGGAGAGACCTCCGTGCTCCAAGGGGGGGGAACTCGAAATTCCTGAGCCAGAACCCCCAAAAGACTTCTCATGCCAAGGCAAGGAGCAAAGAGCCGGACTAAGCAGAGGTGCTTACCCTGTATGATTTTTTTGTCGTCTTTTTTTTTTTTAAAGAGATAGCACCCAAATAAATAATGTTAACCCTAGCTACACTATACCAACAGCTCCTTATCCATTCTTCCAGAGAGCCCTGCTACAAGGCTCGTCAAGTCCTCCTGCTGCGTGGAGACTGGTAACACTGGGATGGAAGGCGGAGTGCAGCAGGCTATATCCAGTGATGTCATCAGTTTTGACATACCAGTCTCCAAGCTGCAAGAGGAGATTGACAACCCAGACGTAGAGGACTGCACTGGAGGAACGATAAGGAAGTGCAGTTTAGGATGTGGGTAACATACATGAAGACATGGGGGAAGGGGGTATTACAGAGTATAGAGAAAGCATAGTTACTCACCTGTAACAGGTGATCTCTGGAAACAGCAGGAATTTAGTCCTCACATACTTTGCATACTGGTCTTTATTTGCTGTCATATACTATGTTACTATATGCTATCAACTGCCAGCAGTGCCCCCTGTGCTATCTACATAAGACAAATGGGTCCTAAAAAAAAGAAAAAAAAATGGGTGCACATCTGACATTAGAAATGGCAATGTTCCAAAATGTGTAGGAGAACATTTCAACCTTCCAGGGCAGTCTTTTGACCTTAAGGTTGCCATACTCCTACAAAAGAACTTGAAAGGGACACTGCAGTATGAAACTGCTGAACTGGAGTTCATCAAAAAGTTTAATACCATCACCCTAGGTCTAAACAAGTAGAATGACTGACTCGCTAAAGTTATCACTTAGCTGAGCTATTTTGCTGTTATCACTCCTATACCACACTCTGCCATGCACTTTTCAGTGCAATCTCCAGGAACAAGCAGGAATGTAGTCATCACATATGGGTATCGTCGGTACCGACAGAGCCTGCGCGGGAACGCTCCCCAGCGTCCAATTAGAAAGCTTTTGGGAGCATCCCACAGCGCCTGCGTGCTGCCTTCCCGCCTTTCCCAACTGCCTCTCTCCAGTTCTTCGTTTTACCGCGGATCTGGATTGCTCAGTGTATATCCTTTGCCTATCAAAGTAAGAATGTTCCTCTGGAGGGCCATGTCACAGCTCACAATGTGAGAGCCATGGCAGCTTCAATGGCTCATCTGCACTCTGTGTCTATCGACGACATCTGTCAAGCAGCCACCTGGGCCTCGGTTCATACCTTCACAGCCCATTACTGCTTGGACAAGGACTCCCGCCGGGATGCCTCGTTTGGTCAGGCTGTTCTCAAACACCTGTTCCATTCCTAATCAACTCCTACCCACCATCCCTGGTAGAATGCCAGAGATCCATGGGAGGGAAGTGGAGCCCTTCTCAGGGATGCACAACTTCTGGGGTCTCTCCCTGGCATCTAAAGCTAAGGAGTCCCCATATGTGATGACACCCAGTCAATAACACGTGGTTTAAAAGTTGGAAGGATACTTTTATTCAATAATTCAACAACCTGAGAGCCCGACAAAGGCAGTGTTTCGTTTTTACTTCCTCAGGGGATTCAGGTATGCTGCAAATAAATAACCATAAACAATATAATACATTAAAATAAAACAATAATAAACACATATAGAAACATATATCATGAATATATAAATATATAAAAATATATAAAAACCCATAAGAACATAAACTTAAAAACCTCTACGTCTTGATATGAGTAAAATATATTGAAGACACATGTAAATGACCTAAAACCATGTATATAAACCAAAATATTACAAAAATTAAAATGATCAATAAATAACCACTTTACATTGTAAATAAAAAATATTCGAAGGGTGTAAAATAACATCTGACTAACATCGAAACCATTATACTATGTGTAACCACCATATCTGCAATTGACTAATAGGAGCCAGGAGTGAGTAAGTAGAACCTAGGCGCTGTGGGATGCTCCCAAAAGCTTTCTAATTGGACACTGGGGAGCGTTCCCGCGCAGGCTCCGTCGGTACCAACGATACCCATATGTGAGGACTACATTCCTTCTTGTTCCTGGAGATTGCACTGAAAAGTGCATGGCAGAGTGTGGTATAGGAGTGATAACAGCAAAATAGCTCAGCTAAGTGATAACTTCAGCGAGTCAAAGTCATTCTACTTGTTTAGACCTAGGGTGATGGTATTAAATTTTTTGATGAACTCCAGTTCAGCAGTTTCATACTGCAGTGTCCCTTTCAAGTTCTTTTGTAGGAGTATGGCAACCTTAAGGTCAAAAGACTGCCCTAGAAGGTTGAAATGTTCTCCTACACATTTTGGAACATTGCCATTTCTAATGTCAGATGTGCACCCATTTTTTCTTTTTTTTTAGGACCAATTTGTCTTATGTAGATAGCACAGGGGGCACTGCTGGCAGTTGACAGCATATAGTAACATAGTATATGACAGCAAATAAAGACCAGTATGGCCCATCTAGTCTGCCCAGCAAGGCAGCAAGAGTAGGTGCACCTGCCGCTCCGTGCAGGTCACCTCTCCTCATGCCTTTGTTTAGGGGTGTACCCACCACTCCGTATAGGTCACCCCTATTTGTTCAGATATAAGAGATAGTTATGCTTATTTTGATTTTATCCTGTTGCTATAAATTAATCCACTATGTCTGTCCTATGCCATTTTAAATTCTGTCACTGTTTGCGCCCCCACCACTTCCATCGGGAGGGCATTCAAAGCATCCACCACCCTTTCAGTGAAAAAATATTTCCTGACATTGCCTTTCAGTTTAACCCCTTGCAGCTTCATGTTATGCCCTCTAGCTTTACAGCTTCCCTGTCTTTGGAAGAGATTTGTTTGTCCATTAATACTTTTTAAGTATTTAAAGGTCTGAATCATATCTCCCCTGTCCCTCCTCTCCTCCAGAGTGTACATATTTAGGTCTTCAAGTCTCTTCTCATAAGTCTTCTGACGCAGGCTCAAAATAATTTTGGTTGCCTTCCTCTGAACCACTTCCAGCCTTTTTATATCCTTTGCGAGATAGCCTCCAAAACAGAACACAATATTCCAAGCGAGGCCTCACCAGTGACTTGTACAGTGGCAGTAGTACCTCTTCTTTTCGGCTGGTAATTCCTCTCTGTATGCAACCCAGCATCCTTCTGGCTTTTGCCACCGCCTTGTCACACTGTTTTGCCACCTTGAGATCGGAAACAATCACACAGATCTTTTTCCTGGTCCGTGCACATCAATCTCTCGCCCCCTATTGCATACAATTCCCTTGGATTTCTGCTTCTAAATCTTAACTGCCAAGCATTAGACCATTCTTCCAGCTTTTGTAGATCTTTCTTCATGTTCCCCACTCCCTCAGTGGAGTCCACTCTCTTGCAAATGTTGGTGTCATCTTCAAAAAGACAGACTTTTCCATCCAGCCCTTTGGCAATATCACTCACAAATATATTTGAACAGTACCGGTCCCAAGAACGAACCCTGGGGCACACCGCTAATCACCTTCATTTCATCCAAGTGAGTTCCGTTTACTGTCACCTTCTGTCGTCTGTCAGTCAACCAATTTCTGATCCAGTTCACCATCTTGGGACCCATCCCCAAACTGTTGAGTTTATTGATAAGCCTCCTATGAGGAACAGTATTCAAAGGCTTTACTGAAATCTAAGTAGATCACATCCATTGCATGCCCTTAGATCTAGTCCTCTGGTCACCCAGTCAAAGAACTCAATCAGATTTGTTTGGCAAGATTGTCCTTTGGTAAAGCCACGTTGCCTCTGATCATGTAACCTGTTAGTTTCGAGGAAGTCCACTATTTGCTCTTTCAGGAGTGCCTCCATTACTTTTCCCGCCACCGAGGTAAGGCTTACTGGCCTGTAGTTTGTCACTTCTCCCCTATTACCACTTTTGTGGAGAGGTACCACATCAGTCCTATGGAACTTCTGCTGTCTCCAAGGATCTATTAAAAACATCCTTTAAAGGCCCTGCAAGAACTTCTCTAAGCTCTTTCAGTATCCTGGGGTGTATCCCATCTGGTCCCATAAACCTGTCCACTTTCAGTTTTGCAAGCTCTTCTAACACATCATCTTTTGTGAATGGTGTGGTATCTACTCCATTCCCATTTGTATATTTGTCAATCACAGGTGATCCTTCTCCAGGAATTGCTCTAGTGAAAACAGAGCAGAAGTATTCGTTAGCATTGTCGCTTTTTCAATGTCACTTTCCACGAATCCGTTGCCAGCACTTTTGAGTCCTACAACTTATATTACTATGGAGAACAAGCAGGTGAACAAGCCTGGATTCTATAGTTTATATTGTTGCATCATGTGATAGTGTTGCCTGGGTGAATGTGGGGACAGAACTAGCATTCAGTCGATCACACCATCCTTTGCTCTCGTCTTTATGATCTTGGCCGATTTCATTTTCTTACTAACTGCTCCTTTTCAATTTCTTTTCTCTATTCATCTAATTCCTATCCTCTCACTTGTGGCGTTCCCTAAGATTCTGTTTTTGCCCCATTGCTTTTTGATACCTTTATTGCTCCACTTGCTACCATTATACAGGATTCTTATCTGCATAGTAGTAAACTTTAATCCCACTCATATTCACTTCTTACTCATAATACTCATCCTGATCTAACTCTAGTGAACAACTGCCTGTCTTGGCTAAAGATTCTTGGCTAAAGATTAACTTACTTCAAAAATACTCAGTCACCTCGTTTACCAGGAATACCACTATTCCCAGCAAGTTTGGAGGTCAACGCAAAAGAGGAAGGCCAGCAATGTGATGATCAATACAGTAACAGCAGTTATGGATGTTAACCTATCAACAATTAAATGCCTGACTGAAAAATGAATACAGTTTATGACAACTATCCACAGGATCATTACGAGTTGGCATTGACTTGATGGCACTTACCTACCACCTAATTTCTGAAAATGTTTAAAGTGCATCATATTATCCTAAGCTTCAGAAAGTTAATGTGAAGGAGAAATTTTAATCATACCTGGATCCTTTCCTTGAATCCTGCTAGACCGGCACAGACAAGCAGGTTATGATCTCCTGCCAGCAGGTGGAGGCAGGACTTGAGCATTTTTCCTATGATGTCATCAGAAGGTATAACTACTGGTGCTGCATTGAGAAGCCAGCAAGATACTTCCCAATTAGGCAGGTGTTCTCCAGGAGCAGCAGGAATCAGTCCTCACATATGGGTGATGTTGGCGTCGACGGAACCCCCATGCAGAGCATTTCCCCAGCTTTCAAAGAAAGCCTTTGGGAATGCAGCGCGCATGCGCGGTCCCCTTCCCGCCCAAGAGTGCCATCTTGCTCAGTCTGATGACATAGCTAAAAGACAGCAAAAAAACAAAATAAATTATATGACTGCAACTCCAAGGGGAGGAGGGAGGGTTGTGAGGACTGATTCCTGCTGCTCTTGGAGAACACCTGTTACAGATAAGTAGAAACATAGAAACATAGAAACATGACGACAGAAAAAGACCACATGGCCTATCTAGTCTGTCCTTCCATAACAACTACAACAGTCCACCTTTTGCCTTTAGAGATCCTCTGTGTTGGTCCCATGCTTTCTTGAATTCAGTTACTGTCCTCATCTCTACCACCTCCACTGGGAGACTATTCCATGGATCCACTACTCTTTCCGTAAAGAAATATTTCCGCATATCACTCCTGAATCTATCTCCCTTCACCCTCATCCCAAGTCCCCTCGTAGCAGAACTTGCTTTCAATTGAAAGAGGCTCTCTCCCTGAACATTTATGCCACGGAGGTATTTAAACATCTCAATCATATCACCTCTATCCCGCCTTTCCTCTAAGGTGTACATATTAAGATCCTTAAGTCTGTCCTCATATGCTTTATAATGAAGCCCATTAATCATTTTGGTAGCAACCCTCTGCACCGACTCCATCCTGTTCACATCCTTTTGAAGGTGCGGTCTCCAGAATTGCACACCATACTCCAAATGAGGTCGCACCAAAGACTTATACAGAGGCATTATCACCTCCTTTTTTCTGCTAGCCATTCCTCTCCGTATGCACCCAAGCATCCTTCTAGCTTTTGCTGTCGCCTTTTCCACCTGTTTAGCTACTTTAAGATCATCAGACACAACCACGCCTAGGTCCCGCTCTTCTTTAGTGGACAAAAGTACTTCACCTCCTAAACTGTATTGCTCCCTTGGATTGCTGCAGCCCAAATGCATGACCTTACATTTTTTAACATTAAATCCCAGCTGCCAAATTCTAGACCATTCTTCAAGCTTAGCTAGATCCCTCCTCATGTTATCTACCCCTTCCTGGGTGTCTACTCTATTGCAGATTTTGGTATCATCCGCAAAGAGGCAAACCTTACCCGACAGCCCTTCCGCTATATCACTAACAAAGATGTTAAAAAGAATCGGACCAAGGACAGATCCCTGGGGCACACCACTGGTAACATCCTTCTCCTCAGAGTGAGCTCCATTTACTTGTACTCTTTGTCGCCTCCCACCCAACCAATTTCTAACCCAAGCAGTAACTTTAGGGTCCATCCCTAGGGTGCTCAGTTTGTTTATAAGTCGCCTTTGAGGAACAGTGTCAAAGGCTTTACGGAAATCTAAATACACCACATCTAGAGCTCTCCCTCGGTCCAACTCCCTGGTCACCCAGTCAAAAAAATCAATCAGATTTGTCTGACAAGACCTGCCTCTGGTGAATCCATGCTGCCTCGGATCCTGTAATCCGCTGGACTCCAGAAACCTCACTATTTTCTCTTTCAGCAGCGTTTCCAATAATTTACTCACCACCGAAGTTAAACTAACCGGCCTGTAGTTTTCAACCACATCCTTACTTCCGCTTTTGTGTAAAGGCACCACATGAGCCTCTCTCCAGTCCTTTGGCACCACTCCTGACTCCAACGAGGCATTGAAAAGGTCAGTCAGTGGAGCTGCTAGAACGTCCCCAAGTTCCCTCAGTATTCTAGGGTGTATCCCATCCGGTCCCATCGCTTTGTCTACTTTAAGTTGAGCTAGTTTCTCACGAACACAGTCTACTGAAAATAGTTCAAGATGTCCCTCGCTTCTGTTCTTATTTGTGGGTGTTTTCTGAGGTCCTGCTCCTGGTTCTTCATCTGTGAACACAGAACAAAAATATTTGTTAAGCAATTCCGCTTTATCCTTATCAGCTTCTACATATTCCCCCCCTGCACCCTTGAGTCTGACAATACCACTTTTGCTCTTCCTCTTCTCACTAATATCTGAAAAATGTCTTATCCCCCCATTTTATTGCATTGGCTATTTCCTCCTCCTTTTGAATCTTTGCCTTCTTGACTACTTTGCTAGCTTCTCTAAGTTTTTCCAAATACAGATGCTTGTCTTCTGCTCTCTGTGATCTCTTGTATTTCATGAAGGCCTCCCTCTTTTTCTTCACTTTTTCAGCTACTTCCTTCGAAAACCATAGCGGTCTCCTGTTCCTTTTGCCTTTATTTACCATTTTAACAAAAAGGTTGGTTGCCCTTAAAATACCCCCTTTCAGTTTTGCCCACTGTTTTTCTACATCCCCCAGCTGTTCCCATCCCACTAACGACTCCCTGAGGTATTGGCCCATCTTCGCAAAGTTAGTCTTCCTAAAGTCTAAGATCCTCACCTTGGAATGGATTCTAACAGCCCTAGTCCTAATACTGAACCACACCATCTGGTGATCACTGGATGCAAAATGATCTCCCACTACAACATCAGAAACACTTTCACCATTGGTAAGCACCAAGTCCAGAATGGCCCCTTCACGTGTGGGGTCTGTTACCAATTGCCTGAATAGTTCTCCCTGTAGAGAATCCAGGATCTCCTTACTTCTAGATGATACTGCAGCAGGAATGTGCCAATCAACATCTGGCATATTGAAATCTCCTATCAGTAGCACTTCCCCTTTCTTAGCAATGCTGCGTATGTCTTCAATTAACTCTCTGTCCACCTCTTCCTCTTGTGAGGGAGGTCTGTATATCACTCCAATGCAAATAGATTTCTCTTTCCCTCTTTCTAGTTTAACCCACAATGCCTCCTCTCTCCCTTTTAAGCTCTGTAATTCCAAAGCTTTAATAGTAGTTTTTACATATAGTGCCACTCCTCCTCCTCTTCTTCCTACCCTGTCCTTCCTGAATAAAGTATAGCCAGGTATAGTTACATCCCAGTCATTGTTTTCTGTGAACCATGTTTCTGTAACTGCCACTAAATCCAAGTCAGCCACTCCCACCAAAGCTTCAACCTCAGGGATCTTATTTCCCATGCTACGGGCATTAATACACACTGCTTTCCATATGTTACCCCTGTTACCCATTTCCATAAAGGTATTTAATGTATCACCTACCTGGGGGCTTTCACTTACCTGGGGGCTTTCTTCACCCATCCCCAAGGAATCTAGTTTAAAGCCCTCTTCAGTAGATTAGCCAGTCTACTACCAAAGAACTACGCTTTCTCCAGGACCAAGCAAGAGGTCAGTCCTCACATATGGGACTCCCCAGTTTAAGGCTACCGAGGACCCAAAGCTGAAAAAATGAGCTCCCTCTAGAGCCTCTCATGTGTGAAAAAAATCTTCTCTGAGAACGCCCCCGAACGGTAGCCCAACACCAGGGCCGGAGGGTAGGAGTTGCCTATACCTCAAAGAGATTACAGAGTACCGCCTGTCCGAAAGCACTGTCCCTGCGGGACTCCCTCGAGGCAGTAGTGGGCCGCAAAGGTCTGGCTTGAAGACCAAGTAGCGGCCCGGCAGATGTCTGCCAACGGAACAGAGCGGAGATGAGCCACTGACGCAGTCTTCGCCCTGACACGGTGAGCCATGACTCGACCCTGCAAGGAGAGGCCGGCTGCCCTGTACGCCCAGGCGATACAGTCTGCTACCCAAATGGACAGGGTACGCTTGGAGACAGGTAACCCCAACTTATTAGGGTCAAAAGAAACGAAGAGCTGAACAGCCCTTCGGTGTCCCTGCGTACGGTCAAGGTAGAAGGACAACGCCCTCTTACAGTCCAGGATATGCAAGACCATCTCAGCCTGGCCGGCATGCGGACTGGGAAAGAAAGTTGGAAGAACCACCTCCTGATTGAGGTGGAAGGAGGAGACAACCTTTGGAAGGAACTTAGGGTGAGTCCGTAAGACTACTCTATTCCTATAGAACCTAGTGTATGGTGCCTCTGACACCAGAGCTTGAAGCTCACTTACTCGCCTTGCTGAGGTAAGAGCTATCAAAAACAACGCTTTCCAGGAAAGAAAGCGCAAAGGACACGTAGCCATAGGTTCAAATGGTGGGCAAGTAAGTTGTTGCAAGACCACATTCAAATCCCACTCAGGGTCAGGTGGACGAACTGGAGGCTTAAGCAAAAGCAGGCCTCTAAGGAAGCGAGCTACCAAAGGGTGGCTTGAGAGAGACTGACCCTCCACCATTGAGTGGTGCGCTGAGAGAGCACTGAGGTGGACCCTAACAAGAGTTGGATTTAAGGCCTAGATTGGACAGGTGCAGCAAATACTGCAGTACCATTGGTACCAGGCATGAGAAAGGATCCTCCTTGTGCTGGGCACACCAGATGGAGAACCTATGCCACTTAAGAGCATATGACATCTGAGTGGACTGCCTCCTAGAGGCCAAGACCACATCCTCCACTTCCCTAGGCAGCAGTAAGGGTGCTAGAACTACCCTTTCAGCAGCCAGGCCGTCAGATTGAGGGACTGGAGATTGGGGTGTAAGAGAGATCCCTGCTCCTGAGAGAGGAGATCGGGTTGCATCCCCCGAGGAAGAGGAGCGTCCACCGCTAGTTGCAAAAGAAGTGGAAACCACGGTTGCCTTGGCCATCTGGGGGCCACCAGGATCACCGAGGCCTTGTCCCGGATCACTTTGAACAGTGTTTTGGGCACTAGAGGCATGGGAGGAAACGCATATAGGAGGCCAGAAGACCATGGTATGAGAAATGCATCCGCTGCTACTCTGAGAGGATGCGGTTGTCTGGAGCAGAACCTGGGCAGTTGACGGTTCAGTGGACTGGCAAACAGATCCATGGTGGGAAGACCCCATCTGAGGAAGATCTGTTGAACTACCAGAGGATTCAACTGCCATTCGTGTGGCTGTAGGATCCTGCTCAACTTGTCTGCCAGGTAATTCTCCTGTCCAGGGAGATAGACCGCCTTGAGAAGTATGCCATGATAGACTGCCCAGAAGCACAGGTCCTGTGCTTCCTGACAAAGAAGTCGGGATCCTGTGCCCCCTTGCTTGTTCACATAGAACATAGCAACTTGATTGTCCGTCTGAACTAAGACGGACTGCGGAGAGAGGACATGAGAGAAAGTCCGCAGGGCTAAGCAGATCGCTCTGAGCTCTAGGAAATTGATTTGCTGTGTGGCCTCCCAAGGAGACCACAGGCCTTGAGTGCATGCTCCTTGGCAATGTGCACCCCAACCTTGAAGAGAAGCATCGGTTGTCAGCACTTGAGTGTGTGGAGGTGCTTGAAAAGGCACCCCCTTGCAGTAGATTCGAGAGGTGAAGCCACCACTGCAGAGAATCTGCCAGTAGAATGGACACCCTCACTTTGACCGTCAGGTTTCCTGTGGCCTGCAGCCACTGAGTCCTTAGGCCCCACTGAGCGGGCCTCATGTGCAGACGGGCATTTGGAGGTACATGGACCGTGGATGCCATGTGGCCTAAGAGCCTTAGGAATTGTCTGGCGGAGACTAGAGAATTGCTGTGGAACTGTCTGACCAGATCCATTAGTCTGTAGGCCCTGTCCACGGGTAAAAAGGCCTTCGCTTGAAGGGTGTTTAGTCTTGCTCCTATGAACTTCATGTTTTGTGAGGGGTGCAAAGCGGACTTTGCGAAGTTTATGACAAATCCCAGATGATGGAGAAGAGACACAGTACGGAAGGTGGCTCGATTGGTTTCCTGTGGAGACTGACCCCTGATGAGCCAGTCATCCAGGTATGGAAAGACAGAGTCCTTGAACTCTGAGTTAGGCCGCCACCACCGCCAGGCACTTGGTGAAAACCCTGGGGGCGGAGGTTAGGCCAAAAGGGAGTACCCTGTACTGATAATGGTTTCCTCCCACTACAAATCGCAGATATTGTCTGTGGTCTGGATGAATAAGGATGTGAGTATAAGCATCCCTTAGATCTAAAGAACATAGCCAATCTCCCTGCTGGAGGGTAGGGCAGCAGGATTCCAAGGGTAAGCATCTTGAACTTTTCCCTCTCCAGGAACTTGTTGAGATTGCGCAAGTCTAGGATGGGCCTGAGGCCTCATGATCTCTTTGGTACCAGAAAATACCTGGAATAGAAGCCTTGACCTCTCAGGTGGTGGGGCACCGGTTCCACCGCCTGCTCCTTTAGAAGACCTGCAAACTCCTGCAGGAGTAAGTCCCTGTGCAGAGGAAGTCTTGGAGGCTCCCCTGGAAAGTAGGAGGGAGGTACCTGGTGGAAGTGGAGGAGATAGCCTCTCTGGACTATGCTTAGCACCCAGGTATCCCTTGTTACGGCTGACCACCTGTGGGCATACAGGGTCAGCCGGCCTCCTGTGCTGAGAAGGGACAGCTGATGAGGAGAGGCTATGCCACTGGAGTCAAAACCCTGCTCCCTGCTGTGCAGGAGCCGGAGCTGGTGGCTTGGGGGTTTTATGCCTACGGGGCCCATGTCCCTGCCCCTTGGCCTGCTGACCCTGTTGAGGAGCTACAGAGGCCTGAAAGTGAGGGTATGATTTGTAGGCAGATGACTTCCTCGGGTAAAAGGTCTTTTTTCCCCGAGCCCTTCTTCTTCTGAGAAGGGGCAGAGGTTTTCCTGGACAGCCTTGTCCAGGTGAGAGTCTCTGACTTGAGTTCTGCAGCCTTTTCAGCCATGGGCTTGCCAAAGAGCTTTTCACCTCGGCAGGGGACATCGACCAACTTGTCCTGAATCCATGGCTCGAGGTCCGATGACTGTAGCCAAGCCTGACGGTGTGCACCGATGCCAGCCGTGGTTACTCGGGTCGAAGCCTCAAAGCCATCATAGGCTGCTCGAGAGATAAACTTCGAGCACTCCCGGATCCCCGATGACAGGGCCTTGAACCTCTGCAAAGGTTCCTCGGAGAAACCAGCAGAGAACCCGGCAATCTCCTTTGCCAGGTCTCGAAGGTACATGCCCATGTACAGCTGGTAGGTCTGGACACGGCAAGCAAGCATTGAGCCCTGGAAGCACTTTCTACTGAGGGCATCCAGGTTCCGGGCCTCCCGACCGGGAGGCACCGAGGAGTGCATCTTCTGACTCTTCAGACGATGCATGGCCGATTCCACAACCATGGAGTGGTGCAGTAGCTGTGCCTTTTGGAACCCAGGGCTCTTGCGGACTCGATAGATGGAATCAACCCACTTGCTCAGAACTGGCGTCGAGGCCGGCATCTCCCACATGCGGAAGAGCAACCGCTCCAGCATCGGAGGAACCGGTATAGTAAAGGCCTCCTTGGGGGGAGAGTAATACTGCAGGGCCTCGAGCTCCTCGGCTTGAGGCTCCTCCTCCGGATCCACGGGAAAGGCCAAGGCTTTGGCCATGTCCCGCACGAAGTCCAAGAACCGGGTGTCCTCCGGGGGGGGGGGGGGCCATCTCCGAGGCTTGGACTCCGGTGAGTCCGAAGGGACACACCGGGTCCGAAATGTGTCCGGGGACTCCTTGTCCTCTGTTTCCCAGCCCGACCCCTCGGAGGAGGAATTGAGCAGCTCCGGTCGGGCAGGCACCGATGCCATCCGCCCCGACGCCGAGGGTACCGGCGTCGACGACCTCGGTCCCGAACGGGAGGCCAAGGGAGACCTTGGCTGAGGATCGACTCAAGAGCACATGGACTCGGCTCGGCCTCCGGGGTCGACTTGGACGTCGATGTCCCGGTGGTCGGGGCAGATGCACCGGTGAGACCGGCGATCAGTGCCCGCTGCTGTTCCATGAAGGCAGCCAAGCTGCTCTCCAAGGCCGTCAACCTGAGTCCGAGCTCAGGAGACTCAGCAGCCCCCGACTCGGGACCCAACGGCTTCGGGCCCGACGTCGGCTCCCCCGGAGGAGATTCCACGAGAACTACAGTACTCACGTGACCCGGGGACTCCGTCTCTACACGAGGTTGTTTAGCAAGCCGCTCCGACTCCGAAGACCCGGGACGGCACTCAGGGCTATGCGACCTGGCCCTGGAGGAACCAAGTGCGTCCACCGACGCCCTCGCGGGTTTCTTCTTCCTGCGATGCTCCCGCGAGGGAGACCCCCTCTCAGAGAAACCCTGGCGATGCTCGGGATTGGAGTCCCGAGACTTTGAGGCCTCTGACGAAGTCCAGGCCCGGCCGGACGCGGAGTCAGAGAAGATTCTTTCATTTTGGTACTGCCGGCTCCTCAATGCCTTCGAGGATATTTTCCCACACAGGCCACAGATCATCGGGTCATGATCGGGCCCGAGGCAGCGGAGGCAACAGTCATGTGTGTCGGTGAGACACACAAGTTTCTTACACCGATCACACTTTTTAAACCCGCTGGCAGCCATCGGGGGAAAAAGGGCTCCTGCGAGGTCAAACGACAGGGCTGCCAGTGAAAAATAGAAAAATGGCGCGTACGCTAGTCACTAAAGACAAAAAACGAAAAATGAAGTCCGAGCTCGATACCGGTGTACCGGGCCCAGGCGGGAAAGGGAAACCGGCATCAAACCGAAGAAAACACGGGTCCACGCCGAAAAATCAACTTTCTCCTCGGGTGAAAATGAAACACGTCCGTCGGGCTCCGCGGAAAAAAGAAGGCTGAGCAAGATGGCACCCTTGGGCGGGAAGGGGACCGCGCATGCGCGCTGCATTCCCAAAGGCTTTCTTTGAAAGCTGGGGAAATGATCCGCATGGGGGCTCTGTCGGCGCCGACGTCACCCATATGTGAGGACCGACTTCCTGGTTGGTCCTGGAAAAAAAACTATTAGCAAAAATAACATTCACCCATCAGGATAAACCATTGGAATTAGCATTTGGCTCTCTTCCCATAGTCTAATCTTCATCAGGCACTGCAACAATGCAATATAAAGCAGCAGGGCTTCCCAATCTGTAGGAAAGTTTTCCCAGATCAAGTCCTGGAGCGGTGTAGCAGGATTCAAAGTAAAGGAAATCAGATGTGATTAAAATTCCTCCTCCTTTCTCATCTTGCTAGACTAGTCCAAGTGAGTAGTCAGGAGCCTTTAAGCCAAAGGCACAACCAGCTGTGCTTCACAAAGGTATTCAGAGAGGACCAGGTAACCATTTTAGATGTCCTTTGGAGACACCAAGGCAGATTCAGCCCAGAAAGCAGCCTGAGATCTAGTGGAGGGAGCATCTATGCCCCCAAATGGGGTCACAAAATTCTCATTTGGAGTCGCTGCTGCATGCAAACTTTTGGGGGAAGATAAAGAAGACTATCACCAATACTCTACCACTGCTGCCTTCAACCAACCTCCCCTACCTCCGATCCACTGTCGGCCTTCCCTTTCCTTCTGTGGCCAATTGAATCATGCCTCTCCTCTGTTCCCTGGAACCTGTATCAGCAAGCACTCACATAACAGATAAGTGCAGGGACCTCAAGCTGGAGTTGTTCATGCGCATTAGTCTTAGCGTCCCCTTCCCAGATTTCCCGTTTCTATGGGGCGGGATACAGCTGAGGCTGAATCTTCTGTGCATGCACAAACTCCAGCTTGAGGTTCCCATACATCATATTTCTACTGTGAGCACTGATGCAAGTGCCAGGGGAGGGAGGAGTGGCATGATTCAGTTGGCCACAGAAGGAAGGGGAAGGCTGATGCTGGATCAGAGGTGGGGGGAGGTTGGTTGAAGGCAGTCGTATAAGTGCTTGCTACTGCAGTTTCGGAGGATACGAGGGCATGATGCAGTCAGCTATGGCCTGGCTGACCCATGCAGGATTTGGGGAAGATACTTGACTACAGAAGAGGGGGAAGGAACGTTGGAGGTTGGACTACTAGGGGAAGGGGAAATAGGGAGGAAACTGGACATGATGGGAATTGAAATAGTTTGAATGGCAGGGAAATGTTTGACATGGGAGGGTGAGAGGGAGAGAGACAGGAAATGCTGAACATTAGGGGTAGGGGTGGGGCTGGGGCTAGAGAAATGGGGGGGGGGGACAAGGGAGACAGAAGAGATGCTGGGCATGTGTGGGAGGGATAAGAGAGGCAGACAGGAGATACTGAACATGGGAGAAATAAAGTCACCCTGGAGGAGGAGAGGGAGAAGGGAGATGCCGTACATGGGGGAGGGGAGACAGGGGAGAGTTAATGAAAGAGTGGACAATAAGAGGCTTGGGAAGGAGAGAGAGATGGGGGATGGGAGAGCTGAATGATGGAAAGTGATGGGAAGCTGTGGGTAAATACAACTAACAGCAGGTGAAGGAAAAAACTGAAAAGAAAAGATCAGTATTACAGATTGAAATAAGTGATGAAGTGAAGACAGGAGGAGAGAATAGAAATGGTAAGTAGACAAATGATACCGGAAACAGTTAAGCAAATGCAGAGAAAAGCAGAAACCAGACTCTGGGACCAAGACGATTAAAAAAAATAAAATGGTCAGAAAACAAGGTAAAAAAATGTTATTTTTACTTATTAAATGTATTTCTTTTTTATACCGCGCTCTTTAGAATCAGTGCGGTTTACATGTATACTACTTTCTATTCCCTTGTCCCCGAAGGGCTCACAATCTAAGTGTACCTTAGGCAATGGAGGGTTAAGTGGCTTGCCCAAGGCCACAAGGAGTGGCCATGGGACTAGAGACCCCAGTCCCTCCGGCCTGAGGTTGCTTGTCCCCATGTGGGAAGTGAACCCCCAGCTTTCCGGCCTGAGGTAACCTGTCCCAACCACTGAGCCACTCCTCCCTCTCTATTTAGTGACTGAAATATGTGAGCTTTTAGAATGCACATCTGCTAGGACCAGTGTTAAATATGGATGGGCCCAGCTCTAGGGAAAAATTTGAGAAGGGACCTCAAAACCCACTATCAGGCTGTGCTTTCTTCAGCTTCAGATACACAAATACCCACACACTGGCCCCGGTCACTTAGACCCCACAACCATGCATATAGTGTGCTCAGACAGTGAGCCCCCCGCACTCATGCACACTGCCCCAGGACATTCAACCCCCTCCCCTCACCCACCCAACCACACTGCCCCAGACGCTTAACCCGTAGCACACACTGCCCCCAAAAAATGCTCTGCCCACACACTGCATATGTTCAAGAAGCCATGTCAAAACTTTCAAGCCTGAATGTATCGGTTGAGTCATCAGATAATTACTTTAAAAAGCATAGGTGTACATATTTTATTTGATTACTATCTGCAGCAGGAATTTTCAGTTGCTAAAATGGAGTCACAATGGAAAAAAAAGTTTGGGAAGCATTAGACTAAACGAGTTGGTCTCTAGGAGGGCTGGCTCCAGAGTTGGTTCAAGATGTTGGCACCCTTGGCAAATCTTAATCTTTATGCCTACTTGACCGTCAGGATCTATTTGTTTAGCTTTGAATGCCTTGGTTTTTGCCACATCCCAACCCCTTAAAAAAAAAAAAGCTGCTGTCATAGGCAATCGCTTAGTTTGCGTACTACTAATCATTTGTATAGTGCTACAAGGCATACACAGTGCTGTATAGAAACATGCAAGAGACTTATAATCTAGACAGAATTTATAATCTAGACAGAAAGAAGGCCCAGTGGTTGGGCCAGCCCTGTCTACCATGCTAACTGTTCCCTGAGCTCTCAAGGAAGGGGAAGAGTCTGGTCAAAGAGTTAACAGCACAGAAACCCAAGGGACAATTGATGTCTTTGTAGTGGGCACAGGTTCAGTAGCCTGTAGCTGGGGAATCCCATAAAGTGAGGACTAATTCCAGAGATGATGCCATGGACTCCAGGAGGTAAAGATGCCAGTCCCAGGCTGAGGGACATGCTGCTAACTCCATGAGCTGTTTCTGCAGCTTGAGCATCCTTCTCCATCATGAGGAAAACACAGCCCTGAGGAGTACTGAAACATGCCCCCAAATACAGAAACACCTGAGAGGGATAGACGCTGCCTTTGGAGTAACTGATCACCACCCCAGCCATTCCAGCCACTGAATAAGAACTGTGTCCTGTCTCTATTTCTGACCAAATTACTGTCGTTCAGATAAGGATGAACACTGATCTGCTGCTTGTGCAGGAATACTGCCACTACAACCAATCACTTCTAAGAATGTGCAAGGAGTCATGACTAAGCCCAAAGGTCAGAGTCTGTAATTTGAAATGATTGCCCAGGATGCAGAAATATAGGGGACTGCTGATACTGCTCCCTGATGGGAATATGAAAGTAGACCCTGCCTATTATCAGGGATGGGATGTAAGGAACTCCCCTGGCCAAACGGACAATAATGAACTGGATTTTCTTCATGCAAAAATGGGGACCCTGAGCCTGACATTACTTACTTTCGGGTATAGGGAGACAGACTGAAAGGAACCAAGTAGATGGAATATCGGCTATGACTTTGCTCTGCAGAAGGCACTGGTAAAATAGTTTGTTTATGCGACAGAAAGGAGACTAAAAAGGCATCTCCTAGAGGCTCTATGAATTCCAGCATGCAGCCCTGATCTAGGACCTTCAGAACCCACTAGATGATGTAATCTGGCCCCACTCCAAAAGAAACTGCTGAAGCTGGCCTCTTACTAGCTGTAACTCAGAAGGGCCCTGCTGGATTTCATTGTGAGGGCTTTCCAGCTCCAATAGAGGCAATCAAGGGGCTCGAGACCACTGGGTTTAAAAAAAGGTTTGGACAAGTTCCTGGAGGAAAGGTCCATAAACCATTATTAAAAAGGGACCCAGGATATCAATGCTTGACCCAATACAAGCAATGTGGAACCTGTGTCTTTTGGGGAAACTGCTAGGTACGTATGACCTAGATTGGCCACTGTTGGAAACAGGATACTGGGCTTCATGGACCTTGGTCTGACCCAGTATGACATATTTCATGTTCTTATGAAAGGACTTGTTGGGCCTAGATCCAAAAGAGGTTGGCCAAGCTTTTGGCACCTCCAAGCTCCATAAAACGTTCTGAGACGCTTAGTGAGGACACCCTTACCTTTGCTTGCAATGCAGAGGCTCTGCATTGCAAACAAAGGTAAGGGTGTATGGCTTTTAATTACTAGCTCTCTGCCTGAGAGTTCTCAAAAGGGGTTTGGTACATTTTTAAAACAAAGTTACATTCTTTTTGGTGATTTAGTTCAAAAGGGGAAATATTTTCTTTAGTGGTATAGGTTTAAAACTGCTTTTAATATCTTTCTCAGCACTTTGAAGCTACTGACACCTCATCAGGTGTTAGTTCCCGCCCTACTACCCCAACTCCCACCCACACCATGTGAGCCTTCTTGCTTTATAGGGCACATCCCCAATTAGCTAGACACAGGGACTTGGAACAGCACATTTAGAACACACTTAAGAGGTTATTTGCTTTTTCTCTGAAAGAACAGCTGGGAAACCTGCTGGTACTTTGGTAGGTCTCTCACTCTTTTGCTTCAACAGGTATCTAAGCTCCACAAACTGAACAATGGCTGGAAAAAAAATCATATCCCCAAAGCTGTTACCCCCGTTACATCTTCTGCCTCTGTCCAGAGAGAGATCCCAATGCTAGTTGAAGGACCAGTTCCATGTGCAGGATGCCTGCATGCTGAAGCTCTCAAGAAACAAATGGAGGAGCTCAAGAGGTGGCGAGGCTAAGGAGCATTCAAGACGGTGAGAAGTACATTGATGAGATGCTTCTTGAAATATCCAAGCTCTCCAGCAGAGGAGAAGATGGGAGACTACAGAATGACGAAGGTTGGAAGAGTCACCAGGGCCTGCAGTATCACCAATCCAATTCCTCCAGCCCTTGAATTGAAGAACCATTATGCAGTCCTGGAAGTGGAGGCGGTGAAAGCATCCCAGGAAAAGGAAGAACCACAGCTCGAGCACCCCAAAGTTGCCGAATCAGTGACCACAAGGAAGCAAAGGTTATTAGTGGTTGGTGACTCTCTTCTGAGGCGTACTGAGGTGTCCAGAAGATGTCCAGAGAGGTATGTTGTCTGCCCAGTGCCAAAATCAGAGATGTTATGGAGAGTTTCCCGAGACCCATCAAGCCCACTGACTATTATCGATCTTGCTCATCCATGTTGGCACAAATGATACTGCCAGGTATCCCTCTGAGCATATCAAAAGTGACTTCATGGCTCTGGGACAGAGGGTGAAGCAGATAGATGCATAGGTGGTATTCTCATCAACCCTCCCTGTTGAGGGTAAAGGCCAAGGCAGAGAAGCTTGCATCATGAAGATAAATGCATGGCTGCCCGGATGATGTCAGAGAGCATTTTGGTTTCCTGGACCATGGGATGATCTTGAAAGGGCTGCAGAGCAGAGATGGCGTCAATCTGTCCAAGAAGGATTGACATGTATTCCGTAGCAGATTGGCTAACCTACTGAAGAGGGCTTTAAACTAAATTCATTGGGGATGGATGAAGAAAGCCCCTGGGTAAGTGAAAAGCATAGTTACTAACCTGTAAAGCAGAGTTACTTACCTGTAACAGGTGATCTCTGGGAACAGCAGGAATAAGTCTTCACATATGGGTATTGTCGGTACCGACGGAGCCTGCGCGGGAACGCTCCCCAGCGTCCAGTAAGAAAGTTTTTGGGAGCATCCCACAGCGCCTGCGCGCTGCCTTCCCGCCTTTCCCAACCGCCTCTCTCCAGTTCGAGTTTTAAAGCTGAGACAAAGAGAGAGAGAGGAAAGGAAAGATAGAGAGATACAACTCCTAGGAGAGGTGGGTGGGTTGTGAAGACTTATTCCTGCTGTTCCCAGAGATCACCTGTTACAGGTAAGTAACTGTGCTATCTCCAGGAACAAGCAGGAATGAGTCTTCACATATGGGGACTCCCTAGCTGCAGATGCCAGAGAGAAACCCCAGGTTGTGTGTCCTTGAAAAGGACTCTACCTCCTCCCATGGATCTCTGGCATCCGACCAGGGTAGGTGGGTAGGAGTTGATTAGGAATGGAACAGGTGTTTGAGAACAGCCTGACCAAATAAGGCATCCCGGCGGGAGTCCTTGTCCAAAGAGTAATGGGCTGTAAAGGTATGAACCGAGGCCCAGGTGGCCACTCGACAGATTTGGTCGATGGACACAGAGTTTAGATGAGCCATTGAGGCTGCCATGGCTCTCACATTGTGAGCTGTGACATGGCCCTCCAGAGAAATGTTCCTACTCTGGTAGGCGAAAGAAATACACTGAGCAATCCAGTTGGACAGTGTTCTCTTAGAGACTGGAAGTCCTAAATGAGAAGGATCAAAAGCAACAAAGAGTTGAGAAGACTTTCTATGTTGCTGTGTTCTTTGTAAGTAAAAAGCAAGAGCTCTCTTACAATCCAAGGTATGAAGATTCCTCTCTGCACTTGATGCATGAGGTCCTGGAAAAAAGACAGGTAAATATACCTCTTGGTTCAGATGAAAAGGCGAGACCACTTTGGGCATAAAGTGTGGATTGGTCCTGAGGACTACCTTATCATGATGGAACCTTGTATAAGGTGGATTAGCCACCAAAGCTTACAATTCACTGATGCGGCGTGCTGAGGTGATGGCAATGAGAAAAATAACTTTCCAAGAAAGAAATTTCAAGGAGGTGGTGGCTAAAGGTTCAAAGGGTGGCTTCATAAGCTGGCCAAGAACCAGGTTTAAGTCCCATGCCACTGGAGGTGGTCTAATGGGAGGTTTAGTTAAAAGAAGGCCTCTCATGAATCTTGCTATAAGAGGGTGAGAGGAAATAGGCTGTCCATTGAGAGGCTTGAGGGACGCTGCAATAGCACTCAAATGGACTCTTACCGAATTCGTTTTCAGACCTGCATGGGATAGATGCAGGAGATACTCTAGTAAAGAATTCAAAGGTATTGCAAGAGGGTTAAGACCCTTCCCTGAACACCAAATGGTAAATCTTTTCCATTTGAAAGCATAGGAACGTCTAGTAGAAGGCTTTCTAGAGGCATGAATAACATCTCTGACTTGCTGAGAGAGATGAAAATCTTGAAGGTCTAGGCCCTCAGCAACCAAGCCCTAAGATGGAGAGACTGGGAGTTTGGGTGCCACAACGTTCCTTCTTCCTGGGATAGAAGGCCTGGTACAGAGCCCAAGTCCAGGGAAGGAGCTTGAGAGAGATGCAGAAGTAGAGGATACCACACTTGGCGTGGCCAATGTGGTGCTATGAGGATCATGGTCCCTCGATCTCTCTGAAGCTTGAAAAGAGTTTTGGGAATTAGGGGAATGGGTGGAAAGGCATAAAGGAAGTCTTGACCCCAGTGAAGGAGGAAGGCATCCTTGGCCTGAACTCCCCGACATGGAATTCTGGAACAGAACTGGGGAAGTTTGGCATTCCACGGACTTGCAAAGAGGTCTATGTCCGGGGTTCCCCAAATTCGAAAAATTTTGGCTACCTGGTCCATGTGGAGGAACCACTCGTGTGGAAGCAGAACTCGACTGAGTCTGTCCGCCCAAGAGTTTTGAACGCCTGGAAGATATACTGCCAGAAGATGGATGTGATGCTCTCTGGCGAAGGCCCACAGTCGCAAAGCTTCGTTGCAAAGCGACAGACAGCCAGTCCCGCCCTGCTTGTTTACATAGAACATGGCTACTTGGTTGTCCGTATGGATGAGGACTGTCCTGTAGCTGAGCAAGGAATGGAATACTCTGAGCTAAGAATATTGCTCTGAGTTCCAAGAGATTGATATGCAGAGAAGTCTCCTGTGGAGACCAGATGCCCTGGGTAGAGAAATCCTGCAGATGAGCTCCCCAACCCATTGGAGAAGCATCTGTTGTAAGAGTTGCTTGGGGTAGCGACTGCTGAAAAGGGGACCCCAGCAACAGATTTGGAGAGGACTTCCACCACTGGAGAGACCAAAAAAGGCGACTGGAGTTTGCTATTTTGTCTGACAGGCAACCTGATGCCTGAGTCCATTGGGTGGACAAAGTCCATTGAGCTGCCCTCATGTGAAGGCGAGCATATGGAACCACATGCACGGTGGATGCCATGTGGCCTAATAGTTGTAACATCTCTCGAGCACTTAAATGGGACTTTAACTGTATCTGGGAGGCTAACTGCACCAAGCGTAGGCAACGGGCCTGAGGAAGATAGGCCCTTGCAGTTGTGGTATCCAGCAAGGCCCCTATGAACTCCAGAGACTGAGTAGGGGTGAGATTGGATTTTGGGATGTTTATTACCAGTCCCAAATACTGAAGGACATGCTTTGTGCAGGTTAGACAAGTCTGGGCCTCTGACTGGGATGGAGCTCGAATGAGCCAGTCGTCCAGATATGGCAATACGAATATTCCTAGAGTGCGTAGAAATGCAGCTACTACTGCCATGCATTTCGTGAACACCCTTGGTGCAGAGGCAGCGTAGTTACTCACCTGTAACAGGTGTTCTCCAGGAGCAGCAGGAATCAGTCCTCACATATGGGTGACGTCGGCGCCGACGGAGCCCTCGCGGAGCAATTTTCCCCAGCTTTCAAAGAAAGCCTTTGGGAATTGCAGCGCGCATGCGCGGTCTCCTTCCCGCCCAAGGGTGCCATCTTAGCCAGTCTGATGACATAGCTAAAAGACAGCATAAAAATTTGCAAAAAAACTTAAGCAGATGATTGCAACTCCAAGGGGAGGAGGGAGGGTTGTGAGGACTGATTCCTGCTGCTCCTGGAGAACACCTGTTACAGGTGAGTAACTACGCTTTCTCCAGGACCAAGCAGGAAGTCAGTCCTCACATATGGGACTCCCAAGCTTAAGGCTACCGGAGACCCTAAGCACAAAAATGAGCTCCCTCTAGCTCAGCGGCACAGAAGGAAGGAATCTTCACTGAATTATTACCCACCGGTAGCCCTCATCCGGGATGGAGGGTAGGAGTTGCTCAAACCTCGAAGAGATTTCGGAGGACTGCCTGTCCGAAAGCACTGTCCCTGCGGGACTCCCTCTCGAGACAGTAATGGACCGCAAAAGTCTGGCTCGAAGACCAAGTAGCGGCCCGGCAGATGTCTGCCAGCGGAACAGAGCGGAGGTAAGCCACTGACGTAGCCTTCGCCCGAACACAATGAGCCGTGACTCGACTTTCTAACGAGAGTCCGGCTGCCCCATAAGCCCAAGTGATGCAGTCAGCAACCCAGATGGACAGAGTACGCTTGGAGACCGGGAGCCCCAATTTATTGGGGTCAAAAGACACAAAAAGCTCAGCAGCTTTACGGTGCTCCCGCGTACGGTCAAGGTAGAAGTTCAATGCCCTTCTACAGTCCAGGGTATGCAGGACCATTTCAGCTCGGCTGGAGTGTGGCCTGGGAAAGAAGGTCGGAAGTACCACCTCCTGATTGATGTGAAAAGGGGAGACCACTTTTGGAAGAAATTTAGGGTGAGTCCGTAGGACTACCCTATTTTTGTAGAACCGAGTGTAAGGGGGATCAGACACGAGGGCCTGCAATTCACTTACGCGTCTAGCGGAAGTGAGGGCTATCAGGAATAAAGTTTTCCAAGAAAGAAAACGGAGAGAACAGGTAGCCATAGGTTCAAAAGGCGGACAGGTGATCCGCTGTAAAACCACATTCAGATCCCAGTCTGGTGCTGGCGGGCGCAGAGGTGGTTTAAGCAGAAGGAGACCTCGGAGAAACCTCGCTACGAGAGGGTCGCTGGAAAGAGGTCTGCCGTCCACCGGCACATGATGTGCTGAAAGAGCACTGAGGTGAACTTTGACGGAGTTGGACTTAAGTCCCAGATTAGAGAGGTAGAGCAAGTACTGCAAGATCACCGACACCGAGCAGGAGAAGGGATCCTGAGACTGCTGGGCACACCAAGCGGAAAAGCGACGCCATTTAAGGGCATAGCATTTGCGGGTAGAAGGTCGCCGAGAAGCTAGGACGACCTCTTCCACCTCTGCCGGCAGTAGAAGGGGAGCAAGGACTACCCTTTCAGCAGCCAGGCCATCAGATGTAGAGATCTGAGGTTGGGGTGTAGCAGGGACCCCTGATCCTGTGTTAGGAGATCCGGTTGAAAACCCCAGAGGGAACGGATCCTCTACCGCTAATTGCAGCAGGAGTGGAAACCACGGCTGTCTGGGCCAGCGAGGAGCCACCAGGATCACGGAAGCTTTGTCTCTGAGAACCTTGAAAAGAGTTCGAGAGACTAGCGGAATGGGAGGAAAGGCATACAGAAGGCTCTCCGACCATGAGAGTAGAAAAGCATCTGCCGCTACTCGAAGGGGATGTGGCTGACTAGAGCAGAAGCGAGGAAGTTGCCGGTTGAGAGGACTGGCAAAGAGATCCATCGTGGGGAGTCCCCACTTCAGAAAAAGTTTCTGAACTACCAAGGGATCCAGGCGCCACTCGTGCGGCTGGAGGATCCTGCTGAGTTTGTCCGCCAGGCAATTTTCTTGGCCTGGGAGATAAACTGCCTTGAGAAGAATGCCGTGACTGACGGCCCAAGAGCAGAGCTTCTGAGCTTCCTGACAGAGAAGGAAGGACCCCGTGCCCCCCTGTTTGTTCACGTAGAACATGGCAACTTGATTGTCCGTCTGGACAAGGACGGACTGGTGAGAAGTCAGGTGGGAGAAAGCCTTGAGAGCCAGACGGATTGCTCTGAGCTCCAGGAAGTTGATCTGCTGAGCAGACTCCCACGTGGTCCAGAGACCTTGAGTACATGCCCCTTGGCAATGCGCTCCCCATCCTAGGAGAGAAGCATCGGTCGTCAGCACTTGAGCCGGCTGAGGTGACTGAAAAGGCATTCCGAGCACCAGGTTCGGCCGATGAAGCCACCACTGTAGAGAAGAGGCCAGCGGCCCGGAGACGCGCACTAAGTCGGCTAGGCCGCCCGTGGCTTGTTGCCACTGCTTGCGAAGGCACCATTGAGCAGGCCGCATCTGTAGGCGGGCATTGGGGGTCACGTGGACGGTGGAAGCCATATGGCCGAGTAGTCTCAGGAAGCGCCTGGCTGGGACCAGGGACTGGCTGCGAAAACGGCCGGCTAGGTCCATGAGCCGTTGAGCCCTGTCGAGAGGCAGGAAAGCTCGTGCCTGAGGAGTGTGCAGTCTTGCGCCGATGAACTCGAGATCCTGTGAGGGGAGCAAAGTGGACTTTGCGAAGTTTATGACAAAGCCCAAGTACTGCAGAAGAGTCACAGTGCGGTGTGTGGCATTGGTGACTTCCGGAGAGGATGACGCTCTGATGAGCCAGTCGTCGAGGTACGGAAAGACATAGAGGCCGTGAAGCCGGAGATAAGCCGCCACCACCGCGAGACATTTTGTGAAGACTCGCGGTGCGGAGGATAGGCCAAAGGGCAGTACTCTGTACTGGTAATGATTTCCTGCCACCACAAACCTTAGGTATTGGCGGTGGCTTGGGTGGATGAGGATATGCGTGTAGGCATCCTTTAGATCCAAGGAGCATAGCCAATCTCCCTGCTGGAGGTAGGGCAGAAGGATTCCAAGGGTAAGCATCTTGAACTTCTCCCTCACGAGGAACTTGTTGAGGTTGCGCAAGTCCAGGATGGGTCTGAGGCCTCCTGTTCTTTTTGGTATTAGGAAATACCTGGAATAAAAGCCTTGACCTCTCAGGTGGTGGGGCACCGGTTCCACAGCCTGTTCCTGAAGAAGACTTGCTAACTCCTGAAGGAGTAAGTCCCTGTGCAGAGGGAGTCGTGGAGGTTCTCCCGGGAAATAGGAGGGAGGGACCTGGTGGAAGTGGAGAAGATAGCCTTCTCTTACGACTTGAAGCACCCAGGCATCTGAAGTGATGTTGGACCACCTGTGGGCGAAGTGAACCAGCCGGCCTCCGGTGCTGGGAGGAGCCAGCTGAGGGGGAGAGGCTATGCTGATGAAGTCAAAAACCCCCACCCTGCTGAGCAGGGGCTGGTGGTGCAGGCTTGGGGGCTTGCTGCCTACGGGACCCGTTACCCCGTCCCTTGGCCTGCTGGCCCTGTTGGGGAGCTGCAGAGGCCTGATATTGAGGGTAGTGTTTATAGGCAGCTGCCTTTCTCGGGTAAAAGGACTTCTTTCCCGAGCCCTTCTTTTTCTGGGAAGGGGCGGAGGTCTTCCTAGAAAGCCTAGTTCTGGTGAGAGTCTCCGTCTCGATTTGTGCAGCCTTTTCAGCCATGGGCTTGCCAAAGAGGTTCTCACCTCGGCAGGGGACATCGACCAACTTGTCCTGCACCCAGGGTTCAAGGTCAGACGACTGAAGCCAAGCCTGTCGGGGGGCACCGATGCCGGCTGCGGCCACTCGAGCCGATGCTTCAAAGCCATCATAGGCTGCTCGAGACATGAATTTGGAGCATTCCCGAATACCAGTTGTCAAGGCCAGGAACCTCCGCAAAGGTTCCTCGGACAGCCCAGCGGAGAATCCGGCTATCTCTTTAGCCAGGTCTCGGAGATACATGCCCATGTAGAGCTGGTAGGTCTGGACCCGACAAGCAAGCATAGAGCCCTGGAAACACTTCTTACCAAGGCCATCCAGGTTACGGGCCTCCCTGCCAGGAGGCACCGAGGAGTGCATCTTCTGGCTCTTAAGCCTATGCATGGCCGATTCCACTACCATGGAATGGTGCGGTAGCTGTGCTTTTTGGAAGCCGGGACTCTTGCGGACTCGATAGATGGAATCGACCCGCTTGCTTAATACCGGCGACGATGCCGGGCTCTCCCACATGCGGAAGAGTAGTCGTTCCAGCATGGGAGGAACCGGTACAGTAAAGTGTTCCCTGGCGGGAGAGTCATACTGGAGGGCGTCGAGCTCTTCGGCTCGAGGCTCCTCCTCGGGATCCGCAGGGAAGGCCAAAGCCTTGGCCATATCCCTGACGAAGTCCGAGAACCGGGCATCCTCCGGAGGGGACTGCTTCCGAGGTTCGGACTCAGGTGAGTCCGAGGGGACACACCGAGTCCGAAACGAATCAGGTGACTCTTCCTCTTCAGACTCCCAGGCCGACTCCGAGGAGGAATCGGTGGGGTCGGCTCGGGCAGGCGGAGGCGTCGGCCGCCCCGACACCGAGGGAGTCGGCGTCGACGACCTCGGTCCCGAACGGGAGGCCGAGGGTGACCTCGACCGAGGATAGACTCGAGTTCGCATGGACTCGAGGATCGGCTCGGTCTCCGGGGTCGACTTAGACGTCAACGTCCCGGCGGTCGGGGCAGCAGCGCCAGCGAGGCTAGCGATCAGTGCCCGCTGCTGGTCCATGAAGGCAGATAGTCTGCTCTCCAAGGCCGTCAACCTGAGTCCGACCTCAGGTGACCCAGCAGCCCCCGACTCGGGCCCCGACGGCGTCGGGCCCGACGTCGGACCCCTCGTAGGCGAGTCCAGGAGGACTACAGGACTTAGCCGAGCAGGCAACTCCGACTCCAGACGAGGTCGCTTCGGGAGGTGCTCCTTCTCCAAAGACCCGGGACGGCTATCAGGGCTATGCGACCTGGCCCTCGCGGAGCCAGGAGCGTCCACCGACGCCGCCCTCGCGGGTTTTACCTTCCGTCGATGGTCCCCGGAGGGAGAACCCCTGTTGGAGGAACTTCGGCGATGGTCAGAGCTGGAACCTCTGGACGCCGAGGCCTCCGACGAGGTCCGGGTACGGCCGGGGTCAGCGAAGATTCGTTCCTGCTGGTGCCGCCGACTCCTTAACGCTTTGGAGGACATTTTGCCGCAGGCCCCACAGATCAGTTCTTCGTGATCCGGGCCGAGGCAGCGGAGGCAATTATCATGTGTGTCAGTGAGTGACATATTTCTGTCACACTGAACACACCGCTTGAAACCACTGGCAGCCATCGGGGGAAAAAGGGCCCCTGCAAGGTCAAAGGACCGGGCTGCCAGCGAAAAACCGAAAAACGAAACTGACCAAAAATCAGAAAAACCGAAAAATAATAGAAGGACTTGCAACGGCGTCTCGAGTCCGGGCAGGAAAAAGACCGGCGTCGAACCGAAGAAAAAAAGAGAAATAAATCACTAAAATCAACTTTTTCAGCGGGGACACGACGGGTACGGATGTAGGGCTCCGCGGAAAAAAAAGAAGACTGGCTAAGATGGCACCCTTGGGCGGGAAGGAGACCGCGCATGCGCGCTGCAATTCCCAAAGGCTTTCTTTGAAAGCTGGGGAAAATTGCTCCGCGAGGGCTCCGTCGGCGCCAACGTCACCCATATGTGAGGACTGACTTCCTGCTTGGTCCTGGAGAACAGACCGAAAGGAAGCACCCTGTATTGGTAGTGCTTTCCTTGAAAAAGGAACCGAAAGAACCTGCTGTGTGTTGGATGGATGAGGACATGGGTGTACGCATCCTTGAGATCTAGAGAACAAAGCCAGTCCTGACCCTGAAGGTATGGAAGCAGAGCACAGAGAGAAATCATCTTGAATTTCTCTTTGAATAGAAACTTGTTCAATTCTCTGAGATCTAATATGGGTCTGTAGCCCCCTGTTTTCTTTGGAATAAGAAAATAAGGGGAGTAGAACTCTGAGCCCTGTTGAAGAAGAGGTACTTCTTCTATTGCCCCTTGGGCAAGAAGGGTAGCAATCTCCTGAACCAGAAGGTTGAGGAGAGATGTTGGAGAATTGAACTGTTTCACCATGGTGTGAGGAGGAAAGGCTTAAGAAATGAAGCTTGTACCCTTCCCTTATGATGGAGAGGGTCCATTGCTCTGCTGTGATTTGCTCCCATCTGGGAGCAAAGTAAGCCAACCTTCCTGGAATGGTGAGGGGCTCTGGTTCTTCCAGAGCTAGAAAGGCTAAGTTCTCTAGTTGCAAATCAAAGGCCCTGAGGAGGCTGAGGCTGCTGGGCTGTGGGAGGCCTGGCAGCCTTTGACTTGGCCTGTTTAGGTGGTTGCTGACGCTTTGCAGCAAAACGACCTACAGAAGATGCCTGCTGACCATAAGCAGGATAATATCTTCCCTTTTTAGAAAAAGATGTCTTTTTGAACAATCTTTTCTTAACAGGAGCAGAGGTAGACTTTGAAAGTCGATCCAAAGCAGAGTTCTCAGCATCCATCTGAGGGGCCTTTGCTTGCCAATCCTTGCCAAAAAGGTTTTCACCTGTACAAGGAAGATTTCCCAATTCATCTTGGACCCAGAGTTCCAAATCAGAGGCTTGAAACCAAGCAATTCTGCGTGCACCTATGGCCATAGCCGAGGCTCTGCTTACACACTCAAAAGAGTCAAAGGCTGCACGGTTGGAAAATTTGGAAACATCCTGGGCATGTTTGAGCCAAGTGAGAAATTCCTGCCTTTTATCTTCTGAAATAAAAGGAGCTAAAGTCTGCAAATGATCTGACTTCCTTTAGAAACATCCCCATATAGAGACTATAGGAGTTGATTCTGGCAGCAAGCATATTAGCTTGGAAAACCCTTCGGCCAAAAGCATCTAGGGTCCTGCATTCACGTCCTGGAGGATTAGATGAGTGTCTCTTTGCACTCTTTATTTTCCTCATGGCAGACTCTACCACAATAGAGTGGTGAGGAAGCTGAGTCTTATGAACGCCAGGACAAGGAGGGACACGGTACATGGTGTCTAACCTACGAGAATGAGGAGAGGTGGTAAGAGGAGTCTCCCACATGCTCAACATGAGATCATAGAGAATCTCATGAATAGGTAAGGTAGCTGCCTCTTTAGGAGCCTTAGGATATTGCAAAATATCTAATTGCTTGGCTCTAGGCTCTGACTCAGGGGCCACTGTAATGGAGAGGCCCCTAGCCACTTCCCCAATGAAGTCTTGAAAAGACAAGTCTTCTGGAAGAGACATTCTTCGTTTTGGAGAAGACGACTCCTGAGGAAGAAGTACCGATGCCTCGACAGAAGCCTCCGACTCGTCAGAGTCTTCAGAGGAATTAGAAGTATCGCCTGTCTGGATGCTCTTGTAAAGCCCGATAGGCGTACCGAATGGGATCGACATCGGGAGTAAGCGGTACCGGTTCGGTACCGATGAGCATCATAGGACAGCGTACCGTTGCAGTCGACACCAAAGCCGATGTCGATGCAATCGGTACCGGTACCGGGAACGATGCCGGTGCCGGAGCCGGTACCAGCAACAGGGATTGTTGTGGTACCGGAGGCGTCGCAGCCTGCATAAACGCCATTAGGGTGCGCTGCATGGGCAGAATCTTCTGATCCATCGACACCACCAGAGTCTGGATGTCGGTACCAGTGGAGGCCACTGGTACCCCAGAACACGGCAACAGGTGATCGGTCGAGGCCGAGCCATCGATGTCAACCTGTGACCCCATAGACAATGCTTTGGAAGCCGGAACTTCCCGCCGGGGTAATTCTGCCGGAGCGGAATCCTCGAGGACAAGCCCGGAGGCATCTCGATGCTTAGAGGGAGATTTGCCCTTCGAGGACCGGCTAGATTTATGTTTGGTTACCTGTGATCCATAGGAGGAAGAAGCAGCCCTAGAAGACGTCAATGCCACCGAGGCTGCATCAGAGGGAAACAAGGTACTGAGCTTGGCTGCTCGGTTCTGCCGACCTCTTTTAGACATCATGGTACAGGACACACAATCCGTGATGGAATGGTCAGGACCCAAACATTTTAGACACCAATCATCATGGGTGTCAGTGACAGAAATAGTACCGCCACATTTTGTGCACTTTTTGAACCCGGAAGCAGGCTTCTCCATGAGGAGAAAAATATTCAGGCCTAAGGCCCAAACTGAAAATGCACAGTTGAAGTAAAGAATAGTTTTTTTTGTTTTGTTTTTTTAAAGAAAGAAAAGAAAAGACCGGCGGTACCGGTCTGACGTCGAAGAAGGCAGACGCGACACAGAAAAATAAAGAAAAAAATAAAGAACTTCTTCTGCGGTGACAGGAACATGACCTGCTGGCTCCGCGGAAAAGAAGAACTGGAGAGAGGCGGTTGGGAAAGGCGGGAAGGCAGCGCGCAGGTGCTGTGGGATGCTCCCAAAAGCTTTCTTACTGGACGCTGGGGAGCGTTTCCGCGCAGGCTCTGTCAGTACCGACGATACGCATATGTGAAGACTCATTCCTGCTTGTTCCTGGAGATCAGGTGTTCTTCACATATGGGAGGAATCAGTCCTCACATATGGGTGACTTCGGCACCAACAGAGCCCATGCGGAGCAATTCCCCAGCTTTCAAAGAAAGCCTTTGGGATTGCTACCATGCATGCGTGGTCCTCTTCCCGACCAAGGGTGCCATCTTGCTCAGTCAGGTCCCTTAGCTTGAGCCCTACCAAGCAGATGGCAAGGGAAGGATAAAAATCATGGGAGGTAGGAGGGTAGTGAGGAGTGATTGCTGCTGTCTCTGGAGAGCACCTGTTACAGGTGAGTAACTACGCTTTCTCCAGGAACAAGCAGAAAGTCAATCCTCACTTTATGGGATTCCCTAGCAACAGGCTACTGAACCTGTAACCAAAAAACGCCTCTGCGGGGTCGTGAGCAGAAGTCGATGCTTGAAGGAGCCTGAGTCCTTGGGGCAAAGCCCTCGGTAGCCGTGAAGAAGTATCGGAGGGCAGGAGTTGCTTATACTCCGAACAGATTACGGAGTACGGCCTGGCCGAAAGCGCTGTCCTGACAGGACCCCCTCTACAGGCAGTAGTGTGCAGCAAAAGTGTTCACTGAAGACGAGGTCGCTGCCCAGCAAATGTCCTGCAGGGGCACTGAACACAGCGAGGCCACCGAAGCCACCTTGGCTCAGACACCATGTGCGGAGACTCGTCAATCCAATGGGACACCCACCTTTGTATGGGCGAAGGCGATGCAGTATGCCACCCAAATCGAGAGGGTGCATTTGGTGACTGCTTGCCCCAATCGATTAGGATCGTAGATCACAAAGACCTGACCAAATTTGCAATGAGCCTGGGTGCACTGCAGATAGAAGGCAAGAGCTCTCTTGCAGTCGAGTGAATGCAAAGCCTCCGAAGCTTGGTCGGCATGGGGTTTCGGGAAGGTCAGCATGGGGTCTCGGGAAGAAGGTCGGTAAGACTATCTCCTGGTTGAGATGGAAATCCGAGACAACATTTGGCAAGAATTCAGTGTGGGTATGGAGGACCAACCTATAGACGCGAGGAGAACCTTCTCAATCTCCTCCGGGAGGCCCAGTGGTGCTAGGGAAACCTGTTCAGCTCCCAGGCTGTGAGGGATATCGAGGACAGGTTTGGGTGTCGCACCCGTCTATTCTCCTGCATTAGCAGGCCCAGGGCACAGCCCAGGAGGATTGGAGGCTCCATTGAGAGCCGGAGCAGGAGCACGAACCAGGGCTGTCGAGGCCACGAGGGAGCTACGAGGATCATCGATGCCCGGTCCCACTGAGCCTTGAAGAGGGTCCTCGCAATGAGAGGAGTGGGAGGGAACACATAGAGCAAGCCAGAGGACCAGCTCAGAAGGAATGCATCCGGGCCCTCCCTGCTCGGGTGCGGCACTGGCCCGCAGACACGGGATATCTGTGCATTCAGGGGACTGGCGATTAAGTCCATAGCCGGAGTCCCCCACCGAAGGAACAGCCAGCTGGCTACCTCTGTATCCAGCCGCCATTTGTGAGAGCAGAGGATTCTGCTGAACCTGTCTGTCTGTTAGGACATTCTCCTGGCCCGGGAAGTAGACCGCTCTGAGGGTCATCCCCCAACGGGAGGCAAAGGAGCAGAGGAGGACCGCTTCCTGACAGAGGGAGCATGATCCGATCCCCCCCTTCCGTGTTGATGTAGAACATTGCCACGCTGTTGTCTGTCTGTACGAGCACCGACCTCTCCTTGAGGTGGTCCTCGAAGGCCCTCAGGGCCCGCCAAATTGCCTGGAGCTCGGGCAAGTTTATCTGCTGCTGCGACTGCTCTGGCGACCACTGCCCCTACATGCATAATGCACCGCAGTGAGTACCCCACCCCAGCAGGGAGGCATCCGTTGTCAGCACCATGTCGTCCTGCGGGGTCTGGAAGGGCAACCCCTGAAGAAAGCTGTGGGGTTTTGCCACCAATCCATGGACAGGCGAAGGCTGTGGGAGACCCTTACGGGATCCCTTAGGTGGCTGGTGGACTGACTTCATTGGGCACTGAGGCACCACTGAGCTGTCCGCATGTGTAGACGGGCATGGGGACTACATGGACGGTGGAGGCCATGTGGCCTAGGATGCGCAACATCATTCGGGCCATGACCCGGGGGTGCTCTGGACCTGAGCTGCCAGGGCTCGGAGTCGGTTGGCGCGATCGACTGGTAGAAACGCAGTCACCTGCTGAGAAGTGCCCCAATGAACTCTAAAGCCTGCACCGGCTCGAGGTGAGATAGCTGATCAAGAAGCCCAAACCCTCGAACTAAAGAATCGTGCGTGACACCACCCAGCAAGTTTCCTCAACTGAGGATCCCATGACGAGCCAGTCATCGAGGTAGGGGAAGACTGGTACACCCTGATGCCTGAGACGGCGGCGATCATGGAAAGGTATTTCGTGAAGACCTGTGGGGCGGATGCGAGGCTGAAGGGAAGCACCCTGTACTGGGAAGTGTTCTCCCCGCATCCTGAAGCACAGGTACTGTCTGTGCTGAGGGTGAATCAGAATGAGGGCATAAGAGTCCTTTAGAGCCGAGAAGCATAGCCAATCATCCTGCCGGAGGAAGAGCAACAAGACACCAAGGGATAACATCTTTAACTTCTCCCGCACAAAGAACTTGTTTAACTTTCAGAGGTCGGGGATGGGCTGCAGACCCCCTGTCTTCTTTGGGATGAGAAAGTACCGGGAATAGAAGCCCGACCTCAGAGGTGCAGCAGCACCTTCTCGACCGTCTGTTAGGGGGAGGAGGTTGACTAATTCCCGCTGCCGGAAAGCCTGGTGCGCGGGGTGTCGAGGAGGCTTCGCCGGGGAGAAGGGAGGAGAAGCCTGTCCAAGCAGAGGCGATAGCCACTCCAGATGACCTGGAGGATCCAGGCATCCGAGGTGATAGAAGCCCACTGAGGGGCAAAAGAGGACAGGCGTCCCCCCACTGGCTGCTGAGTCTCTGGAGGACAAGAAGCTATGCGGCTGGCATCAAAACCCTTGTGCAGGTTGCAGGGAAGCCAGAGCCTGGGTTTGGGTCCTTTTGGCTTGTGGTGACCCTGGCCGGATTTCCCTTGTGCCAGAGTGGTCGGCATGGGGGTGGTTGGGTATGGCGGGTAGCCACGGTAAGGGAGAACTTTCCTCAGGAAGAAAGGCTTTTTGTTGCTTCTTCCGAGGGAGGGTGGAGGCCTTGTATGAGAGACGGGTTCGAGTGACTAACTCCGTCTCTATCGCCACGACCTTATCCTCCATCAGCTTGCCAAAGAGCTGCTTGCCAAGGCGGGGTACGTCCAGGAACTTCTCCTGCACCCACTGCTCCAAGTCCGAGGATTGGAGCCATGCCTGACAATGGGCTCCGATACCGACAGCCACTACCCGAGCCGAAGACTCGAAACCATCTTAGGCAGCATGGGATTGATATTTTGAGCAATCTGACACAGACCTCAGCAGGGTACTGAATCTATTGAGAGGTTTGCCCCCGAGGCCCACGGAGAAACCCCAGAGCTCCTTGGCCAGGTCGCGCAAGAACATGCCCATGTATAATCGGTATGCTTGAATGCGACAGGATAGCACAGACACTTGGTAGGACTTGCGGCCTAGGGGGTCAAGGGCCCAGGGGGACCGAAGAGTGCGACTTCAGGCTTCCTCATGGCTAATTCCACCACCATGGATGTGTGGGGGTGTTGGGTCTTTCTGAACCCAGGGCCACGCTGCACTTTGTACTTAGTGTCGAAGAGCTTACTCGCGATAGGAACCGAGACGGGTGCCTCCCACATACGGAGCAGCAGCCTGGACAGTCAGAGACTCTCTAGGTTGGGACTCGTATTGTAGGATATCGAGCTCTTCAGTTCGAGGATCCTCCTCAGCCTGAGTGGCCAAGTAAAGAGCCTGTGCCATGTCCCGAACGAACACCAGGAAGGTGGTATCCTCGGGCAGCGAGCACCGTTGAGACGCAGGAGGAGAGGGGTCCGATGGAAGGTCCCGGTGGGTACGGGTTTCCGGGGAGGTATCCCCATCAGACTCCCCCAGTCTGATAACTCGGAGGAGGAATCCGAGCCGGGCAGATCGCCCTGTCCAGCGGCCGAGGCCCGCTTGGAGCCGGAGGCCCTGGATGATCTCACTCCCAAGGAACGGGAAGGCGAACGAGACCGGAGTCGAGGAACTCACGAGGCCCGCAGCTCTCGGGGGTTTCCTGGACGGATTTCAGCATCCCACATGAGGGAACCACGGTCTCTGGGTGGGAGTCAGCGAAGCTGGCTGTAAGTACCTGCTGGGCGTAGAAATGCTGCGTTCTAGTGCCAGCATGTGGGATTCCCATGCGAGCGTGGGGCCCTGTAACGCCAACCCTGGGGTCACCGGGTTGGGCATCGAGGAGGAGAGGGGGTCCACATCGGGACGGCCCTCAGGAAACCAGGCACCTTCGCCAGAGGCCTCTGTATCTGTGCAAGGTACCTTGCGGGGCCGCTCCTTGTCGGACTCTCAGGAATGCCGAAGGGGGCTGAGCGACCAAGCGCAGGAGCGCTTGCGCTTGTTGGGAGCCCCCAACAGAGACCTCAAGACTGCCTTCTTCTTGCACCGCTCCACTTCAGAGGGCCCCTGGTCGGAATGCCACCGAGAGCATGGGGCCCAAGGTGGGGGATCCCACCGGAGGAGAAATGACCGAGGGCGCCACTGGGGACTCCGAGGCAGCCTTTCTGAAAATGTCTTCGGACTTCTGCTTATGACTGATCAGGGCCTTAGAGGACTTTTTCTTACAGAGCGAACTGAGCTACGGATCATGATCAGCCCCAAGACACCACAGGCAACAGTCATGGGTGTCCGTAAGCGACATTTCTTAGAGCATCTATCGCATTTTTTGAATCTGGTGACCATAGGGGCAAAAATGGCCCCCGCAAGGTCGAAGACCCATATGGCCAGCGGTTGGAAGAAAAAAGGGACGCAAAGCCCACTAGACAAATAAGGTGAAGAAAAATCATCCCCTAAAAGCTCTAATAGAGGTAGAGCAGGGGAAGGACAGGTAGAGGACCGGTGCAACCGGAAAAAAGAAAGCCAGTAGGCCAAAAACGAAACACTTTTTCCAGGGGACGAGGACCTGCATCTGAAGAGCTCCACAGAAAAAGGGAGACTGAGCAAGATGGCACCCTTGGGCGGGAAGAGGACCACGCATGCATGCTAGCAATCCCAAAGGCTTTCTTTGAAAGCTGAGGAATTGCTCCGCGCGGGCTCCATCAGTGCAGACGTCACCCATGTGAGGACTGACTTCCTACTTGTTCCTGGAGAATATTTAATATCTTTATGAAAATGGGTAAAAGGAGGAACATATGGAAAGCAGTGTAAATAAATACCCGTAGCATGGGAAATAAGATCCCAGATGCTAAGCTTTAATGTGAGAGGCCGACTTGGATTTAGTGGCAGTAAGAGATATGGTTCACGGACAACCATGACTGGGATATAACTATACCAGACTATACTTTATTCAGAAAAGACAGAGTAGGAAGAAGGGGAGGAGGAGAGGCATATTTTGTAAAAAATATTAAAGCTATGGAAATACAGGGCATAAAAGGGAGAGAGGAGGCACTGTGGGTGAAACTAGAAAGAGGGAAAGAAATATTAATTTGCATTGGTGTGATATACAGACCTCCTTCACAGAGAGAAGAGGTGGACAGAGAGTTAATAGAAGTCATACTCAGCATTGCCAGGAAAGGGGAAGTGCTACTGATAGCAGATTTCAATATGCCAGACGTTAATTACACATCCCTGCTGTGATATCATCTAGAAGTAAGGAGATCCTGGATTCTCTACAGAGAGAGCTATTCAGGCAACTGTTAACAGAACCCACATGTGAATGGGCCATACTGGAATTGGTGCTTACCAATCGTAAAAGTGTTTCTGATGTTATAGTGGGAGATCATCTCGCATCCAGTGATCGCCAGATGGTGTGGTTCAGTATTATGACTAGGACTGATAAAATCCATTCAAAAGCAAGGGCCTTAGACTTTAGGAAAACTAACTTTGCCAAGATGGGCCAATACCTCAAAGAGTCATTTGCAGGATGGGAACATCTGGGGGATGTAGAAAAACAGTGGGCAAAACTGAAAGGGGATATTTTAAGGGCAAACAACCTTTTTGTTAAAATGTTAAATAAGGGTAAAAGGAAAAGGAGACCACTGTGGTTTTCAAAAGTAGTAGCTGAAAAGGTGAAGAAAAAGAGGCCTTCATGAAATACAAGAGATTACAGAGAGCATAACATCATAAGAAATGCCATACTGGGTCAGACCAAGGTCCATCAAGCCCAGTATTCTGTTTCCAACAGTGGCCAATCTAGGTCATAAGTACCTAGCAGTTTCCCCAAGGGACACAGGTTCCACAATGCTTGTATTGGTTCAAGCATTGATAGTGGAGTGCTGGAGTGGCCTAGTGGTTGGGGCAAGGTACTTCAGGCCGGAAGGTCGGGGGTTCAAATCCCACTAGAGGACAGCAACCTTGGGCCAGAAGGACTGGGGTTTCTAGTCCCACAGGTGCTCCTTGTGGTCTTGGGCAAGCCACTTAACCCTCCATAGCCCATGTTCCCTGTAAAATAGTTATCTCCAAGTTATAATGCCCTGTTCAATGTAATTTCAGTTTGTTCAATGTAAAACGCACTGATGCAGAATAGCGCGGTATATAAGAGAATGTAAATAAATAAATATCCTGGGTCCCTTCTTAATAATGGTTTATGGACCTTTCTTCCAGGAACTTGTCCAAACCTTTTTTAAACCCAGCTACACTAACAGCCTTTACTACATCCTCCGGTAACAAATTCCAGAGTTTGATTACACGTTGAGTGAAAAAATATTTTCTTTTATTAGTCTTTTATAGTTTACCCTGTAGCTTCATTGCATGTCCCCTAGTCTTTCTATATTCTGATAAGGTAAACAATCGATCTACGTTTACACGTTCCACTCCGTTCATTAATTTATAGACTTCTATCATATCTCCCCTCAGCCGTCTCTTTTCCAGGTTAAAGAGCCCTAACCTTTTTAGCCTTTCTTCATAGGAGTATCCTTCCATCCCCTTTACCATTTTGGTGGCTCTTTTCTGAACCTTTTCTAAAATCGCTATATCCTTTTTAAGATACGGCGACCAGAATTGCACACAATATTCAAGGTGCGGTCTCACCATGGAACGATATAGAGGCATTATAATATCTTTTGTTTTATTTTCCATTCCTTTCCTTATCATACCTAGCATTCTATTTGCTCTCTTGGCCGCTGCTGCACACTGGGCCGAGGGTTTTAACATGGTATCCACAATGACGCCTAAATCTTTTTCATGGGTGGTGGTTCCTAATGTGGAACCTTGCATCGTGTAACTATAGTTTGGGTTGTTCTTCCCTAGGTGCATAACCTTGCACTTGTCCACATTAAATTTCATCTGCCATTTTGATGCCCAGTCTTCCAATTTATCAAGATCCTCTTGCAATTTTCCACAATCCTCTTGGGTTTTAACAACTTTAAATAGTTTTGTGTCATCTGCAAATTTGATAACCTCACTCGTTATTCCACTTTCCAAGTCATTTTTGAATATGTCAAAAAGCAGCGGACCCAGCACAGATCCCTGGGGTACACCACTATTCACCTTTCTCCATTGGGAAAATTGGCCATTTAGCCCTACCCTCTGCTTCCTATCTTTTAACCAGTTCCTGATCCACAATAGTACACTGCCTCCTATCCCATGACTCTTTAGTTTTGCCAAAAGTCTCTCAAGAGCAGAAGACAGGCATCTATATTTAGAGAAGGTAGCAAAGTAATCAGGAAAGCAAAGATTCAAAAAGAGAAGAAAATAGCCAATGCAATAAAATGGGGGGATAAAACATTTTTCAGATATGTTAGTGAGAAGAGGAAGGGCAAAAGTGGTATTGTCAGACTCAAGGGTGAAGGGGAGGAATATGTAGAAGCTGTGAGGATAAAGCGGAATTGCTTAACAAATATTTCTGTTGTGTGTTCACAGATGAAGAACCAGGAGCAGGACTTCAGAAAACACCCACAAACAGAAACAGAAGTCAGAGGCATCTTGAACGATTTTCAGAAGACTGTTCATGAGGAACTAGCTAAACTTAAAGTAGACAAAGTGATGGGACCAAATGGGATACACCCGAGAATACTAAGGAAACTTGGGGACGGTTCTAGCAGCGACAATAACTGACCTTTTCAATGTCTCTTTGGAGTCTGGAGTAGTGCCAGAGGGCTGGAGAGAGGCATATGTAGTCCCTTTACACAAAAGCGGAAGTAAGGATGTGGTTGAAAACTACAGGCCAGTTAGTTTAACTTCGGGGTTGAGTAAATTATTGGAAGCGCTGCTGAAAGAGAAAATAGTGAGGTTTCTGGAGTCCAACGAATTACTGGATCAGAGGCAGCATGGATTCACCAGAGGCAGGTCTTGTCAGACAAATCTGATTGATTTCTTTGACTGGGTGGCCAGGGAATTGGACAGAGAGAGAACCCTAGATTTGGTGTATTTAGATTTCACTCTTCGGCACAGACAACTTAAAAACAAACTTAGCACCCTAGGGATGGACCCTAAAGTTACTACTTAGGTTAGAAATTGGTTGAGTGGAAGGCGACAAAGGGTACTAGTAAATGGAGCTCACTCAGAGGAGAAGGTGGTTACCAGTTATGTGCCCCAGGGATCTGTCCTTGGTCCAATTCTTTTTAACATCTTTTTAGTGAGCTATCGGGATAGGTTTGCATCTTTGTGGATGATACCAAACTCTGCAATAGAGTAGACATCCAGGAAGGAGTAGATAACATGAAGAGGGATCTAGCTAAGCTTGAAGAATGGTCTAGAATTTGGCAGTTGAGATTTAATATTAAAAAATGCAAGGTCATGCATTTGGGTTGCAGCAATCCAAGGGAGCGATATGGTATAGGGGGTGAAGTACTTCTGCCCACAAAAGAAGAGTATCCCATGATCTTAAAGTAGCTAAACAGGTAGAAAAGGCAATGGCAAAGTTAGAAGGATGCTTGGGTGCATAGGGAGAGGAATGGCCAGCAGAAAAAAGGAGGTGATCATGCCTCTGTATAAATCTTTGATGCAACCTCATTTGGAGTATTTTGTGCAAATCTGGAAACCGCACCTTTAAAAGGATATAAACGGGAGGAAGTGACGTCATCGGAGTGGATGGCAGCTTAAGTGGAGAGCTCCGTAGCTAAACCCCGACAATAGTAGCTGCGGTGGAGAAAAAGGTGGAGAGTTCACCGGTGGGATGACAACGCGCAAAAAAACGGCAGACTTGAAAGAGTTTGCCTACAGCGGTGGACCGGCGGGCAGCAGAGAGGCCAAGATGGCGGCGGGAGACCGCGTGGCTCGGGACTCCGGAGAGCGTTCCCTGCAGCGGGCTGCTGAGGTGGAGAGAGGAGCGATGGTAGTCAATAATGTGAGTCGTGCTGAATTGAAAGCCTGGTTCGACGAACTCAAGTCGGAGTTGGCTGCTGTCAAGACCGAAGTGGGGGAGGTTTGCAGTGAATTAAGAGAGGAGGTTGGGGAATTAAGCCGGAGAACAGCGGAGCAGGAGCAGCACATGGTGCGAGTGGAAAGCAAGCAAGAGGTACTGGCGCAATCTTTTCAGGAATGGGACCGCTGGAGAGAACAAATGACTCTTAAGATGGAAGATTTAGAAAACCGTACGCGGCGAAATAATTTGCGTATTAGGGGGGTCCCTGAAGAACCTGAGTTTCAGGACAGCCGGCGGGTAGCGGAAGCTATCTGTAAAGACATTTTGGCCGAGGGGGAGGAGGAGGGGGAGCCCCCCGCAGTGGTTCTTGATAGAGCGCATAGGGCGCTTGGGCCGAGTCGCCCTAATCGCCCACGGGACATTGTGCTCTGTATGCATAGTTTCACTCTGAAGGAGAAACTTCTGGCGAAGTTGCGGAAAGCCCGTGAATTCAATTGGCAGGGCTACACTTTGGCAATTTATGCTGATTTGGCAGCGGGAACCCTGCAACAGCGACGTGACCTGCAACATATAACTGCCCGGCTGCGTAATGAGAATGTGCGGTATCGTTGGTTGTACCCCTTCGGACTGTCTTTTACAGTGGGCACGCGCACGTGGAGAGCACAGACCCGTCAAGAGGCGGAGAAGGCCCTGAAAGATGCTGGCTTGGCGAGTGCAGAGGGGCAGCTAGTGGAGGCATCGAGAGTTGAACCAGCGCATGGACCTCTGGCAGCGATGGTAGCTGAGGGGACGGCGAGAGGGGAGCGGCGCGGAGGGGCGAAGGTGCCTTTCTCTGAGCCCACCTGAAGTAGCGCCCAGAGTCTAATGAGGCTTCTATTCTTTGACTGTCCCTCCTTGTTACCCCCCTTATGACAGCTGCCCCTGTCCTTCTTCGTAAAGGATGGGGAATAAGCTTTGACTGCTTGGGGGAGGGGGAGGGGGGTTAATGGCGAGGACACTGGAGAGACTGGAGGGAACTGATGTTGTTTTTGTTTTCTTACTATGTGTGGTTGTGATATGCCATGTTTAAGAGTTTGGGGATGTTAGAGTGGGGGGATTGAGCGGGTGGGGGGTTGGTTCTTTGGTTCGGGATTTATGGCTTTAAGTGTTTTGTGTGTCGGTGGGGAGAGGGGGTGCGAAAGCTGGGGGGGGGGGGAAGGGAACCGGGAGAGGATTAACAGGGAATAATTTGGCTGGGTAATAGTGGCATAGCAGGAGGGGGAGGGCTTGGGAAGAGCGGTAGAATGGTATATGGAGGATGTAGGGGATTGAACTGTGTTATTGCTTTGCCTTTTCTTTTCCTTTCTTTTTGATTAACTCCCCCAGCGGCTTCCCCTGCTATGTTTATTGGTACGGGGGATGTGGAGCGCTGGTTTTCCTCCGGCGGGGAGGGGATGATGCTGGGCAGCGGGGGGACTATTATTATTATTAGTAGTAGTAGTATTACTATAAATCCCCCTATTACTTGTATGTTTAAGTATGTACTGCTTGAGCGGGTGGGTTTGAGGAATGGGCGCGGCGAGAGTGGTTGGGGAGGGGTATTATTGGGTCGGGTACTTTGGGGGTTGGTGATTTGGTCCTGTTGTTCGGGGGGGAGGAGTTGAGGGGGGAGGGGGGGTCAGGAGGGCATGTGCATAGGAGGGGTGGGAGTGGGTAGTCGGGGTTTGCGAGAGGAGCTGGGCTGCACCATACCGATGGGCACTACTCCGCAGGAGGCCTCAGGGGGTCTGAGGAGTAGGATGGGAGGGCAGGGGAGGGGGGTGGGGGGAGAGGGGGTGGGGGGCTGCGGGGGAGGGGGGTGGGGCAATAGGGGAGGAGGGGGGTGGGGGGGCAATAGGGGAGGAGGGGGGTGGGGGGGCAAAGAGGGGAGGGCAAGGGCAGGAGCGGGCATCAGGGGTTGTGGGGGAGTCTAAGTTACGTGTGGTTACGGTTAACGCTAAGGGTCTCCGCACTTGGCGGAAGCGTCGGTTAGCGGAGAAGGAAGGGGGTAGGACCCGGGCAGACTTTGTGTGCCTCCAAGAAACACATCTTAAGGTGGGGCAAGAGAAGTTGCTGGAGACAAAGAAATACCCTAAGGTGGTTCTGGCGGGGCAACGTGCTGAGTCACGGAAGGGGGGTGTGGGTATAATGGTGGGGGCTAGTATGGTGGATAGGGTAGTGGGGGAATATCGTGATAAAAAGGGGAGGTATGTGGGGGTTCAGGTACAGCTCGGGGACGAGAGGGTATGGATTTTTAGTTTGTATGGTCCCAATGAGGGCCAGGGGGTATTTTATGAACGTGTGCGGGCGGAGTTGGAGAACCTGGGGGAGGTACCAATTATTGTTGGGGGGGATTTCAATCTGACGGTAAATCCCCGACTGGACAATAGTGGGGGGAGAGGGGAAGGGAAACGGAGGGAGCGGCAGCAGTTGCTACAGATGAAAGAGGGGTTGGGTTTGGTGGATGTGTGGCGGTGTCGTAACCCGGGGAGGAAGCAATACACCTATTACTCCGCGCCTCATGGGACATATAGTCGCATAGATATGATTTGGGCAGGGGGGGGGTGGATGAGTAGGGTGGAAGGGGTTGAGCAGGGGTCCATTACGTGGACGGATCATGCACCTGTGAGTGTGGAGTTTAATTTGGGTTACAAGGATACTGGCGTGAAATTTTGGAGGCTCAATGATTCATTGTTGGATGACTTGGCGATTGTAGAGCGGACCGGGAGGGTACTTCAGGAGTATCAGGATTTTAACTGGAATGGTGAGGTTGGTTTGGGTATGGTGTGGGATGGTTTGAAGGCGGTGGTTCGGGGGCATTTGTTTAGGGGAGGCCTCGCGTAAATGCAAACAAAGGGGGGAAACGGAGCGTTATCTTTTGGCTGAAATTAAGAAGCTGGAGGAAAGTCATCAGTGTGATCGGCGGGAGGGGGTACTAACGGCATTGCAGAGGCTTCGAGGGCAGTTGAGTCAGCTTCGCGCGGGTAAGATAGCCTATGAGCTCAATGTTCTGCGGCAAACCATGTTTGAAGGGGGCAATAAAGCGGGCAGACTGCTTGCTCGTCGTCTACGAGTGCGAGTGGCTCAGAATACCATTGGGAGTATTAGGAATGGGCGGGGGCAGTTAGTTACTGGGAACAATGACATCCGTCAGACGTTTAAGGACTACTATCAGAAATTGTATAGTAGCGAGGTTACTGAGGGGCGCGAAAAGAGTGACCGATATTTGGATGGGTGTATATTATCCAAGTTGGAGGCAGGGGAGGCGGAGAGGCTGGGTAGGCCGATAGAGGAAGGGGAGGTCACTGCGGCGATCAAATCATTGAAAATGGGAAAGGCACCGGGGTTGGACGGTTTGACAGGTAAATTCTATAAGGTGTTTCAGGCGGGTCTTAGACCCTTGTTGGTGGAGGTTTTCAATGGCGTTCTGGCGACTGGTTCAGTTCCCGGTTCCATGACTGCGGCGGGGATTACGGTTTTGCTTAAGCCAGGCAAGGACCCTATGGTCTGCGGTTCGTATCGGCCAATATCCCTCTTGAATGTGGACGCTAAACTGCTCGCAAAAATTTTAGCTACTCGTTTGCAGCAGTTCCTCCCTAAATTGATTCATGCGGATCAGACGGGTTTTGTGGCCGGGAGACAGGGCGGGGACAACATACGCCGATTGTGTAACCTAACATGGGAGGTGCAGAGGACGGGGCAGAAGGCGGTTTTTCATCTCGGTAGATGCCGAGAAAGCCTTTGATCGGGTGGAATGGGATTTTCTGTTGGCGGTACTGGAGAGGGTAGGGTTGGGGGAGAACTTTATTCAATGGGTCAAGGCTTTTTTATAACGGGGCCGCAGGCTAGGGTCAGAGTGAATGGTAGCTACTCTGAGGTGATTCAGCTTGGCCGAGGTACTCGACAGGGTTGCCCACTATCGCCCTTACTGTTTGCCCTTGCCATAGAGCCCCTAGCGGATCGGGTGCGGCGCGGGGTGGATGTCAAAGGGGTGCAGATGAATACGTGGGAATCTAAAATTGCCCTCTTTGCTGATGACGTTATCTATACGCTTCGGGAACCATTAGTTTCGCTGCCAGTATTGATGCGGGAAGTGGACTTGTATAGTGCGGTTTTCAGGCTATAAAATTAATGGAAGTAAAACGGAGATCCTTGGGTTCAATCTGGGAAGTAGGTTAGAAGAGAGCTTGCGTAGTAGCTTTCCCTTCAAATGGGTCACGGGGACCTATCGATATTTGGGGATCCATATGGGGAAGGATTGGCGGCAGCTCTGGGACCAGAACTTTCTTCCGTTATTGTGGGCGGTGAAGGCAGACTTAGCCCGTTGGAGGGGTTTATATCTGACCTGGCTAGGGAGAATTGCGGTTATAAAAATGAATGTTCTCCCCCGTTTTCTTTTTCTTTTTAGTTCTATCCCCAGTCGGATTCCCCCTGGATATTTGAGACAGGTACAGAGGTTGATTTTGGATTTCATATGGGGTGGTAAGAAAGCTCGGGTATCGCAATATACTCTTTATCGGAGCCAACGAGGGGGGGGGATGGGGGTACCATGGTTGGATAAATACTTTGTGGCGGCTCAACTACAGGCTTTAGGTAGTTGGCAAGCGGAGGCCGAGACCCCTATCTGGGTCGAGTTGGAACAGGACAGGGGAGGGGGAGAGTCCTTGGGCATGTGGATATGGGACCCTGGGGCGCAGAAAGGGGGGGGGCGGGGCGGGAACCCTTTTAAAGAATTTACGCGGGGGCTGTGGTTGGGGGTTAAGCGGCGGCTGTTGGGGGGGGAAGCGATATACGAGGGCAACCTATATTCGGTGTATGCAGGACTTTGGGCAGGGGAGGGACGGAGGGGTCTTTAGAGAGTGGGGTGTTAAAGGTTTATGCACGTTGGGGCAACTCATTACTGATACGGGGCACCTTCGCACCTTTGGAGACTTATGTGATGCCTATGGGCTGGTGGCTCGGGATTACTTTGCTTACTTTCAGTTAGTATCGTACTTGCGAAGGAATAAGGGTTGGGAGGATTTGAGGCGAGTGGCTACTCCCGGTGAGCTGGCGCTGCAGACGGGGGGGGTGAGGCGGGGCTTGATCTCCCGACTGTATGTGGAGCTCTGCCAGCTGGCACGGGACGGGGGTTTGGGGAAGAGTGTGGGAGAAATGGCTTGGGAGACACCACTGGGGGGAGAGTGGGATGAGGGGCGCTGGCAACATATCTATCGATGGACTCGGTGGTTGGCCCCCGGTACAGCCTATTTGGAGGCTAGTTTAAAGGTCCGGTACCAAGTGTACTGGACGCCTTGGAAGTTAAAGGTCTTGCGTCCCGCAGACACCGGCTCCTGTTGGAGAGGATGCGGGCAGAGAGGGGACCTGGAGCACATTATCTGGGGCTGTGCGGCTATTCAGCGGATGTGGGAAAGCTGGGGTGGTTGTGTTCGGGCGATGGTTGGGGTGTGCCCGTGGATATCACGGCATCTATGGTGTTCTTAAATGAGATGCCTGAGGAGGGAGATAGGAATATCTTAAAACTGGTGGGGTATTGTGTGGGGGCGGCCCGGGGGGCTATTATGGCGCGGTGGAGGAGTACGGAGGTGCCTACAATACCAATGATTGTGCAGAGAGTGGAGTACCTTTGGAGTATGTGTGCAATCTCGGCCCACAGGAACTCCACGATGCCAGCATTTCGGGCGGTGTGGGGTGGATATGAGGTTTGGAGGGAGCAGGGGGGGTTGTGAGTGAGAAGGATGTGAGGGGGAAGGGGGGGAGGGGGGGTGGGTAGGGGCTGGGGTGGGGTGGGGGGGGTGGGTGAGGGGGGGGAGTTTAGCCTGGATTTATTGTTTAGGTTAATTGCAGCATGGTACTTGTTGTATTGCTACTTTGGACATACTGTTTGTGTTCTTTCTGCTGTGATGCTTGGGTTGATGTATATTTTTCCAATAAAATAAAAACTTGTTAATCAAAAAAAAAAAAAAAGGATATAAACAAGTTGGAGTCTCTGCAGAGAGTGGCTACTAAAATGGTTAGTGGTCTTCATTATAAAGTATATGAGGACGAACATAAGGATCTTAATATGTACACTTTAGAGGAAAGACAGGACAGAGATGAGATTGAGAATTTTAAATACCTCTGAGGCATAACTGCACAGGTGGAGAGCCTCTTTTGATTGAAAGCAAGCTCTGCTATGAGGGGACATAGCATGAGGTTGAAAGGGGATAGACTCAGGAGTAATATGTGGAAATATTTCTTTATGGAAAGAGTGGTAAATACGTGGAATAGTCTCCCAGTGGAGGTGGTAGAGATGACAGTATCTGAATTCAAAAAAGCAAGGGACAAACAGAGAGGATCTCTAAAGGAAAAAAGGGGGGTGCTCTAGTGGTTGATATGGAAGGGCAAACTAGATAGCCATGTGGTCTTTTTCTACCATCATGTTTCTATGTTTCGGTCCTATCTTCCAGCAGCCTCTGAGGAGAGGACCCACCGAGGTACATCAACTTTGAGCTCCTGTCCAAGGAGCAGCTTGCTCCAGAAAGGGGGCTTGCTGAGACAATTTGGGGCCATATATGCTGTCCAGTTGCAAAGCCAGAGCCACCGTCTAGCCATGACCACTGCCACCATGGACTTGCAGAAACTAATCAGCTTGTATACAGCATCAGCCACAAACATAGCTCCCAACTCCAGTCTGGCAGCTTCAGAGCTGTCCAGCCATTGTTGAACCCAGTGCAAAGGTATTCTGGCTATTAAGCCTGCGCAAAGGGCTGCTTGGTAACCCAAGGAAGAGCCTGTGAAGGCATTAAGTCTCCTTAAAGCGCAGCACCTCCTTCCATTGGATAATCACATGCTTAGTGATCGCTATAACAAGGGCATCCACTTGAGGGAACACAGAGCTGGTTCCACTTGCCTTGAGGCAAGGGAAATAGCTGAGCTAGAGCAATACCCTGCAGGATGGGGTCCACCTGAGACAGTGATGTGAATGTAGGCTCCTCAATTCTCAAGGCCGCCAGAAAATCTTAAAATAAACATTGGTAGGCTCTCTTCGTGAAAAAAGGTGGACCATTGGGGACCTCATCTTCCATATGGGGAATTTCCCCTTCCTCTTCAGATTCACTTTCAGATGCAGAAGAATCTTCGTCAGCATTGAAGCCAACCCCTTTTAGGGGATAAGGCAGGATTCTCAGATAAGCACCCGGGTGAATGGGCAAGAATGGAGGAGAGGGCTTATTTAACAGTTTTTATATACCGCCTTATCATTAAATCAAAGCAGTTTACATTAAACTCACATGTTTACAGAGAACTTATGAAACTCACAATTACCCCCATGAGCAGCCAGGGCAGAACCACCCAATGGCCCAGATTCCTCTGTAGGGGAGGCAACATCAACAGAAACATGTCAGCAGAAAAAGAACATATGGCCTATCTAGTCTGCCCTTCCATAATCAACTACTATAGTCCCCTTTTTTCCTTTAGAGATCTTCTGTGTTTGTCCTATGCTTTCTTGATTTCAGATACTGTTCTCGTCCCTACTACCTCCATTGGGAGACTATTCCACGCATCTACCACTCTTTCTGTAAAGAAATATTTCCGCATATTACTCCCGAGTCTATCCCCTTTCACCCTCATCCTATGCCCCCTCATTGCAGAGCTTACTCACAAACGAGAGAGGCTCTCCTCTTGTGCATTTATACCACAGAGGTAAACCATTTATCATATCTCCTCTATCTTGCCTGTCCTCTTAACGTATACATATTAAGATCTTTAAACCTGTTCCCATATGGTTTCACAACAAAGACCACTATCCATTTTAGTAGCCATCCTCTGCACAGACTTCATCCTGTTTATATCCTTTTGAAGGTGTGGTCTCCAGAATTGCACACAATACTCCAAATGAGGCCGCACCAGAGACTTATACAGAGGCACTTTCACCTCCTTTTTTCTGCTGGCCATTCCTCTCCCTATGAGCCCAAGCATCCTTCAAGCTTTTGCCATTGTCTTTTATATCTGTTTAGCCACTTTAAGATTATGAGAAACAATCCCGCTCAGGTCCTGCTCTTCTTTAGTGAACAGAAGTACTTTGCCGCCTCCTATACTGTACCGCTCCCTGGGATTTTTGCAGCCCAAATGCATGACTCAATTTTTTGGCATTTAAATATCAGCTTCCAAATTCAAACCAGCTTAGCTAGATTTCTCCTCATGATATAGTGTAGTTACTTACCTGTAACAGATGTTCTCCGTGGTCAGCATAAATCGGTCCTCACATATGTTGCCATCGGCGCCAACGAGGCACCACAGAAGCATCTCCCCAGCTTGCAAAGAAAGGCTTTGGGGAATGCACTATGCATGCATGGTCCACTTCCAGCCCAAGGGTGCTATCTTGCCTCAGTCTAATGACATAGCAAAGATTGCAAAAATTACACACACTAAAGGAGCAACTCAAAGGGAAGGAGGGAGGATTGTGAGGACCGATTCCTGCTGTCCCTGGAGAACATCTTACAGGTGAGAAACTATGCTTTCTCTGGAAACAAGCGGGAAAGTTAGTCCTCACATAAGGGTCTCCCCAACTACAGGCTACCGAGAACCTGTAAAACAGAAATGCCACAGAGACCTGCAAAGGGTGAACCATGATCAGCAGCATTTGAGTCCCTACGGAGACACTCTCTCAAGACCCAAGAAAACCAGCACTCCGGTAGCCTCAACACAGAAGAGTCGGAAGGCAGGAGTTGCCTACACCTCGAAGAGATTACGGAATACAGCCTGCCCAAAGGCGCTGTCCCACAGGGACTCCCTCTCCAGGCAGTAGTGAGCTGCAAAGGTATGGTTCGAAGATCAGGTAGCAGCCTGGCAGATTTCAGTCACGGGAGCGGAATGCAGATTTGCCAAGAAAGTAGCCATGGCCCTCTGGTCCAGTGAGATCCCTGCCGGCTCATAGGCAAGGGCAATGCAGTGCGCCACCCAAGTGGACAGAGTTCGCTTAGTCACTGGGCGCCCCAGACAGCTGGGGTCATAGGATACGAAAAGTTGTGGTGCTTTGGAGTGGCCCTACGTCCGTTGCAGGTAAAAGGACAGGGCTCTTACAATCCAGATTGCGGAGAACAGTCTCTGCACTATCAACGTGAGGCCTCGGAAGGAAGATGGGTAGTACCACTTCCTGGCTGAGGTGGAATGGGGTCACCACCTTTGGCAGAAACTTGGGGTGTGTGCAGAGAATGACCCTATTCTTGTAAAACCTCATGTAGGGAGACTCTGCCATCACAGCCTGGATATCATTGACTCTGCGCGCTGATGTAAGTGCTACCAGGAAGGCGATCTTCCAAGATACGTACCTGAGGTGGCAGGTAGCCAGAGGCTTGAACGGAGGCTTAGTAAGCTGTGAGAGCATCACATTGAGATCCCATTCTGTCACGGGGGGGGGGGTGGACAGGGGGGGTTTGGATAGCATGAAGCCCCACAGGAATCGGGACACAAGGGGCTGAGCCAAGAGGGGTTTTCCCTCAATGGAATAGTGATGCACTGCAATGGCACTCAGGTGTACTCTGACCGAATAGGACTTCAATCCCACCTGCAATAGGTGAAGCAGGTACTGGAGCACCACTTGTATTGAGCAGGAGAATGGGTTCAACCTGCCTTTCCGCAAACCACACAGAGAATCAGCATCACTTGAAGGCACGTGCCCTTCTAGTGGAGGCCTTACGAGAGGCTAGAAGAATTTCTTCCACATCCCATGGAAGGCTGAGGGGGAGTAATTCTACCCTTTCAGCAGCCAAGCCATGAGAGAGAGAGAGACCCCAGATTGGGGTGTAGGAGAGCGCCCTGCAGCTCAGCCCAGGGGAATCAGCGACACCGCAGATAAGAAAAGGAGCAGTGGGAACCAGGGCTGCCTGGGCCACTGAGGAGCTGTTAGCATTAGCGATGCTCTGTCACGCTGGACCTTTAGAGTCTTGGCTACCAGCGGTGTTGGTGGGAAGGCATACATGGGGTCTTCTTTCTACAGGATGAAGAATGCATCCACTGCCACCCGGGATGGGTGCGACTGGTTCGAGCAGAATTGGGGCAACTGCATGTTGTCTGGGCTGGAGAACAGGTCCATCAAGGGGATGCCCCAGAGACGAAACAGCTGTGAGGCTACCACTGGATCCAGGTGCCACTCGTGCGGCTGGAGGACCCTGTTTAATTTGTCTGCCAGGGCATTGTCCTGGCCCAGGAGGTAACACTGCCCTTAGAAGCATCCCTCTGCATGCAGCATAGGAACAGAGGGCTACCGCCTCCTGGAAGAGGGGGTATGACCCTGTACTCCCCTGTTTGTTCAAATAGAACACTGAGACCTGATTGTCGGTCTGGATCAGCACAGAGTGGTGTTAGAGTTGGTGGCGGAAGGCTCAGAGGGCTAGGTATATTGCCCGGAGTTCTAGCATGTTGATTTGCAACCAGGATTCCTCCTGGAGCCAGCAGCCTTGCATCTGGAGGTTCCTGCAATGCGCTCCACAGCCCATTAGCAAAGCTCCGTGGTGAGGACCTTCTGGGGGTTGGGTGCCTGGAAGGGCATCCCGGCCGAAAGGTGGCATGGATTCTGCCACCATCCAAGGGAGTCTGCCAGCTGACTGGTCACTTTCACTCTGTCCCTGAGCCTGCTTGTGGCTTGAGTCCACTGAGAGGGAGGTACCACTGGGCTGGTTCTCATGTGCAAGTGGGCATATGGGGTCACATGGACTGTGGAGGCCATGTGTCCCAACAGGCGGAGTAGGAGCCGGGCAGGTAGCATCCAGCATTGGTGTTCTTCTGCGTTCTGACCTCTCCTATGGGGGGGGGGGGGGGAGGAGGGAGGAAGGCTTTTGCTTGGAGTGTATTTAGTTGCGTCCCTATGAACTCTAGGCAGAGTGAGGTAGGACTTGGGGTAGTTTATGATTTATTTTTATTTATTTGTTTTTATATACCGTGCTATTACAGATCAGTGCGGTTTCCATGAAACATATGAATGTGTGTTACAGATAACATAATAATTTGATTATATGGTTTTCAATCTAACATGGTTTACATCTGAGGTGAAACTAGTAGCATATTTACATTACAGGCGTTTACAACTGGGGTATAACTAGGAACATTTACATTGCAGGAGTTTTCCTCTGAGGTATAACTAGGGACATATTTACATTACAGGAATTTACATAGGGACACATTTACATTACAGGAGTTTACATCTGAGGTCAAACTAGGGACATGTTTACATTACAGGAGTTGTAATTAGGAACATATAAACAATTACTGGAGCATATTCGCAGTGATGGGCTGTTTCCGTTTGTGTGGCTAGTCTAGGGTGGTTGATTGTACGTTAGTTGGAAGAGAAGTCTTCAATGCCTTCCTAAAGGTTGTGAGATCCGGGATAGCACGTATCGTTGGGGGTAGGGCATTCCATTGGGTTGGCGCATATAGAGAAAAGGTGTGGATCTTGGTTGACTGGGTACAGGTCCTTACTGTTGATGGAGTCATGAGGGAGTTTACCATGCATGTTCTCCTAGTTCTAGTCTCCGGCGTTCTTTGAATCAGTTCTGAGAGCGAAGCTGCCGACATTGTATACAGGGCCTTGAAAGTGAGTAGCATTGCTTTGTAAGTCAGGCGACTTGCTATGGGGAGCCAATGAAGCTGAATTAGAATGGGAGTGATGTAGTCATATCTGGATGCAGCTAGGATTGTGTGGGCAGCTGTGTTCATGGCAAGTTGTAGTGGCCAGAGGGTGTGCTTCGGCATACCTTGAAGGATGATGTTGGAGTAGTCTAGATGAGGGAGGATGAGAGCTTGAGCAACCGAGCGGAAGTAGTAAGTGCAGGAGAGGAACCGAGGAGAGGACGTTAGTGCCGGAGGATTTTTAGAAACATAGAAATATGACGACAGAAAAAGACCACATGGCCTATCTAGTCTGTCCTTCCATATCAACAACTACAACAGTCCCATTTTTTCCTTTAGTTCCTCTTAGTTTATAGTAGATTGTCTTGGAGATATTTTGAGTGTGGGTCTCCCATGACAGGTATTGGTCGATTGTTACTCCCAGATAGCGGACCTCTTCCTTGGTTATGAGACTGAAGTCTTTTACTTTGAGGGAGGGTGGTGGGGTAAATGTGGGGTCTCTGTATATGAATAAGACCTCAGTCTTATTGGTGTTGACCTTCAGGTTGTGTGTCGAGCCAATCTGAGACCGAGTTGAAGCCTTCAACTATGGACAAGTAGTCCGGCTTATCAATGGTGAATGGAGTGTATAGTAACACATCGTCGGCATAGATGTGGTAGAGTATGTTGAATGATAGCACAGATGTTAAAGAGTAGGGAAGAGAGGGAAGATCCTTGGGGGACCCCTTGTGTTTGTTGGAAAGGCCTGGTGCCTGATTGTTTATTCGGACTTCATGTTGTCGGTCGGATAGGTAGGATTTGAACCAGTCTAAGGCTAAGCTTCTTACGCCTTTTTGATAGAGTTGGGTGAGCAAAAGGTTGTGGTTAACAGTGTTGAATGCTGAGGCGATGTCCATAAATATGAGGATGAAGCCTTGTTTTTTTCTTATCGAGACCTGTATTGAGTTTGTCGAGAAGAGTCGTGAGAAGGGTTTCCACACCATGCTGTTGCCAAAATCCATGCTACTGCTGGTCTAGTGGTGCGTAGGAGTCGATGTAGTCCTGGGTCTGTTGGTACACGATCTTTTCTATGATTTTGGTTTGGAAGGGGAGGCAAGAGATGGGTCTGTAGGATTTGATATCTGATGGGTCAAGCTTGTTATTTTTGATCAGAGGTCTGATGGCTGCTCTTTTCAATGGGGGCAGAAGGGTGCCTTCAGCTAGTGATATGTTGGTGATTCTAGCTAGGATTGGGCTGAGATAGATTTTTGTTTGTTTGATCCAGAAGGGAGGAAAAGGATCCGTTAGGGAGGTCATGGTGTTCATCCCAATAATGACTCTATCTGATCAGGATGGTATGGATAGAACGAGTCCAGGGTCAGTGAGGGGGAGCCGGTGGGGTTGTGGGGGGTCTTGGGCAGTTCAAGCTTCACTGGCTTGGTTGTTGGCGATGTAGTTTTGCTTTGGAAGTAGGTGGTAAATTCATCTGGGGTTGGAGTGTTTATTGGTTGTTTTGTGGATTGATCTTTTGTGAGTGATTTAACTAGGTTGAAGAGTTTGTGACGTTTGTTAAGAGAGCGCATGAGGGTGTTGGTGTGATGTTCCTTTCTCTTGTTGTTGATCATTCTTCGATGCTGTTGTAGTTTGTTCAGGTACGCATCTTTGTCACTGATCAGTTTGGAGTATCGCCAGCGGCGTTCAAGCTTCCCGAGTTGCACTAGTGATTCACACAGGTCAGCAGTGAACCATACTGCTGTGCGCTTTTTGTGGGCCAGTTTTGTGGATGGTGGGAGGAGTGCCGCTTCGGAACGATGGTTGTTCCAGTTATCTAGTAGACTGCCCATGTCATTGGTGTCGGGGTTGAGTTGATGTAACGTGTTAGTGAGGAAGGTTTCCATGTCGAAATGCTTGAATCGGCGGTGCACAGGTGCGCTTGGTGCGAGAGATTGCTGTTCTCTGTTATCGTGTGGAATGTCAAAGAGGATGGCCTTGTGGTCAGACCATGGCACTGGATGTACATGAAGAGAGTACTGATCGTCTGTGGTGGTGTGGTGTTGCAGGGCAAAAATGAGATCCAAGGTGTTGCCTCTAGTGTGGGTAGAGGTGTGAACGATTTGGTGGTATCCCATTGTGGTCATTGCGTCCAGAAATGCTGTGGAGTGTTTGACATGGAGAGAGGGAAGACTGAAGTCACCAAGAATCCAGAGCTGTTTTCGTTGGATGCTGTTGTTGCATGCTTGGTTAAGGATTGTGGCCAACTCGTCGGTGCTTGAAGAGGGTGGGCGGTAGAGGAGGCAGATTGTTAGGGTCCTGTTTGAGATTTGGATGTCGTCTAGATTGGTGGTACTTTGTGTTAAAGTACAATGGAAGTGGAGGTTGCTTTTGGCTATTACTAGGACTCCGCCTCCAGGTCGGTTTGTTCTGGGACAGTTGAAGAGGTCGTAACCAGGAGGTTTTATTTGGTTGGTGATCACTGTGTCTGTGTCTGTTAACCACATTTCGGTGGCGAGAAGGTGGTTTAAATTTCGGTGTTTGATATAATCGGCGAGGGCAAGCCATTTGATACGGATGGAGCGGGCATTAATTAGCATGCTGCTCAGGTTTGGCTGGGGTGGAGTCTTGCATCTCTTAGGTTTTTGTGGTGGCAGTTTATGTGAATCAGATGATGGTGGTTTGCTGTGATGCGGGGGATAGTTAGGTCTTCTATGCCCCATGTTACTTACTGTAGGGATCAGGCATTGAATTTGGACCAGCACATTTTGAATATAATTAAAGAGATTTGACTGCTTTTTCTCTGAAAGGACAGCTGCGAAACCAGCTGGTACTTGGTAGATCTCTCTTTTGCTTTAACAGATACCTAAGCTCCATGAACAGAACAATGGCTGGGAAAAATCGTATTGCTAAAGCTGTTGCCCCCATTACAGCTTCTGCCTCGGTCTAGACAGAGGTCCTAATGCCAGTTGAAGGACCGGTTCCATGTGCAGGGTGCCTGCATGCTGAAGCTCTGAGGAAACAAGTGGAGGAACTCAGAGAGGAGGTGGCGAGGCTGAGGAGCATTCAAGACAGTGAGAAGTACATTGATGAGATGCTTCTTGCAGCAACCAAGCTCTCCAGCACAGGAGAAGATGGGTGCCAACAGAATGTCAATGGTTGGACACAAGTCACCAGGGCCTGCAAAATCACCAATCCAACTTCTCCAGCCCTTGAATTGAAGAACCATTATGCAGCTCTGGAAGTGGAGGAGGTGAAAGCATCCCTGGAAAGGGAAGAACCAGAGTTCAAGTACCCCAAAGTTGCAGAATCAGTGACCAGAAGGAAACGAAGGGTAGTGGTGGTTGGAGACTCTCTTCTGAGGGGTACTGAGGCGTCCATCTGCCGACCAGACTTGATGTCCAGAGAGGTATGCTGTCTGCCTGGTGCCAAAATCCAAGATGTTACGGAGAATTTGCCGAGACTCATCAAGCCCACTGACTATTACCCAATGTTGCTAATCCATGATGGAACAAATGATACTGCCAGGTATACCTCGGAACGTATCAAAAGTGACTTCATGGCTCTGGGACAGAGGGTGAAGCAGTTAGGTGCACAGGTGGTGTTCTCTTCAATCCTCCCTGTTGAGGGTAAAGGCCAAGGCAGAGAGGCTCGCATCCTGGAGATGAATGCATGGCTGCGTGGATGGTGTCAGAGAGCGTTTTGGTTTCCTAGACCATGGGATGCTGTTCCAAGGGTTGCAGAGCAGAGATGGCATCCATCTGTCCAAGAAAGGTCAACGCATCTTCGGTAGTAGACTGGCTAATCTACTGAAGAGGGCTTTAAACTAGATTCGTTGGGGATGGGTGAAGAAAGCCCCCAGGTAAGTGAAAGCCCCCAGGTAGGTGATACATTAAATACCTTTATGGAAATGGGTAACAGGGGTAACATATGGAAAGCAGTGTGTATTAATGCCCGTAGCATGGAAAATAAGATCCCTGAAGTTGAAGCTTTGGTGGGAGTGGCTGACTTGGATTTAGTGGCAGTTACAGAAACATGGTTCACAGAAAACCATGACTGGGATGTAACTATACCTGGCTATACTTTATTCAGAAAGGACAGGGTAGGAAGAAGGGGAGGAGGAGTGGCACTATATGTAAAAACTACTATTAAAGCTTTGGAATTACAGAGCTTAAAAGGGAGAGAGGAGGCATTGTGGGTTAAACTAGAAAGAGGGAAAGAGAAATCTATTTGCATTGGTGTGATATACAGACCTCCCTCACAAGAGGAAGAGGTGGACAGAGAGTTAATTGAAGACATACGCAGCATTGCTAGGAAAGGGGAAGTGTTACTTATAGGAGATTTCAATATGCCAGATGTTGACTGGCACATTCCTGCTGCATTATCATCTAGAAGTAAGGAGATCCTGGATTCTCTACAGGGAGAACTATTCAGGCAATTGGTAACAGCCCCCACACGTGAAGGGGCCATACTGGACTTGGTGCTTACCAATGGTGAAAGTGTTTCTGATGTTCTAGTGGGAGATCATTTTGCATCCAGTGATCACCAGATGGTGTGGTTCAGTATTAGGACTAGGGCTGTTAGAATCCATTCCAAGGTGAGGATCTTAGACTTTAGGAAGACTAACTTTGCGAAGATGGGCCAATATCTCAGGGAGTCGTTAGTGGGATGGGAACAGCTGGGGGATGTAGAAATACAGTGGGCAAAACTGAAAGGGGGTATTTTAAGGGCAACCAACCTTTTTGTTAAAATGGTAAATAAAGGCAAAAGGAACAGGAGACCGCAATGGTTTTCGAAGGAAGCAGCTGAAAAAGTGAAGAAAAAGAGGGAGGCCTTCATGAAATACAAGAGATCACAGAGGGAGGAAGACAGGCATCTGTATTTGGAAAAACTTAGAGAAGCTAGCAAAGTAGTCAAGAAGGCAAAGATTCAAAAGGAGGAGGAAATAGCCAATGCAATAAAATGGGGAGATAAGACATTTTTCAGATATATTAGTGAGAAGAGGAAGGGCAAAAGTGGTATTGTCAGACTCAAGGGTGCAGGGGGGGAATATGTAGAAGCTGATAAGGATAAAGCGGAATTGCTTAACAAATATTTTTGTTCTGTGTTCACAGATGAAGAACCAGGAGCAGATCCTCAGAAAACACCCACAAATAAGAACAGAAGCGAGGGACATCTTGAACAATTTTCAGAAGACTGTGTTCGTGAGAAAGCACAGTTACTTACCTGTAACAGGTGATCTCTGGGAACAGCAGGAATAGTCCTCACATATGGAATGAGTCCTCACATATGGGTACGTCGGTACCGACGGAGCCTGCGCGGGAAAGCTCCCCAGCTTCCCAAAAGGAAAGCTTTTGGGGCTTCCCACAGCACATGCGCGCTGCCTTCCCGCCTTCCTGACCAACTCTCCTCAGTTCGAGTTTAAAGCTGAGACAATAGAGAGAGGAAAGGAAGAGAAAGAGATACAACTCCTAGGAGAGGTGGGTGGGTTGTGAGGACTATTCCTGCTGTTCCCAGAGATCACCTGTTACAGGTAAGTAACTGTGCTATCTCCAGGAACAAGCAGGAATGAGTCCTCACATATGGGGACTCCCTAGCTGAGATGCCTGGGAGATCCCCTCCGTAGGTATTTCATCTTCCGATGGATCTCAGGCATCCATTAAGGGAAGGTGGGCAGGAGTTGTTTAAGAATGGAACAGGTGTTTGAGGACAGCCTGACCAAATAAGGCATCCCGGCGGGAGTCCTTATCCAAGCAGTAATGGGCTGTGAAGGTATGAACCGAGGCCCAGGTGGCTGCTCGACAGATCTGATCTATGGATACAGAGTGAAGATGAGCCATAGAGGTGGCCATGGCTCTCACATTGTGAGCTGTGACATGGCCCTCCAGAGAAATGTTTTTACTCTGGTAAGCAAACGAAATACACTGAGCAATCAAATTGGAAAGTGTTCGTTTTGAGACTGGAAGTCCCAAATGAGAAGGATCGAAAGCAACAAAAAGTTGGGAAGACTTTCGATGTGGCTGAGTCCTATGGAGGTAAAAGGCAAGAGCTCTTTTACAATCTAGAGTATGAAGGTTCCGCTCTGCACTGGATGCATGAGGAGCTGGAAAGAAGACAGGTAGGTATACTTCTTGACTAAGATGAAAAGGTGAAACCACTTTAGGCATAAAGTGTGGATTTGTCCTAAGGACTACCTTATCATGATGGAACCTTGTATAGGGTGGATTCGCCACTAAGGCTTGCAGCTCACTGATGCGACGAGCTGAAGTGACTGCAATGAGGAAAATAACCTTCCAGGAAAGAAATTTCAAGGAGGTAGTGGCTAAGGGTTCAAAAGGTTGCTTCATAAGCTGACCAAGAACCAAGTTTAAGTCCCATGCCACCGGAGGTGGCCTAATGGGAGGTTTAGTTAAAGTTAGGCCTCTCATGAATCTTGCAATAAGAGGATGAGAGGAAATAGAGTGTCCATTAAGAGGCTTGAGGGATGCTGCAATAGCACTCAAATGGACCCTTACTGAATTCGTTTTAAGGCCTGCATTGGAGAGATGCAGGAGATATTCCAATAGAGAATTGATAGGAAGAGCAAAAGGATCAAGATCCTTTTGAGCACACCAAATGGAAAATCTCTTCCATTTAAAAGCATAAGAACGCCTTGTGGAAGGTTTTCTGGAAGCATGGAGGATATCTTTCACTTGTTGAGAGACATTTAAGTCTTGAAGGTCTAGGCCTTCAGTAACCATGCTCTGAGGTGGAGGGACTTGGGGTTTGGGTGCCACAAAGTCCCCTCCTCCTGAGACAGAATGTCTGGAGCAGCTCCCAGGTCTAGGGAGGGACCCTGGGAGAGAAGTAGAGGGAACCACACTTGGCGTGGCCAGCGTGGAGCTATGAGGATCATAGATCCGTGATCCCTCTGCAGTTTGAACAGAGTCTTGGGAATCAAAGGAATGGGTGGAAAGGCATATAGGAGGCCCTGACCCCAATGAAGGAGGAAGGCATCCCTGGCCTGAACCCCCTGACATGGAGTTCTGGAACAGAACCGGGGAAGTTTGGCATTCCACGGACTTGCAAAGAGGTCTATGTCCGGGGTTCCCCATTTCTGAAAGATTCTGAGTACCTGATCCATGTGCAGGGACCACTCGTGTGGAAGCAGAACTCGGCTGAGTCTGTCTGCCCAAGAGTTTTGAATTCCTGGGAGATATACTGCCAGGAGATGGATTTGATGCTCTCTGGCGAAGGCCCACAGTCTGAGAGCTTCGTTGCAAAGCGACAGAGAGCCAGTCCCTCCTTGTTTGTTTACGTAGAACATGGCTACTTGATTGTCGGTATGAACAAGCACTGTCATGTTGTAGAGGAGGGTATGAAAGACCTTGAGAGCAAGAAAAATTGCTCGAAGCTCCAGAAGGTTGATATGAAGGGCAGTCTCCTGCGGAGACCAAAGGCCTTGAGTGGAGAGGTCTTGAAGATGAGCTCCCCAGCCTGTCTGGGAGGCATCTGTAGTGAGGGTTGCCTGGGGTGGTAACGGTTGGAAGGGGGACCCCAGCAACAGGTTTTGAACGGACATCCACCACTGGAGAGACCCAAAGAGACGTTTGGAGGTTTCTATTTGGTCGGAGAGAGCTCCTGATGCTTGGGTCCACTGAGTGGACAGAGTCCATTGAGCTGCTCTCATATGCAGGCGAGCATAAGGCACCACATGAATTGTGGAGGCCATGTGGCCTAGCAATTGTAACATCTCTCGGGCAGTCAAGTGAGTTCTGGACTGAATCTGAGAGGCCAGGTGCACTAGCCGGTGGCAACGTGCCTGGGGAAGATAGGCCCTTGCTGTGGTGGTATCTAACCAGGCCCCTATGAATTCTAGGGATTGAGTAGGGGTGAGTTGAGACTTTGGCAGATTGATGACAAGTCCCAGATACTGCAGAATGCAGATGGTGTGGTCCAGGGAAGTCTGAGCCTGAGACTGAGATGGAGCTCGGATGAGCCAGTCGTCTAGGTATGGGAAGACAAAGATTCCCTGAGAGCGTAGAAATGCAGCCACTACTGACATGCATTTTGTGAACACTCTTGGAGCAGAGGCTAGACCGAAGGGGAGTACTCCGTACTGGAAATGATTTCCCTGGAACAGAAATCGAAGGAATTTTCTGTGGGATGGGTGGATGAGTATATGTGTGTACGCATCCTTTAGGTCTAGAGAACAAAGCCAGTCCTGACTCTGAAGGTAAGGAAGGAGAATACCCAGAGAGAGCATTTTGAATTTTTCCTTGCACAGGAATCTGTTTAATTCTCTCAGATCTAGGATGGGTCTGTGTCCTCCTGTTTTCTTTGGTATCAGAAAATAGGGGGAGTAGAACCCTGAGCCCTGTTGGAGGAGGGGAACCTGTTCTATTGCCCCTTGGGCAAGCAGGGTATTCACCTCCTGATCCAACAGGTGTAGGAGAGAAGGGGGAGAGATGAAATGTCTGAGGGGGTTGGGACTGTTGAAGCGTAGCAGCTCCTGCAGGCTTTGTTCTGGCCTGTTTAGTCTGCTGTCGCTTAGGAACAAAGCGAACTTGAGCGGATGACTGGCCAGCATTGGAACCAAATCTAGGCTTTTTGTAGAAAGACTTCTTAAAAGACTTCTTTTTGGCAGGGAGTGAAGTAGACTTAGAGAGTCTATCCAAAGCAGCATTCTCTGCATCCATTTGAATGGCTTTGACTTGCTACTCTTTGCCAAAGAGATTTTCCCCTGTACAAGGTAAATTGCCTAGGCCATCTTGCACCCAGGATTCCAGGTCAGAGGCCTGGAGCCAAGCAATTCGACGATCAGCTATGGCTATGCCAGATGCTCTACTAGCACCCTCAAAAGAGTCAAAGGCAGCCCTATTGGAGAACTTTGACACATCTTGGATATGCTTTAACAGAAGCAGGAACTCCTCTTTTCTATCCTCTGGAATAAAGGGGAGAAAATCTTGTACCTTAAGAGCAAGCTCCTTTAGAAACATGCCCATATAGAGGCTGTAGGAGTTGATTCTGGCAATAAGCATACTAGCCTGAAAGATTTTCCTGCCAAAAGCATCCAAAGTTCTACATTCTCTTCCTGGAGGGGTAGAAGATCGAAATTACACTTACCTGGTAATTGTAGTTCCTTGAGTGACGACAGTTTAGTCCTCTACTCCTGGGTAGTGCACCTCCTCCTGCAGCTTGGAGACTGGACCAATCAGAAACTTTCTCCCCACTGGATGTAGCCAACTGGAACTCCCATCAGCCTCCAGTGAACTACTGACAAAGCAGACTCACAAGAGCAACAAATAAGTAGCTACATATGAAAAAAAATTTTTTTTTTTTATAAGCTTGTTAATGAAACTAGAAACAAGAACAAAGAGAGCCCCCCCCCCCTTAAACGACCACGGGGTGAGAAACTCCATAGCGCCACTCTACCTCCTTGCAAAGTCTGGCAGAAGCGATAGAGGAAGAAAGGACTACAGTTGGGAAAGGAAGAAAGGAACCCGGCTGCACTCACCTGTTAAATACATTCGATGAAGGAGAATGCGTGCCGAGCTAGCCCAAAAATCACGGGCGGGACGGAGGACTTAACTGTCGTCACTCAAGGAACTACAATTACCAGGTAAGTGTAATTTCAATTTCCTTTTCGTTCCTCCAGTTTAGTCCTCTACTCCTGGGATGTAACAGAGCAGTACTAACGGGAGGGACCCTGCCAGCCGGCATGCAACACCGCCGACCCAAAACAGGCATCCCCAGACGCTAGCACATCCAACCGGTAATGCTTACTGAACGTATGCAACGACGACCATGTGGCCGTCTTACAAATCTCCAGCGGCGGAACCAGAGCATGCTCCGCCCAAGAAGCCGCCTGCGCTCTCGTGGAATGAGCTCGAAGTCCCACAGGCACCAGACGGCCGTTTAATAAATACGCCGAGGCAATAGCCTCCTTAATCCACCAGGAAATGGAGGCTTTCGAAGCAGCCTCACCCTTCCTGCAGCCCCCAAACAACACAAACAGCCAATCTGATTTGCGGAAGGAGCTAGAGACAGACAAATAGCGACGTAACACTCGTTTGACGTCCAAGCGACTCAAACCGCGATCAGAGGACTGCTCCGCATCCGCCCTCAGGACTGGGAGTGTTACGGTCTGATTGATATGAAAAGGCGAAGACACCTTGGGCAAGAAGGTGGGCACCGGACGGAGCACCACCTTGTCCTGCGAGAAACAAAGAAAGGGTTCCCAGCATGAAAGGGCTTGCAATTCAGAGATGCGCCTAGCTGAACAGATTGCCACCAAAAAGACCACCTTAAGGGTCAAGTCCTTGAGCGAACTCTGGGATAAGGGCTCGAAAGGCGCCTTGCCCAGGGCCCGTAAAACCAAATTGAGATCCCAGGCCGGAACAGAAATCCGGCGGGCAGGACGTAGTCGAGAGACCGCTTTTAGAAAACGCACGATATCACCATGGGCCCCGAGAGACACGCCCTGGATCTTACCTCTATAGCAGGACAAAGCCGCCAATTGAACCCTCAAAGAACTGGCAGCAAGGCCCTTGTCGAAGCCATCCTGCAAAAAATCCAGCACCACTGCCACAGACGCTCTGGACGCTCGTACCTGATGTCTGGAACACCAGTCCTCAAAGATGCGCCAGATGCGCACATACGCGAGCGAGGTGGACCGCTTCCGAACCTGCAGCAACGTTGAAACGACCGACCTAGAGTAACCACGCTTCCTTAACCTCGCCCTTTCAATGGCCAAGCCGTAAGCGAGAACCGATCCACTTGTGGCATCCGAAGGGGCCCCTGAATCAGGAGCTCCGGAGACAAGGGAAGCCGCCACGGTCTGCCGTCCAAGAGGCGGATCAGATCGGCGTACCAAGGACGCCGAGGCCAATCCGGCGCTATCAGCAACACCCTGCCGCGATGAGCTTCGATACGCTGAATCACCCGACCGACCAGGGCCCACGGAGGAAACACATACAGGAGACCAAGTGCTGGCCACGGTTGAAGTAAGGCATCGATCCCCTCCGACATGGGCTCTTTCCGCCGGCTGAAGAACCGATTCGCTTTCGCCGACTGACAAGACGCCATCAAGTCCATCACCGGAACTTCCCACCGGCGAGTCAGTTGAGCGAACACGTCCAGATGCAATTCCCACTCGCCGGCATCCACGTGGACTCTGCTGAGAAAATCTGCTGCCACGTTTTCTCTTCCGGCAATGTGCGCCGCTGAAATGGCCTGTAAGCGCGGTTTCACCCAGGCAAACAGCATTTCGGACTCCTCCGCCATGGCCGCACTGCCTGTGCCACTCTGCCGGTTGATGTACGCCACTGTAGCCACATTGTCAGACAACACTCGCACCGCTCGGCCGGATACCAGGCTCTCGAACCATTGAAGAGCCAATAACACGGCTCTCAACTCTAGACGGTTGATCAACCAGGAGCTCTCCTCCACCGACCATTGTCCCTGAGCAAAGAGTACCCCGCAGTGCGCTCCCCAGCCCGTGAGACTGGAATCCGTGAACAGAGGGAGCCACTCCGGCGTCTCCAGTGGCATCCCCGCTTGTAAGTTCTCCGGGCACAACCACCACCGCAGAGCCTGACGTACTCTCAGCGGGCAAGGCAGACGCTTGCTCAACGAGTCAGACTGATTGGACCACCGACGAAGCAAAGCCCATTGGAGGGGCCTCATGTGAAAGCGAGCCCAAGGAACCACCTCCAGTGACGCCGCCATGGTTCCTAACACCTGAAGATAATTCCATGCCGATGGCGCCGGCTGCTTCCTGAAGTTGCGTACCAGCGTCTGAAGAACCTGCGCTCTGCGTTCTGTCAGAAAGACTGATCCCTTCCGGGTATCGAACCGCACTCCCAGGTACTCGAGAACCTGCGTGGGTGCTAAATGACTCTTTAGCGGATTGACCACCCAACCTAGGCTTTGCAGAAACTCCACCACCCGACGGGTGGCTTGCATGCTCTCTTCTAGGGACTTGGCCCGTATAAGCCAATCGTCGAGGTAGGGATGCACTAGTATTCCCTGCCTCCGCAACGCCGCTGCCACTACAATCATGATCTTGGTGAAGACTCGGGGAGCCGTCGCCAGGCCGAAGGGCAGCGCTTGAAATTGAAAGTGACCCCAAAGCAGAGCGAACCGCAGGAACTTCTGATGTGACGCCCTGATGGGCACATGGAGATAGGCCTCGGAGAGATCGAGAGAAGAGAGAAACTCCCCTTGCCGAACCGCCACGATGACAGATCGAAGGGTTTCCATTCGAAAATGCGTTACTCAGAGACACCGATTCACCCCTTTGAGGTCGAGGATAGGACGAAGAGAGCCGTCCTTCTTTGGCACCACGAAATATATAGAGTAGCGCCCCAGCCCGTACTCTGCGGGCAGTACTGGGACGACGGCCCCCAGCCGAAGGAGGCGATCTAAGGTCTGCTGAATCTGTAATGCCTTCTGAGGCCCTCTGCAGGGAGATTGAACGAACGAGTCCCTTACCGGCCCGGCTAGATCCAGCGCATAGCCGTCGCGAATAAGCTCTAAGACCCATTGGTCTGACGTTATGTGGGTCCAGGCGGAAAGAAACCCCCTCAGGCGTCCTCCGATTGAGTGTCCTTCCGCCGGGACCCGCAGCCCTTCATTGGGGCTTTCGAATTGCACCGGTCGCAGGCGCCGCGAAACCTCTGCTTGCCCCACGGAACCCTCGGAAACCTTGGGCTCGAGAGACAAATCGTCCCCGTTGGGAACCGCTAAACCGGGGAGAACGAAACCTGCGAAAATCTCTAACCTGTCCCCGAAAGGACTGGTTGAATTTCCCCGGCTTGGATTTATCTTCCGGAAGTCTACCTCCCTTAGACTCACCCAAATCCTTGACTAACTTATCAAGGTCCTCACCAAATAATAATCTCCCTTTAAACGGAAGCTTGCCAAGGCGAGATTTAGAGGACCCTTCGGCCGCCCAATTCTTTAACCAAAGGGCCCGGCGTACCGCAACCAAGGACGCCATACTATTCGATAAAGCCCTGAGATCATAGTGCACATCTGCTAAATACGCCGATCCGGACTCCAGACGCTGGAGCTCCCGCTGCTCGTCTGGCTCCAGGGATGCCGACTGCCCGAGGTGCTGGACCCAACGGAGGCAGGCCCTTGCCACCCAAGCCCCGCAGATGGAGGCCTGCAAAGAAATCGCATCCGCTTCAAAGGACTGTTTCAACAGTCCGTCCATTTTCCGGTCCTGCGCCTCTTTCAAGGCCGCACTGCCTTCCACGGGAATAGTGGTTTTCTTCGTGACAGCCGACACCGCCGCATCAATTTTTGGGATGCGAAAACGGTCCTTGTCCTTGTCCGCCAAGGGATAGAGTTTATGCATAATACGAAGCCCCTTCAGGCCCGCTTCCGGGTGGTCCCACTCGTTCTGAATCATCTGATCTATTACCTTATGAATAGGCAACACGACATGCGTCTGGCGCACTGCCTGAATAATGGGATCCGCAGTATCCTCCTCGCCGGACGTCTGCTCGGACGTAAGTCGAAGCGTCTGCAGTGCCTCTACAATGAGGGCCGGCAATTCCTCTCTGCGGAAGACCCGAATGATCCTCGCCTGATCCTCAGGCTCAGCTATCTCACCTTCTTCCAAATCTTCGTAGTCGCCCTCCAAGTCAATTTCCTGCCCCTCATCCTCTGGTAAATCCACCTCAGAGGGAGAACGCTCCGGCGGACGTGACCTCTTGGGAGCCCGGGCCACTACCGTCTCGGGCCCCGCCAGCCCGGAAGGCAGAGCGACCGAGGGGAGAGGGGCCAAAGCTGGCAGAATGCCGTCGCTTTCGACAGAAAGCCTGATGCATAAGCAAAACAAAATCTGGGGAAAAATCCTCCAGGATCCCGGAAACCCCAGTAGTCCCCTCGGCAGGCGGAGCGGAGGGCCCAGGAGTGCAAGCCGCCCCCTGCAGCTCCGCCAACACTTCAGGTAGGGCTGAGCCGGCAGCGTCGTCCATTTGATTCTCCAGGGTGAGCGACACTGAGGCACAGCACCTACAGACCCCTGTCTCCGGAGTGGTGCTCCTGCGGGTGCCACAAATCACACACTGTGACCTAGCTGGCATGAACAAACAAACAGCAGTCTTACCAGAAGGTGAAGGGAAAACTGCACTCCCCCTTACACTCCGGAAATGTCTGCCTACAGCCCTGAGACACGGTATACCACAAAGGGCAGTGGCTACAATCCCAACAGCTGACTTTTGTCCATTAAGGAATATCTGGCTTTATGTAATATAATTCCTGCAGAGAACACAAAAACAAGAAACCCTTCTGGAGCCCCCCAGCCCCCACGGACCTGAAACTCCAGAAGCAGGGCAAAAAAGAAAAATCAAAGAAAGAAAAGAAAAGAAAGTAATTAACGCTAAGCCCAGCTAGGGTTGAATTGGAAGAGTGCAGGGAAAAACCGCTGCCGAAGCAAAAAAGCCGCCGCCGCTGAAGCCGCGATGTTTAAAATGGCCGCGGTTTCAGTCAGCGGTTTGGCGCGCTTTCTGGATAATGGCCCTTAAGCACCGCAGCACACAGACACCGTGAAGGCCGACTTCCCCCCACTATCCCCGGCCCGTACCTGCATGAAGGGCTCTCGTTTCAGCTGCCCGAAAACGGACACGCTGTAGAAGACGCTGCCGGCTAAGCAAAGCAGCCCCGGAGTCAGCACCGCTATCAGGAAAGCAGAGGGCTGCCGGGGAGACGAGAAAGGAGCTCTACCCCGTCCAATCAAGGGGTAAGAGGTCCTGCAGCAAGCCAAAAGTTAGGGGGAAGGGGGGAAGTAAGCTAGGCAGAGTAGGCTATGGTTCAAACCCCTACTGCCGACAGCTGCCGAAATTCTTTTTTTTTTTTTTTTTTTTTGTTAAAGGAACAGCATCCTACTAAACTAAGCCACTAGAAATAAAGAGATCTCGAAAGAAAATAAAGCAAATAGCCTGCTCCTTATTAGTTTCTCCAGTGAGCCCAGCACTTAGGCTCACAAGGTCCTCCTGCTGCATGGAGACTGGACACACTGGAGGCTGATGGGAGTTCCAGTTGGCTACATCCAGTGGGGAGAAAGTTTCTGATTGGTCCAGTCTCCAAGCTGCAGGAGGAGGTGCACTACCCAGGAGTAGAGGACTAAACTGGAGGAACGAAAAGGAAAGTGCCTTTTGGTACTCTTAATCTTTTTCATAGCAGACTTCACCACAATAGAATGGTGAGGAAGCTGGGTTTTTTGAAAACCAGGAGGAGGAGGGACCCGATACATGGTATCCAACCGACGAGAATGTGGAGATAGTGTAAGAGGAGCCTCCCATAAATCCATCATATGTTCTTGGAGAATATTATGAATGGGTACGGTGACTGCCTCTTTGGGAACCTTAGAGTATCCTAAAATGTCTAATTTTTGAGCTCTAGGTTCCTTTTCAGAGGATACTGTAATGGAAAGTCCCTTGGCAACTTCGAAGATGAAGTCCTGAAAGGACAAGTCCTCTGGAGGAGACATTCTTCTCTTTGGGGAAGAAGGCTCCTCAGGAAGAATAAGGGATGCTTCATCAGAATCATCTGAGGTATCGGCATCCTCAGAAGACTCGAAGTATCGCCTACTTGCTTCCAGAGATTGATACGGGTACCGACCGGTATCGACCTCGGGCGTACCCGGGAGCCGGGTCGGTACCGAGAATATCGCGGGAAACAAAAACCGGTACCGGCCTTCTACTGGAAGTAGATGCTCTGGGTACCGGTATCAGTTGTGGTACCGGAACCGGGGTCGAAACCGACGGTTGCGGTACAGAGGGCATCGCAGCATTAATAAAAGCCATTATGGCCTGCTGCATGGATTGTACCGTAGTACCCATTGATGCCACAACTGCCTGGATGTCGGTACCGGTTTGAGCCGGTACCCCAGAGCAGTCTAACAGGTGATCGGTCAAGGCCGTGCCATCGATGTCAACCTGTAACCCCATAGGAGGAGCTTTGGAAGCCGGAGCTTCCCGCCGGGGTTGTTTGGCTGGGGCAGGGTCTTCAGGGTCGAACCCAAGGGCCTCTCTCTGCTTTGAGGGAGATTTGCCCCTTGAAGACTTGCCCGAGGAATGTTTGGTTACCTGAGATCCATCCGGAGATGAAGACCTGGATGATGCTGATGCTGGATTATCTGCAGAAAACAGCACATGAAATTTAGCTGCTCGGTTCTGTAAGCCCCGTTTGGACATCAGAGAGCAGGATGGACAATCTGGAACCGAATGGTCAGGGCCCAAACATTTAAGACACCACTCATGGGTGTCTGTGACTGAAATAGCCAGAGCACTTGGTGCATTTTTTAAAACCAGAAGATGGTTTCTCCATGAGGGAGAATTTGTAAAGGCCGGTAGGCCTTACAAAAAGAAATACACCAAGTGTGGAAAAAGAAAAAAAAAAATATATTTTTTTTTAAAGAAATAAAGAAGTAAAGACCGGCGGTACCGGTTCGGAATCGGGGAAGGCAGATACACGGTCAGAACAACTTTTAAAACAAGAAATTCTTCAGCGGTGACAGGAACACGACCTGCTGGCTCCGCGGAAAAAGAAGAACTGAGGAGAGTTGGTCAGGAAGGCGGGAAGGCAGCGCGCATGCGCTGTGGGAAGCCCCAAAAGCTTTCCTTTTGGGAAGCTGGGGAGCTTTCCCGCGCAGGCTCAGTCGGTACCGACGTACCCATATGTGAGGACTCATTCCATATGTGAGGACTCATTCCTGCTTGTTCCTGGAGATACTAGCTAAACTTAAAGTAGACAAAGCGATGGGACCAGATGGGATACACCCTAGAATACTGAGGGAACTTGGGGACGTTCTAGCAACTCCACTTACTGACCTTTTCAATGCCTCGTTGGAGTCAGGAGTGGTGCCAAAGGACTGGAGAGAGGTTCATGTGGTGCCTTTACACAAAAGCGGAAGTAAGGATGTGGTTGAAAACTACAGGCCGGTTAGTTTAACTTCGGTGGTGAGTAAATTATTGGAAACGCTGCTGAAAGAGAAAATAGTGAGGTTTCTGGAGTCCAGCGGATTACAGGATCAGAGGCAGCATGGATTCACCAGAGGCAGGTCTTGTCAAACAAATCTGATTGATTTCTTTGACTGGGTGACCAGGGAGTTGGACCGAGGGAGAGCTCTAGATGTGGTGTATTTAGATTTCAGTAAAGCCTTTGACACTGTTCCTCACAGGCGACTTATAAACAAACTGAGCACCCTAGGGATGGACCCTAAAGTTACTGCTTGGGTTAGAAATTGGTTGGGTGGGAGGCGACAAAGAGTACAAGTAAATGGAGCTCACTCTGAGGAGAAGGATGTTACCAGTGGTGTGCCCCAGGGATCTGTCCTTGGTCCGATTCTTTTTAACATCTTTGTTAGTGATATAGCGGAAGGGCTGTCGGGTAAGGTTTGCCTCTTTGCAGATGATACCAAAATCTGCAATGGAGTAGACACCCAGGAAGGTGTAGATAACATGAGGAGGGATCTAGCTAAGCTTGAAGAATGGTCTAGAATTTGGCAGCTGGGATTTAATGTTAAAAAATGTAAGGTCATGCATTTGGGCTGCAGCAATCCAAGGGAGCAATACAGAATAGGAGGTGAAGTACTTTTGTCTACTAAAGTAGAGCGGGACCTAGGCGTGGTTGTGTCTGATGATCTTAAAGTAGCTAAACAGGTAGAAAGGCGACGGCAAAAGCTAGATGGATGCTTGGGTGCATACGGAGAGGAATGGCTAGCAGAAAAAAAGGAGGTGATAATGCCTCTGTATAAGTCTTTGGTGCGACCTCATTTGGAGTATGGTGTGCAATTCTGGAGACCGCACCTTCAAAAGGATGTGAACAGGATGGAGTCGGTGCAGAGGGTGGCTACTAAAATGATTAATGGGCTTCATTATAAGGCATATGAGGACAGACTTAAAGGATCTTAATATGTACACCTTAGAGGAAAGGCGGGATAGAGGTGATATGATTGAGATGTTTAAATACCTCCGTGACATAAATGTTCAGGGAGAGAGCCTCTTTCAATTGAAAGCAAGTTCTGCTATGAGGGGACATGGGATGAGGGTGAAGGGAGATAGATTCAGGAGTGATATGCGGAAATATTTCTTTACAGAAAGAATAGTGGATCCATGGAATAGTCTCCCAGTGGAGGTGGTAGAGATGAGGACAGTAACTGAATTCAAAAGAGCATGGGACCAACACAGAGGATCTCTAAAGGTAAAAAGTGGACTGTTGTAGTTGTTGTTATGGAAGGACAGACTAGATAGGCCATGTGGTCTTTTTCTGTCGTCATGTTTCTATGTTTCTATGAGTCTGCCCATGTTATGAGCTGTGTTATCCAGAGGAGGAGTAGGAGTAGGAGTAGTAGTGCATGGTGTCTGGCCATGGTGGTTGTAGGTCAGGAGGATAGATAGCGTACTGTGGAGATGTGTGCTCTGCAGCCGCTTTGGGTTGCTTGTTGGGTAGTTGGTGTAGGCTTTTATTAAGTAGCTATGCAGGTAGTCTACCTCAGAAATGAAGTCTAAAGGCAACGCAGCATATGCTATCCCCAAAGCAGTGAGGTATTAGTGGAGCAGCAAATAGGTGACAGTGGAAACCGCAAGCTGAGCAGCATATGTTGTCTAAAGCAGGCTAAGCAGTATTTGTTATCTACAGCAGGTTATTGGTAAGTAACTAGATTGATGCTTGAAGTGTTGAATCATGAATGCCAGCTGCTGCAGGGTGTTGATGGTGCGCCTAGTGGCACATTATGCCTCTGCAGCTGTCCCACTTTATGAGCCAGTCATCCAGATATGGGAAGACGAAGGCCCCTTGGAGCCAGAGGTGGGCTGTGACCACCATGAGGCACTTTGTGAAGAAACTTGGCGATGAGGCCAGACCGAAGGGCAGCACCCTGTATTGGTAGTGCTCTCCTCCCACCATGAACCGGAGGTATTTTCTGTGGCTGGGATTAATTAAGAGTAATTAGGTCTAAGGAGCATAGCCAATCTCCCTGCTGGAGGAATGACAGTAGTGTCCCAAGGGAGAGCATCTTGAATCTCTCCCTGACAAGAAACCTGTTGAGCTCTTGCAGGTCCAGGATGGGCCCGAAGCCCACCGTCCTCCTGGGAATGAGGAAATATCTGGAATAGAAGCCTGTGCCCCAGAGATGTTTCAGCACTGGCTCAACTGCTTTGTCTTTGATTAGGCCTGCCAGCTCAGTAAGGAGCAGGGTCTGGTGAAGGAGAAATCTGGTGGATTCCCCTGGGAAGTACGTGGGTGGTGCCCATTGTAAGTGGAGGAGGTAGCCCTCCTTGACCACCCGTAGCATCCAGGTATCAGTGGTAATGGCTGGGATGAATTAGGATGTGGGCAAACACGGCTAGGCACCCCCCCCCCCCTGTGGGCAGCAGAGGACCCCCTAGGAGTAGGGAGGTCATGCCCTGGCAGTCAAAAGTTCCCCCCCAGGCTTGTCCAGGGCCAGCGCCTGGAACTTTCAGGGCTTTTGTTTTCTGGACCATGTCCCTAGCCTTTTCGTTGCTAGCCCTGTTGAGGGGCCGAGAAGGCCTGTTAGTGTGGAGAACCACTGAAGCCTCCTTTCTTCCTGGGAAAGAAGAGCTTTTTCACCAGGGTTTTCTTCCGTGGAGTACACAAAGGTCTTTTTTGAGAGCCTGGTTCTCATCATGTACTCTGTCTCTATCTCTGCTGCCTTATCTGCCATGGGCTTCCCAAATAGATGTCCCCTGCATAGGAGAAAACATATCAGTTTGTCCTGCACCCATTGCTCCTGGTCGGATGCCTGTAGCCATGCCTGATATCATGCCCTGATGCCTGCAGCCATGCCCGATGTCATGCTCTGATGCCTGTGGTGGCCACCCTGGCCAATGACTCAAAGCCACTGTAGACTGCCTGGAACAAAAACTTCAAGCACTCTTTTACTGCCGAGGTCAGGGTCTTGAATCTCTACAGGGGTTCCTCCTTGAGGCCTGCTAAGAATTCACCAAGCTCCTTCGACAGTTCCTTCAGGTACATGCCGATGTAGAGCTGGTAGGACTGGATCCGGCACATTATCATCGAGCCCAAAAGACCTTCCAGCCAAGGGCGTCAAGGGTTCGGGCCTCCCTGCTGAGTGGCACTGACAAATGGGTCTCGGCTTTTTAGCCAGCGCATTGCCGACTCTATGACCATGGAGTTATGGGGAAACAATCTTTTGGAACCCAGGGCTTCGGCGTACCCAGTACATGGCACCAAGGTGCCTACTCACAATTGGTACCAACGCTGGTGTTTCCCACATTCGGAGGAGGCAGCAGTTGAGGATTAAGGGCACTGGGACCATAAGGGTCTCCTTCAAGGGTGCCTCATATTGGAGAATCTCCAAAGCACAGGTCCTCCTCTGACTCTGTCTCGATGGCGAGGGCCTTGGCCATATCACACACAAAATCAAGGAACGCAATGTCTTCTGGCGGGGAGCAGCGTCAGGTCATCAGGGGAGACAGGTCTGAGGGCACATCACAGTGCTACCTTGTGTCCGGGGACGACTCATCCTCTAAGTCCGAGTAAGAGTCTGATGCCACACAATCACCTCTGTCAAGGGCCGCTCTCAGCAGTCTGTGACCTCAGAAGGAATGTCGGTCCAATCTGCGGGTGCTCACCGGGGAGGACTGGTGTCCTGAGGAAAGGACCGTGACCTAGTCCGGGGGCTCTCTCGAGGCCGATGGCGTTCAAGGACCAGCTTGACATCCGGGGAAGCCCTTGATGTCCAGGGTCCCATCATCGAGGTGGTTGAACTGGATGAGCTGGACATGAATGTCCACTGCATGGCCACTAAGGCAGATATACTGCTCTCTAGTGCTGCCATTTCGGTCTCCATACCAGTTGACTCCACAGCCTTCAACACAGGCACTGAGGGGTTTGGGCCCAGCATGGGTACTGTCGAGAGGGGGTCCTCGATGAGGATGGCCTTGCAGGCCTGAGGCCAGTTAGCGGGTGCCAATGACTCCTTACAGGGCAGCTTGGCGGGCCCTTTCTGCCCCGAATCCTCAGATTCATGCCTGGGACTGCGGGTCCTGGGGTGAGATTTTTCCTTTTTTCCTGGAGCCACCCTCCAAGGCAGTTTGAGGATCTCTTCTTCTTGGGCTCCACCTCTGGAGAATTCTGCTCCACCGGCATGGAATCTGATTTCTGAAAGAAACGTATCTGCTGCTGATGGATGGCAGCTGTTCAAGGCCTTAGAGATCATGGTTCTGCAGAGCTCCCAGTCAGAGTCGCTGTGCTCCAGGCCAATACATCGAAGGCAGCAGTTGTGTGGGTTGGTGAGTGACATTGCCACGCTGGTCACATTTTTTGAAGCCACTGAAGGCCATCAGAAAAATGGGGTCCCCGCCTCCTGGCAGGGGCCCAAGGCCTTTGGCTGAAAAAGGGTACAAATGCCAGTTGAGGAGCAACTCTATGGAAAAAAAGAAAAAACTAACAGACAACCTGATGAGCGACGCCAGGGTGAGCTGGCTTTGGGGGCGGGAAGAAATGGTATGCAAACCGGAGAAAACTCAATAAAAAAAAAATCAGACTTTTTCTGGGGAAAACTAGATAATGTTTGATAGGCTCTATGGAAAAAAGGAGCCCGAGGCAAGATGGCACCCCTTTTCCACCCGGGAAGACCCTTCGCCGGGAAGACCCTTCGCCAGGTCCCCCCCCCGCAAAACCTCCTTTGCCTGGGATCTAAGGCAGTACGCCTTGTGAAGGACAGAATAAAATCTAGGAGAAAACTGGTTCTAGAACAGTGGTTCTCAACCCTGTCCTCGGGACCCCACTAGCCAGTCGGGTTTTCAGGCTATCCACAATGAATATGAATGAGATATATATGCATTAGAAATAGCCTGCCAAACTGACTGGCTTGTGGCCCTCCAATGCTGGATTTGGGGACCCCGGCCTTACACCTCTGTCATTTAAGATTGTGAGTGGGCAAGGTACAGATGTCCAAGACATCAAAAAGATTAGATGGAATATGTCACATACCTCCTCGCCTCTCACCACCACCAAAATATTGTCTATTAGACAACTTTTTGGTGGTGGTGAGAAACTAGGAGGGATGTGACACATTCTATCTACCCTTTTGATGTCGAGGACATCTGTACCTTGCCCACTCACAATCGTACTTGACAGAGGTGTACGGCAGGGGTCCCCAAATCCAGCACTGGAGGGCCACAAACCAGTCAGTTTGGCAGGCTATTTCTAATGCATATATATCTCATTCATATTCATTGTGGATAGCCTGAAAACCCGACTGGCTAGTGGGGTCCCGAGGACAGGGTTGAGAACCCCTGTTCTAGAACCTCCTGCAGTGCTGTTGTCCCTGTCTGCGATGCTGAAACTACTTTGGCCAGCTTCTTTGCCTTTGCCCTGCACTTTGAATTGCTTTTTACTTTACTCTTTTCCCCCTGCTGAAGCTGAGGGGAGTAAATGGATGCCGGTTGCAAAATGGCTGCGGTTCCAGGCAGAACTGTGGGACCCATTAGTCTAGCTACATCACCCCCGTGGGCTAAACTATCCTCCTCCATGCGAACTGCTGGGACCTTCCTATACAAAAAATGGCAGAACCCCAACACACCTAAACCGCGGCAGCCCTTGCACACCAGACACATTGCAGGAGCCGAGAATATGCACGCTCAATTCCCTGCAGCCGGAGAGCCCCACTCTAGCAGCAAGGAGGGGGGAACAAGTGCCTCTCACTGATATCGGTCTGGCGGCCTCCAGACAACCGGAAAGCACTCACTTTTTTTTGGCATCTGTCAGCTCAGGGATAGCCTAAGGGCCTGCAGCACACTAGCTCCTAGCTATCCCATTGGGGAAGGGGGAGAAGGGACCTGGGGCTCACAGGAATATCACCCCCGGGCAGTTTCTGATGCTGTCAGCACTGATTGAGGCAGGCTCTGCCCCTGCTACCTCCTGCGCTTCCCCACTGCACGAAGGGGAGCGCTCCCAGCCTTCCCTGCTGTGTTCGTACTGAAATAGCCCTGTTGGAGCAATTCAGTGGAACTTCTCTGTTCATTCTTTTCCATTTCCCTCCCCCCACCCAAGTACCTAATCATCTTTTCAGAGAGTCCACACCAAGAGTCTTCAGCTGCTGAGGACTGAAAAAGACTGTTGTCAGTGGCAGTAGAGGGAGCTCTTATACCCCACCAACAAGACTGTCTTGTTCAGTCCTCAGCTGCTGGATGGGGCAGACTACCCATCCGTACCTGGATTGGCCTAGAGAGACGATAAGGAAATGCCTGTTATTGTTCTGTTCTTTGCTTGTTTTGAACGGTTATGTTTGATCCATATGTTGTCTCCCCCTTCCCCTATCTTCTGTAGTGAATGGTGTCATATTTCCTGTCAAAAATGTAAGTTCCTTTCCTCTTTCTGTTTTGGTTTTGGTTTGTTTTTTTTTTAATTGCAAAACAGCTTTATTGCCCCAAAGAGCAGTATATTATTTTTTTTTAAATTTTTATTAGTGTCATGATTTACACAAAGCCAGTGCAAAGCAATAACCAAGTCTCCACAATTCAAAGTATAACTAATTACATATAGAAAACATCAACCAAATAGCTTGGGGGGAAAGCCAGATTACACTCTTGGCACTATTTATAAATATAAGACAGGCAAATACCCCCTCACTAATTCACTTACAAAACAGTAGAAAATCAACATAAAAAAGGGGAAATAAGACTGGAAAATTTGATGACTCTTTAATCCCTTTCAACTGCAGAAAATTCTCTAGATGGCTAGGATAAAAAAGAAAACACACAAAAAAACCCAGCACACTCAACATCCTGCAGGGTAACTGGATATTTATATGGGAACTGAGAAAGACGGTAGCACCCAAGGTCAAAACATGGGCTTTCAGGTGAAGGAAAGATTTCCTATGAACCTGGGTAGCCCAGGAGACATTTGGAAACATAACCTTCTGACCCCAAAACATAAACCTGCTTATTCCTGAAATATGTCTTCAAAACGTAAAGCTTATCCACTTCTGCCACCAGTGGCACTACCAGGGTGGCTCTGGAGGAAATCTCATTCCTAGATGACTTCAAAAACTGGAATGTCAATATAAAAAAAGGAAACCCTCTCCTCCTGAGCCACCTCTGCGGCTTAATAAACTAGCTGTGTTCCAGTTTCAGAAGCACTGCTCTTCAGAAGGTGCTTATCCATTTTCCAGAAAACGCTTCCAGGTGTGGAAATTGCTACATGGGTTACATTACCTTTGTTCTTTCTTTTCGAACATCCTTTGGGCATACCATCACCCAACACCAATACAAAACCAATTTAGGAAGGTAATCCCAAACAGACTTTGAAGGGGCATGCCCCTTTATCCACGGGCCTGTGGCCACACAGCTGGCAGCTTGTTCTTATTGGGACTGCAGACACATGCAAACATCACCACCAGAGGGAGCGAGATACCCACCCAGTAGTGCTGGTAAGAAAATCCCTTTAACTACTAGGAACAGACCCCTTGCTGCTTGCATGGTTTTGCCCTTTGTATAGCATGATGAAGGCTCTCTCCTCCCTCGGTGTATCATATTTTATTAAACTAAACTAGTTTCCACCTGGCTTTATTCTACTGGGATTTCAATATTCACTAGTCATATCTCATATGAAGCTATCCATATTTCAGAGTTAGAGCCTAACTGATCAACCTCACAATAATTAATAAAAAGTGAGTACCTGCTGCAGTCTTACAGGTATTCCTGGGAACATTTTCCCATTCAGGCTATGTGTCTTTTCAGTATTTCTTCTCAGTTTTGATACTGCATTGTCTTTTTCAGAAGACTGTGTCAGAAAAGAAAGCCATCTTCAAGAAATGCTCAGACTTTGGCAAAAGATGTTCACTGCAGACTACAAATGTCACAAATGCTGATAAGAATCACGTGTACTCCTGCAGCATCTGCTCTAAGATCTCACTCTGTGCCATTCCATATTCTACAGCTAAACCAGTCCAGACTAATGGGTTGTGCACCTCTACCAGCAAAGGTGGAAGCAGAAGAAAAATCCAGAGGTTTCTTATGACCTCAACCTGCTATTATAGCTGATACATCTAGAGGCACACTGCAGTATGTCTGTCTTTCTGTGACAGATGACAGAGATGATTCCCTCATTATCTATTTGTTTCAAGAGAGAGGAGCTGGCAGTGCTGATTGATCAAGTGTTCTCGGACCTGCAGCAGTCAAATCTTCCAGTGGTGGAGCAGATACTGCAAGTGCATCCTCCTCTTGCAGAGAGTTCATAAACTTTTCAAGGCCCTTATCTTCCCAGGGGTTCTCAAGTGTCTGGTGTGCATGGAGTGGGACCTGCCTGACTCCCCAATGAAAAGGAGTCAGGGTCATGAACAAGCTTTACGCTCTTCCTTAGGAGGAGCGTATGATCTGGTCCACCTGGCAGCCAGAGATAATGCATTTCTATGGTGGCTGACGCTAGCTCTGGCTTCACCATTGGGCAGTAGACATGGGCCTCCAAGTCCTGGTTATCTAAGCTTGCCTTTAAGGAGAAAGCTATGTTTGGGGAGGACTTGGGAGAAACTAATCAAGGAGTGGGGAGAGTCTAAGCCTAGTCTTTTAGAAGAGACCCAAACTGCCTGGGAAGTGGTTGGGTCATCTTCTTCCTCTGCACCCCTTTGTTCCTGGTATCATGATTCCTGGTTTTTCTGGAACTCCCAGAAGTATCACCTGGGAAAGCCCATTCCTTCCTCCAGGCTCCAGTCCTTTCGTGGAGCTTATGTATACTGGGAGACTACCTCTTCCAGATCTAACTTCTCCAGTCCAACGCAGTGATGGGTTGGAAGGCCATTCCAAGGTGCCTCCTGTGAATGGCCGACTCCACTTTTTCTACCAGGAATGGACCCGCGTAACCTCAGACCACTGGGTGCTGAACTTCATCAAAACATGGCTACATGCTGGAATGTAGGGATTCCATTCCGGATGTCTGAGACTTCCCCATGTGGCTCTGCAGCCAAGACCACTGTTCAGTCTCCAGGCTGTCATTCTGGTGCTTCCTGCCGAATGAGCATGTGTCAGTATTCCATCTATAACATGGTGCCAAATGAGGACGGATCCTTCCAGAGGATCCTCTATCTCAAAGGCATCAGTGCTCATCTTGGGACATTTCTGCATGGAGATGCAGAGATATGTCATCTGGGCAGATCAGCAAAGGGAATTTCTCACATCCCCAGATTTGGCAAAGCCTATTTCCATGTCCCCATACACCAGGATAGCGTAGTTACTCACCTGTAACAGGTGTTCTCCAGGAGCAGCAGGAATCAGTCCTCACATATGGGTGACGTCGGCACCGACAGAGCCCTCGTGCGGAGCATTTCCCCAGCTTTCAAAGAAACATTTGGGAATGCAACGCGCATGCGCGGTCCCCCTTCCCGCCCAAGGGTGCCATCTTGCTCAGTCTGATGACATAGCTAAAAGACAGCAAAAAATCAAAATGAAGGATAGGACTGCAACTCCATGGGAGGAGGGAGGGTCATGAGGACTGATTCCTGCTGCTCCTGGAGAACACCTGTTACAGGTGAGTAACTACGCTTTCTCCAGGACCAAGCAGGAAGTCAGTCCTCACATATGGGACTCCCCAGCTCTAGGCTACCGTGAATCCAAAACTGAAAAAATGGCTCCTTCTCGAGAGCCACAGCATCCGTGACAAGAATTTTCTCTGAGAACGCACCCCTTGCGGTAGCCCAACACAAGGGCCGGAGGGCTGGAGTTGCCTAAACCTCAAAGAGATTACAGAGTACCGCCTGACCAAAAACACTGTCCCGCCGGGACTCTCTCTCGAGGCAGTAATGGGCTGCAAATGTCTGGCTTGAAGACCAAGTTGTGGCCCGGCAGATGTTTGCCAATGGAACAGAGCAGAGATGAGCTACTGACACGGCTTTCGCCCTGACACGGTGGGCAGTGACCCAACCCTGCAAGGGGAGGTCAGCTGCCCTGTACACCCAGGCGATGCAATCTGCTACCCAAGTGGACAACGTACGCTTGGAGACAGGTAATCCCATCCTATTACGGTCAAACGAGATGAAGAGCTGACTAGCCCTTTGATGCTCCCACGAACGTTCTATGTAAAAAGACAACACCCTCTTAAAGTCCAGGGTATGCAAGACTGTATCAGCCCGGCTGGCACGCGGCCTGGGGAAAAAAGGTCGGAAGAACCACCTCCTGATTGAGGTGGAAAGAGGAGACCACTTTTGGGAGGAACTTGGGATGGGTCCGTAGGACCACCCTGTTTCTATAAAACCGCGTGTACGGTCTATCAGACACCAGAGCATGTAGTTCACTCACACGTCTGGCCGAGGTAAGAGCCATCAGGAAGAGCGCTTTCCAAGAGAGGAAGCGCAAATGGCAAGTAGCCATCGGCTCAAACGGTGGGCGAGTAAGTTGCTGCAAGACCACGTTCAAATCCCAATCAGTCGCTGGTGGACGAACCGGAGGCTAGAGTAGAAGCAGACCGCTGAGAAATCTGGACACCAACGGGTGAACTGACAGAGACTGTCCTTCCACCGGTGAGTGGTGGGCTGACAAAGCACTGAGGTGGACCCGAACAGAGAGACTTAAGGCCTAGTTCTGAAATGTGAAGTAGATACTGCAGTACTACTGGCACAAGGCAAGAGAAAGGATCTTCACTGCACTAAGCACACCACACCGTAAACCTACGCCACTTGAGAGCATAGGGACTTTCTGGTGGACTGCCTACTCAAGGCCAATACCACCTCCTCATCCTCCTTAGGTAGAAGTAAGAGCTAGCACTATCCTTTCAGCAGCCAGGCCATCAGATTGAGGGACCTGAGATTGGGGTGCAGAAGGGAACCCTGCTCTTGAGACAGGAGATCGTGTTGCAGCCCTAGAGGGAACAGAGCTTCCACCGCCAACTGCAGAAGAAGTGGAAACCCAACTAGGTTAAAAGATACCACTCTTAACTGGTTTAAGTCCTACATTTCTAATCGTTTCCAATATGTCCATTTAGACCATTCCCCCTCACTACCATTCCCCCAAGAACGTGGTATCCCACAAGGATCCTCACTCTCTGCATTACTTTTTAATCTTTATATACAACCTATTTGTGCAATCTTTCAACGCCACAATCTAAAATATTTTATCTATGCAGACATCATGCTGTTCGCCCCTTTGGACATAGCTAACCTTAATTTCAACAAAATCGCCACCTGCCTCTTTGAAGCTAAACAATGGCTCCACTCAATCCATATGGATATCAACTTCAAAAAGACTGAAGCACTCTTCGTAACCAGAAATACCACCTTCACCCCTCCAACTACCATCAATCTTATGAACATTACTCTTTCAGTCAAATCTGAAATTAAATACCTTGGAGTTACACTAGACAAAACCCTAAGCATGACTAACCACATAAAACAGACTGCCAAAACTATATTTTTCAAACTGAGAACCATACAGCAACTCAGACCCCTCATTGACATCAACGATTTCAGAACAGTTGTCCAGGCTCTCATTATGCCACATTTAGACTTCTGCAATGGCATACTCCAAGGAACATCCAAAAAGAATCTACACATCCTTCAAAGAGCTCAGAATGTCACTGCTCGAATCATTGTGAAAGCCAAAATATTCGATCACATCTCTCCCATCCTATACGCTCTCCACTGGCTTCCTATCTATAGTAGGATTCAATATAAAACACTTGTCACCACTTTTAAACTCATTAATGACTTAGCCCCATCACAGTTGGCAACTCTACTCCAGACTCCACCAGAAAACAGAATTAGAAGAAAAACTAACCTCAACATGCTACTAATTCCCATTGCCGTGAGAAAATCAAAACAAATAACCACCAACACTGCTTTTTCATATTATGCTCCCAGCCAATGGAATAAACTGCCACTAAACCTAAGAGAGATTAAGGATCTTACCTCTTTCAGGAAGGAACTTAAAACCTACCTATTTAGTCAACACTACAGCAACCTACAACCTGAAATCAAATTTACTACACAAGAATATACAACTAACCAAACAAGTCTATCCCACCTAATTCTAGACTTCATTTTAATATCCATTCAAAATAGTCCTCCTCCCAACACTGTACTTATGACCACAAATAACTATTATAAATAGTTTTTTGTCAACCATGTAAATAATCTACACTTTGGTTCTTTGTAACATAGTTTTATGTTCCTTTATGTTCTTATGTTAATAACCTACACATTGTTTTCCTTGTAATCTAGTTCTTATGTTCACTTAATGTTTAATGTAATGCAATATTGCACTGTTTGCTATATTGTTGTTTAAGTTCCTTGTAAACCACCCCTGATCTCTGGAAGGGGCGGTATAGAAAAGCACACAAGTAAATAAATAAATAAACCACGGCTGCCTCTGCTATCTGGGGGCTACCAGAATAACCGAGGCCTTGTTCCGGAGGAACAGAGTTCGGGCCACCAGGGGCGTGGGAGGAAACGCCTACAGGAGGCCCATAGACCAAGAGATCAGAAAAGCATCTGCTGCCATCCTCAGGGGATGCGGCTGTCTGGAGCAAAACCTGGGCAGCTGACGGTTTAGTGGACTTGCAAAGAGATCGATGGATGGAAGTCCCCAGCGGAGGAAGATCTGCTGGACCACCAAAGGATTCAACTGCCATTCGTGAAGCTAGAGAATCCTGCTTAGCTTGTCTGCTAGAAAGTTTTCCTGACCAGGTAGATAAACTGCTTTGAGAAACACACCTTGCCTGACCTCAAAGGAGCAAAGGGCCAGCGCCTCCTGACATAGGAGCCATAAGAACATAAGATATGCCATACTGGGTCAGACCAAGGTCCATCAAGCCCAGTATTCTGTTTCCAACAGTGGCCAATCTAGGTCATACGTACCTAGCAGTTTCCCCAAGGGACACAGGTTCCACAATGCTTGTATTGGTTCAAGCATTGATATCCTGGGTCCCTTCTTAATAATGGTTTATGGACCTTTCCTCCAGGAACTTGTCCAAACCTTTTTTAAACCCAGCTACACTAACAGCCTTTACTACATCCTCCGGTAACAAATTCCACAGTTTGATTACAAGTTGAGTGAAAAAATATTTTCTTTTATTAGTCTTAAATAGTTTACCCTGTAGCTTCATTGCATGTCCCCTAGTCTTTCTATATTCTGATAAGGTAAACAATTGATCTACGTTTACCCGTTCCACTCTGTTCATTAATTTATAGACTTCTATCATATCTCCCCTCAGCCGTCTCTTTTCCAGGTTAAAGAGCCCTAACCTTTTTAGCCTTTCTTCATAGGAGTAGCCTTCCATCCCCTTTACCATTTTGGTGGCTCTTCTCTGAACCTTTTCTAAAATCGCTATATCCTTTTTAAGATACGGCGACCAGAATTGCACACAATATTCAAGGTGCGGTCTCACCATGGAACGATATAGAGGCATTATAATATCTTTTGTTTTATTTTCCATTCCTTTCCTTATCATACCTAGCATTCTATTTGCTCTCTTGGCCGCCGCTGCACACTGGGCCGAGGGTTTTAACATGGTATCCACAATGACACCTAAATCTTTTTCCTGGGTGGTGGTTCCTAATGTGGAACCTTGCATTGTGTAACCATAGTTTGGGTTGTTCTTCCCTAGGTGCATAACCTTGCACTTGTCCACATTAAATTTCATCTGCCATTTTGATGCCCAGTCTTCCAATTTATCAAGATCCTCTTGCAATTTTCCACAATCCTCCTGGCTTTTAACAACTTTAAATAGTTTTGTGTCATCTGCAAATTTGATAACCTCACTCGTTATTCCACTTTCCAGGTCATTTATGAATATGTCAAAAAGCAGCGGACCCAGCACAGATCCCTGGGGTACACCACTATTCACCTTTCTCCATTGGGAAAATTGGCCATTTAGCCCTACCCTCTGCTTTTTATCTTTTAACCAGTTCCTGATCCATAGTAGGTACACTGCCTCCTATCCCATGACTCTTTAGTTTTGCCAAAAGTCTCTCATGAGGGACCTTGTCAAAGGCTTTCTGAAAGTCCAGATACACAATATCAACCGACTCACCTTTGTCCACCTGTTTATTCACTCCTTCAAAAAAACATAACAGATTAGTAAGACAAGATCTTCCTTGTCTAAAGCCATGTTGGCTGTCTCCCATTAGGTCGTGACTATCTACATGCTGAGTAATTTTATTCTTTATGATGGTTTCTGCCATTTTTCCCGGTACTGATGTCAGGCTCACCGGTCTGTAGTTTCCCGGATCACCCCTCGAACCCTTTTTAAAAATTGGTGTTACATTGGCGATCCTCCAATCCTCAGGTATTAGAGATGATTTTAATGATAGTTCACAGATTACTGATAGCAGGTCTGCAATCTCAAATTTCAGTTCTTTCAACACCCTTGGATGTATACCATCCGGCCCAGGTGATTTGCTACTCTTCAGTTTATCTAATAGTTATAAGACCTCTTCCCGATGTATCGATATTTCCTTCAATTCTTCCACACCTTTAAATACCACTTCAGTCATGGGTAACATCCCTACATCTTTCTCAGTAAAGACTGAAGCAAAGAATTCATTCAGTCTCTCCGCTATCGCCTTGTCGCCTCTTAGTGCTCCTTTAACCCCTTTATCATCTAATGGAGCCTGGACCCTGTGCCCCCTTGTTTGTTCACATAGAACATTGCCACCTGATTGTCCTTCTGAACTAGGACAGACTGTTGAGAGAAGGCATGACAGAAGGTTTGCAGAGCTAAGCGGATTGCTCACAGCTCTAAAAGGTTGATTTGCTGTGTGGCCTCCCGAGGGGACCACTGGCATTGAGTGCGCGTGCCCTGGCAATGTGCACCCCAGTCCTTTAAGGAAGCATCTGTCGTCAGCTCCCTTGTGTGTGCTGGAGCCTGAAAAGGTACACCCCTGAGGAGGTTTGGCAGATGTAGCCACCACTGTAAGGAGTTCAAAAGTCATCTGGACACCTTTACTCTGTCTCGGAGGTTGCCGGTGGCTTGTGTCCACTGATCTCTAAGGCACCATTGAGCAGCCCGCATGTGCAGACGGGCATTCGGGGTCACATGTACACTGGATGCCATGTGGCCCAAGAGCCGCAGGTAGTGCCTGGCGGAAACATGAGAATTGCTTTGGAACTGGTTGGCCAAGTCCATCAGTCTGTGAGCCCTGTCCTTGGGCAAATAAGCTCTTGCCTGAAGGGTGTCTAATCTCGCCCCTATAAACTCTAGGTTCTGAGAGAGGAGCAAAGTGGACTTTGCATAGTTTATGACAAAGCCCAGATGCTGAAGAAGAGAGACAGTGTGAAGAGTGGCCTGTCAGGACTCCTGGAATGACTGGCCCCCAATTAGCCAGTCGTGCAGGTATGGGAAGAAAAAATCCCCTGATTCCTGAGAAAAGCCGCCACCACTGCCAGCCATTTGGTGAAAACTCTGGGGGCAGAGGTTAGGCCAAAGGGAAGTATCCTGTACTGAAAATGGTTTCCTCCCACCACAAATCTGAGATATTGTCTGTGGTCTGGATGGATGAGGATGTGAGTATAAGCATCCTTTAGGTCTAAGGAGCATAGCCAGTCTCCCTGCTGGAGGTAGGGCAGCGGTATCACAAGGGTAAGCATCTTGAACTTTTCCCTCTCCAGAAACTTGTTCAGATTTCACAAGTCTAGGATAGGTCTGAGGCCTCCTGTTCTCTTTGGTACCAGGAAGTACTTGGAGTAGAAGCCTTGCCCTTCCAGGTGGTGTGGCACCGGTTCCACTGCCTGTTCCTTTAAAAGACTTGCCAACTCCTGAAGGAGGAGGTCCCTGTATAGAGGGAGTCTTGGAAGCTCCTCTGGATAGTAGGAGGGAGGGGTAGCTGGTGGAAATGTAGCATATAGCCCTTTTGGACTATGCTGAGTACCCAGGTATCCCCTGTGATGGCTGGCCACCTGTAGGCGTACAGGGTCAGCCAACCTCCTATGCTGAATGGAGCCACCGGCGGAGGAGAGGCTATGCTGTGGGAGTCAGAAACCCCCTCCCTGCTGTGCAGGAGCCAGAGCTGGAGGCTTGGGGGTTTTCTGCCTATGGGGCCCATGCCCCTGGCCCCTTGGCCTGCTGGCCCTGTTGGGGAGCTGGAGAGGCCTGATACTGAGGGTAGGGGTTTTGTAGACAGCACCCTTCCTCGGGAAAAGGCTTCTTTCCTGAGCCCTTCTTTTTGTGAGAAGGGGCAGAAGTCTTCCTGGACAGCCTTGTCCTGGTGACAGTCTCGGTCTCGATTTCTGCAGCCTTCTCAGTCATGGGCTTGCCGAACAGGTTATCACCTTGGCACGGGACATCGACCAACTTATCCTGTACTCATGACTCCAGGTCCGATGACTGTAGCCAGGCCTGACGGCGTGCAACGATGCCAGCCACAGCTACCCGGGTCGAAGCCTCAAAGCTGTCATAGACTGCTCGAGATATAAACTTCGAGCACTCTCGGATCCCTGAATTCAAGGCTTTGAATCTCTGCAAAGGTTCCTCGGAGAGGCCAGCCGAGAACCTGGCAATCTCCTTTGCCAGGCCCCGTAAGTACATGCCCATGTACAGCTGGTAAGTCTGGACACAGCAAGACAGCATAGAGCCCTGGAAGCACTTTCTACTGAGGGTATCCAGGTTCCAGGCCTCCCGGCCAGGAGGCACTGAGGAGTGTATCTTTTGACTTTTCAGCCTGTGCATGGCCGATTCCACAACCATGGAGTTGTGCGGTAGCTGCGCCTTTTGTAACCCAGGGCTCTTACGGACACGATAAATGGAATCGACCCGTTTGCTAAGAACCGGCGCTGAGGCCGGTGCTTCCCACATACGGAAAAGCAGCCGTTACAGCATCAGAGAAACTGGAACAGTAAAGGCTTCCTTCGGAGGAAAATCATACTGGAGGGCATCGAGCTCTTCGGCTCAAGGCTCCTCCTCGACGTCCGCCGGGAATGCCAAAGCCTTGGCCATGTCCCTGACGAAATCCGAGAACCGGGTATCCCCGGGGGGGGGGGGGATCTTCTCCGAGGCTCGGACTCCAGGGGTGTCCGACGGGACGCACCGGGTCCGGAAGGTGTCAGGAGACTCCTCGTCCTCCGTCTCCCATGCTGACTCCTCCGAGTCGTCGTCGAGCGGCTCTGGCCGTGTGGGCCTCGATGCCACCCGCCCAGATGCTGAGGGCACTGGCGTCGATGACCTCGGCCCCGCATGGGAGGTCGAGGGAGACCTTGGCTGAGGATCGACTCGAGACTGGATGGACTCGAGGATCAGCTCGGCCTCCGGGGGTCGACTTAGACGTCGAGGTCCCGGTGGTCGGCACAGATACTCCGGTCAGACCGGTGATCAGTACCCGCTGGTGCTGCATGAAGGCAGCCAGGCTGCTCTCCATGGCTGTCAACCTGAGACCAAGCTCAGGAGACTCCGCAGCCCCCGACTCGGGCCCCAATGGCGTCGGGTCCGACGTTGGTTCTCCCGGAGAAGAGTCAACGATGGCAACCGAAGTTACCTGACTCGGGGACTCCGGCTCCAGGCGAGGTAGTTTGGTCGGCCGCTCCGACTCCGAGAGCCCGGGACGCTGGGAAAATGCTCTGCACGAGGGCTCCGTCAGCGCCGACGTCACCCATATGTGAAGACTGACTTCCTGCTTGGTTCTTGGAGAATAGCAGTACATTTCCTGCGCTTCACCATTCTCGGCTCTCACTTTCAGTTCACTGCCCTTCTGTCTTTCCTCAGCCCCGAGGACATTCTCCAAGATAATGGTGGTGGCAGCCACTGCTCAGCGGCATGAAGGGATTTGCATTCATCCTTACCTAGACGAAAGGCTTATCCGGGACAGCTTCTGGAGTCTACAGTTGCTAGGATACCTTGGGGCTCTGTTGAACACCAGGGCCAGCAAGTTCTTCTTGCCTGAAGAGAAAGTGAACAAGCTGCTGTCCCAGTTGGCAGCCTTTTGAAACCAGCAGGCTTCAAAGTTTTGGGATTACCTTCAGCTCCTAGTCTCAATGGCAGCAACAAATGCAGCACAACCAATCCTTCTGTCATGAATATGAAAAATAAAAGGTATCTTGAAGACAAAAATCCCCCCTCCTCACACGCTATGGGGGTCATTTATCAACGATTACTGCACAACAATGCTGTTATCACACATTATCTGCTACAGCACCTACTGCATAAGATGGGTTCTGCAGCAGATTACGTGATAGCATTACTATGTAATAACATTAGCATTTCTCTTACTTCACAGTGTCATTTATTAAAGCATACCTTTGCCTACAATAAAAGGAAATGTTGTGAAACAAAGTTTCGATAAATTATCAATGGTAAATAGAGAAAACAATCAACTGAGGCATGTGGGAATTGTTGAGAATGCCCGGAGTCCTTCAAGTTTTTTTTTTTTAATAAACCTTTTCACACTATTCATGCAACACCATCTGCTGTCACCACTGGCATAACTACATAATTCTTCATCTTCAGAGAGCAGCAAACATTTTTAGTCTTAATGAAAGAAAATCATACGCCGTGGATGGTGGTCAGAAAGAAAGAACTATAATAGCTTCACATTTGTACACAAGAAAACAGTAAAGCAAAATGAGATTTAAAAATGTTATCACAAATAGAGCAAACATGATTTTTCTCTAGATTCCTAGGCATAGTTAGGGGGGGGAGGCAATACCCCTCCCCCCAAATCTTGCAAGCACTAATGGCGAACTGATAGCCCTGCCCCCACTGTCAGTATTAGTTTCTTACCCTTTGCCCTCCCTCCCCCAAAGTAAGGCGGCAGACGACACAGATTGTGCAAACCAGATAGAAAAAAGTTCCTACTTATAGATACTTTTAAAAACATTTTAGTTTTTATATTTTCAGTAACCTTTATGTAATTTTCTATCCCATTCAGCTGGGGTAGCCTATCCTTTTAATCACTAAAGCCAAAACAGAACTATATAAATTACACCAGGAAAAAATATTTACCCAACAGATTAATTATTCCTTCATTGTATGCTGCGAACAGTCTAATGGCGTCTTTGAATAGGAGCATAAAGGCAGCATTAATTACACCATTGGTAAGCTCATTGGCATTGACCTGATAAAAATCAGAAAATGGGAAGAGTTAGGTGAACATGTTAGACTGAATATAATTATCATTTCATTTTAATACAAAGAAAAATAGATTAATTATACAAGACAGACCTGTGTCTACACATTTAGAATCAAGCAACCTCTCAAAGTGCAAAGCATACAGAAGCACAGTCCCTGCTGATGTGTAAACTGTTACGCCCACACAAGAAACAAAGAGGCTGACGATGAGCTTGATTGGTTTGATGAAAATTAGAAGATGACACTGCAGGAGAAATGCGCCAATCAACATCCGGCATATTGAAATCACCTATCAATAGCACTTCTCCTTTCATGGCAATACTGCAAATGTTTTCAATTAAATTTCTGTCCACTTCTTCTGCCTGTAAAGGAGATCTGTGCAATCACAACAATGCAAATGGATTCTTGATACCCTCTTTCTAGTTTAACCCACAGCGACTCCTTCCCTTGTAAGCCCTATAATTCTGTAGCTTTTATATGATTTTTTACATGTAGTGCCACTCCTCCTCACCTTCTTCCTGAATAAAGTAAAGCCCAGTATAATTACATCCCAGTCACGGTTATCTGTGAACCATTTCTCTATAACCACCACTAAATCGAAGTCAGCTTCTTCCAATAAAGTCATCATCTAGGATCCTATTTCCCATACTAGGGGCATTAATTCACATTGCTTTCCAGACATTGTCCTTTTTACCCATTTCTACAGAGATATTAAATGTTTCAAATGTTTCACTTATCTGAGGGGTTTCTACTTACCTGGGGGCTCTCTTCACCCATCTCCAACAAATCTAGTTTAAAGCCCTTTTCAGTAGATTAGCCATTCTGCTGCGGAAGACACTGACTCTTCTTGAATAGGTGGACACCATCTCTTGATGTCACAATGTGCCTGCTTTGATATCAAAGCAGCCTCACGCATGGCAATGAAAACAATCCTCTTCTCTTTGAGGCCTCCCATGGGACACTGCAAGGTCCTACATTGACCAAAGTGCTTGGCCCTAAGCAGAAATGGCAGATGTCTGTAGAACTTGCTGAGAAGAATTGGCAGGCTTGTCTCTGACTCGAATCTGTCACAGCCCATCCAGTACCAAGAAGAATGAGCAGTCCTCATTTCAGGGCTGCTTTGAGGTCTTTAACTCATCCAATACCTCAATAGCATAATGCTCTAATGAGCTTTGATGCTAATGTACCCCAGCCTCTGCCTGATGCTCAGCATCCTTGGTTCTCAATGTCTTCAAAAGATGAGAACAAAAACCTATCCTGGGAGACACTACTGATGCTTGGCTCAGAGTGGGCTCAAGGACCCCTTGATGTTGATACTAAAATGTCAAGTGCAGCTCCTAAGGCCATGGAGACTGATGCAGCCAATGCCGATGGATCAGTCTGATCAGCACCAAAAATTTTTCTATGCTCCTCTTCATGACCCTTGAGCCCACATTTTGTTATCTGTAGACACAAACGACCAGAAGGTTGTTCGTGGGTAGGCCCCAAACATTGCAGGCATCAATAAGTGTCTGTTATAAACATGGTCCTGTTGCATTTGTGGGACATTTCATCTGGAAAAAACAGCCGCAGAGAAAGCAAATGATTTGATTTTGAAAAATTAACCTAGCCAAAGCATCTGAGGTCTAAATGCGGCCTATAGCAGTAACATGGTAACAAAATAAAAGGAAACTAATAAAACATCCAAAAAAAACCTTAAGGATAGCAACGGGACAGTAAACATGCAGCAGCAGCAGAAAAATAAATAAAGAAAAAAATTACAAATGAGGCACATGGACCAATTGGGAACACATCAGTTGGGCTCTATGGACAAAAAAGACTGAGGACGTGAGGCACAGTAGTGGCAGGTGAGCACTCATGTGCATGCACAGAAGAACCTGCCAAGTGTTTCTAGAAGGAGCTGGAAGAGGTGCCCAAGCAGAGCTCCACTGATGCCAACCACATGTCAGCACTTAATAAAAATCAGTTCATACTATTCCAAACCCTATCAACAGACGCATGGAGTACCTCAATGTTCCACCCTATCCACAACCCTCTTCAACCTATACCTTCAACCCCTATGCACCGTTATCAAAAACCCAACATCCATTATCACATACGCTGATGATATAATGCTGTACTGCCCTCTCCTCTCCAATCATCCTGACTACAATCAACTTCAAGACTGCTTCACAGTTACAACCAATAACCTATCCATCAACTCAAAGAAGACAGAGACCATGTTCATTACAAGAAATACCTCTTTCACATCCTCATCCACTATTAAACTAAAAACATACCAATAAACGTAAAACCTGAACTGAAATACCTTGGCACCATAACTGACCCGCATCTATTATTCAAAAGTCAAACAATGACAGCAAAGACAATTTACTTCAAAACAAAGACCCTGCAGAGACTTCGTCCCCTTCTTGAGCCCACAGATTTCAGATCTGCACTGCAAGCTCTCACCCTCCCTCACAGAGACTTCTGTAACAATATATACTAACAAGGTCTACCTCAATCAACACTCCCCCCTACTCTACACACCACTATACATACCATACAAGGTGCAAATACAACCACATCACACCCATCCTAAAACTACACTGGCTGCCACTCAACAACAGAATAAATTACAAATGCATCTTCCTCATACCCATGGCATGCCATTCCCAGCAAGAAACTTCCCTCAAAGCCCTACTACAAAAAACACAAACTTCTAACTTCTAGGCCCTGAAGACAGACTACAAACAACAAATTAAACATATCACCAACCAAACAAATTCAATCAAACGTGTCACTGAACATTTGAATTCTATGCTCCCGTCCTATGGGAACTCCCTCCCAAACACTACGAAATAGCACCAACCTCCCCAACATTCCATAAACACCTGAAAACTCACCTATTCACTGAACATTTTGGCCCACTCACCTAACCCCCTCCAAACAAATAACCCAACCAAAACAGATTCCCTAATGTTTATATAAAGAGTAGTTACTCACCTGTAACAGGTGTTCTCCAGGAGCAGCAGGAAGTCAGTCCTCACTTATGGCCAGGAGAACTTTCTGGCAGACCGCTTAAGCAGAATTCTGCAGCCCCACGAATGGCAGCTGCACCCTTTGGTGGTTCAACAGATTTTCCTGAAATGGGGACTTCCATCCATGGATTTCTTTGCCAGTCCCCTGAACCACCAACTGCCCAGGTTTTGTTCCAGGCAACCGCATCCCCTAAGGGTGGCGGCGGATGCCTTTCTGATTTCTTGGTCCCAGGGCCTGCTCTATGCGTTTCCTCCCACGCCTCTGGTGGCCCGAACCTTGTTCAAGATTCTCAGGGACAAGGCCTCAGTACTTCTGATTGCTCCCAGGTGGCCGAGGCAGCCCTGGTTCACCCTGCTACTTCAACTGGCAGTGGAGACACCCATGCCTCTGGGATTCCAACCTGACCTTCTCTCTCAGGATCAGGGTTCCCTTCTGCATCCCAATCTCAAATCTCTCCATCTGATGGCATGGAGGCTGCAAGGGTAGTCTTGGCTCCCTGGGGCCTACTTCAGGAGGTGGTTTTGGCCTCTAGAAAGCAATCCACCAGGAAAACATATGCCCTGAAGTGGAGGAGGTTCTCCTTGTGGTGTCAACGCCGCAAGGAAGATCCTTTCGGCTGCACTGTGCCAGTAGTACTCCAGTACCTTCTGCACTTGTCCAATCAGGGCCTTAAGTCCAATTCTGTTCGGGTCCACTCTCTGCTCTGGCAGCTCACCACTCAATGGTTGAGGGACACTCTTTGTCGGTTCACCCTTTGGTGTCCAGGTTTCTCAGAGGCTTACTATTGCTCAAGCCTCCTCTCTGTCCACCGGCCCCTGAGTGGGAGTTGAATGTGGTCTTGCAGCAACTTACTCGCCCACCTTTTGAACCAATGGCTACATGTCCTCTACGCTTCCTATCCTGGAAGACTCTATTTCTAGTGGCCTTGACCTTGGCCAGGCGAGTGAATGAACTTCAAGCCCTGGTCTGTGACAGGCCATACACTCACTTCAACAGGAACAGGGTAGTCATTAGGACTCATCCTAAGTTCCTCCCCAAGGTTGTCTCCTCTTTCCATCTCAACCAGGAGGTGGTTCTTCCAACATTCTTCCCTAAGCCCCATGCCAGCCGGGCTGAGACAGTCCTGCATACCCTGGACTGTAGGAGGGCCTTATCCTTCTACCTTGAGCGTACGCAGGGGCATAGGAGGGTTACTCAGCACTTCGTATCTTTTGACCCCAATAACTTGTGGGTACCTGTGTCCAAGCATACCTTGTCCATCTGGGTGGCTGACTGTATCAGGGCAGCTGACTGTACAGGGCAGCTGACCTTCCTTTGCAGGGTCAGGTCACGGCTCACCGTGTCAGGGCAATGGCTGCCTCAGTAGCTCATCTCCGCTCTGTACCGTTGGAAGACATCTGCAGGGCTGCAACTTGGTCCTCAAGCCAGACTTTTGCAGCCCATTACTGCCTGGAGAGGGAGTCCCGTAGGGAAAGCACAGTTACTTACCTGTAACAGGTGATCTCTGGGAACAGCAGGAATAGTCCTCACATATGGGTACGTCGGTACCGACGGAGCCTGCGCGGGAAAGCTCCCCAGCTTCCCAGAAAGAAAGCTTTTGGGGCTTTCCACAGCGCATGGGCGCTGCCTTCCCGCCTTCCTGACCAACTCTCCTCAGTTTGAGTTTAAAGCTGAGACAATAGAGAGAGGAAAGGAAAGAGAAAGAGATACAACTCCTAGGGGAGGTGGGTGGGTTGTGAGGACTATTCCTGCTGTTCCCAGAGATCACCTGTTACAGGTAAGTAACTGTGCTATCTCCAGGAACAAGCAGGAATGAGTCCTCACATATGGGGACTCCCTAACTAAGATGCCCGGGAGATCCCCTTCCAAGGTTCTTCATCTTCCGATGGATCTCAGGCATCCATTAAGGGAAGGTGGGCAGGAGTTGTTTAAGAATGGAACAGGTGTTTGAGGACAGCCTGACCAAATAAGGCATCCCGGCGGGAGTCCTTATCCAAGCAGTAATGGGCTGTGAAGGTATGAACCGAGGCCCAGGTGGCTGCTCGACAGATCTGATCTATGGATACAGAGTGAAGATGAGCCATAGAGGTGGCCATGGCTCTCACATTGTGAGCCGTGACATGGCCCTCCAGAGAAATGTTTTTACTCTGGTAAGCAAAAGAAATACACTGAGCAATCCAATTGGAAAGTGTTCTTTTTGAGACTGGAAGTCCCAAATGAGAAGGATCGAAAGCAACAAAAAGTTGGGAAGACTTTCGATGTGGCTGAGTCCTATGGAGGTAAAAGGCAAGAGCTCTTTTACAATCTAAAGTATGAAGGTTCCGCTCTGCACTGGATGCATGAGGAGCTGTAAAGAAGACAGGTAGGTATACCTCTTGATTAAGATGAAAAGGTGAAACCACTTTAGGCATAAAGTGTGGAATTGTCCTAAGGACTACCTTATCATGATGGAACCTTGTATAAGGTGGATTCGCCACTAAGGCTTGCAGCTCACTGATGCGACGAGCTGAAGTGACTGCAATGAGGAAAATAACCTTCCAGGAAAGAAATTTCAAGGAGGTAGAAACTAAAGGTTCAAAAGGAGGCTTCATAAGCTGACCAAGAACCAAATTCAAGTCCCATGCCACCGGAGGAGGCCGAATGGGAGGTTTAGTTAGAGTTAGGCCTCTCATAAATCTTGCAATAAGAGGATGAGAGGAAATAGGTTGTCCATTGATAGGTTTAAGTGATGCTGCAATAGCACTCAAATGGACTCTTACTGAATTCGTTTTAAGGCCTGCATTGGAGAGATGCAGGAGATATTCCAATAGAGAATTCACAGGAAGAGCAAAAGGATCAAGATCCTTTTGAGCACACCAAATGGAAAATCTCTTCCATTTAAAACCATAAGAACGCCTTGTGGAAGGTTTTCTGGAAGCATGGAGGATATCCTTCACTTGTTATTTATTTATTTATTTTATTTAACATTTTCTTCTATACCGCGCTATTAAAATCAGCGCGGTGTACATCGAACAAGAATACTGCAATGTATACAAATAACATTGAGTTTACAAACAACAGGGAATTGAACATGGGGGAGAAAACGGGGAAACTAAATACATATTAACTCGAACTATGTACAATGCTCTAATGTAACTGGGTGTTGTATTAGTTTTGTGAAGGTTGGTAGGGTTTGAGGGGGGACTACCTATTATCTGTGGTGTTGACGTGTGGGAGCGACTGGTGTGTGGGGGAAGTTTGCAGGTTGTTGGTTGTGCTTCTATCGCTGGAGGTTTCTGAGTAGCATTTTGTGAACAGGTGGAGCTTTATGGCTTTTCTAAATAGGATGAGGCTTTTATACCACGGATTTCGTGGGGGAGTGCATTCCAGTTTGAGGGGGCAAATAATGAGAAGGCTCTGTTGGAGGTAGCTTTTGTGCACTTAGTCATTAACTTGGGGACTGCTAATGTGTTCAGTGCAGTAGATCTTCTGTTTCTGTTTTCTGGGGTGCCATGAATTAGCTTGCTGATTGGTGTAGGGGGGTAGTTATTTAGGGCTTTGAAAGTGAGGACCAATGATTTGTATTGGAGCCTGGCATGTAGAGGTAGCCAATGCAATTCCTTCATGATGGGTGTTATGTGGTCGGATCTTGACGATCCGGAGAGGACTCTTGCGGCTGCATTCAAGGCTAAGCGGAGGGGGTTTAAAGTTGATTGTGGGAGGCCATGCAGGATGATGTTTGCGAAATCGACATGTGGAAGGACTAGGGCCTGGAAGGTTGTCCGATAGTCTGTGAAGTCCAGTAGGTGTCGGAGATGGCGTAGAGTTCTGATTTTATGGTATATGGCCTTTGTGATGTTTTTGATATGCGTTGTCATGTTTAGGTGCTGGTCCAGGGTGATGCCGAGGTAACGGATTGTGGATTTGGACTTCAACTCTACATTGTTGACACGTAGTGATGAAGGAGGTATGAATTTGAGGTTCTTTGTGACAAATAGGACATCTGTTTTACTGTGATTGATCCATAAGTTTTGTGATAATAGCCAATCGGCTACTGCTTCAAAGCAATTAATGATTGGGGAGAGCACTGGTTGGTCTATCAAGAACGGCATGTAAAGGAGGATGTCATCAGCGTATGCCACAAGGAACCAACAAACCAGCACGATTCCACGTGCACCAGGAACCCAGTAAAAGACGTGGAATGCAACGAAAGACGTGAAGTAATAAACCTTTATTTCTTTATCCAAAGTTCAGCCACCGGCCCGACACTGGCCGTGTTTCGCAAAACCTTCCTCAGGGGCAATTGATGGCTGTATGTTGTATAGAGATATTACTATAAATTGCTCTTCCACTAAAACACAGGAGAGCCTAAAGCATCATAACCTGTGCAATGGTTATCATCTAAAATCACGATGTTCTTAAAGTGCCATAGTGCTAATCCTCACATAAAGCGGCCAAACGCCGTGAAATCAAAATGGCACCATAGCACACAAACGCTGAAATCGAAATTTCAGCGTTTGTGTGCTATGGTGCCATTTTGATTTCACGGCGTTTGGCCGCTTTATGTGAGGATTAGCACTATGGCACTTTAAGAACATCGTGATTTTAGATGATAACCATTGCACAGGTTATGATGCTTTAGGCTCTCCTGTGTTTTAGTGGAAGAGCAATTTATAGTAATATCTCTATACAACATACAGCCATCAATTGCCCCTGAGGAAGGTTTTGCGAAACACGGCCAGTGTCGGGCCGGTGGCTAAACTTTGGATAAAGAAATAAAGGTTTATTACTTCACGTCTTTCGTTGCATTCCACGTCTTTTACTGGGTATCAGCGTATGCCAGGCATTTTACATTGAAGGATCGAACCAAGTCACATATCGGCTGCATATAAATGTTGAACATCAGGGATGATAAGGACGATCCTTGGGGAACTCCCTGTGTTTGCAGAAATGGTTTGGAAGATGTTTGGCCAACCTTGACTTGTTGCCACCTATTAGATAAGTAGGATTCACACCATTTTAGCGCTGTGCTTTGGATCCCCTTTTCTTTTAGGCGTTGTATAAGTATGTCATGACTCACCGAGTCGAAGGCGGCAGATATGTCCAGGAAAATGAGGACAAAGCCTTGTTGTATGTTGTTGATTCCTGTGATCAGATCGTTGAACAGGGTTGTGAGGACAGTGTCTACTCCGTGTGCTTCCCTGAATCCGTGTTGGACAGGATCCAACGGTGCTTCGGTGTCGATATGTTGCTGGATTTGTTGTTGAGCGGCTTTTTCGATGATCTTGGCAAGCTGGGGGATGCTCGATATTGGTCTGAAGGATTCTACTTTCGAAGGGTCTAGCTTGTTGTTTTTTAGTAGGGGCTTGATAGAGGTGCTTTTGAGTCTCTGCGGGAATGATCCAGTGATAAAGGACTGGTTCAGTATGTTAGCCAGGATGTTGCTTATGTCATGGCGAAGCTCTTTGATCCAGCTGGCTGGACAGGGGTCATTAGGTGCAGTGCTGGGGTTAACAGAGGCAACAGTTGTTGAGAGACATTTAAGTCTTGAAGGTCTAGGCCAGCGATGGCGAACCTATGGCACGCGTGCCAGCTGTGGCACGCGAAGGCCTTGCAGCTGGCACGCGGGAAGATCCGCAATTAGGTTTTTTTTTTTTTTTCAATTTTACTTGTCTGCTGCCGCTGTCGGGGCCGCCGCGGCAAAATCGAGCGTGCCGCGGGGCCCCCCTGTACCCGGCAGAGCCTGCCCTCCCCGTAGCAGCTCTCTCTTTGGCAGCTCTCTCTTTGGAGCTGCAGTCAGACGCGCCGGCTTGCAGAGCGCGAAGGGAAGAGTTTCCCTTTCGCGACTCTGTGAAGCCCGCGGGGGCTGCTGGGAACTTCCCATCAGCCCCCGCGGGTTTAACAGAGCAGCGAGGGAGAAACTCTTCCCTCGCGCTCTGCAAGCCGGCGCGTCTGACTGCAGCTCCAAAGAGAGAGCTGCTACGGGGAGGGCAGGCTCTGCCGGATACAGGGGGGCCCCGCGGCACGCTCGATTCTGCCGCGGCGGCCCCGACAGCGGCAACAGACAGGTTTTCTTTTTTTTTTAATTTTCCCTGGGCTGGGGGGGGGGTTAGGAGTGGTGATGTGATGGGCTGGGCTGGGCTGGGGGGGTTAGGAGTGGTGATGGGCTGGGCTGGGGGGTTAGGAGTGGTGATGGGCTGGGCTGGGCTGGAGGGGTTAGGAGTGGTGATGGGCTGGGCTGGGGGGGTTAGGAGTAGTGATGGGCTGGGCTGGGGGGGTGTTAGGAGTAGTGCTGGGCTGGGGGGATTTAGGAGTGGTGATGGGCACTGGGCTGGGGGGGGTAGGAGTGGTGATGGACACTGGGCTGGCTGGGGGGGGGTTAGGAGTGGTGATGGGCACTGGGCTGGCTGGGGGGGTTAGGAGTGGTGATGGGCGCTGGGCTGGGGGGGTTAGGAGTGGTGATGGGCGCTGGGGGGGCTTAAACTAAAAATTGGGTGATGGGGGATTAGGACTGGAAATGGGCTGGTGGGATTAGGACTGGAAGTGGGTTGATGGGGGGTTAGGACTGGTAATGGGCTATGGGGGGGCTTAAACTGAAAATTGGGTGATGGGGGATTAGGACTGGAAATGGGCTGGTGGGATTAGGACTGGAAGTGGGTTGATGGGGGGTTAGGACTGGTAATGGGCTATGGGGGGGGCTTAAACTGAAAATTGGGTGATGGGGGATTAGGACTGGGAGTGGGCTGATGGGGAGGTTAGGACTGGTAATGGGCTATGGGGGGGCTTAAACTGAAAATTGGGTGATGGGGGATTAGGACTGGAAATGGGCTGGTGGGATTAGGACTGGGAGTGGGCTATGGGGGGCTAGGACTGGTAATGGGTTGGGGTTGCTAGGACTGGAAATGGGCTGAGTGGAAGGGGGCTTGAACTGCAAATAGCTGTTGGGGATGGGGCTTGGAATGGAAATGGGCTGTGGGGAAGTGGGGGGCTGGAACTGCAAATAGCTGATGGGGACGGGGCTTGGAATGGAAATGGGCTGAGGAGAAGTGGGGGGCTTGAACTGCAAATAGCTAATGGGGAGGGGGACTTGGAATGGAAATGGGCTGAGTGGAAGGGGGCTTGAACTGCAAATAACTGATGGGAAGGGGGGCTTGGAATGGGCTCTTAGGGGAGGGAGCTAGGACAGGAACTGGGCTGATGGATGGGCTAGGATAGAACTGAGAATTGGGTGTTGGGGGAGCTAAGATTGGAAATGGGCTGTGGTGGGGGCTTGGATTGAAATGGACTCATGGAGGGGCTAGAACTGGAGGTAGGCTCATGGGCACTGTTCCCTCTAAGCTGTGCGCGTGTGCGTGCACACACCTCGCCGAGCAAGCGCACATACTTTACAACAGAGCGCACAAAAATTACAGTTCTGATTCTGATAGAAAACAACACAGACGTCTTAAAATTTAAAAGTTGTTGTGTATTTATGGTTTTCACAAGTTCTACAGTATTTTCTAGTGCAATCAATGTGGTGTACATACTGTATTCTGACGTGTAGTAAAATTTTAAAGTATATAACTCCGAGTGTCGTTATGTGGCGCACAAAAATTTAGCCTTCCTTCAAAAGCTGCACAGCTGATATTTTATGCACACACAGCCTACAGAAAATTAGAGGGAACATTGCTCATGGGGGCTTGGATTAGAAATGGGCTGAGTGGAGGGGAGCTAGGATTTAACATGGGCTGATGGTGGGGCTAGGAAAGGACTAGAAATGGGCTGATGGGAGGCTGGTATTGGAAATGAGCTGATGAAGGGACTCGGATAGGACTGGAAATGGATGGGGGAGCTAGGACTGGAAATGGACTGATGAGGGGACTAGAAGGGAGCGGATACTGGGTGGGGCTGGAACTAAAAGGGAGCTGATGTTGGGGGAGATTAGAAGGGGATGGGGCTGGGAGAATGAAATGGAGAGGGGAAAAATATTTTGTGTGTGAGGGAAGAAAAATGTACAATTGGCCGGGTATTGGGAGAGTAAGTGGGGATTGAGGATGGAGGGTAAAATTTTGAGTGGATGAAATAGGAATGAGGAAAGAGCAAAAGGAGAAAGATTAGTATGTTAAAGCGGATGTAGAGAGAGAGAATGGAAAAAAAAACTAGAAGAGAGAAGAAAGGACAAATGGACAGCAGATGATGGAGAGTTAGCAGAAAACATGAAGAAACCAGAAGAAAGTGGCTGGAGCAATTGCAACTGTGTAACTGAGCTGAGGTATTCTGTTTATGTAATTCCTTTTTGACATTGCCACTTGTTCTCTTTCCCCAGTAGGTCATGTATTGTTGTTCTCTGAAATGTATTGGTTTAATATTTGCAGTGTTGCCTTTTGATAGGTATGGTATGGTGCTTTGTGACTCCTGGTAGTGCTGTTAGGATACGGCGGGTTTGCTATTGGTTCTAAATGGGCAGTGTTTGTAGTAGTTCCTAATGTGCCTGGCGGTTGGCACTGGATTATAGTAATGTAGAAATCTTTTAGTCTGTCTTTATCCATACACTCATTAAGAGACATGTTTACTAAAAGTTAGTGTATGTTAGCATTATGCAAATATTTATGCAAATTGACGTGCTGGCACTTTGAGGAAATTCTTTGGTTTTGTGCGGCAGTTTGGGCACTCGGGCTCAAAAAGGTTAGCCATCACTGGTCTAGGCCTTCAGTAACCATGCTCTGAGGTGGAGGGACTTGGGGTTTGGGTGCCACAAAGTCCCCTCCTCCTGAGACAGAAGGTCTGGAGCAGCTCCCAGGTCTAGGGAGGGACCCTGGGAGAGATGCAGAAGTAGAGGGAACCACACTTGGCGTGGCCAGCGTGGAGCTATGAGGATCATAGATCCGTGATCCCTCTGCAGTTTGAACAGAGTCTTGGGAATCAAAGGAATGGGTGGAAAGGCATATAGGAGGCCCTGACCCCAATGAAGGAGGAAGGCATCCCTGGCCTGAACCCCCTGACACGGAGTTCTGGAACAGAACCGGGGAAGTTTGTCATTCCACGGACTTGCAAAGAGGTCTATGTCCGGGGTTCCCCATTTCTGAAAGATTCTGAGTACCTGATCCATGTGCAGGGACCACTCGTGTGGAAGCAGAACTCGGCTGAGTCTGTCTGCCCAAGAGTTTGGAATTCCTGGGAGATATACTGCCAGGAGATGGATTTGATGCTCTCTGGCGAAGGCCCACAGTCTGAGAGCTTCGTTGCAAAGCGACAGAGAGCCAGTCCCTCCTTGTTTGTTTATGTAGAACATGGCTACTTGATTGTCGGTATGAACAAGAACTGTCATGTTGTAGAGGAGGGTATGAAAGACCTTGAGAGCAAGGAAAATTGCTCGAAGCTCCAGAAGGTTGATATGAAGGGCGGTCTCCTGTGGAGACCAAAGGCCTTGAGTGGATAGGTCTTGCAGATGAGCTCCCCACCCTGTTTGGGAGGCATCTGTGGTGAGGGTTGCTTGGGGCAGTAGTGGTTGGAAGGGGGACCCCAGGAACAGAGTTTGAGTGGACATCCACCACTGGAGAGACCAAAATAGACGTTTGGAGGTTTCTATTTGGTCTGAGAGAGCTCCTGAAGCTTGGGTCCACTGAGTGGACAGAGTCCATTGAGCTGCTCTCATATGCAGGCGAGCATAGGGCACCACATGAACTGTGGATGCCATGTGGCCTAGCAGTTGTAACATCTCTCTGGCAGTCAAGTGGCTTCTGGACTGAATCTGAGAGGCCAAGTGCACCAGCCGGTGGCAACGTGCCTGGGGAAGATAGGCCCGTGCTGTGGTGGTATCTAGCCAGGCCCCTATGAAGTCTAGGGATTGAGTAGGGGTGAGTTGAGATTTTGGCAGATTGATGACAAGTCCCAGATACTGCAGAATGCAGATGGTGTGGTCCAGGGAAGTCTGAGCCTGAGACTGAGATGGAGCTTGGATGAGCCAATCGTCCAGGTATGGGAAGACAAAGATTCCCTGAGTGCATAGAAATGCAGCCACTACTGACATGCATTTTGTGAACACTCTTGGAGCAGAGGCTAGACCGAAGGGGAGTACTCTGTATTGGAAATGTTTTCCCTGGAACAGAAATCGAAGGTATTTTCTGTGGGATGGGTGGATGAGTATATGTGTATACGTATCCTTTAGGTCTAGAGAACAAAGCCAGTCCTGACTCTGTAGGTATGGAAGGAGGGTACCCAGCGAGAGCATTTTGAATTTCTCCTTGCATAGAAATTTGTTTAATTCTCTCAGATCTAGGATGGGTCTGTGTCCCCCTGTTTTCTTTGGTATGAGAAAATAGGGGGAGTAGAACCCTGAGCCCTGCTGTAGAAGAGGAACCTGTTCTATTGCCCCTTGGGCAAGCAGGGTATTCACCTCCTGATCTAACAGGTGGAGAAGAGATGGAGGAGAAATGAAATGTCTCACCTTGGGATAGAGAGGAAGGCTGGAAAAATGCAGTTTGTAGCCCTCTCTGATGATAGAGAGGGTCCACTGCTCTGATGTAATCTGTTCCCATCTGGGAGCAAAATGAGTCAGCCTTCCTGGAATGGTGAGAGGCTCTGGTTGCTGCAGAGCCAGAAAGGGTATGTTCTCTAGAAGTAAGTCAAAAGCCCTGAGGGGGTTGGGACTGTTGAAGCGTAGCAGCTCCTGCAGGATTTGTTCTGGCCTGTTTAGTCTGCTGTCGCTTAAGAACAAAGCGAACTTGAGCAGATGACTGGCCAGCATTGGTACCAAATCTAGGCTTTTTGTAGAAAGATTTCTTAAAAGACTTATTTTTGGCAGGGAGTGAAGTAGACTTAGAGAGTCTATCCAAAGCAGCATTCTCTGCATCCATTTGAATGGCTTTGACTTGCCACTCTTTGCCAAACAGATTTTCACCTGTACAAGGTAAATTGCCTAGGCCATCTTGCACCCAGGATTCCAGGTCAGAGGCCTGGAGCCAAGCAATTTGACGAGCAGCTATAGCTATGCCAGATGCTCTACTAGCACCCTCAAAAGAGTCAAAGGCAGCCCTATTGGAGAACTTTGACACATCTTGGATATGCTTTAAAAGAAGCAGGAACTCCTCTTTTCTATCCTCTGGAATGAAGGGGAGAAAATCTTGTACTTTAAGAGCAAGCTCCTTTAGAAACATGCCCATATAGAGGCTGTAGGAGTTGATTCTGCCAATAAGCATACTAGCCTGAAAGATTTTCCTGCCAAAAGCATCCAAAGTTCTACATTCTCTTCCTGGAGGGGTAGAAGAGTGCCTTTTGGTACTCTTAATCTTTTTCATAGCAGACTTCACTACAATGGAATGGTGAGGAAGCTGGGTTTTTTGAAAACCAGGAGAAGGAGGGACCCGATACATGGTATCCAACCGACGAGAATGTGGAGACAGTGTAAGAGGAGCCTCCCATAAATCCATCATGTGTTCTTGGAGAATATTATGAATGGGTAAGGTGACTGCCTCTTTGGGAACCTTAGAGTATCCTAAAATGTCTAATTTTTGTGCTCTAGGTTCCTTTTCAGAGGATACTGTAATAGAGAGTCCTTTGGCAACTTCCAGAATGAAGTCCTGAAAAGACAAGTCCTCTGGAGGAGACATTCTTCTCTTTGGGGAAGAAGGCTCCTCAGGAAGAATAAGGGATGCTTCATCAGAATCATCTGAGGTATCGGCATCCTCAGAAGACTCGAAGTATCGCCTACTTGCTTCCAGAGACTGATACGGGTACCGACCGGTATCGACATCGGGCGTACCGGGAACCGGGTCGGTACCGAGAATATCTCGGGAAGCGAGAACCGGGACCGGCCTTCTACTGGAAGTAGATGCTCTGGGTACCGGTATCGGTTGTGGTACCGGAACTGGGGTCGGAACCGACGGTTGCGGTACCGAGGGCGTCGCAGCATTAATGAAAGCCATTATGGCCTGCTGCATGGATTGTATCTTAGTACCCATAGACGCCACAACTGCCTGGATGTCGGTACCGGTTTGAGCCGGTACCCCAGAGCAGTCTAACAGGTGATCGGTTGAGGCCGTGCCATCGATGTCAACCTGTAACCCCATAGGAGGAGCTTTCGAAGCCGGAGCTTCCCGACGGGGTTGTTTGGCTGGGGCAGGGTCTTCAGGGTCGAACCCAAGGGCCTCTCTCTGCTTTGAGGGAGATTTGCCCCTTCAAGACTTGCCCGAAGAATGTTTGGTTACCTGAGATCCATCCGGAGATGAAGACCTGGATGATGCTGATGCTGGATTATCTGTAGAAAAACAGCACATGAAATTTAGCTGCTCTGTTCTGTAAGCCCCGTTTGGACATCAGAGAGCAGGATGGACAATCCGGAACCGAATGGTCAGGACCCAAACATTTAAGACACCACTCATGGGTGTCTGTGACTGAAATAGTGCCAGAGCACTTGGTGCATTTTTTAAAACCAGAAGATGGTTTCTCCATGAGGGAGAATTTGTAAAGGCCTGTAGGCCTCACAAAAAAGAAATTCACCAAGTGTGGAAAAAAAGTTTTTTTTGTTTTCTTTTTTAAAAGAAACAAAGAAATAAAGACTGGCGGTACCGGTTCGGAATCGGGGAAGGCAGATACGCGGTCAGAACAACTTAAAAACAAGAAATTCTTCAGCGGTGACAGGAACACGACCTGCTGGCTCCGCGGAAAAAGAAGAACTGAGGAGAGTTGGTCAGGAAGGCGGGAAGGCAGCGCGCATGCGCTGTGGGAAGCCCCAAAAGCTTTCTTTCTGGGAAGCTGGGGAGCTTTCCCGCGCAGGCTCCGTCGGTACCGACGTACCCATATGTGAGGACTCATTCCTGCTTGTTCCTGGAGATAATGCTTTCGGTCAGGCAGTGCTCCGGAATCTCTGAGGTTTAGGCAACTCCTACCCTCCAGTCCTCTGGTTGGGCTACCGGTGGAGGTATGTTTCAGTGAAATCCTTTCTCTGATGCTGAGGCTAAAGGGAGCTCATTTCTCAGCTCTGGGTCCCCGGTAGCCTGAAGCTGGGGAGTCCCATAAGTGAGGACTGACTTCCTGCTTGGTCCTGGAGAAAGAGTAGTTACTCACCTGTAACAGGTGTTCTCCAGGAGCAGCAGGAATCAGTCCTCACAACCCTCCCTCCTCCCCTGGGAGTTGCAGTTGTACATAGCTAAAAAACAGCACACAAAAATGTAAAAATAAACTATGTCATTTGACTGAGCAAGATGGCACCTTTAGGTGGGAAGGGGACCGCGCGTGCGTGCAGTATTCCCAAAGGCTTTCTTAGAAAGCTGGGGAAATGCTGCGCACGGGGGCTCCATCGGCGCCGATGTCACCCATAAGTGAGGGCTGACCAAACAAGGCATCCCGGCGGGAGTCCTTGTCTAAGCAGTAGTGGGCCATGAAGGTATGTACCAAAGCCCAAGTAGCTGCTCAACAGATATCATCAATAGACACAGAGTGAAGATGAGCCATTGAGGCTGCCATGGCTCTCACATTGTGAGCTGCGACATGGCCTTCAAGAGGAAGGTTCTTACTCTCATAGGCAAAGGATATGCATTGTGCAATCCAGTTAGATAGAGTTCTTTTGGACACTGAAAGTCCAAAATGACTAAGATCAAAAGCAACAAAGAGTTGAGAAGATTTTCGATGTTGCTGTGTCCTCTGCAAGTAAAAGGCTAAAGCTCTTTTACAGTCCAAAATACGAAGGTTCCTTTCTGCACTGGAGGCATGAGGCCTCTGAAAGAATACAGGAAGGTAAACCGCTTGGTTTAAATGGAAAGGCGAAACCACCTTTGGCATAAAGTGTGGATGAGTCCTAAGAACTACCTTATCATGGTGGAACCTTGTGTAAGGAGGATCAGCCACTAATGCTTGCAATTCACTGATGCGACGTGCTGATGTGACTGCAATGAGGAAGATGACTTTCCAGGAAATGAATTTCAAAGATGTAGCGGCTAATGGTTCAAAGGGCAGTTTCATGAGCTGCCCGAGCACCAGATTCAAGTCCCATGCCACCGGTGGTGGCTTAACGGGAGGCTTTGTTAAAAGACCTCTCATAAATCTCGCTACGAGAGGATGAGTGGAAATAGGTTGTCCACTTAGAGGCTTGTAAGAAGCTGCAATAGCACTAAGATGGACTCTTACTGAATTTGTCTTAAGACCCGCATTTCACAAATACTCCAGTAGCGATTCCAGAGGTATCGCAAGAGGGTTAAGACCCTTCTGCGAGCACCATATGGTAAACCTTTTCCACTGAAAGGCGTATGAGCATCTTGTGGAGGGTTTCCTAGAAGCATAAAGGATATCCTTTACCTGTTGAGAAAGGTTGAGATGCTGAAGCTCTAGGCCTTCAGCAACCAGGCCCTGAGATGCAGAGACTGGGGATTGGGATGCCAGAGTGTCCTGTTCTCTTGGGAGAGAAGATCTGGAGCAGATCCCAATTCCAGAGGTGGCGCTTGAGAAAGATGTAGAAGCAGAGGGTACCACGTTAACTGTGGCTAACGTGGAGCTATGAGAATCATATGACCTCTGTCTCTCTGAAGCTTGAATAGTGTTTTGGGGATGAGGGGAATGGGTGGGAAGGCATATAGGAAGTCCTAACCCCAGTGAAGGAGGAAGGCATCCCTTGCCTGACAATGTCAAACTGGAATTCTGGAACAGAACCGGGGAAGTTTGGCATTCAGTGGACTTGCAAAGAGGTCTATATCCGGGGTTCCCCAAATCTGAAATATTTGGGCAAGCTGGTCTGCATGGAGAAACCATTCGTGTGGTAGCAGAACTCAACTGAATTTGTCTGCCCAAGAGTTTTGAAAGCCTGGAAGATACACCACAAGGAGGGCCCCATAGTCGCAAAGCTTCGTTGCATAGTGACAGAGCCTGTTCCGCCCTGCTTGTTCACATAGAACATGGCTACCTGATTGTCTGTTTGAACTAGGACTGTCTTGTATTTGAGTTCGGCGTGAAATACTCGAAGAGCAAGGAAGATTGCTCTGAGTTCCAGGAGGTTGATGTGAAGACAGGCCTCCTGTGGAGTCCAGGTACACTGGGTAGAAAGATCGTGCAGGTGGGCTCCCCATACCACCTGAGATGCATCTGTTGTTAGGGTGGCTTGGAATAGGGGTTGCTGGAAAGCAGACCCCATGAGAAGATTTTTGAGCGATTGCCACCATTGGAGGAACGAAATAAGACGGTCTGAGTTTGTTATTTTGTCCAACAGGCAACCTGAGGCCTGTGTCCACTGAGTGGATAAAGTCTACTGGGCTGCTCGCATGTGGAGGCGAGCATAAGGAACCACATGCAAGGTGGATGTCATGTGGCCCAGCAGTTGTAGCATTTCTCGAGCAGCGAGTTAAAGTTTGAGCACTGCTTGGGAAGGTAGCTGTATTAAACAAAGACAGTGGGGCTGCGGAAGGAAAGCCCTTGTCTGTCTGGTATCCAGATGAGCTCCTATGAACTCTAGGGATTGAGTGGGAGCAAGATTGGATTTTGGGAGGTTTATGACTAATCCCAAATACTGAAGGATTCGCATTGTGCGAAACAAAGGAGAGCTGGCTTCTAGCAGTGTAGGGGCTCGAATGAGCCAGTTGTCTAAGTAGGGGAAGAGGAATATTCCCAGAGTGCAGAGAAATGCAGCTACCACAACCATGCATTCTGAGAATACTCTTGGTGCAGAAGCCAGGCCAAAGGGAAGAACCCTGTACTGCTGGAAGTGCTTTCCTTGAAATAGGAATCTGAGGAATCTTTTGTGATTTGGATGGATGAGAATATGAGTATTGTGACGCAGCGCCAGGCGCGGAGGCCATGGAGACCGATACTGACCCCCTGGTAGAGTCCAGTATTGCAGGGAAAAGAAGAAATTCCCACTCTCAGCATAGCCTTCAGGCAGACAATCAGCTCACCTCGGAGGAGGAGAGAAGCGGAGCTATGGATTGGGCACGCCCTAGGAGGAGGCGGGCATCCCAGAGTAAGGGATCCTTCTTAAACAGAGAGAGGGAACACTCAAGAGAGAGGAGCAGAAGGACTAGAACGAATGGAGGAACAGGACCAAGCCAGAGGCTGTCACGAAGGAATGAAGGAGTAAGCACTGCTAGTGGATTGAGGAGAGAGTTTGCTTTAAATCCACAGGAGAGGAAGCAAGAGGTATTGGGAAGGCAGGAAGTTCAACGGACTGCAGAACCCTTTGACCTGGCTACAGAAGCTGTGCCCAGCTGCCACAGAAGGGAAGCTAATTCAACACGAGGAGAAAAGCACACGTTGTTGAAAGGCAGTTTTTATCCCTGGAGAGAAAAGCATGCTGGCAAGACAGTTCCTTAGCAGTCTCATTTGAAGGTACCTGCTATATTTAATCCTTCTGATAAGTGTTATATGCCAGGAAGAGAGACTCCTGTTTATAGTGGACAGGATAGTTTCAGGGGATATAAAGGAAGTTTGTTTTACCCTGGAAACTCTCCATGCAAGCCAAGTTTTACTCAGCCAGTAATACCTGTTCTTAACAAACAAGCTGAGGAAAGAAACGCAGCCCAGCTGTTTATAAAGGGACCAGGTTATCCTGAGATAGAAGGTCTTACTTGGGAAGCCTTCCTTAGAAATAGAGCTGCTGCAAACGAACGTGAGATTCCACCATTCATTAACAGAGAGAAGTGGGGGAAGGGAATCTCTACCTCGGGCATAGACTGTCTGAATAGGGAAAGCCGTGTTTGCTCACCAGATGCAGATAATCAGCTGTTTAAACAAGGAGAAGCTTTACCGTTGAGTCCTGCTAGGAAACAAGCAGAACAACTCTTAAGTGACCTTAGACAACTCTTGAGTGAAAGAGTCATTTCACAACAAGCTATTCTTCAAGCAGTGAATAATCCTGAAGGCAAGAGTATTCCCCAAGCCCAAGTTCCCATGCTTGACATCAGTCAACCAATGGATTGCTCTGTAGGATTAATAGAGAGAACCGACGAGACAAAAGCTTGAATGATTATACCTGACTTTTATTCTGGTTATGCTAATCCAGAATTGCTAAAAAGTACCTGACAAGTAGTATTGTTTAGTGCAATTGAAAGGAAAGCATATCCTAACATTGAATGTATGCTAGACTGTGATATAATTGCTAAAGAGAGCAAATATACTTCTTACCTGAGCACCTGTATATATTGCACGGAGAAAACACATGAAGCAATGTGTTTACCCATATGAGCAGTTTGGTTGAAGCACAATACTGTAAGCCTCTGTTTGCATGATTCCTGATTTACTGATCTTTTCTGTTCCTGTCTCTCTCACGGAGCGGGGAAATAAAAATCCTTGAAGACAAATAAATTTTCTTGTCACCGCATATTCATTTGGCCCCCACAACTACACAAGGCCTATCCCTCCTTAACTCACAAGGTTGGGGAGTGGGTGAAGGTTTGACAGTATACGCATCCTTGAGATCTAGAGAACAAAGTCAATCCTGACTTTGAAGGTATGGCAGCAGAGTTCCTAGAGAGACAATTTTGAACTTCTCTCGGAACAGATATTTGTTCAATTCTGAGGTCTAAAATGGGCCGGTATCCTCCTATTTTCTTTGGAATAAGAAAATAGGGGGAGTAGAACCCTGTACCCTGTTGCAGAATGGGTACTTCCTCTATTGCTCCTTGCGCAAGGAGTGTTGTGACTTCTTGACCTAAGAGATTGTCGAGAGAGGTCTGAGAATTGTAGGAGGGGGCATGCTGTGAAAATGAAGCTTGTACCCCTCTCGTACAATGGATAGAGTCCAATTTTCTGCCATTATTTGGTACCATCTGTGGGCAAAATGACATAAGCTGCCTGGAATGTCCAAGGGTTCTGGACCCTTCAGGGGCAGGAAGGTGAAGTTCTCTACAGAGGAATCAAAGCCCCTAAGGAGGCTGAGCCTGCTGAGGTTTACCACTTTTGGCTTCTTTTGTTGTCTAGGTTGTTGCTGTTGTCCCTTTTGGGGAGGCTGACCTGGACGGTGTCCTTGTTGGGTATAGGAAGGAAAAAAACTTTCTTACTGAAAAATATTTTACAGGATCTTTTCCTTGCAGGATCGGCTATAGATTTGGACTATCTATCCAAAGTGATATTGTCTTCATCTATCTCATTAGCCTTCTCCTGCCAATTCTTGCCAAAGAGATTTTCTCCTGTGCAAGGACATCCTAATTTATCCTGTACCCAAATTTCCAAGTCGGATGCCTGAAGCCAGGCAATCCGATGTGCACCAATGGCAATAGCAGAGGTTCTGCTTATGCACTCAAAACAGTCAAAGGCTGCACAATTTACAAACTTGGAAACATCCTGGGCATGTCTGACAAGAGTAAGATAGTCCTGTCTTTTGTCATCAGGAAGAAGGGGGCTCATAAGCTCCAAGTCTCCTGTGACCGCTTTAAGGAACATTCCCATATACAAGATATAGGAACTGATCCTAGCTGAGAGCATGGAAGCTTGAAAGCATCGACGCCCAAAGGCATCGAGAGTCCTGTATTCACGACCTGGAGGATTGGATGCATCTCTCTTTGCACTTTTCATCCTACACATGGCTGATTGCACTACCATTGAATGGTGTGGTAATTGAGTTTTTTGAAAGCCAGGACAAGGTGGAACTCAATACATAGTATCAAGTCTCCGAGAATGAGGACATGGGGTTAGAGGTGTTTCTCACATTCTTAGCATAATATCACGTAAGATCTCATGAATAGGCAGAGTAGCTGCCTCCTTGGGAGCCTTAGGGTATTGGAGAATCTCCAACTCCTTTTCCCTAGACTCTTTTTCAGGAGCTACTGTGATGGAAAGACCTCTGGCCACATCACGGATAAAATCCTGAAAGGACATATCCTCTGACGGAGACATTCTACGCTGAGAAGAGGAATCCTCTGGGAGAAGTACTCTTGTATCGGCAGAGTCTTCGGAGTCAGACTCAGAGGATTCAAAATACCTCCGATCCCGGTGATCGTGCAGCGCACGGTACCGGTATCGATCGAAGTCGGTATTGGGTTGCTCCGGTATTGATCTGTCAATGACAGAGACAGAAGCATGACTTGGTATCGGTGGCATACCCACTGACGTTGATGCTGTTGGTGTCGGTACCGGATGAGGTGTCTGAAACTGTTTCAATGGTACTGAAGCCGTAAAAAGAGCTACTAGACTGTGTTCGATAGCAAGAAATCTCTGGTCTATCGACGCTGCCGATGCTTGGGTGTTGGTACTGGTAGAACCAGCCTGAACCCCAGAGCATGGCGCCAGTAGTTCTGCCGAGGTTGAGGCCTCAAGAACATCCTGGAGCCCCGTTGATGCTTTGGAAGCCGAAGCCTCCCGCTGGGGCAGTTTTGCCAGTGAAAATTCCTCAAGGGCAACGCCAGTAGCATCTCGATACTTAGGAGATCTACCCTTTGAGGACCGGCTAAATTTATGTTTAGTTACTTGAGATCCATGGGAGAAAGATGAGGCCCTGAAGGACATCAATGCAACAGACACCACATCTGAGGGAAAAAGGGTGCTAAGCTTTGCAGCTCGATTCTGCCAATCCCTTTTTGACATCATTCCACAGGAGAGGCACTCCGAAGTAGAGTGGTCAGGACCTAAACATTTGAGACACCAATCATGGGTGTCGGTGACGGAGATGGTACCTCTTCCTCTCAATCTTCTGATTTTCTACAGAGGAGAAAATCCATCCGCTACCTGCTGAAGACAAAGAAATACTGAAGAGACCTCTGGTGGCTGAGCGAATAGAGACACGGAAGTGATGTCATTGAAACCTGGGCTTTTCATTGGTTCTTTGTTTCCACCAATCTGCCGGTAGTGGGAGACAACCCATTTGTCTGGGCTGGTCTAGCAGGACAATATGGAAGAAGAAATTAGACCTTACCTGCTAATTGTCTTTCCTTGAGTACTCTCCAGGCCAGTCCAGGAACAGGAGGGGTTGTCAACCTTGTCTAGCAGCTGAGGACTGAATTCTAAAGCTTTACTGAATGAACATCTGGCTCCCCCTGCTGGTCGAAACTCAGTCTTATCCTAACAAAGCAGACTCTGAACAGCCTAGAAAAACTTGAACAAAACAAACCGAGAACTATCCTACAGTACTAAACCGGCAAGGAAAAACAGCAGAACAGCAGAACTACCGACCCGACCGGCAGCTGCTCCCTTCTTATACCACCCTGTTACTTTGTCTTTTTTTTTTTTTGTTTTTTTGACAGTTAACCTCATAGTCATTGTAGATGACAGAAATCGAGGCAGCCCCATAGACCACCCTGACCAGGGATTCGAACTAACCGAGCACCGCACGCCAAACCGACAAGAACCCGCGACAAGGTGTGAAGGAGGACCTGAAACCGATGATCCTCCAGGCTCGAACACAAATGGCCCGGGTGGGCCCTGGACTGGCCCGGAGAGTACTCAAGGAAAGACAATTAGCAGGTAAGGTATAATTTCTTCTTCTATTTTGTCTCTCCGGGCCAGTCCAGGAACAGGAGGGAAGTACCAAAGCAGTAACTAACCTCGGGAGGGACCTGCTAAGCCCGCTATGATGGTGGAAGCCCCCACCTTAGCATCTCATATTTATACCCTATTTTACCTGTTATACCTGCTTAATGCATAGCCAAGTTTAATTTTCCTGTTTAATGTATACCCAAGTTATTATACCTGTTTCACTGTAAGCACAAATCACGAAATTGAGATGTGCAACTCTTATGTTCATTGTAAACCGCACTGATGTCGAATAGCGCGGTATAAAAGAGACTGCAAATAAATAAATAAATCTCCACGGGCTTGCACATCCAAACGGTAATGCTTTGCAAACGTGTGAAGCGAAGACCAAGTGGCCGCCCGGCAGATGTCTACCGGTGGAATCAGCGCCAACTCGGCCCAGGACGCCGCCTGGCCACGAGTGGAATGAGCTCTAAGCCCTTCCGGGGGCAAATCGACCCTGTGCCTGATATGCTGCCACTATGGCCTGCTTCACCCACCTAGCAATGGAAGCCTTGGACGCTGCCTCACCCTTCCTAGGTCCCCCAAACAGCACAAACAACCGTTCCGACTTACGGAAAGACTTGGTCCTGTGAAGGTACTTCTTGAGCATTCTACCCAAATCCAACTTCTCTAGGACTCGATCGATAGGAAGCTGACCCTGCTTCTGAAAAGTCGGTAGCGAAATAGTCTGATTCAAGTGAAATTTGGACACTACCTTAGGCAGAAACAAAGGCACTGCTCGTAATGTCACTTTTTCCGTCAAAAACTGGAGGTACAGAGCTTTACATGAAAGCGCCTGGAGATCGGAAATTAGCCAAGCCGAGCACAAAGCCACCAAGAACGCCACCTTCCAGGAAAGCTCTCACAGAGAAACTTCCGCCACCGGCTCAAAAAGGTCTCACCAACGCCTCGAGCACGAGATTGAGATCCCAGGCGGAAACCACCGCCCGCAGCGGAGGACGAATGTGCTGCACCGCCTTCACGAACCGAAGGACATCTGGATGAGAAGACAGCCTGAGACCTCTGACTGAACCCCTAAAACAAGAAATGGCCGCTAAATGAACCCGAATGGTACTGAGGGCTAAGCCTTTATCCAGCCCATCCTGAAGAAAAGACAACACCTGCGGCACCAAAACAGTTCACGGACTAAAACTCCGTTCCTCGCACCAGCTCTCAAACACCCGCCAAACTCAAACATAAGCTAACAATGTTGAGCGCCGCCTAGCCTGTAATAAGGTGTCAATGACTGAAGGTGAATAGCCTCTGCGTTTCAACCGTTCCCTTTCAATAGCCAAGCCGTAAGCGAGAAGCGATCGACATCTGGCATTACCAGTGGGTCCTGAACCAACAGGTTCGCTCGAGCGGGAAGCTTCCAGGGATGGTCTATCAAGAGACGAACCAAATCGGCATACCAAGCCCTCCTGGGCCAATCCGGAGCTATGAGAATCACTCGACCGGAGTGACCTTCTATCCTCCGAAGAACTCTTCCTATCATCGGCCACGGAGGAAATACATAAAGCAACACTCCTGTCAGCCACAGCTGCGCCAAGCCATCGAGCCCCTCCAACATACGTTCCCTGCGCCTGCTGAAAAACAGACTGGCTTTGGCATTGACGAATGTGGTCATCAAGTCCATCACCGGTGGACCCCACCGACGAGTTATGTCGTGAAAAACCGCTGCATTCAACTCCCATTCATCGGGATCGACCACATGGCGGCTGAGGTAATCGGCCTGCACATTGTCTTTTCCTGCCACGTGCACTGCCGAAATGGCTACCAGATGAAACTCTGCCCAGGCCATCAAGCGCAGACTCTCCTCCAACAGGGCACTCCCTGTTCCCCCCTGCCGACTGATATAGGACACCGTTACTGCATTGTCCGAAAATACTCTCACAACTTTGTGATCTACCAGGGGAAGAAACTCGCGAAGAGCCAGAAAAATGGCCCTGAGTTCCGAAATGTTTATGGAAGCACCCTGCACCTCCGGAGGCCAAGGACCTTGCACCACGGAATCTTGACAATGCGCTCCCCAGCCCGAGAGACTGGCGTCTGTCGTTACCAGCACCCAGTCCGGTTGCCGCAAAGGAATGCCCGCTCTCAGGTGAGCCAGATCTAGCCACCACTGCAGGCTGTCTCTCACTTCCTGTGAACTGGGTAACCTCCACGTGAGAGGATGCTCCTGAGGCGACCACCTTGAGAGCAACGCATGCTGCAACGGACGCATATGGGCTCTCGCCCAAGGTACCAGGTCTAATGTCGCCACCATCGAACCGAGGAGTTGTAAATAACGCCACGCCGTCGGAGCTTGCAGACGTAAAAACGCTGCCACCTGCCATAGAATCTTTTGCACCCTGACCTCCGGAAGAAACACCGCGCCGATCTCCGTATCGAAAACTGCACCCAAGTAAAGGAGACGACTCACCGGCTGCAAGTGACTCTTTGCTTGATTTATCACCCAACCAAGCTGTTCCAGGAGATGAACTACCCGCGCCATTGCTGATACTGACGCTGATATGGACGGCACTCGAATCAACCAGTCGTTGAGGTACGGATGCACCAGGATGCCTTCTCGCCTCAAGGCAGCCGCCACCACCACCATCACCTTCGTGAATGTTCGCGACGCCGTGGCCAAGCCAAACGACAAGGCGCGGAACTGAAAATGACCCATATGCACCGCAAACCGGAGAAAACGCTGGTGGTCCGGCCTGATCAGAATGTGAAGATAAGCCTCGGTAAGATCTATGGAGGTAAGCATCTCCGTCGGACGCACAGACGCTATCACTGACCGAAGCGTCTCCATGCGGAAATGAGGCACCCTCAAGCAGCGGTTCACGTGTTTGAGATCCAAAATAGGTTGAAAAGAACCCTCTTTTTTGGGCACGACGAAATAAATCGCGTATCGACCTGAGCCTAATGGGCTTGGAGGAACCGGAACTACCGCCTGTAGGCGCAGTAACCGTTGAAGAGTGTCCGTAACCGCTCTTTGTTTTGCCACAGATCCGCATGGGGACATCACGAAAGCCTCCGCCAAGGGACGAGCGAACTCCAGAGCGTAGCCCTCTCAAATAATTTCCAGAACCCATTGGTCAGACGTTATAGTGGTCCAGACAGAAAGAAAACCCTGAAGCCTTCCCCCCACTGGGATCTCTGCCTGGACCAGCCTCATTTCATTGCGGCTTTTTATTGGGAGCTTGCTGGGCTCCGAAATAACCTCTACCGAATCCTCTAGCTCCTCGAAAGGGCTGACCTCTGGGAGCAAAACGGCCACCCCAGAATCTTCGAAACTCTCTCAAAGCACCCCTGTGCAAAACGCCAGGTTTCTGAATTTTCGGACGGTCCTCAGAGAGCCGGCCGCCTTTCGAGTCACCGAGATCCTTCACGATCTGTTCCAAAGCCGCCCCAAAGAGTAGAGTGCCTTTGTACGGAAGCTTACTCAGCCGCGCTTTGGAGCAGGCATCCGCCGCCCAATTTCTTAACCAGAGGAAATCTACGAGCCGCTACCACAGTCGCCATGGACTTCGCTGAAATCCTGACCAGATCATAAAAGGTATCCGCTAAGTAAGCCGACGCTGACTCTAGCTTTGCGCCTTCGTCGTCCTCCTTTCGGGAGAGAGTGCTGCCCTGGATCCACCGAATGGAGGCTCGAGAAACATACGCTCCACAGATAGCTGCTCTGAGTGCTAGCGCACAAGACTCAAAAGCCTGCTTCAACAGGGATTCCAACTTCCTATCCTGCAAGTCTTTCAGGGCAGCCGCCCCTTCCACAGGAATGGTCGTCTTCTTAGTGACCGCCGAAACCAGGGCATCTACCTTAGGCAATTTTAATAAATCCTGCTCTTCCTGAGGTAAAGGATATAAGCGGCTGATAGCCCGAGCCCCCCGTAGGGTAGCCTCCGGACACACCCACTCAGATTCTACCATGTGCTTCATGACCCTGTGAACTGGAAAACACCGCTGCTCCACCTTAAACCCCTGCAAAAGAGGGTCCTCTAAAGGCTCTTCCTGTGCCGCTGGCAAGGCAATATTCAAAACTGCCAAAGTCTGGGCAATGAGAGCACCCAACTCCTCTTTCCGAAGCACCCTAAACATATTAGGATCCTCACTACTGCTCTGCTCAGTGTCCTCCAAATCCACAGGCCATTCCATCCCAGACTCTAATAGGATCTCTCCTTCCTCTATTCCTTGCCACTCCAAACTGGACTGACCGATGCCATCGGCCCCCGTCCCAGTTCCCAAAGACATTTTGGAGGAGCCTTCCTCCGGGTCCAAAGAAGGCGGCTGACTGACCACAGGATGCTCGGTAAAGGAGCAGAACCCTTTCCCTGCACTTGCTGCCATTTCAAACAATAAGCTTGATGAAGAGCTAAAATAAAATCCGCCGAAAACAGAGACCCCAAGTCTCCTTGTACTGCATTCAGAGATTGTGGAGGAGCTACCCCCACGTGCTCTGAGTGTTTTGATTTATATTTCTTTTTAGCGGGCTTTTCTTGACTAGATGGTAACCCAGAAGCAGAAGCAAAAGCAGAAGCAGACATGGCCGCCGTTCCCGCCTTTTCTGCGCTGGACTGGAGCCCCCCTGCAGCCCCGGTACCATCGGGCTTGCTCTCCATGGCGATTAAGGAAACCGAACTGCAAAACGAACGCTGAGCCACAACACAACACCAACCGCTCAAAGAAAGGAAGCGCCTGAGAAGCTTTCGCTCACAGCCAACCGCACCGACGAAAAAAAACGCCGTTAAGAAACCGCGGGAACCAGCGGATCAAAAAGACAAAAACCACATACCTGAGCCCGACATCGGAAAGGGCGGTTCCTAACGCAAGCCACTCACCCCCGCAGCTCGCAGCAGCATGGACATGCCTTCAGGGGCGGCCGGATGATCTCTGGGGCTCCCAGCACCTCGTTGCCTGACCCCCTGGTATCCGGAGCTGCTGACTGAGGCAGGCCCTGCCTCCCGTGCTCCGGACTGAAGACTGCTCCGTGCCCTGACAGAAAAAAACTACTCTGCAGTCTGGTTCTGTAGAACCCTGCTAAGGCTCTACACTTCAAATACCAGCGAAAGTTAAAGAAAACAAAAAAGAAAGGAATCGCTGAAAGTTTCCAAACTCTTCTCTCTCCGGGAGCCAGACAGGAGCATGTGACCTACAGCTGATGAGGACTGAATAGACAGTTTCGACCAGCAGGGGGAGCCAGATGTTCATTCAATAAAGCTTTAGAATTCAGTCCTCAGCTGCTAGACAAGATTGACAACCCCTCCTGTTCCTGGACTGGCCCGGAGAGACGAAATGGAAACTAATGATATTGCATAAACACTCTGTTCTAATATTACAGACAAAAAGTTGCAAACAAGTAATCAAGAGGAAAAAGAGGATTCTGTATTGTTAAAGTTCTGCATTTAGTGCATAAGAAATCTTCCATCATAATCTTAGATATTATGGCTCCTACTGCACCATTGATCAGAATGTACTTTTCAGAAAAATAAACTTCTCAAATAAAGAAAAAAAAGTTTCTGGTCTGATGTGTTTATAGAAAGAAGAAAAGATTTCTTCTCATTTATATAATTTTTTTCTCTATTATATTTTCCGAGTTAGAGGCACAATAAAAAATAAAGCATAAATCATTAAAGCTGGCCTATCATATTATGATAATCATAACCAAGAGAGGCAGCTAATAAAACGATTAAATTATAATCCCAGTTTCATTACACACAGTTATCTTTCAGATACTAAACAGTTAAAACTCACATTGAAGTCCAGAAGTGCATCCATCTGATTCTGTATGATGGGTACAGTTTTAAGAAGTTTTTCTGTGTTCATTGTTCTCATCACTCCATCAGTTCTATATGCAAACAAATACATTTATCAATACAGTGGGATGGTTTTCATTTCTTGTGTTAAATAAAATGATACGGAATAGTCTCCATTAATGCTGAAAGCATTCTTCATCCTTATGAACTTTATAGTGGTTTATAACACTTAAGCATCAACAGAACTGGATATCTATTCTGCCCTTTTCTCTCTCCCCTTCTATCATATATTGTAATTCTTTTCTTTTTTAACTATTGATTTTATATTGTAAACCGCCTCGATGTTATGGGAGGCGGTATATTAAATGTACAATAAACAATAAACTACCAAACCTAAGAAGGACCTTCATTTTCAGTTTATAATTGTAGTTTACTTTTCCCCAGGAATATGAGTGTATTACAACAAGAACTAAATATATGAGAAAACCAGAGGAATTAAATTATAGCTTGTTTTGGTGGGTAGTAGCCAAAACAAAACAAAATCAAGTAGATTAAACTGTCTAGTTTTTTAATAAATTACTAAAACGTGAGTGGCAGTGGCCTTGTTGTACAGTATGTTCTTTAATAATCTTAAAGGACTGTGCAAAAGGGAGGCATGTGATCAGTAACCTGTGCCCACCAGGAAGGCACATCAACCAATTCAGCAGTGTGAAAGAGCAGTGGTAGGTATATGACAAAGGTGTGGCAAAGGAGCATGCTCCTTCAGGCACCTTCTGAGATAGCGTAGTTACTCACCTGTAACAGGTGTTCTCCAGGAGCAGCAGGAATCAGTCCTCACTTATGGGTGACGTCGGCGCCGACGGAGCCCTCGCGGAGCAATTTTCCCCAGCTTTCAAAGAAAGCCTTTGGGAATTGCAGCGCGCATGCGCGGTCGTCTTCCCGCCCGAGGGTGCCATCTTAGCCAGTCAGATGACATAGCTAAAAAAGACAGCATAAAATTTGCGAAAGAACATAAGCAGACGATGGCAACTCCAAGGGGAGGAGGGAGGGTAGTGAGGACTGATTCCTGCTGCTCCTGGAGAACACCTGTTACAGGTGAGTAACTACGCTTTCTCCAGGACCAAGCAGGAAGTCAGTCCTCACTTATGGGACTCCCAAGCTCAAGGCTACCGGAGACCCTAAGCACAAAAATGAGCTCCCTCTAGCTCAGCAGCACAGAAGGATAGAATCTTCGCTGAATTATCACCCACCGGTAGCCCACATCCGGGATGGAGGGTAGGAGTTGCTCAGACCTCAAAGAGATTACGGAGGACTGCCTGTCCGAAAGCACTGTCCCTACGGGACTCCCTCTCGAGACAGTAATGGACCGCAAAAGTCTGGCTCGAAGACCAAGTAGCGGCCCGGCAGATGTCTGCCAGCGGAACAGAGCGGAGGTAAGCCACTGACGTAGCCTTTGCCCGAACGCAATGAGCCGTGACTCGACTTTCTAAGGAGAGTCCGGCTGCCCCATAAGCCCAAGAGATACAGTCCGCAACCCAGATGGACAGAGTACGCTTGGAGACCGGGAGCCCCAATTTATTGGGGTCAAAAGACACAAAAAGCTGAGCAGCTTTACGGTGCTCCCGCGTACGGTCAAGGTAGAAGTTCAATGCCCTTCTACAGTCCAGGGTATGGAGGACCGTTTCAGCTCGGCTGGAGTGTGGTCTGGGAAAGAAGGTTGGAAGTACCACCTCCTGATTGATGTGAAAAGGGGAGACCACTTTAGGCAGAAAATTTTGGGTGAGTCCGTAGGACTACCCTATTTTTGTAGAACCGAGTGTAAGGGGGATCAGACACGAGGGCCTGCAATTCACTTACGCGTCTAGCGGAAGTGAGGGCTATCAAGAACAGTGTTTTCCAAGACAGAAAACGGAGAGAACAGGTAGCCATAGGTTCAAAAGGCGGACAGGTGATCCGCTGCAAAACCACATTCAGGTCCCAGTCAGGCGCTGGCGGGCGCAGAGGTGGTTTAAGTAGAAGGAGACCTCGGAGAAACCTCGCTACGAGAGGGTCGTTTGAGAGAGGTCTGCCGTCCACCGGCACATGATGTGCTGAAAGAGCACTGAGGTGAACTTTGACGGAGTTGGACTTAAGTCCCAGATTAGAGAGGTGCAGCAAGTACTGCAAGATCACCGACACCGGGCAGGAGAAGGGATCCTGAGACTGTTGGGTACACCAGACTGCAAAGCGACGCCATTTAAGGGCGTAGCATTTGCGGGTAGAGGGCCGTCGCGAAGCCAAGACGACCTCCTCCACCTCCGCCGGCAGGAGAAGGGGAGCAAGGACTACCCTCTCAGCAGCCAGGCCATGAGGTTGAGAGACCTGAGGTTGGGGTGCAGTAGGGACCCCTGATCCTGAGTGAGGAGATCCGGTTGTACCCCCAGAGGGATTGGATCCTCCACCGCCAGTTGCAGTAGGAGCGGAAACCACGGCTGCCTGGGCCAGCGAGGGGCCACCAGGATCATGAAGGCTTTGTCTCGGAGAACCTTGAAAAGAGTCCGAGAGACTAGCGGGATGGGAGGGAAAGCGTACAGAAGGCTCCCCGACCATGAGATCAGAAAAGCGTCCGCCGCAACCCGAAGGGGGTGTGGCTGACGAGAGCAGAAGCGAGGAAGCTGCCGGTTGTGAGGACTGGCAAAGAGATCCACCGTCGGGAGGCCCCACTTGAGGAAGAGCTCCTGAACTACCAAGGGATCCAGACGCCACTCGTGCGGCTGGAGGACCCTGCTGAGTTTGTCCGCCAGGCAATTTTCTTGGCCCGGGAGATAAACTGCCTTGAGGAGAATGCCGTGACTGACGGCCCAAGAGCAGAGCTTCTGTGCCTCCCGGCAGAGGAGGAAGGAGCCCGTGCCCCCCTGCTTGTTCACGTAGAACATGGCAACTTGGTTGTCCGTCTGGACAAGGACGGACTGGTGGGAAGTCAGGTGGGAGAAGGCCTTGAGAGCTAGGCGGATCGCCCTGAGCTCCAGGAAGTTGATCTGCTGAGCAGACTCCCACGTGGTCCAGAGGCCCTGAGTACGTGCCTCTTGGCAATGTGCTCCCCAGCCCAGGAGGGATGCATCGGTGGTCAGCACCCGGGTCGGCTGAGGTGACTGGAAAGGCATTCCGAACATGAGGTTCGGCTGCCGGAGCCACCACCGGAGAGACGAGATCAGCGGCTCGGAGACGCGCACTAGGTCTGCGAGGCCGCCTGTGGCTTGACGCCACTGCTGGCGGAGACACCATTGAGCAGACCGCATATTCAGGCGGGCATTGGGGGTCACATGGACGGTGGAAGCCATATGGCCGAGTAGTCTCAGGAAGCGCCTGGCGGAGACCAGGGGCTGGCTGCGAAAACGGTCGGCTAGGTCCATGAGCCGTTGAGCCCTGTCGAGCGGTAGGTATGCTCGCGCCTGAGGAGTGTGCAGCCTTGCGCCGATGAACTCGAGATCCTGTGAGGGGAGCAAAGTGGACTTTGCGAAGTTTATAACAAAGCCCAAGTGCTGCAGAAGAGTCACCGTGCGGCGCGTGGCGTTGGTGACCTCCCGAGCGGACGCTGCTCTGATGAGCCAGTCGTCGAGGTACGGAAAGACAGAGGCCGTGAAGCCGGAGATGGGCCGCCACGACCGCGAGACATTTTGTGAAGACTCGCGGTGCGGAGGACAGGCCAAAGGGCAGTACCCTGTACTGGTAATGATTTCCTGCCACCACAAACCTTAGGTATTGGCGGTGGCTTGGGTGGATGAGGATGTGCGTGTAGGCATCCTTTAGATCCAAGGAGCATAGCCAATCTCCCTGCTGGAGGTAGGGCAGAAGGATTCCAAGGGTAAGCATTTTGAACTTCTCCCGCACAAGGAACTTGTTGAGGTTGCGCAAGTCCAGGATGGGTCTGAGGCCCCTGTTCTCTTTGGTATCAGAAAATACCTTGAATAAAAGCCTTGACCTCTCAGGTGGTGTGGCACCGGTTCCACCGCCTGTTCCTGCAGAAGACCCGCTAACTCCTGAAGGAGCAACTCCCTGTGCAGAGGGGGGCGCGGAGGTTCTCCCGGAAAATAGGAGGGAGGGACCTGATGGAAGTGGAGAAGGTAGCCTTCTCGCACGACCTGAAGCACCCAGGCATCTGCGGTGATGCTGGACCACCTGTGGGCGAAGTGAACCAGCCGGCCTCCGGTGCTGGGAGGAACCAGCGGGGGGGGAGAGGCTATGCTGAGCGAGTCAAAAGCCCCCACCCTGCTGAGCAGGGGCTGGTGGTGCAGGCTTGGGGGCTTGCTGCCTACGGGACCCGTTACCCCGTCCCTTGGCCTGCTGGCCCTGTTGGGGAGCTGCAGGGGCCTGATAATGGGGGTATTGTTTGTAGGCAGCCGCCTTCCTCGGGTAAAAGGACTTTTTCCCCGAGCCCTTCTTTTTCTGGGAAGGGGCGGAGGTCTTCCTAGAAAGCCTGGTCCTGGTGAGAGTCTCAGTCTCAATTTGTGCAGCCTTTTCCGCCATGGGCTTGCCAAAGAGGTTTTCGCCTCGGCAGGGGACATCGACCAACTTGTCCTGTACCCAGGGCTCAAGGTCTGACGACTGAAGCCAAGCCTGTCGGCGGGCACCGATGCCGGCTGCGGCCACTCGAGCCGAGGCTTCAAAGCCATCATAGGCTGCTCGGGACATGAATGCCCGTGGACAAGGCTAGGAACCTCCGCAAGGGCTCCTCGGAGAGACCAGCGGAGAATCCGGCTAGCTCTTTAGCCAGATCCCGGAGATACATGCCCATGTATAGCTGGTAAGTCTGGACACGACATGCGAGCATAGAGCCCTGGAAGCACTTCTTGCCAAGGCCATCCAGGCTTCCAGGAGGCACCGAGGAGTGCATCTTCTGGCTCTTAAGACGATGCATGGCCGATTCCACTACCATGGAATGGTGTGGCAGCTGTGCCTTTTGAAAGCCAGGGCTCTTGCGGACCCGATAGATAGAATCGACCCGCTTGCTCAGGACCGGCGAGGAGGCCGGACTCTCCCACATGCGGAAGAGTAGTCGTTCCAGCATAGGAGGAACCGGCACAGTAAAGTGCTCCCTCGCGGGAGAGTCATACTGGAGGGCGTCGAGCTCTTCGGCTCGAGGCTCCTCCTCGGGATCCGCAGGGAAGGCCAAAGCCTTGGCCATATCCCTAACGAAGTCCGAGAACCGGGCATCCTCCGGGGGGGACTGCTTCCGAGGCTCGGACGCCGGTGAGTCCGATGGGACACACCGAGTCCGGAAAGAATCAGGTGACTCTTCCTCCTCAGACTCCCAGACCGACTCCGACGAGGACTCGGTGGGGTCGGCCCGGGCAGGGTGCGGCGCCAGCCGCCCCGACGCCGAGGGAGTCGGCGTCGGCGACCTCGGTCCCGAACGGGAGGCCGAGGGCGACCTCGACCGAGGATCGACTCGAGTTCTCATCGACTCGAGGATCGGCTCGGTCTCCGGGGTCGACTTGGACGTCGACGTCCCGGCGGTCGGGGCAGCGACGCCAGCGAAGCCAGCGAGCAGTGCCCTCTGCTGGTCCATGAAGGCAGACAGTCTGCTCTCCAAGGCCGTCAACCTGAGTCCGAGCTCAGGTGACCCAGCAGCCCCCGACTCGGGCCCCGACGGCGTCGGGCCCGACGTCGGCTGTCGCGGAGGCGAGTCCAGAAGGACCACAGGACTTACCCGGGCAGGCATCTCCGACTCCAGGCGAGGTCGCTTCGGGACGTGTTCCTTCTCCAAGGACCCGGGGCGGCTGTCAGGGCTATGCGACCTGGCCCTCGCGGAACCAGGAGCGTCCACCGACGCCGCCCTCGCGGGTTTTTCCTTCCGACGATGGTCCCCGGAGGGAGAACCCCGGTCGGAGGAGCTCCGGCGACGGTCCGAGCTGGAGCCTTTCGACGCGGAGGCCTCCGACGAGGTCCGGGTACGGCTGGGGTCAGCGAAGATTCTCTCACGCTGATGCCGCCGACTCCTCAACGCCTTTGAGGACAGTTTGCTGCAGGGCCCACAGATCAGTTCCTCATGATCCGGGCCCAGGCAGCGGAGGCAAAAGTCGTGTGTGTCGGTTAGTGACATATTTCGGTCACACCGACCACACCGCTTAAACCCACTGGCAGCCATCGGGGGAAAAAGGGCCCCTGCGAGGTCAAAGGACCGGGCTGCCAGGGAAAACGAAAACGAAAGCTGACTAAGTCAGAAAAACCGAAAAAAGTAAGAGGACTCGAGACCGGCGTCGCGAGTCCGGTCGGGGAAAACGATCGGCGTCGAACCGAAAGAAAAAGGATAAAATAAAGAAGAAAATCAACTTTTTCGCGGGGACAAGACGGGGACGTCTGTAGGGCTCCGCGGAAAAAAGAAGACTGGCTAAGATGGCACCCTCGGGCGGGAAGACGACCGCGCATGCGCGCTGCAATTCCCAAAGGCTTTCTTTGAAAGCTGGGGAAAATTGCTCCGCGAGGGCTCCGTCGGCGCCGACGTCACCCATAAGTGAGGACTGACTTCCTGCTTGGTCCTGGAGAAGAGCCATTTATTATTTTTCTTATGCCACTGGAACTCTCAAAGTAAGTATGAATTTACTAATGCTGAAAAAATTTGGTAATATTAGTAAAGGGTCAAAATGGAAAGTTACTGTTAAATGTGTCATGTAATTGTTCATCTGAGGGCCAATATTTGGGTATCCTCAAGAGACTCCATATAGAACTGCGCTGTACTGCATTGATAAGGTAAGATACTTTAAGGAGCTGAGAGCTTGAAGACTGAGCTTATCAATGCTTGGTTGGTGAAAAAGCAAAAGGTGATTATCCATTATCTGGTTACAGAGGAAGATGTATATATGTATGTGACCAAATCTTGCACATCAGAAAATAATGTCATTAATCAGAAAATGTTAGTAAATTTTCAACTTTGCTTAGTTTAATATGAGAGGTAGAATCGATAATTAGAATAATTTGTAATTTAGTTTTGCTTACAGCTGCTTGAGAGGCAAAATTGCACAAGTATTGCTTCAGTATTGTGTCCTACTTTTACTTTATCATAACTCCTTATTGCTATAAGATAGCTATGCTTAGACCATAGCACAAACGACTCTTTACTGGTACCTCTTTACTGGTCAAAAGTTGACATGCTAAACTTATAGCGTCCACAATTTAGCAAATTCTCCTCTTCCTTCTCACAATTAGCAATTCATGACAATCCTAAATCTGAAGGTTATTTTGCATAATCAGACTACAACCTGATATAGCAACAGTAGCCTTTTAAGGCAAAAGCCAGCTAAGACGGTAACTGCCTTAGCCTAGAGCTTGTATATAGTTTTCCCCAGTTAACCCAAGTTTTTTTACCCCGTTTTCTGTAAGTCCAGTACAGGTTCTACCTTTACTCAAGGACAAAGTTACTGTTATCTGTAAACCGAGTTGATTTTAAAGAGCGCGGTATAGAAAAGACTTTAAATAAATAAAAATAAACAAAAGAGCCCTGTCAATCAAAAGTGCCCAGCAACAAGTGCCCCTAAAATAATTAAGTTTGGAAGTACCAAAAGGAAAGGCGAAGCAAGGTCCCAATGCTGTCGGCAATTCAGCAAAAGGGCGAGTTACATTGGACGAGTGACCGGGCTTCTCTCTGCTGAACTTGACAGGAGTGAGACCGGTTCAGGGTTTTCATTGCTGGACCGAAGCACTGAAGGGGTCTAGATGAGTCCTGAGGAGAGAGCAGCCACCCCCCCCTCCCCCCCCCTCAAAAGATTCCTTAGTCAACGCCGCCAAAGCAATTTGAGACCCCACAGGGAACCTACGATTCCACGCGAGGACCGCAGCCAGGGCACCGCTCTCAAAAAACATGACACTTCGGCATGGATCCCAAGAGCCAGACCTTGCACCTTGCCTCCCTAGCAATGCAACGCTGTCAACTTAACTCTCAAGGCACTAACCGCCAGGCCCTTAAGAAATCCTTCTTGTAGAAAATTCAAAACTACAGAAACTAAGGCAGCCACAGCTCACATTTGCTCCTGCGAGCACCAATCCTCAAACATGAGCCATAAGCGACCCCACGCCTCACCCTACCAACGGCCAGACCGTAAGCGAGAATCAAACCACCCAAGCCCACCGAAGCAGACCTGGTAGTAACCGAGTTACCGGGTTTTTCTTTTTGCCTCGACGCAAGGCCGAAATGACCTCTGCTGAGTAATCTGCCTTCCTTAACCTCGCCCCTTTCATTGGCCAGGACTGTGGAAGACAGCTGTTCCACCATCAGCCATCTGCCCTGATCTCCTTCTAACCATTGAAGTAGGACCGGATAACGCGGGCGCCGCAGCTAGCCCGGGGCCACTAACAGAACTGTTTCTCGATGGGCCTCAAGGCCCCGAAGCTCTTGCCCTATGAGAGCCCCCTGAGAGAAACTATAGAGAAGTAGTGAAGCCCCCTCACGTTAAATGTAACTCCTAAGTGCAATGTGATGTAACCACTTTAATTGAAGGGCGAGGTGGTATCGAACTTTGTCCAAATAAAAATAGAAAGAACCCGACAGCTGCTCCTGCTGAATCAGAGCGTCAAGCCCTTCCGACTCCTCTCTCGATGTCTGCTGTAGAAGCGACTTTCCTTCGCTGACGGAAGAACCCGAATCCAGCCTATGCACCTGACTTTACAGTAGGAACTGTACATTTTCTCCTGCCATCATGTGCTACAATTATTGAAACATTATCCACTGCTATATTTTTTCTCTTTTCAAGCAAATGACATGTGCCTTCTGCCACATACATACTTCCTTTCCGGAACATAGGGCCTCTATGGCATCTTTTACTAAGGTGCAATACGTTTTTGCACTTATCGTGGGTTTTTGTTTTTTTTTTTGCATAAAAAATAATGTGCCAAAGTGATGTGCTGACAGGGATGTGAGCAGCATATTTCCCCATAGAAAGGTATCCTGTGTGGCTGTGGCATTCGCCCCAACCACCAACCATTGAAGTCGTGTTAAGTGCATCTGTGCTAATCACAACATAGCATTGGGATACATATGGCATGCTGGCAAACTGCACTGTGCTGCTCTCCACTGTGCTTTACTTGCGTATCAGCTGTTGAAGTGGCTGATCTCACCGTTTCGGCCAGAAGCCACAAACCGGGTGTCGACGCCCCCAGGCATTCGAGCATCCGGGGCGTAACCGACAGATTCTTGGTTGGATTGACCACCCCGCTGAGACCCCGCCGGTGCCACACCACTGTGTCCGAACCAGCCTGCTATCAAACTCGGACTACGTCCACATTCCCCGGTCGTTGAAATATGGGTGGCCTAAAACCTTATCCATGCACGTACACTCTCGACTCTGGGCTTTGCTCTAATCACCCAATCATCGAGTCAAGGGAAATTAAGGTTTCTCCTTTCCACCGGACCGACGCAATCCCCCCCAAAACCTTGGTGAAGGTGCACAGGAAGCCCCGGAAGGCAACTCTAGCAACTTCTGACAAGCTACCTTAATGAAAACGTGTAAATATGTCTCTGGGAGTTTGAGGGATGGGGCAAGTCCCGGCACAGCACCATCTCCCCTATCAGACGCAATGGTTCCAATACCAAAGGAAAAGCCCGAAGACAGCAATCTATCTCCTCCAGGTCCAACGAGAATTGAGAAGTCCTTCTTTTCTTTGGAACCCGGAGACCAGAAGAACGGTGCCCGACACAAAAGAAAAAGAAATTTGGTACGGGTGTGGCCCAACCGCCCCTAAGTGCAAGCCACGATCCTACCGGGATACTCAACACCCATATATAACTGAAGGGGACCCATCCACCTCCTATGCCTCATCTGTCACCCTACATACATTTCAGGTATGCGGAAATTGCCTGTTCCCCCCAGAACTGTAGCTCCTACTGCTATGTACAACCTTTTACTGAATTAACAATTATTTTTATGACAACACTCTGAAATTGCCAAGGAACCACAGCAACCTAAAAATTAGGTCTTACTCCCCTGTCTACAAAGAGCCATTGCGCCCTGCCTAATTTTTCATCTTAAATGGATGGATGGTCCCGGCCCTGATCCGAGCAAACTGACACATTCCCCAAATAGTTGAACGTTTCATACTACAACTACTAGCTAATTATCAACTGTTTAGGACACCTGACCAGGTCCACAGCACAGAGATTCGTGCTGTCACCACCATGATGTATGAGACGAAGTCTTTCCCACAGACTTGCCTCAAGCCAATGTCGCTGCACTAGGCTAGAACTGCAGAACCACAGGAATGCCAAAGAATTACAAGAAAGTCACCTCCCTTGATACCGTCCTATATCAGGGACAGACATGGGTCGAACAGGAACACTCCCTGAAGCTGGCCCCGGTTACGTGACCGGATCTCCAGCACTGTGCCTGTCCATCGATTCTGCCACAAGCGGTCTAAGAAATAAAAGAAAATCAATCTCATTAACTGCAACTGGCCCCCCAACAGGAGTTCTGCTTTATTCTCCAGTGTCTACCTGCCCCCGGCATGCCAAACACCACTGGGAAGAAGCCACCTGCACACCTTTCGAAGGAACCCACATGCCTAAATGCTGCTGGTTGCCATGAATCTAAAGGCTAGGGACCTTCGATTGCGAAGTATTGAAGAGACCAGCATTGCAAGAAATTTGGTCTACACCCTCTGATGCAGCTGATGCGCTTCGCACCCCTCCGAGCCTACCCGCATGTAGAAGAGGGGAAAATAAAATTTAACTCCTGGTCGCAAACCAGGCCGTGTGCTTGGGGCATAGGGGCTACAGGCCAAGACAGCGGTAAACAGTATTAGCCCTAAAGGTATCGAGTTAGATCTATCTGGCTGTGCAGTGACAGACGCCCCTCTAAGTCAAGAGCCTCGCTCTTTGTCTTTATTGAACCAATAATGAAATTGAACAAATTTTGTCATACGTGACTAAAAGAAATAAAAACGCTGCCTTAATACACAGCCTATCTGCACCATGGCAGACGTGTGGGAAAGAAACCGGTCACCGCATACGCCGTGCCGGCCCACCGCCAAGAACGCGCGATGTTGAAACGCGGACATTTAAAACTATCCGAGCTCTGCCATAACATAAAAAACAGATTGAAGAAAGGCTTCAGTCCTTCCTATTTTACTTCACTTACAGCAGAGCAAAAGCCTCAAAGGGATCTTCCCGCTAAACTGAGGGGCCACGAAAATAAAATAAATAAAACAGAGTGTTACTTAATTAAATAACAAGCAAAATAGATAATGCCTTCTCTCATTAACATTGCTTTTCCCAGAACGCGGGCTGCTGCAAATCGCTGCCATGCTGCACCCGCAAGGGTAGAAAATGGCTCCCACCCCTGTCGGGCTCGCATTGGCACCAAAACTGTGGTGTTAAAATGGTGCCCAACTCTTCCTGTGTCCGAAGGCCTTACCTTCGGTGCCAAACTTGAAGGCATGCCGCAGCAAGGGCGAAAGGGGATTGACTGCAGCCGCGATGCCGCCCGACTCAGCCATGAGCCGACTTAGCCAGAGCTGCTCTGCTGGCACCATAAGTAAAGAACTGATCCCGCCGCTGCAGAAGCCGCCTTCACTGTCACTCACAGCAAGTGCTGGTATAGCCTGTGGATCTCTCCCCCGTACCGTCCAGGGGGAGAGATGCAAACCAGCAAGCCCCAGAACGATGAGAAATAAAGGGGACCAAACTATACCATAGTTCTTTTAAAGAGACAGCTCCTCCAATTTACTTAATTATATAACATAAGGCCAAATAGGGAACGAAATTGACTGACAATAAGGTCAGTAAAATAAACAAAATTAGATTCAATAAATCTATTAAAGGAAATTGAAACTAGATGATTAAGGCAAACTCTAAACCCTGCCTAAATTGCTTCTCCTCTGATTCAGTGAGCCTAGCAGCTAGGCTCACTACGTCCTCCTGCTGCATGGAGACTGGACACACTGGGGGCTGATGGGAGATACCAGCAGGCTATATCCAGTGATGTCACGACTTTGACATGCCCAGTCTCCAAGCTGCAGGAGGAGGTACACAACCCAGAGGTGGAGGGCTAAACTGGAGGAATGATAAGGAAGAGTACTTTTCCAAGTTAGATATTTTAAAAGAGGAGGATTCAGTCACCTCAAATGGAGGTGTAAGTACAATAAATAGGTTCCATGAAACAGGTGATTCTGTACTAGTTAGTGGTTGAACATAAAGCCATCCATTACAGACTGGGGGTGCTATAGAGCACAAGCAGCTCAGTGCTTGGACTATTACCAAGGTATTTCCCTCTTATCCCCGTGTATCCTTTGGTCCTTCTGACAATAACAAATACATAACTGCCTTTTAACTTCAAACTTAGTCTTAAGGATTACCAAAACATGGGATTGCAGGGTAACTCAAACATCAGTTATCACACACACCAGGCAGCCCTAAGCCCCGCTGCCACTATCAGCATCAGAATTATCAGCCGTTCATTCTCATCAGCATTCCAGAACCTCCCTGGTACATTCAAATATTAACTTCAGGTGTTTGGCATCTTTTCCCAATAATGCCTTCCCATTACTAACCCAGGAATGCCCTCTGTCCAACACCTTACATGTAACCCTCTCTCTCTGCTCTGTGTTTCTGACCCAAGCTAGAGCAGACTGTACCAGCCCAGAACTTGTGCACAACTGGACTGAACAAGAGCCTGCAGCAAACCTCTATATTACAGCAGCTGCAGCTCTACTGAGGCAGCCATGAGGCTCTTACACAAGTGATCAGCCTGACCCTTCCCCCAAGCCATGAGGCTCTTACACAAGTGATCAGCCTGACCCTTCCCCCAAGCCATGAGGCTCTTACACAAGTGATCAGCCTGACCCTTCCCCCAAGCCATGAGGCTCTTACATAAGTGATCAGCCTGCTAAGAGAAGACATTAAGATTTCAGTAGGCACCCTTCCCCCACTCCAGGTCTGAGCACAATATCCCCTTGCCCAGAAATCAGCAAACCAGAGCATACCGGTTTGGACAGGTCACCCAGGTACCTTCCCCAGGGGCTACTGATTGGTGGACAGAAAATACCTGAGGCGAATGAGATTATAGAATGAGTTTAAAATTGTACTGTATATAAGGCATTGTAGGACGTCCCTCGGGGCTCAGATTTTTGTGGAGGGTACCGGCTCTCTGTCTGAACCTGTGTGCACATTAAAGATCCTGTTTGCATACCAGCCTGTCTGTGAGTTTTCCTTCTGTGGGTGAGTGAGAGAATTAGAGCTTTTTCAGCAGCTATGCTGCAACACTACCATTATCCACAATGGTACAAGTAAGGCAGAGACACGTCTCGCTCAACAGCACCAGTTTTACATCTTAAATTAGTTACCCTGAGCAGGCTACTCAGGCTACTCCACACCAGAAACCTTTAGCCAGCCCTGCTAGGTTCACCCCATCATCTCGGTGAGAAAGGGAAAAATAAATCCTTTCCTCCCGCCCAGTTCAGCTGGGGCATTACAAAACACAAGTGAAACCTTGACTTCTAGCTTTATAGCCTCTCAACTCAACACTCTACTCTTTTAAAGTTTATTGTTATATTTCCTTAATTGCATTCAGGGCTTTTCCCCACCTGTACTACAATCCAGTGCAGTACCTCCAGTACTGCTCAAACTGACCTACTTTTCAGTCTCTTGGCCCCTGCCAGATAGAAACCCTCTGAGAGTGGGAAAGTAACAGTACTTCCGATATTGTCACAATAAACTAGTGGGTCTCTACCTCACTGTAATATCCAATTCCACAGGTTCCCAATCTGTTCTGGCTTGTTCTCCCGGGAAATCCACTGCTTGTCCCAGGATAAGCACTGTGGAGCCTATGTGCCTTTTGGAAACCTGCCAGATACTTGTGACCTGGATTGGCCACTGTTGGAAACAGGATACTGGGCTTGAACCACCTTAAATCTGACCAAGTATGGCATTTCTTATGTACTTATGCCTCAGCCAGCCATGGCACACTGCCAGTTTTTCCCCTCACTCTCTCCCAGTGAGAGTTTCAATATCACTGGCACTGTTCCCTCTAAGCTGTGCGCGTGTGCGCGCACACACACCTTGCCGAGCGAGCGCACATACTTTATAACAGAGCGCACAAAAATTACGGATCTGATTCTGATAGAAAACACAGACATCTTAAAATTTAAAAGTTGTTGTGTATTTACGGTTTTCACAAGTTCTACAATATTATCTAGTGCAATCAATGTGGTGTGCCTACTGTATTCTGACGTGTAGTCAAATTTTAAAGTATAGAACTCCAAGTGTCGTTATGTGCCGCACAAAAATTTAACCTCCCTTCAAAAGCTGCACAGCTGATATTTTATGCGCACACAGCCTACAGAAAATTAGAGGGAACATTGATCACTGGGTACCAGCATTTTCCCTCAAGTTATCCAACCCAGCATAATGGAACTCCCGCCCACTATCTCACCCTCACTCTCCCGGCAAGAGTTACAATACAACCAGGTAGTTGTCCTTTCCCTCAGGCTATCCAACCCAGCACAGTGGGGACTCTAGACCACCATCTGGCCCAATTTACCTTAGCTGGTCTTCCCTGCTCACAGCAGGGAGCAGTCTTTCTGACCTATTCTCCACGGCTCACCTCACCCTGCTTCTGTAATTCTCAGCCTTTTTATCTGGTTTAAGGCAGGGCTACCCACCCCTTGCCTACCAGGAGCGCACTAGTTCCCCTTCAGTTCCTCAATATGTGCACTCTGCCCTCTAGCTCTTAATGGGTAGAAAAACCTTTGCATGCACACCACCATATCACACCTTCCTTTTATAAAGCTGGAAACAATGAGACGTTGACATTCCAGAGCTCTTTCCATACAGACATAAGCTGAGAGTGCACCAAGATGTACTCCAATAGAGAATGTCTGTAGTCCCAGGCAATACAGATAGAAGTAGCCTAGTGGTTAGGGCAGCATCCTGGGTCCAGCAAGACCAGGGTTCAAACCCCACTAGCACTCCCTGTGGCCTTGGTCACGTCACTTAACCCTCCACTGCCTCAGGTACAAAATTAGACTGTAAACCCTCTGGGGATAGGGATATGTCTACAGTACATGATTGTAACTTGCTTTGAACTACTACTGCAGGTGTTCTTAAACAGGGTTCTCCATACAGGATTTGGTAGCCGAGAGAAAGGCAAAAGAATCACACAGGAATGCTTTCAGCCAAGACCCTGAGAACAAAGCAGCCCCTATGTGGAAGGGAACAGTGGAGAAGGAACAAGTGCCAGACCACTGGTGGGGGAACCAGCGTCAAACTTGACCAATGGTCCTTTAGGTACCCTGTTATTTTGTGTATTTCCTTTTGCTGACTCGGACTCACTTGTGGAGTCCAGAAGACAAGGGAGTCAGAGTCTGTCCATTCTGATAGAAGGGCTTAGGACTAGCTCACTGCTGTTCTTTGTCCTCTATTACTCCCCCCTACCTCTTTTTTTTTGGCCACCTACTCAATCAGGGAGGTGATGGAACTTAAGTTTGAGTTGAGTTTTAGCCCTTTATATAATCTGCATGGGGAGGAGGGAAAGAAAATCACAATTACCTGACGAGAAGAACCTCAGGATATCTGGAGCACTGGGTGTGTGGAAGGCAGAACACCTAAGATAGTGAAACAACTGGAGGGATATATGGTTACTGTTTGCAAGTATCTGGCCCTGTCTTGGGCTCCCCCGGCTGCTGCAGTCATGGCTGCTACCCTATTTAGTCCCAATATGAAGCAGTAGCATCCGAGGACTGTGGTGTGAAAGCAATCCAGGCCGCAGCATGAGGGAAAGTCAGTCTTACCAAAAACCTTATCACAGTGGACCATGGTTCGAGTTGCCACCAAAAGGGGTTGTTTCAATGTGAGTGGCTGAATGGCACCACTCCTTTGTCATTTTTTAAATTAGTCAATAGACCGTCAGAGTGAAGGTGAAAAGAAGGTGGTACACTCATGTCTGCTCTGCAAGAGCAGTTACTCTAAATGGCTGAGAATTTATTTTTCTGTTGCTGTGTCGCCATAGGTCCACTCTGGACTTCAGTGTTGATTTTTTTTTTCTTTGTGTACACCTGCTGCCTCTGCCAGAGACTTCTGCTCCAGATGAGACAGTAATGCTGCTACTGTTCAAGAGGTTTGCTCTGGACAGGACAGAACAGTTGGAGGGGGAAAAGTGTTACTTTTAGTTTCCTGCTGCTATTGCCAAAGATCTGCCTTGGATGGGATGGTTGATGGAGAGCAAGGAAATGCCTCTTTTCGCTTCATGCTACCACTGCCAGAAAGGTCTTCTGTGGATGGGCTGGCATGGAATTTTAACTGCTGCCACTTCCGGAGAAGTCTGCTGAGGACCAGGCTCGCACTACAGACAGCACTGATCTTATTAGGAAAGGCAAGAGAGGAATTTTTATAGTGGTAAAATACTACTACTACTGCTAATCATTTGTATAGTGCTATAAAGCATATGCAGCACTATACATAAAAATAAAGCAGATTGTGGGGAGGACTGTGTCTGCTTTTGGCCATGGATGAAGAAGATTGAGGGAGAGGAGCTATAGTCTTACAGGAGAGAACTCTCTCACATGCCCAGAGAGGTTTTAAACTTTTCTGGGCTCTGGGAAAGCAGTCCAAACTAGTACCGTCAGGGATGACATCAACCATCTCTGTGGCTGGTTATAGCCAGCTTGTCCATGGAAAATGATAGCCCAGGTTGACATCTTTCAACATATTCTATAACCAGGAATACCAGGTTTTATACCTAGACAGCACATGGAATTCAGATGGGGGCCCAATTATGGCAAATGAAATATAACTTGCTTAAACTCAGGTTTGGAAGCGTGAGCTATTAAATCAAATATTCAAACCCTGTGATAGCAATGTGGACAACACTTGATCACCATATCTGATATTGTGATGAAAGCCTAAAGAAATCAGATCAATTAAGGTCACTGTACTAGGACACTCTCCCAAAGGAAAAATGTAGTCCTTGTCATTCACAGAAAAAAGGGAAACTCCATGCAACAGAAGCTGGGCACATGCCGAAGACCTTTGAGGCTTGTCCAAGAGTGCTCCAGAAGTGTTACACATTTGCACCAGATGATATCACCCTCTTTTGTTTTAATTAATCCTGCAGATGCTTGGAAAAAATACCACTACATTTGCCATTTTTGTTCATCTGTACTGAAGTATTTTGAGAAACAATGCACCTAAAATTAAGAAAATAATGCAAAGACAAACAAGCTATATCACTCACCCCCTTTTTACTTTGGTGAAATCAAAGGCAACTTGTCTGTAAGAAACTGCTTTTTCATTCAAATACCTGCTGTACCTTCTGATAAACGTAGACATGTCGTACCCTGAAAACCACACACAAAAAAAAATATATTAAATGACTATTTCAAATAAAAATAAATTTGTTACAGTGTGACAAGACATGCGCACTTATCTGCGTGAAATCTGCCTGCAAGATCTCAAATTGTAATAATCTTCAAAACATTCCATGACAACTGAAAATATATCCCTATTATGTTCAGGAGAGATTCTGAACCACTCTTATTTTAGAAAAGGAAATGTCCACACCTACTAATTAGGAATGATCTAATACAGCTTCTAACAATAACTTTCTAATCTACAGTATGCTATATAGACCACTATATGCTGGTTTGACAGACCAACACTAATCTTAAAACAAGTTCCCATGACACCTATCTCCCAATAACTCATCTGTATCCAAGTACATCCCTATGAATACTGCAGGCAGAGGAGCACAGAGAAAAATTAAATAAGAGTTCAAATCTAATTTATACTTAAGTTAATATACGCTCGTGTTTGGTCCAGATTGAAAAGATTAACAAAGAATTTGCAGATTGTCAAGTCTTTGCCAGTTTGTACCATATATAGACTTATTTCAGCAGTTTCCTACCCAGGTAGGTCAAATAGTTTTTGCAGAAATTTTCTGCTGAATACCCACCTGGAAATACAATATTTAGCAGCTCTCAAAAATCCTGCTCGCCAGCTGGCTAAATGCAAGCACGTTTCAAGGAAAAGCTGCTGCAGGCCAGGAGCCTCCTATTTGAGATGAGAGGCCGCTATTATGGCCAAGCAATGCTGGTAACAAGGAGAAAAACAAAGAAAAAATAGACAGGAGTGTAAAGAAAAGGAAAACAAAATAAAAATGGTTTCTAGGAGAGTCTCGAAGGCTGTATAATAGCATTTACACTTCATATTACAGTTTGAGATGTCCTTATCAAGTTAGTGAAATCTTGAGGGGTAATATCTGGGTAAAGTTTCATACCAACTTTCAAGATGCAGCCATTAAAAAGTTATCTACCACAGATGCATCCGCTGTTTTAGTTACATTGCCAACGTTCCCAATGAGCAAGCCTTCAAAACATTCGGGACCAGAAAACCTCATGATCAAGAAATGTATGTGTCTTAGAAGATGGCTACTTAAGAACATAAGAGCTTTAGAAATATCATACTGGGTCAGACCAAGGTCTATTAAGCCCAGTATCCTGTTTCCAACAGTGACCAATCCAGGTCACAAGTACCTGACAGGTCCCCAAAAAGGTACACAGGTTCCACAATGCTTGTGCCAGGGTAAACAGTGGATTTCCCAGGTCCTCTTTAATAATGGTTTATGGACCTTTCCTCCAGGAACTTGTCCAAACCTTTTTTAAATCCAACAAATTCCAGAGTTTGATTGCGTGTTGAATGAAAAAATATTTTCTTATTACTCTTACATGGGTTACATTATACAGTAGCTTAGGTAAGTCCATTAACAACCAACCGTTTTCATTTCCAGAAGGATATAAAAATCGCCATACAAATTTTAAAAATGTCCAGGTGATATACACTTTCCTCTAACAGGGATTCTAGGAATAATGGCAGATAATATCACTATGTTATACATATAATGCTGAATGCACAACCTTAAGAATGAAACTAGATCTAACCGTAAAAGTAACTTGTTCTTAAAGAATGAAAGCAAAAGGAGAAAAATCAAAAACAGAACCTGCACACCAAAACTTCTCATTGAAAATATCATTACAGTTTTGTTAAGAAATAAGGAAATGCAGCAAATCGTTCCAATGGTGGTTTCTCCGGTACCAAAATTAGATTTGAATGCCCAACTTACTAACGGACTTCCAAATTCAGGAATACACAACTGCCTTCAAAAATCTTATCAGGGTGAAAGAAGTGATCTTCCTCCTTTTGGATCTCATACTGCTTCCACCACTACACCCTTAAGCTTACAATTGGGAATTTATCAAAACTACTGAACACAAATTTTGACAATACAATACATTTTGAAGAGACTAACAACCAAGACGTTCCTATCCCAACTACAGGGGACAATATTTACAAAAAGCCAAGTTCTGAATTTAGAAACTCAGAGATGCCTAAATTAGATGCCCATTTTCAGCTGAAATTTCACTTAAGTTGAAGGTTCCTAACTTTAGGCCAACTACTCATGTGCCTAGACTTGGGATACAGATTCAGGTGCCAAGGGCTATAAATACATGCTAAAACCTAATTTTCTTCCTTTGCCGTAAATTCAATCAATAGTCACACATTTTAGGACCACAACCCTATTAAATTTTCAAAAGGGACAACTTACAGAGCTGAATTCCTGAAATTAAGCACTTAAATCCTTTGAAAAATAAGCCTATTTACAAAAGATACGATAAACTTAATTTTGTAGAAGCTCTTATCCACTGACTAGCAGCATTGAGTCAGGCACACAAGAGGGCGACATCTGATAGCGCTGGGATGGAATAGTTCTCTCAGCTTCAAATTAGTGTAAAAGTTAAGCAGCATAGGCTTTCCCACACAGCTGTTCTCACTCCATTATTTTTTTCCTCTCCGTAAGGAAAACAACAAATTTCTCTCACATTTGAATAATTTTCTTCAACTAGTTGGATCTTTCTTCTATTAATTTTGTAGGGCTTAGCAAGTTATACCTTGATTTCAAGATTGTGGTTAACAAGATATTTCAGCCTCTCTTACTCAAAAGAGTAAAAAGGGGCTAAATTATCTTGTTATACTTTGATTTCAATATCGTGGTTGACTTGCTAAGCCCTCCTAGATTATTATTTCAGTAACCTGAATCTACCTTAATTGAGCAGATTTTTTGGTTACTTGGGAGAGTACTCCTCTAACCTGATTGTCAGACCACTTTTTTTTATTTTTTTTTTTTTTAACTCCCCCATTATCAATCCTACTGGTCAACAGAAAAACACCATTACAGGTGAGCAACCTAACTTTTTCCATTGACAAGGAGGACAGAGTCAGACACACAAGTGGATGACCACCAAGCTTAAGGCTGCTCTTGATACAATTAGTTATTGCTTTGGCGGTGCAGGCTGCTGACAAGGAAGAGTTGCTTGGAGGCGGCCATTTTGCTTAGTGCAGCTGGACATGCAGCACTGCCCTCCTTTGCTTCTTTACCTAGGCACTAATGAGCAGCAAAGTAATGTAGAAATAGCCATGTTGCTGCTCTACAAATTGTGTCTATAAAAGCAGACTTCAAGAGAGCTACTATAGCTACTGTGGTTCTCATTTAATGAGACATGACATCACAGGTAAAAGGAATGTGCAACTGTTTGTAGCAGAAGTGTATGCATGAGGCTAGCCAATTTGTCAGTGTACTCTTTGCTATTGTTAGTCCAGGCTCATTAGGATAAAGAAATGAAGAGCTGTGTAATTTTACAAACTGATTTAGTACTCTTTCGGTAGTATGCTTGAGCCCACTTACAGTCTCGAGCATATAGGTCTTTTTTCACGAGGATTTGAATGAGGCTTCAGACAGTAAGTGGGAAGGAGAAGTTTTATTTACGGTAATTTCCTTTCCTAGGATCCTGCTAGACCAGTCCAGACTAGTGGGTTGTGTCCCCCTGCCAATAGATGGTGAGAGAAAAAAATTCCCAAAGCTTTGAGACATCTTTGGTATAAAACCCCATCCCCCAAGGGGAGCTTCAGTATAACCATAACAAGCAGCAGGAGTTCAAACAGCCAAGGATGTATAAAACCAGACCAAAAATGAGCTCATAAATGAATAAATTTATAACAAACTAAATTGAACAATGTGAAGCAGGACCCGCAGGCCAAGGAAGTATGTACATGGTGAAGTACAGCTATGTCACCGATACGCAGAGTCTTAAGCAAGGCAACGGACTAAACAGTTTAGAGGGGCAGGTCCTAGACTGAGCTAGTAGGATTTCAGGAAAGGAAATAATCGATAAGCAAAATTTCTCCTTCCAAATACATCCTGCTAGACCAGTCCAGGCTAGTGGGGAGTACCATAGCTAAAGCATTCCAGGGTGAGAAGAAACACTTGCAGCTAAGAGAGAGGCTCTGAAGCAAGCTGCTTCTCAAGCATGGACATCCAAGCGACAGCAACATGCAAAATGTAGAGAGGGAGAACAAGGTGGCCGCCCTGCAAATATCTAGCAGAGCTATTTGTGAGCAATGCCCAGGAGGTAGCCTGGGCCCACGTAGAATGTACCTGAAGACTTACAGGCACAGGTTTGTTCAATAAAATATAAGCCGACTCAATGGTCTGCTTGATCCAGTGTGCAATGGCCGCTTTGAAAGCAGCTGCACCTTTCGTGAATCAAAAGCCAGGACATAAAGGTGATCGGAGACATGAAACGTATTAGTGAGTATGAAGTAACTGCGTGAGGCCTTACCAACATCCAACAGGTGAAGGACTTTATCTTTATCTTTGTTTCTTTATATACCGTCCACACCATGGGTACCAGGGCGGTTTACAATAGGCAAAAACAGGGGTTAGATCAAGGTCGGTGCAGGAAAAAGAGGGATAGAAGAAACAGAACTGCATTGGTATATTAGGAAAGGGACAGAAGTAAAGAGAATGCAAAAAAAGTAGGCGGAGAAAAAAGAAACAGATAGACAGACCAACAAACAGACAGACAAAACAGGGCAGACACAATGAACGGGCGAGGGGCCATGGGGATGGAGGGAGGGGGTGGGAGGTCGTAGGCTGCACAGAAAAGGTGGGTTTTTAATCCGGTTTTGAATTTGGTAAATGATAGCTCAAGGCAGAGAGCTGGGGGGGGGGGGAGGAGTGAGCTCCAGAGCCTGGGGCCAAGAAGAAGGCGGATGAACGGGTAGATTCAAGACTCTGTTGTCACCTGAAGATTGCTCCTTAAAAAACAGGAAGGAAACACAACCAATTGGTTGACACAAAAATCCAAAAGGGCCTTAGGCAGAAAAAGGGGGCATGATTCAAATGGTAACCCCCTCCAGGGAAAAAGACCGAAAAGGATCCCGGCAAGAAAGTGCCTGGAGCTCCGAAAGGCACCGTGCCAAATTGACTGCCATAAGAAAAACAATTTTGAATGTCAAATCTTTGAGAGATAACCTACGGACAGACACGGGGCACGAGTGAGTGCAGGAAGCACTAAGGATAGATCCCAAGAAGGGATGATTGGACGAAAGGAGGGCCTCAGGGATCGAACGACCCACAGAAAACAGGAAACATCCACATGAGAAGCAAGAGACCATCCAAGGAGAGGCCCCTGAAAACACGTCAAAGCCGCAATATGCACCTTTAAAGAATTAAGGGTGAGACCCTTATCAAATCCATCCTGAAGGAAAGAATGAATGTCTGGAATATCAACTCACCAAGGGGAGAGGACTCTCTTAGAACACCAAGGAAAAAAAAAAAAAAGACTCCAGATCCGAGCATAGGCACGTGAGGTAGAAGACCACTGAACCTGTGGTAGAGTGGCAACTACTTGCAGCAAGTAACCTTTGCAATGCAAGCGATGCCACTCAATAGCTAAGCTGTAAGTGAGTAAGGAGCAGGATAGTCCATGAGAACCGGCCCCTGAAACAGGAAACCTCTCTGGACACAGAAGGGTAGGGGCGCCTCCTGCAGGAGGCAAAGGAGATCGGCATACCATGGACGTCGAGGCGTGCCTCTATCCGACTGAGTACACGGCTGATTAGTGGCCAAGGAGGAAAGATGTAGAAAAGCTGGTTCGAGGGCCAGGTCTGAACCAGAGCATCTAGACCATGAGAGTTCAGATCCTTTCAACGACTGAAAAAGACTGACATCTTGGCAGTGGAAAAGGTGGCCATTAGGTCTAGAGTTGGATGACATTACCAACGCACAATGTTTGTAAATACCCACAGAGCTAGCTCCCACTCGCTGGGGGCCAGGATAGGACGACTCACGAAATCCACTTGAATGTTCTCCATTCCCGCAATGTGCTGCACAGAAAGACAGAAGATTTGATTCTGACCAGGGACAGACTCATTTTCAGGGTCACTCCGGGACATTTGGTCTCAACCTATCTGTTGAGATAACTCACAGTGGTGGAATTGTCGGAAAGTAGTCTGACTGCTCAACCCTGGAGGTGGGATTGAAAGGAGGAGTAGAGCCAGACAAACAGCCCTGGCTTTGAGGCGATTGATGGTCCAAGAGGCTTCCTGAATGGACCAAGATCCCTGCGCTGCCTGTCCCTGGGCGTGGACTCCTCAACCTGCAAGGATGGCATACGTGTTGACCACCACCCAACGCAGAATTTCCAAGGGAACACCCTTCAACAAGTGATGGGGACAAAGCCACCAGCAGAGACTGCAGTGATCCTCTGAAGAAAGGGGTAGACTAATCTGATGGTCTTAGGGGGATGGGGACCAGCATGACAGGAGAACTGAAGCGGATGCATGTGAACACAAACCCAGGGGATTACATTAAGCGCAGAAGCCATGGTGTCAAGGAGTTGTAGATAATCCCAGGCAGTGGGAGTTGCCAGGCGCCAGAAAGCATGGACCTAAACGCAGAGCTCCTTGCATGTGTCATAAGAAAGGAAGACGCAATCCACTCTTGTGTCAAAGTGGGCACAGAGGAATTCGAAACCAAACCGGGCACAGATTGCTTTTGGCATAATTGACCACCCAGCCGAGAGCGGTCAATCAAGGAGAGGACCTAAGAGACCGTAGAAGTAGCCTCCTCAAAACTCGTTGCTCTGATCAGCTGTCTAGATAAGGATGAACCCGAATACCTTGGTGCCGCAGGAAAGCTGCCACTATCACCATCACCTCTGAAACAATGTGAGGAAGATGCACGTGATCTGTTGGCAGATTTGTAAGCCACAACGGGTGATCTTGTGGATCGCTGCAAAATCCAAATTTGTAGCCGTTGCAAATAATTGAGAGGGCCCACAAGTCCAATGTGATGCAAAGCCAAGAATGTAGAGCCCATCCTCCCACAGAAAGGCATGGATGGGAATTCTGCATTGTAAGAAATACTCCAATAGTCAAAAAGAAGATTGCCACTTTTTTGTTGAGGAACAGCTTGTTTTATCTGAATTCTGTCCATATGTCAATGGTTTGGAGGTAACAAGTCATTGAGAAAATTGAGGTAGCTTTTGGTAATAGCAAAAAACATCGACGTTGGTTGAAGGAGGTTCTCCTTAAAAAGGAGGCTGATTTAAAACGCTGGACAACAGAGATGCCACAGCATTGTACAGTGCTCTTTCATCATATTAACCGTTTCATTTGCCTTCTAGCTAAAGAATCAAGTCTCCAGTACTAGGGGCATCCACCAACTAGGAGCGGACATCTTCCCTTACAGAAGATGCACAAAACCCGACAAGTCAGGAGTATTTTTTTTTATTTAAAAATTTTTCTATACTGCCTTATCATAGATTCAAAGTGATTTACATTATAACACAAACTAGAAACATACACTGAACAGAGATAATAAACTTGGAAGCTTAAACAGGGGTAACCCCATGGCAACAAGGTCTATTCGAATCTTCAGTGTAACAGGGGGTTAAGGAGCGAGGGTTGTATCATACAGTTTAGGGGTTTACATAGTGTCAGATAAGCAAGGGGTGAGGTTAAGGAGGAAGGAACTAAATCAAGGCGATAGGGAACATAGTCAGAACGTGCATGGGGTTGGATAGCATAATGGGTGGGTATGTCAAGATGATGTGCATCAAGTGTTGGGTCCATAATGTTCTGTAAAGATGAATATTTATTGTTTTCCTGAAGTCCCAAATGTCTGATGGCTCTTATGTTCTCAGGGAGTGCATCCCATAGTGACTGAGCATAGAGTAGTTATGGAGGAAGCTGAAATCTCATTAAATACTAAAACAAATATCCCATCTCTCTCAGATTGCCTCAATCTTAAGATGCGAAAAGAGTCAATTAGCATTCAAATTCTGAATAGCTTCAGTCATCAAATCCTTGTACTTTGCCCTCAGGCAAATACGAATAAAAACACTGCACGAGCAAGAACACTTAAATATTCCCATGTATGCTGCAATCTTAAACAGATTAGATTACTTTAAATCCCTTTACCAAGGTAAAAAGCCCATCTTCAATACATCTCCAAAACTCCTTCGCAAGACTTATCACAGGGACAAGGAAATATAATCACATCACATCATAGGCACTTAAATCCCTCCAGTGCTTACCAATTACTTTTAGGATCCTTTACAAAATCCTTTCACTAATACATCAAGAAATGCTTACTCAAACACAAACTTCTGATTTATTAAATTCCTCAGTTCTCACCCAGAGGTGTCTACCAAGAACACATTAATTGCCTTTTGCTACCCCCACCAGCCAAAATACATCTCAAAACAGAACAAATCTGATTTCATACCCTGAACCATAGCTATGGAACACACTACTCCCAGACTTAAGAGGAGAATTAAATCAAATTTCTTTTAAAAAAGAACTTGAAACACATTTATTTATTTTATTTATTTTATTTACATTCTCTTATATACCGCGCTATTCTGCATCAGTGCGGTTTACATTGAACAAACTGAAATTACATTGAACAGGGTATTATAACTTGGAGATAACTATTTTACAGGGAACATGGGCTATGGAGGGTTAAGTGGCTTGCCCAAGACCACAAGGAGCACCTGTGGGACTAGAAACCCCAGTCCTTCCGGCCCAAGGTTGCTGTCCTCTAGTGGGATTTGAACCACCGACCTTCCGGCCTGAAGTACCTTGCCGCAACCACTAGGCTACTCCTCCACACATACCTTTACACAGAAGCATTCCCAGACTAGTTATATCCTATTAAATTATGAAATTGGGGAACTGCTCCGAACTCTATCCTCCTTCCCTCTCCTCTACCCTTCTTTCTAATCTAGCTACCAGAATGATTATAAATAAACCTGGATTTTCTTTCCTTGAATCCTGATCGACCAGTCCAAATAAGTAGGTTATGCTCCCCAGCCAGCTGGTGGAGGCAGACTAGAAAAATTTTCAGTTATGTCTTCAGCACAAAGAAATTACACGTCAAGCAGAAAGCAAGACTAGACCCAGAAAAAAGAAACTGAGAAAAAATATTAAAACAAACCACTTTCAACAAAAATATATGTTTGGTTCTCGTACCATAATTGATCCTGCATTAGACACCAATACTGACAATGCAAGAGGCAGAAGGGTTCCAAAACCTGTAGAAATGGTCTTCCAGGGTGGGTCTGGACTAGTCTAGCAGGACTCAAGAAAAGAAAGTGATCAGGAATGTAAAATTTCTTCTTCCTTATGCTGCTAGATCAGTCCAGACAAGTGAAATGTATCCAAGCAGTCAGGATTCTGGGTGAGAAGATGACAACACTCTTGACAGAACTGCCAAGCCAAAGGTTTCATCCACTCCAGCTCACACATACAACCTCTCATGCTTCACAAACTTGTTCAAAAATGAGCAAGTAGCCACTTTACAGATGTCCACCGGGAACACCAAACAGACTCCATCCAGGAGGCAGCCTTTGCCCTAGTGGAGTGAACTCAAGACTCCCTCCTGCACATGCTTTCCACACAGAAGGCAGGATGAACTAATAGCCTCCTTAATCCAGTGGAAAATCAAGGACTTTGCTGCTGCCTGCCCTTTTTTCAGACTACTGAAGAGAACAAAAAGAGGAAATATTAGTCAGGTATTCTCACTAAACGTCCTCCTCACATCCACCAGGATGTAGTGAGGTATCCATCCAAAGGTACTCCTCTGAGAAGAAATCAGGTTATTATCCCACCCTAAGAAAAAAGGAAGGCAACCCCTTTGGGAGAAGATAGCATCTGTCTCTCTACAGACCATGCTGTCCTAAGATGGTCAAAAAGGCTCCATGCAGGACAAGGCTTGCAGTTCTAGCACCCACCTGGCAGATACAAAAAGAAACCAGGAAAACCACCTTCAGGGTCAGAAACTCCAGAGGGGTCTTCTGAAAAAGGTTCAAAAAGGAAGACGTTCCAGTATCTTCCCTACTAGACACAACCAGATGCATAGATGTTCTTCACTGCCTTAACTAAGCAGGAGATTTGAAGATGAGCCACCAAGGACATCCCTTGGTAGCATACTAGGGCTGCTACCTAAGCCCTGAGAATTCAGAGCAAACCCCTGGTTCAAATTGGACTGTAAGGACAAAAGCGCAACTACATCCACTTTTCTGGCAACCAGGGCTTAAAAGGAACACCAATTCTTAAGGAGGAAGGATCTCCTTGGGTGATTCCTTTGTGTTAAAATAGCCATCTAGATGTTATGTTTCCTACCAGGGAAAGAATTTCCTATTTTTGATCCTAAACAGCTCTTAGAATTTATTTGTGTAAGGGAAGAGGTTGGGGCGGGGGTTGCACCCATTACGATTGATGCGTAAGTCTTAACCTGCTGATATATTTTTTGGTTTGGAGCCTTATTTTTGTCCTTGAAAAGGGGTGTAAATTTTGGTATTGTTATTTCTTGTAGCCCCCCCCCCTGAACTATGTTGTGGGCTAATTTAGGGATGTTTAATCTTTTATGGTTTGTTAAAATTCCATGAATCTAATCTGTAATTACCGTTTTTCTTTAATTTCACTTATGTAAATACCTGAATGTTGTTATAAATGCTAATAAAGAATATATAAATAAAAAATTAAAAAATAAAAGGAACACCAATTCTTACAGACCCTCTAGAGACTTTCACATAGGCCAAGGAAGTACAGGCCTTAAGAAGGGTGTCCACAACTGTTCCAGAGTAGCCCTTCCTGGGCAGCCTACGCCTCTTGAGGGTCAAGCAATAAGCGAGAACAGAATGGGATCCTCCATCAGCAGGGGCCCATATTGCAGAAGATCCTTCTTAAGGCAGAAGGGGGGTGGGGAAGGGAATAGTGTCAACAGGCTCAAAAAATCTGGGTACCATGCCTGCACAACCAATCTAGTGCCACTAGAATCATCAAGCCTGGCCAAGACTGAATTATGCTTATTAGACAGTTCATCAAGGGCCATGGGAAGAAAATATAAAAGGAGCCCCTAGTATGGCCATACTTGGAGTAGGACATTGAGGCCCATCGTCCACAGATCCTGTCTGCGGTTGAGAAAGTTTTCCATTTTGGCATTCGCCTGGGTGGCCATTAAGTCTAACTGTGGCAGATCCCACTTCTTCACTGTGAGGACAAAATGCTCAGGGGCTTAACTCCCACGTACTAGAGCCACAGTATTTCAACTTCAAAACAAAATTGGCCTGCACATTGTCAATACCTGATATGTGGGCTGCCAATAAAGAAATCAGATGTTTTTTTGCCCAACAACACAGCTCTGCCACCTTGGTACTTTGAGTGCCACCTTGCTTATTGACATAAGCCACTGCCATGGCATTGTCCAAAAACACTCTGACAGAGTTGCTCATCAGGAGAGGCTGGAACAACTCCAGGAACAGATGGATCATTCTGGCCTATAGCTGGCTGATCGACTAGGTGGCTTCCTTTGGGGACCAGTGTCTCTGAAAAAAACTGACCCAGATAATGTGCTTCTCAGTTCCCTAGGTTGGCATCCATGGTGACCAACTATCATTCAATCTGGCAATTCCAGAGGCATCCCATCCAGAGGGAGAGTCTGCAACAACCATATTGACAGTGAATTGACATCCCAGGGGAGAGATAGGCACTGAACAAACAACTGGGAGCAGGGAGATCAATAAGCCAACTGCTGCCCAGGGACCAGCTCCAGGGTTGACACCATGGACTCCAGGATCCAGGGTAATCTGAGACTCAGGTTGTTGTCTGAATGCAACTCTCTGAGCTCCAGCTTGTCCAACCTCTCAAATGAGAAACACTCAACCTGGAAAAGTACTGAACTAAGCCCCAAGGTGCGCCAAGTACTGGGAGAAGATCAGGCTGCTCTTTAAGAACATAAGATATGCCATACTGGGTCAGACCAAGGTCCATCAAGCCCAGTAACCTGTTTCCAACAGTGGCCAATCTAGGTCATACGTACCTAGCAGTTTCCCCAAAAGACACAGGTTCCGCAATGCTTGTACTGGGTCAAGCATTAATATCCTGGGTCCCTTCTTAATAATGGTTTATGGACCTTTCCTCCAGGAATTTGTCCAAACCTTTTTTAAACACAGCTACCCTAACAGCCTTTACTACATCCTCCAGTAACAAATTGCAGAGTTTGATTACACGTTGAGTGAAAAAATATTTTCTTTTATTAGTCTTAAATAGTTTACCCTGTAGCTTCATTGCATGTCCCCTAGTCTTTCTATATTCTGATAACAAACAATCGATCTACGTTTACCCGTTCCACTCCGTTCATTAACACAGGTACACTACCAAAAAACTGCCTCCAGTTTTGCAACTGATTCCTATAGATTTTGGGGTGCTGAATCCAGGAAAAATAGCCAAAATGTTCCATCACGTCACGTTTTCTTGCAAAATTAGATTTCTTACCCATATAAGGAATGTTCACATAATTTCTTTTTAGCCGACTGCAGTTTATTTTCTTGGCCCAAAATAGAGGTTGTAATGGTTAACTAACTAGAAACACTCCCTCATGATATTTTAGAGTGTTTTGTATTCATTTTATATATTAACAGGACAATTGGGAGGCGGGGGGCTAAATCCAGTACTCGCGCTGGCGCATGTTCTTTCCTGTTCGCCTTGCCTCGTTCGCTCGCTCAAACACGGTGGCTGAGACATGAACGTTCCTGTCAAATTTCAGTTTCTTGTAAGTTCATTATTACCTTTTGTTTGCTCAGTCGTAATCCAGCTTTATTCCGAAGTGGTTCACTACAGTTGTAGTTTGCAGTGCTGTGTATTTGTGATGGCTCACAGAGCCAGAGGTTGCGTCAACTCTCCGGACAGTTTTTGTTTTATTTGTGGGGAATATACCGTGAAAAAGCGGCAGAGGAACATTTCTGCATTTATTAAAAAAGTATATTTCGCCTATTTCAGTTTGAAGTTAGGCGATCAAGACAAACCGTGTGCTTCTCACAAAGTGTGCAAGACATGTGAGGAAGATCTACGCTTATGGATGAAAGGTAAAAAACAAGCATTTCGTTTCGGAATACCTATGATGTGGCGTGAACAAAGAGACCACAGCAGTGACTGCTATTTTTGCTCTTGCATTGTGAAGGGATACAACTTAAAAAATAAGAACGTAATAAGTTACCCCAACCTTCCCTCAGCAATTAGGCCTATGCCTCATAGCAACGAAGTACCTGTGCCTGAACCACCAAAATCTTTGGATCATATTTGTGTGGACGGTTCTGATCATGATGAGACTCATCAGATGGCTTTTCCCGATGAGTCCAGTACTTCCGAGTTTGAAACTGAACCAGATCCGAAACCTGAACTTTTCTCTCAAGCTGAATTGAATGATTTAGTCCGGGATTTAGGACTCCCAAAAGATGCTGCCCAACTGCTAGGTTCTCGGCTTAAACTGAAAAATCTATTGTCACCAGGAACAACTTTTATTGGTACCGCAAACCGCGAGACACAATTTTTGAAGTATTTCAGCAAAGAGGAAGATTTGGTATTTTGCAATGATATATACGGAGTGATGGAAAAGTTTAAACTCAAGTATGATCCTGCTGAATGGCGGCTGTTCATTGATTCGTCAAAAGACAGCATAAAAGGTGTTCTTCTTCATAACGGCAACACATTCGCTTCAGTTCCTATTGCTCACTCTGTTATTCTCCAAGAAAAATACGAGAATTTGGCCCTGATTCTTCAGAAGATTCGTTATGATGAGCATAAGTGGATGATTTGTGGAGACTTTAAAATTCTATCCATGCTATTAGGGCAGCAATCCGGTTTCACCAAATATCCCTGCTTCCTTTGCTTGTGGGATAGCCGGGCCCGCGACCTACACTGGGGGGAAATAAGACTGGCCAATTCGGGAGTATTTGAGACCCGGTGAGAAAAATGTTCTTCATGAGAGCTTGGTACCTCGTGATAAAATTCTATTACCACCTCTCTCCACATTAAGTTGGGTCTCATTAAGCAATTCATCAAGTCCCTTCCAAAAGATGGTGAGTGCTTTCGGTACCTTTGCTCAAAGTTCCCCCGACTTTCTGAAGCAAAGCTAAAGGAAGGAGTGTTTGTTGGCCCTGATATAAGGAAACTCATTTCAGATGGAGCATTCGCTGAAACGATGTCTGAGAAGGAAAAAGAAGCCTGTGATTCCTTCAAGGATGTTGTTCTCAAATTCTTGGGGAACAGGCGGGATGAGAACTATAAGGATATTGTTGCCAGGATGCTCAATGCCTTCAAAGAACAAGGCTGTAACATGAGCCTGAAAGTCCATTTCTTGCACTCCCATGTGAACTACTTTCCCGAAAACTTGGGGGCGTACAGTGAAGAACAAGGTGAAAGGTTTCACCAGGACATCAAGGACGCAGAGAGAAGGTACCAAGGAAGATGGAACACCACTATGATGGCTGATTTCTGCTGGTTGCTGCTGCGGGAAACCCCAGATGAAAAATACGCCAAGCAGCGCACCAAGAGAAGCATTCGGGGGAAGAAGAAACGGGCCCACCAGGAGATTGATTGACCCAAGAACGACTTTAAAATCTAAACTGTGTTGACAAATATCGTGTTTTTACTAAACTTTGAAATAAAAATTTGCTAGTTATTACCACAGTGTCAGATCTCATTTATTAGAATTTTATTTTCACACCATCGGGTGTTTGTCTTCATGTATTGCAATGGTGCGGTTTGCGTTTTCTATTCTTACATACATACCTGTACAACATTTTTTGCACATTTCTTTGCTTTGCTTTGGGTCTAACCTCGCTCTTATATGCTCAATGTTTGTGCACATGTATGTGGCTGTTTTAAGTGCAGACAATTTTGCTACCATCACAGTGTGTTTTGTTGACATTACTCTATTCTTATGTGCTGCCTTGTTACAATTTTCTTTATTCTTATTTGAATAACTACTAAACAATTAGTATAAAGAATTCATCCAAGAAACTTTTATCTCGATCGCACTCAATCTGAAACGTTCACCTCAAACTGCTAACCCAATGTAGCAAAAAATCTGTACGTGATGGAGCAAATTGGTTACCAGATTTGGATTCAGCGCACCAAAAAACGTAAAAATCAATCGAAACATTAGAGGCAGTTTAAAAAAAAAATTTTTTAGTGTACCTGTGTAATTTATAGACTTCTATCATATCTCCCCTCAGCTGTCTCTTTTCCAGGTTAAAGAGCCCTAACTTTTTTAACCTTTCTTCATAGGAGTATCCTTCCATCCCCTTTACCATTTTGGTGGCTCTGGAACCGTTTCTAATAACGCTATATCCTTTTTAAGATACGGCGACAAGAATTGCACACAATATTCAAGGTGGGGTCTCACCATGGAACGATATAGAGGCATTATAATATCTTTTGTTTTATTTTCCATTCCTTTCCTTATGATACCTAGCATTCTATTTGCTCTCTTGGCTGCCGCTGCACACTGGGCCAAGGGTTTTAATATGTTATCCACAATGACGCCTAAATCTTTTTCCTGGGTGGTGGTTCCTAATGTGGAACCTTGCATCGTGTAACCATAGTTTGGGTTGTTCTTCCCTAGGTGCATAACTTTGCACTTGTCCAGATTAAATTTCATCTGCCATTTTGATGCCCAGTCTTCCAATTTATCAAGATCCTCTTACAATTTTCCACAATCCTCTTGGGTTTTAACAACTTTAAATAGTTTTGTGTCATCTGCAAATTTGATAACCTCACTCGTTATTCCACTTTCCAGGTCATTTATGAATATGTCAAAAAGCAGCGGACCCAGCACAGATCCCTGGGGTATACCACTATTCACCTTTCTCCATTGGGAAAATTGGCCATTTAGCCCAACCCTCTGCTTTCTATCTTTTAACCAGTTCCTGATCCACAATAGTACACTGCCTCCTATTCCATGACTCTTTAGTTTTGCCAAAAGTCTCTGATGAGGGACCTTGTCAAAGGCTTTCTGAAAGTCCAGATACACTATATCAACCGACTCACCTTTGTCCACCTGTTTATTCACACTTTCAAAAAAACATAACAGATTAGTAAGACAAGATCTTCCTTGTCTAAAGCCATGTTGGCTGTCTCCCATTAGGCCATGACTATCTACATGCTGAGTAATTTTATTCTTTATGATGGTTTCTACCATTTTTCCCGGTACTGACGTGAGGCTCACCAGTCTGTAGTTTCCTGGATCACCCCTGGAACCCTTTTTAAAAATTGGTGTTACATTGGCGATCCTCCAATCTTCAGGTATTAGAGATGATTTTAATGATAGTTCACAGATTACTAATAGCAGGTCTGCAATCTCATATTTCAGTTCTTTCAACACCCTTGGATGTATACCATCCGGCCCAGGTGATTTGCTACTCTTCAGTTTATCGATATTTCCTTCAATTCTTCCGCACCTTTAAATATCACTTCAGTCATGGGGAACATCCCTACATCTTATTTTATTTTATTTTATTTCAACTTCTTATATACCGCACTCTTTGACATCAGCGCGGTTTACAGATAACATAAAGAAACCAGAACAGGCTGTTTGGTATTACATATACAGGAGTATCAACTTGGATAACATGGGAGAACTATTTACATGGAGTATATAATCTATTAACTAGATAACATGCTCGAACTATTTACATAAAATCTTCCTCAGTAAAGACCGAAGCAAAGAATTCATTCAGTCTCTTTGCTATCGCCTTGTTGCCTCTTAGTGCTCCTTTAACTCCTCTATCATCTATTGGACCAACTGACTCTCTCACGGGTTTTTTGCTACGAATGTACTTGAAAAAATCTTTATTTCGCTTTTTTGCTTCCGCACAAGCCTCTTCTCAAATTCTCCCTTTGCCTGCTTTATCAATGCCTTGCATTTGACTTGCCAGTGCTTGTGCTGTTTCCAGGTTTCATCGTTTGGCTCTTTTTTCCATTTCCTGAAAGATGCTTTTTTGGCAACAGCCTCTCTGACCTCACCTTTAAACCATGCTGGCAGAGGAGACCACGTGCCGCATGAGCGAGTAAGAGGTGCCTCTGCTCGCTCCGGGGCCGTCCTGCTATTAATCGGCAATTTGAAGTGATTACCCCAGCGAATTGCGCAGAAAATCCCTTGTGTGGAAGGTGGTGCTGGTGTGCAAGTAAGGGTGGACGGGCTTGCTTGGAAATGCCACCCCCGACGAGAAAGGAGAGAGAGAAAGTGCCGAAGTCCAGGGCCTCTGCTGCTGCGGGGCTGGCAGCAAATATGGCGGCGCCTAGATCGAAGGGTGGTGAGAGTGTGGACTCAGGGCCTGAAGAGCTGGCACGTGAAGTGGCGAGACTCCTTGAGCCCAAATTTGATCTGATTCTAAGTAAGCTAGAGACTATGGCGGAGGCACTCACGGAGTGCACGCATAGAGTGGACGAGTTGGAACATCGGGTTGCAGCGCTCGAGGATGAGGAGGGCAAACAAGCCCGAGAAGTAGGTCGGCTACGTCAGAAGGTGGTTGCCCTACTTGATAAGGTTGACGACTTGGAGAATCGTTCTCGGAGGAACAATGTGCGGCTCGTAGGCATACCGGAGTCCAAAACAGATGCCATGTTGTTGGACTTGGTGGAGACATGGTTACCGCGGGAAATGGGCCTCAAAGGGCTCATTGGCAACCTGAAAGTGGAGCGAGCCCACCGCCAGGGGCCTAGAACTGAGCATCGGCAGAGGCCCAGAGTAATTATTGCGAAAATTCTAAATTTCCAGCATAAGTGGCTGTTGCTGCAGGCGTTTCGTAAGAAACGGGACCTGACTTTGGACAATCACACAGTTTTACTCTTCCAGGACTATTCTGCGCCCGTGGCGGCGAAGAGGAAAGAGTTTTCGCCGCTGTGTGCGGCCCTATTCAAAAAGCATGTGCATTTCAACCTCGCTTTCCCGGTGATACTAAGAGTGCATCATGAGGGGAAGCAGCATGTGCTGACTACGGTAGCGGAGGCGAAGAGGTTTGTGGAAGAGCTGGATAAGTGCGGGCGGGAGAGTGAGCAAGCACCCGTAGGAGTACAGAATGAGTAAGGTCCGCCGGCGCAGTTACGGGAGCGGGAACAAGCGGGCGATGGTGGGAGAGCACGACATGCTAAGTGGACTTGTAATTATGTGCTTTATCTTTCTGGACACTTGCATGTGGGCTCAGAAGTGTCCTCTGCTGATATGAGAATAACTTGGCAGAGGCCAGTGGACGACTAGGCGAACAGTGGCGATGTTTGGAGATGATACCTGGCCCGGAGGGGGGTTTATGTGGGTATGTGAAGTTGGGTAAAATGTGAGTTCATGCAGTTAGAAAATGCTGTTATGATAGGGTGTGTAGGCTAGTACCTGTGATTATAGATTTGTGATATTATATGTTCTTGTTCATTAGTGTGGCTGAGAAGTGAGATTGTTTGTATGAGAGTGAATGGTTGGGGGTACAATACAGCTGTGAGCTAAGGGGGGTTTATTGTCTTTGATCTAGGTGAGGGGGGAAGAGAGGAGATGAGGGCAGGGCGGCCCTGCAGCGCACTGTGGTGGGTCTCGAGCCTGGTGGGGTGGGCCAGGAGTAATATGCATGGTTCTTTTAAGGGGAGGGTGGGGCTGAGGGGGAGGGGGAGGGATAGGGGGATGGGGGAGGGTGTTTAGGAGGAGTGGCGAGGGGGGTGTAAGGAAGGAGACAAGGGGGAATTATAGGGTGGGAGGGAAGGGGGGGAGGAGAGGGTTTCGGAGTGATTGAGGGTAGAGGATCCTGTCTATGGGGGCTTACTGGGCAAAGGTGGAGGGTGGACCAGAGAGCTGAGGCTGGGCAGCACTCGGTCCGATGGCTGCAGTTAAGGGTTTTGTTATGTTCGAGAGAGGGAAATGGGGGTTAATGGGGACTGATTTGGGATTTATTTCTTGGAACGTCGGCGGCCTGAACACGCCGATAAAGCGTACTAAAGTACTCCAGGCTCTGAAAAAAGCAGGGGCCCAGGTGGTGTTTTTAAAGGAAACACATTTAAGTGCTCGAGAGCATGCCAAGCTTAAAAAGTTATGGGTTGGGTGGGTATGTGCGGCGGAAGTGGCGGAGGGACGGAGAAAGGGGGTTGCGCTCCTATTTCATAAGCGCCTCACCGTACAGCTCATAAGTGAGGATCCTGATCCACTGGGGCGTTATCTCTGGGTGCATGTGAAGATTAAATGGTGAAGAAATGGTCTTAGGTAATATATATGCTCCCAATGTGTATTCCCATGGGTTCTTTGAGGCTCTGGTCCGGAAGCTGGGCGGTCGACCTAATGTGCCAGTAATTTTAGCGGGGGATTTTTATTGCCCACATGACCCAGCCCTTGATAAGTCCTCCCTGGTGCAGGGAGCCGGCAGGTGGGCATCGAAAGCAGTGAACTATCTATGTCAGGCGGGTGGTCTTCTAGATATTTGGCGGATCTTACACGGGGGAGAGCGGGACTATACACATCTGTCGCGAGCACACCAGACGTGATCTAGAATAGATTATATTTTAGTGCGACAGGCGGACATTGGGAGAGTCCGGAGGGCGGATATCCGTCCAATCGTGGTGTCAGATCATGCAATGGTGACTATGGCTTGGGCTGGGTGTCGTAATTTGGGGGGTAGATGGTCCTTCCCCAGGCACCTTTGGCATAGGAGGGAATTTCAGGACTATGTCCGGGCTAAATGGCGAGAATTTTTAGAGGACAATGAGGGAAGTGTCTCTTCCATGGTCACTTTGTGGGAGGCGGGGAAGGCGGTAGTGCGTGGGCAGGTGATTGCGTATGCGGTTAGAGAGCAGAAAAGGGTAAATGAGGATCTGGTGAAGCTCACGCAGGATCTTCAGGAAAAAAAAAAAGGCTTCTCTGCGGAAGCCTGGGGGGGTGGTGCTACAGGAATATCTCGAGGTCCAGAGACAAGTGAATAATCTCCTCCAGGAGAGGGCGACCTTTGATCTACAGTACTATAGGCATCAGTTCTTTCGTTATGGAAACAGCTCTGGGAGGTTGCTGGCGAGACTCGTACAGGATTGGCAGGATAATCACTTGGTGGTGCGGATCCGAGATGAGAAGAGAGTAAAGAGAACGTAGCCCACGGAGATAGCGGAGATGTTTAAACGCTTTTAGAGTCGGCTGTATGCCCCGGAAGGTGAGGATATGGAGCAAGAGCAGGCCTTTTGGGAGGATGTGAAGCTGAATCAAGTGACTCCGCAGGAGAGGGAGATGTTGAATCAGCCGATATCTGGTGCGGAGATACAGGTGGTCATAAGAGCGGGGAAAATGCATAAGGCGCTGGTTAGAGATGGTTATGGTGTGGAGTTTTATAAAATACTGGAGTGGCAGGTAGTGCCTACTTTAGCAGCGGTATATGCGGACGTTCTTGAGACGGGAAAGCTCCCAAGAGACATGTGGACGGCCTCCATATCACTGATACATAAGGCAGGGAAGGATCCGGAAGATCCAGCATCTTATAGGCCTATCTCGCTCATCAATTTTGATATGAAAATTCTTGCATCGGTACTAGCTATGCGGGCACAGGAGGTATTGTCTCGTATTATTGAACTGTACCAGGCGGGATTTGTAAGGGGGAGGGTGGCAGATCGGAATATTGTTCAAGTGTTGTTGAGTATGGACAGATGTCTCCAGCAGAATTGCCCCTTGCTACTGGCCAGCCTGGATGCGGAGAAGGCCTTCGATCGAGTCTCCTGGGATTATATGTTTGAGGCTTTGCATCGGTTTGGCTTCGTGGGACAGTTTGTGGGGTGGGTGCATGCCTTGTATGCCAAGCCGAGGGCGTTTATCACGGTGGGGGGAGTGCGATCGGAGCCGTTTGTCTTGCAAAGAGGGACTCGCCAGGGGTGCCCTCTGTCACCACTTCTCTTTATCTTGCATTTAGAGCCCCTTTTGGTGAAGTTGATGCAACAGAAAGAAGTGACAGGTGTTGACTGGGAGGCTAGCGAGTTTAAAATTAGCGCTTTTGCAGACGATATGCTGCTTTGCTTGACAAACCCGCAGGTGTCCCTAGCGCGGGCACTGCAGGTGATTGAGTGCTTTGGCACCCTCTCAGGTTTGAAAATTAATAAGGCTAAATCTCTAGGACTCGATGTTGGTGGGGGCTGTTGGGGAGTGTGGAGAAGTGTTTTTCCACTAGTGTGGGCGGAGGGGCAGATACGCTACCTAGGTATTCAGATCCCTGACCGGCTAGGCCGGTTATATCAGGTGAATGTTCAGTTGTTAATGGAGGGGATGGCCCGTTGGCTACAGAAATGGAAGGAGCTGCCGTTGTCGCCGAGTGGCAGGATAGCATTATTCAATATGGTGGAGTTCCCCCACTGGGCGTATGTCCTGCGCCATCTCCCTGTGTGGCTGCGGCGCCGAGATCTTGAGCAGCTGGGAAGTCATTTGTCGCAGTTCTTATGGCGGGGCCGGCGGGCACGAATAGCGTTAGGTACGTTGCTGCAAACTAGGGAGAATGGAGGAGATGGATTGCTGTCGCTGCGGTGGTACAATCTGGTGTGTTGGACGCGGATTCTTTGAGATTTCTTGGAGGGCACCTCAGAGGTAGTCCCTTTGGGTATTATTGATGAGGTGGTAGCTCCGCGGCATAGAATGGTGATGGTGCATGTGGAAAGGGGGCAACTTCCTGAGGCTTGCAAACAATCAGTTTTTTGGAGTGCCCTGCGCGTGGCTTTGCCGCCATCGGGGAGGGCGCGGCAGGATGACCGATTGTATTCCACTGGGAGGAAATCCGGCATTTCTACCAGGCTGGCGGGCTGCCGTGGCAACAGCATAGGCGGCCAAGGGTGTGCGATTTATAGGGCATCTTCATATGGAAGGTGGGGCAGAGGTGGACTCGTTCGCATCCTTGCGGGGGAGATATCATTTGGGGCCACGAGATTTGTACTTTTATTTGCAGGCCCGGCACTATATTGCCGCATTGCGGACGGAGTTTGTGGGAGTACTGGCGAGGGGAGGGATGTTGGAGTTGTTTAGCGACTTGGAGGGGAAGATCACAATCAGGGCTCTAGATAGAGCTTTATACCCTGAGGGGAATAGTGCGTGCTTGGTAGGATTAGAGGAGAAGTGGCGGAAAGATGGAGTTCTGCAGGCCACCGTGGGGCGGCTCAGGGGGGCGTTCGCGGGAATTAAAGCTATTTCAGAAACAGTTCAGCTGTAGGAAATTCAGTATAAGTTTCTATGGAGAGCATATGTCCATAATGTTTGGGCGGCGAAGGTGGGCTTGCTGGCGACTGATATGTGCAGCCTTTGCAAGGTAGAGAGAGCACAGTTACTTACCTGTAACAGGTGATCTCTGGGAACAGCAGGAATAAGTCTTCATATATGGTACGTCGGTACCGACAGAGCCTGCGCGGGAACGCTCCCCAGCGTCCCAAAAAAGGAAAGCTTTTGGGAGCATCCCACAGCGCCTGCGCGCTGCCTTCCCGCCTTTCCTAACCGCCTCTCTCCAGTTCGAGTTTTAAAGCTGAGACAAAGAGAGAGAGAGGAAAGGAAAGATAGATAGATACAACTCCTAGGGGAGGTGGGTGGGTTGTGAAGACTTATTCCTGCTGTTCCCAGAGATCACCTGTTACAGGTAAGTAACTGTGCTATCTCCAGGAACAAGCAGGAATGAATCTTCACATATGGGGACTCCCCAGCTAGAGATGCCTGGGAGATCCCCAAGCTGTGAGACCCTGAGAAGGGCTCTACCTCCTCCCATGGATCTCAGGCATCCAACCAGGGATGGGGGGTAGGAGTTGATTAAGCATGGAACAGGTGTTTGAGAACAGTCTGACCAAACAAGGCATCCCGGCGGGAGTCCTTGTCCAAGCAGTAATGGGCTGTGAAGGTATGAACCAAGGCCCAGGTGGCCGCTCGACAGATCTGGTCGATGGACACAGAATTTAGATGAGCCACAGAGGTTGCCATGGCCCTCACGTTGTGAGCTGTGACATGGCCCTCCAGAGAAAGGTTCTTACTCTGGTAGGCGAAAGAAATACACTGAGCAATCCAATTGGAGAGTGTTCTCTTAGAGACTGGAAGTCCTAAATGAGAAGGATCAAAAGCAACAAAGAGTTGAGAAGACTTTCTATGTTGCTGTGAACTTTGTAAGTAAAAGGCAAGAGCTCTCTTACAATCCAGGGTATGAAGATACCTCTCTGCACTTGATGCATGAGGACCTGGAAAAAAAGACGGGTAAATACACCTCTTGGTTCAGATGAAAAGGTGAGACCACTTTAGGCATAAAGTGTGGATTGGTCCTGAGGACTACCTTATCATGATGGAACCTTGTATAAGGTGGATTAGCCACTAAGGCCTGCAGTTCACTGATGCGGCGAGCTGAGGTGACTGCAATAAGAAAAAAAAACTTCCAAGAAAGAAATTTCAAGGAGGTAGTGGCTAAAGGTTCAAGGGGAGGCTTCATGAGTTGACCAAGAACCAGATTCAAGTCCCATGCCACTGGAGGTGGTCTAATGGGAGGTTTAGTTAAAAGAAGGCCTTTCATGAATCTTGCAATAAGAGGATGAGAGGAGATAGGTTGTCCACTGAGAGGCTTGAGAGATGCTGCAATAGCACTCAAATGGACCCTTACTGAATTCGTTTTGAGGCCTGCATGGGAAAGATGCAGGAGATATTCTAGTAAAGAATTCAAAGGTATTGCTAGAGGGTTAAAACCCTTCTCAGCACACCAAATGGTAAACCTTTTCCATTTAAAAGCATAGGAACGCCTAGTAGAAGGCTTTCTGGAAGCATGAAGGATATCCCTCACTTGCTGAGACAGATGCCAATCTTGAAGTTCTAAGCCTTCAGCAACCAAGCCCTGAGATGGAGAGATTGGGGGTTTGGGTGCCACAACATTCCCCCCTCCTGAGACAGGAGATCTGGAGCAGAACCCAAGTCCAGGGAGGGAGCTTGCGAGAGATGCAGGAGTAGAGGGTACCACACTTGGCGTGGCCATCGTGGAGCTATGAGGATAATAGTCCCTCGATCTCTCTGAAGCTTGAACAGGGTCTTGGGAATTAGGGGAATGGGTGGAAAGGCGTATAGGAAGTCTTGACCCCAATGAAGGAGGAAGGCATCCTTGGCATGAACTCCCTGACACCGGAATTCTGGAACAGAATCGGGGAAGTTTGGCATTCCACGGACTTGCAAAGAAGTCTATGTCCAGGGTTCCCCAAATTTGAAAGATTCTATCTGGTCCATATGAAGGGACCATTCGTGTGGAAGCAGAACTCGACTGAGTCTGTCTGCCCAAGAGTTTTGAACTCCTGGAAGGTATACTGCCAGAAGATGAATTTGATGCTCTCTGGCGAAGGCCCACAATCTCAGAGCTTTGTTGCAAAGCAACAGAGAGTCAGTCCCTTCCTGCCTGTTCACATAGAACATGGCTACTTGGTTGTCCGTGTGAATGAGGACTGTCTTGTAGATGAGCAGGGTGTGGAAGACTCTGAGAGCCAGGAAGATAGAGTAGTTACTCACCTGTAACAGGTGTTCTCCAGGAACAGCAGGAATCAGTCCTCACATATGGGTGACGTCGGTGCAGACGGAGCCCTCGCAGAGCAATTTTCCCCAGCTTTCAAAGAAAGCCTTTGGGAATTGCAGCGCGCATGCGCAGTCCCTTTCCCGCCCAAGGGTGCCATCTTGCTCAGTCTGATGACATAGCTAAAAGACAGCAAAAAAATTAGCAAAAACAAAATCATAGGACTGCAACTCCAAGGGGAGGAGGGAGGGTTGTGAGGACTGATTCCTGCTGCTCCTGGAGAACACCTGTTACAGGTGAGTAACTACTCTTTCTCCAGGACCAAGCAGGAAGTCAGTCCTCACATATGGGACTCCCAAGCTTAAGGCTACCGGAGACCCTAAGCACAAAAAGGGAGCTCCCTCAAGCTCAGTAGCACAGAAGGAAGGAATCTTCTCTGAATACGCCCCCAACCGGTAGCCCAACATCCGGGACGAAGGGTAGGAGTTGCCTATACCTCAAAGAGATTACGGAGGACTGCCTGTCCGAAAGCACTGTCCCTGCGGGACTCCCTCTCCAGGCAGTAATGGGCCGCAAAAGTCTGGCTTGAAGACCAAGTAGCGGCCTGGCAGATGTCTGCCAACGGAACAGAGCGGAGGTAAGCCACTGACGCAGCCTTCGCCCTAACACGATGAGCCGTGAGTCGACTCTCCAATGAGAGGCCGGCTGCCCCATAAGCCCAAGCGATACAGTCAGCAACCCAGATGGACAGAGTACGCTGGAGACAGGGAGCCCCAACTTATTGGGGTCATAAGACACGAAGAGCTGAAGAGCTGAACAGCTCTTCGGTGCTCCCGCGTACGGTCAAGGTAGAAGGTTAACGCCCTCCTACAGTCCAGGGTATGCAGGACCATTTCAGCTCGGCTGGAGTGTGGCCTGGGAAAGAAGGTCGGAAGTACCACCTCCTGGTTGATGTGAAAAGGGGAAACCACTTTAGGAAGAAACTCAGGGTGAGTCCGCAGGACTACTATATTCTTGTAGAACCTAGTGTAAGGAGAATCAGACACTAGGGCCTGTAGTTCACTAACGCGTCTAGCAGAAGTGAGGGCCACCAAGAATAAGGTTTTCCAAGAAAGAAAACGAAAAGGACAGGTAGCCATAGGTTCAAAAGGCAGACAGGTAATCCGCTGTAAAACCACATTCAGATCCCAGTCAGGGGCTGGTGGGCGCAAAGGTGGTTTAAGTAGAAGGAGGCCTCTGAGAAAACGAGCTACTAGAGTGTGGCTGGAAAGAGGCCTGCCATCCACCGGCATGTGATGCGCAGAAAGAGGACTGAGGTGAACCCTGACCGAGTTGGACTTAAGTCCAAGATTGGAGAGGCAAAGCAAGTACTACAAGACCACTGACACGGAACAGGAGAAGGGATCTTGAGACTGCTGAGCACAACAGACGGAGAACCGACGCCACTTAAGAGCGTAGGACTTCTGGGTGGAAGGTCGCCTGGAGGCCAAGACGACCTCTTCCACATCCGGAGGCAGCAGGAGGGGAGCAAGGACTACCCTTTCAGCAGCCAGGCCATCAGATGAAGGGACCGGAGGTTGGGGTGTAGGAGAGTCCTGTGATCCTGGGTCAGGAGATCGGGCTGAAACCCCAGAGGGAGAGGAGTGTCCACCGCCAGCTGCATCAGAAGCGGGAACCAGGGCTGTCTCGGCCACCGGGGAGCCACGAGGATCATTGAGGCTTTGTCCCGGAGAACCTCGAAGAGCATCCGAGACAACAGTGGCATGGGAGGAAAGGCATACAGAAGGCCCGTGGACCAGGAGAGAAGAAAAGCATCCGCCGCTACTCTGAGAGGATGCGATTGTCGAGAGCAGAATCGGGGAAGTTGCCGCTTGAGAGGACTGGCAAAGAGATCCATGGTGGGTAGTCCCCACTTGAGAAAGATCCGCTGAAGCACTAACGGATCCAATCTCCACTCGTGTGGATGGAGGATTCTGCTGAGTTTGTCTGCCAGGCAATTTTCCTGATCCGGGAGATAAACAGCTTTGAGGAGGATGCCGCGGCTGACGGCCCAAGAACACAGTTTTTGTGCTTCCCGACAGAGAAGAGAGGAGCCTGTGCCCCCTTGTTTGTTCACGTAGAACATGGCAACTTGATTGTCCGTCTGGACCAGCACAGACTGGTGATACGTGAGGTGGGAGAAGGCCCTTAGAGCCAGGTGGATTGCTCTGAGCTCCAGGAAGTTGATCTGCTGGGCAGACTCCCAAGGAGTCCAGAGGCCTTGAGTACATGTCCCTTGGCAATGTGCTCCCCAACCCAGGAGAGAAGCATCGGTCATCAGGACCTGAGAAGGCAGAGGAGACTGAAAAGCCATTCCGAGCACTAGGTTTGGCAGATGAAGCCACCATTGCAGAGAAGAGACCAGCGGGTCTGAGATCTGCACTGAGTCCGCTAGGCTCCCCGTGGCCTGATGCCATTGTGTGAGAAGGCACCACTGAGCAGGTCGCATGTTCAGGCGGGCATTGGGGGTCACATGGACTGTGGAAGCCATATGGCCGAGCAGTCTCAGAAATTGTCTGGCAGAGACCAGGGAATTGCTGTGAAAGTGGCTGGCCAGATCCATGAGCTGGTGTGCTCTGTCTAGAGGCAGAAAGGCTCGCGCCTGGAGCGTGTTTAATCTGGCGCCGATGAACTCGAGATCCTGAGAGGGGAGCAAAGTGGACTTTGTGAAGTTTATGACAAAGCCCAAGTGCTGGAGCAGAGCCACAGTGCGGTGCGTGGCGTGAGTGGCCTCTTGGGAAGACTGTGCTCTGATGAGCCAGTCGTCCAGGTATGGAAATACAAAGAGGCCTTGAAGTCTTAGATAAGCCGCCACCACTACTAGACATTTGGTGAATACCCTTGGTGCGAAGGATAGGCCAAAGGGTAGTACTCTGTACTGGTAATGATTGCCTCCCACAACAAACCTGAGATATTGTCTGTGGCTTGGGTGGATGAGGATGTGAGTGTAGGCATCCTTTAGATCCAAGGAGCATAGCCAGTTTCCCTGCTGGAGGTAGGGCAGCAGGATTCCAAGGGTAAGCATCTTGAACTTTTCCCTTGCGAGGAACTTGTTGAGGTTCCGCAAGTCCAGGATGGGTCTGAGGCCTCCTGTTCTTTTTGGTATCAGAAAGTACCTGGAGTAAAAGCCTTGACCTCTCAGGTGGTGGGGCACCGGTTCCACAGCCTGTTCCTGAAGAAGACTTGCTAACTCCTGAAGGAGTAAGTCCCTGTGCAGAGGGAGTCTGAGAGGCTCCCCTGGAAAGTAGGAGGGAGGTACCTGGTGGAAGTGCAGAAGATAGCCTTCTCGGACTATGTGAAGCACCCAGGTATCTGAAGTGATGTTGGTCCACCTGTGGGCAAAGTGGACCAGCCGGCCTCCTGTGCTGAGAGAAACCAGCTGAGGGGGAAAGGCTATGCTGATGAAGTCAAAACCCCCCACCCTGCTGAGCAGGGGCCGGTGGTGCAGGCTTGGGGGCTTGCTGCCTACGGGACCCATTACCCCGTCCCTTGGCCTGCTGACCCTGTAGGGGAGCTGCTGAGGCCTGATAATGAGGGTAGTGTTTATAGGCAGCTGCCTTCCTCAGATAAAAGGGCTTTTTCCCCGAGCCCTTCTTCTTCTGAGAAGGGGCAGAGGTCTTCCTTGAGAGCAGAGTCCTGGTGAGAGTCTCGGTCTCGATCTGTGCAGCCTTCTCATCCATGGGCTTGCCAAAGAGGTTCTCACCTCTGCAGGGGACATCGACCAACTTGTCCTGCACCTATGGCTCGAGGTCGGATGACTGAAGCCAAGCCTGTCGGCGGGCACCGATGCCGGCTCCGGCTACTCGAGCCGATGCTTCAAAGCCATCATAGGCTGCTCAAGAGATAAACTTCGAGCACTCCCAAATACCAGTTGACAAGGCTTGGAACCTCTGCAAAGGTTCCTCGGAGAGACCAGCAGAGAACCCGGCTATTTCTTTAGCCAGGTCTCAAAGATACATGCCCATATAGAGCTGGTAGGTCTGGACTCGACAAGCAAGCATAGAGCACTGGAAACACTTCCTACCGAGGGCATCCAGGCTTCGAGCCTCCCGACCGGGAGGCACCGAGGAGTGCATTTTCTGACTTTTAAGTCTATGCATGGCCGATTCCACCACCATGGAATGGTGCGGTAGTTGTGCCTTTTGGAACCCGGGGCTCTTGCGGACTCGATAAATGGAATCGACCCGCTTGCTTAACACCGGCGACGACGCTGGGCTCTCCCACATGCGGAAGAGAAGTCGTTCCAGCATCGGAGGAACCGGTACAGTAAAGGCCTCCTTCGGGGGAGAGTCATACTGGAGGGCATCGAGCTCTTCGGCTCGAGGCTCCTCCTCGGGATCCGCGGGGAAGTCCAAGGCTTTGGCCATATCCCGCACGAAATCCGAGAACCAGGTGTCCTCCGGGGGGGACCGTCTCCGAGGTTCGGACTCGGGGGAGTCCGATGGGACACACAGAGTTCGAAAAGAACCAGGTGACTCTTCGTCCTCGGATTCCCAGGCGGACTCCTCGGAGGAGGAGTCAAGCGGCTCCGGTCGGGCGGGCATCGATGCCGTCCGCCCCGACGCCGAGGGAGTCAGCGTCGACGACCTCGGTCCCGAACGGGAGGCCGAAGGAGACCGTGACCGAGGATCGACTCGAGTCCTCATGGACTCGAGGATCGGCTCGGTCTCCGGTGTCGACTTGGACGTCGACGTCCCGGTGGTCAGGGCAGAAGCACCGGCGAGGCCAGCGATCAATGCCTGCTGCTGGTCCATGAAGGCAGTCAGACTGCTCTCCAAGGCCGTCAACCTGAGTCCGAGCTCAGGAGACCCAGCAGCCCCCAACTCGGGCCCCGACGGCGTCGGGCCCGACATCGGTTCCTTCGGAGGCGAGTCTACGAGGACTACAGCACTTACGTGAGCAGGCGAGTCCATCTCGAGACGAGGATGTTTGGAAGGCCTCTCCAGCTCCAAGGACCCGGGACGGCTATCGGGGCTATGCGACCTGGCCCTCGAGGAACCAGGAGCGTCCACCGACGCCGTCCTCGCGGGTTTCTTCTTCCGATGATGTTCCCGGGTAGGAGAACCCCGCTCAGAGGAACTTCGACGATGCTCAGGACCAGAGTCCCGAGACGTCGAAGCCTCTGACGAGGTCCGGGCCCGGCCGGAGTCAGAGAAGATACGTTCCCACTGATGCTGCCGACTCCTCAATGCTTTTGAGGACATCTTGCCACACGGACCACAGATCATCGGGTCATGATCGGGTCCGAGGCAGCGGAGGCAGCAGTCGTGTGTGTCGGTAAGAGACATGAGTTTCTTACACCGATCACACTTCTTAAACCCGCTGGCAGCCATCGGGGGAAAAAGGGCCCCTGCGAGATCAAAAGACAGGGCTGCCAGTGAAAAAGAAAAAAAGGCGCGAAATCTGTCACGAAGGACAAAAAAACGAAAAATAAAGAACGGACTCGCAACCGGCGTCGCGAATCCGGGCGGGAAAAGAACCGGCGTCGAACTGAGAAAAAAGACAATAAAATCAACTTTTCTAGCAGGGAATTACAAACAACGTCTGTAGGGCTCCGCGGAAAAAAGAAGACTGAGCAAGATGGCACCCTTGGGCGGGAAAGGGACCGCGCATGCGCGCTGCAATTCCCAAAGGCTTTCTTTGAAAGCTGGGGAAAAGTGCTCCGCGAGGGAGGGCTCCGTCGGCGCCGACGTCACCCATATGTGAGGACTGACTTCCTGCTTGGTCCTGGAGAATGCTCTGAGATCTAAGATGTTGATATGTAGAGAGGTCTCCTGTGGGGACCAAATGCCCTGGGTGGAGAGGTCGTGAAGATGAGCTCCCCAACCCTTTGGAGAGGCATCTGTTGTAAGGGTTGCTTGGGGTAACAACTGTTGAAAGGGGGACCCCTGCAACAGATTTTGAGTGGACGTCCACCACTGGAGAGACCAAAAGAGGCGCCCGGAGGTTGCTATTTTGTCTGACAGACCCCCTGATGCCTGGGTCCATTGGGTGGACAAAGTCCATTGAGCTGCCCTCAATTCAATGTACAAAGTATTCTAATCACTATTTCCTGTGTTATGTGAATCATTGCTCAATCAAAATGTATATTTTAAAAATCACTGTATTGTACGATACATTATGATTCTGTAAAGTAAACCGCTGCTGATCGTAGGAAGCAGCGGTATACAAATGTTTACTAAATAAATAAATGTGAAGGCGAGCATAAGGGACCACATGCACAGTTGATGCCATGTGGCCTAGCAGTTGTAACATCTCTCGAGCAGTTAAATGGGTTTTTAACTGAATCTGGGATGCTAACTGCACTAAGCGTAGGCAACGGGCCTGGGGAAGATAGGCCCTTGCAGTTATGGTATCCAGCAAGGCCCCTATGAACTCTAGAGACTGAGTAGGGGTGAGTTGGGACTTTGGAATGTTTATCACCAGTCCCAGACACTGTAGAACACGCATTGTGCAGGTTAGGGAAGTCTGGGCCTCTGACTGGGATGGAGCTCGGATGAGCCAGTCGTCCAGATATGGGAATATGAATATTCCTAGAGTGCGTAGGAAAGCAGCTACTACTGCCATGCATTTCGTGAACACTCTTGGAGCAGAGGCCAGACCAAAAGGAAGTACCCTGTATTGGTAGTGCTTCCCTTGATAAAGGAACCGAAGGAACCTTCTGTGTGTTGGATGGATGAGTATATGGGTGTACGCATCCTTGAGATCTAGAGAACAAAGCCAATCCTGACTCTGAAGGTATGGAAGGAGAGTATCTAGAGAAATCATCTTGAATTTCTCCTTGCATAGAAACTTGTTCAATTCTCTGAGATCTAATATGGGTCTGTAGCCCCGTTTTCTTTGGGATAAGAAAGTAGGGGGAGTAGAATCCTGAGCCCTGTTGAAGAAGGGGTACTTCTTCTATTGCCCCTTGGGCAAGAAAGGTAGTAATCTCTTGACCCAGAAGGTCGAGGAGAGATGTCTGAGAATTGAACTGTCTCACCATGGTGTGAGGAGGAAGGTTTGAGAAATGAAGTTTGTACCCTTCCCTTATGATGGAGAGGGTCCATTGCTCTGCTGTGATTTGTTCCCATCTGGGAGCAAAGTAAGCTAACCTTCCTGGAATGGTGAGAGGTTCTGGTTCTGCTAGAGCCAGAAAGGCTAAGTTCTCTAGATACAAGTCAAAGGCCCTGAGGAGGCTGAGGCTGAGGCTGTTGGCTACAGGAGTCCTTGCAGCCTTAGGCTTGGCCTGTTTAGGTTGTTGACGCTTTGCAGCAAAACGACCTGCAGAAGATGTCTGTTGACCATAAACAGGATAATATCTTCCCTTCTTGGGAAAATATGGCTTTTTGAACAACTTCTTCTTGACAGGATTAGAGGTAGACTTTGAAAGCCTGTCCAAAGCAGAATTTTCTGCATCCATCTGTGTGGCCTTTGCCTGCCAATCCTTGCCAAAAAGGTTTTCACCTGTACAAGGAAGATTTCCCAATCCATCTTGGACCCAAGGTTCCAGATCAGAAGCTTGTAACCAAGCAAATCTGCGTGCACCTATGGCAATAGCCGAAGCTCTGCTGGCACCCTCAAAAGAGTCAAAGGCTGCACGGTTGGAAAATTTGGAAACATCTTGGGCATGCTTAATCCAAGTGAGAAAACTCTTCCCTCTTATCTTCTGGAAGAAAAGGGAGGAAAGTTTGCAGATGATCTGTAACTTCTTTTAGAAACATCCCCATATAGAGACTATAGGAGTTGATTCTGGCAACAAGCATACTGGCTTGAAAGATCTTTCTGCCAAAAGCATCTAAGGTTCTACATTCTCTCCCCGGAGGAGTAGAGGAGTGCCTTTTTGCACTAACGTTTTCATGGCAGACTCCACCACAATAGAGTGGTGAGGAAGCTGAGTCTTATGAAACCCAGGACAAGGAGGGACACGGTACATGGTGTCCAACCTACGAGAATGAGAAGAGATAGTGAGAAGGGTCTCCCATATGCCCAACATGTGATCATAAAGGATCTCATGAACTGGCAAAGTGGCTGCCTCTTTAGGAGCCTTGGGATATTGCAAAATATCCAACTTTTTGGCTCTAGGCTCTGACTCAGGGGCCACCGAGATAGAGAGCCCCTTGGCCACTTCTCTTATAAAGTCCTGAAAAGACAAGTCCTCTGGAGGAGACATTCTTCTTTTTGGAGAAGGCGGCTCTTGAGGAAGGAGTACCGATGATTCGACAGAAGCCTCCGATGCATCAGAGTCTTCGGAGGAATCGAAGTATCGCCTGTCTGGATGCTCCTGAAGGGCCCGATACGCGTACCGAGTGGTATCGACATCGGGAGTGATCGGTACCGATTCGGTACCGATGGGCATCATCGGACAGGGTACCGGTGTAGTCGACACCGAAGCCGATGTCGATGCAACCGGTACCGGCACCAGAACCGGAACCGAAATCGGTGCCGGTGCCTGTTGCGGTACCAGCGGCGTCGCAGCTCGAATGAATGCCGTAATGGCCTGCTGCATGGTCAGAATATTCTGATCCATCGACGCCATCAATGTCTGGAAGTCGGTACCAGCAGATTCCACCGGTATCCCAGAACATTGTAACAGGTGATCGGTCGAGGCCGTGCCATCGATGTCAACCTGTGACCCCATAGGAGGAGCTTTGGAAGCCGGAGCTTCCCGCCGGGGTACATTTGCCGGTGCAGGATCCTCGAGGGCAAGCCCGGAGGCATCTCGATGCTTAGAGGGAGATCTACCCTTCGAGGACCGGCTGGATTTATGTTTGGTTACCTGAGATCCATAGGAGGAAGAAGCAGCCCTGGACGACGTCGATGCCACCAAAGCTGCATCAGAGGGAAACAGGGTATTGAGCTTAGCTGCTCGGTTCTGTAAACCTCTCTTAGACATCAAGGAGCAGGACGCACAATCCGTGATGGAATGGTCAGGACCCAAACATTTAAGACACCAGTCATGGGTGTCGGTAACGGAAATGGTACCGCTGCACTTAGTGCATTTTTTAAACCCGGAGGCGGGCTTTTCCATGAGGAAAATTTCCCTTAGGCCTAAGGAGACCAAAAAAATACACTGAAGTGGAACGGTGAGTATATATATATTTATTTATTTTTTTTTTTAAGAAAAGAAAGAAGAGACCGGCGGTACCGGTCCGATGTCGAAGGCGGCAGACGCGCGACCAAAGAAATAAAATAAAACAAAGAATTTCTTCAGCAGTGACAGGAACATGACCTGCTGGTTCCACGGAAAAGAAGAATTGGAGAGAGGCAGGAAAGGCAGGAAGGCAGCACGCAGGAGCTGTGGGATGCTCCCAAAAGCTTTCCTTTTTTGGGACGCTGGGGAGCGTTCCTGCGCAGGCTCCGTCGGTACTGACGTACCATATGTGAAGACTCATTCCTACTTGTTCCTGGAGATGGGGTGTTTCGCCCACCGATTCTGGTTTTGTATCCGCATTCAGGGGTTCTGGTTGGCGGTGGGTCGGTTGCTGGGGAGGTGGCTGGAGGTGGCTGCAGACCAGTGTGGAGATGACCCCTGAATGGTGCCTTTTTGGATCTTATGAAGGAGTGCAACCCCTTTGGGAGAGTGGGCGCAAGCTGTGTGCAAAAGGATTTGTTATTGTGAAACTGTGCATTCTGCGGAGTTGGCTGAAAGATACTGCGCCTGCAGTGGGGGAGTGGGAGAGGGCTATGAGAGATTTGATGGAGATGGAGCAGCGTACTGCCCGGCTGCTAGCAGGAGGGGCGTGGGAGCGGTTTATCATTGTGTGGGGGCCCCTGAGAGATGTAGCCCCCTAGGATGAAGGAGGGAGAAGGGTGAGAGTAATGATCGAATTGGTATAGACTGGGGAGGGAAGGAGGGGGTGGTAGATGGGTGGGGGGGGTAAGGGAGGGAGGTGGGCAGTGGGTGGGGGGGGGTAAGGGAGGGAGGTGGGCAGTGGGGTTCGATCGTAGGCTGTGTGGAGGTACTAAGCGGCATATTTCTTACGTATACTGTGGATAAGAGTGGGGAGGGAATTAGAGGGGAAGGTATTGCGCTGTTTTGTTCTGTTTTGGATTGCTGTTGTGGTCTTGTTGTATGTTTGTTTATGATGTCCATAATAATAAAAATGATTTAACTAAAGTAAGCAGGGGGGGGTATTGGAATCTGGGAAATGACTTGAAACATTTTACTTGGAAATATATGCATTGTATGAAGTAATATAGTGTTTACAATGTTAATTGGAAAGAACAATAAAAATGATATTCCATAAACCATGCTGGCAGCTTTTTGGACTTTCTTCCACTTTTCTTAAAGAGTGGAATACAGCTGGTCTGGGCTTCCAAGGTAGTATTTTTCAACAACACCCAAGCTTGATGTAAGTCTTTAACCTTTGCAACTGCTCCTTTTAGTTTTTTCTTAACTATTTTCCTCATCTTATCATAGTCTCCCTTTCGAAAGTTAAAAAGTAGTCCTGTGGATTTCCTTACTATCTCTCCTCCACTAATTAAATCAAAGGCGATCATGCTATGATCACTATTGCCAAGCGGCCTCAACACCCTTATCTCTTGCACTAGATCTGGTGTTCCACTAAGGACTAGGTCTAATATGGCTTCCCCTCTGGTCGGTTCATGAACCAGCTGTTCCAAGAAGCAGTCATTTATGTCATCTAGGAACTTTATCTCCCTAGCATGTCCTGCCGTGACACTGACCCAGTCGATACTGGGGTAATTGAAATCACCCATTATTATTACTGCACTGTAACTTTTGTTTTCTTCCTTGATTTCTTTGAGCATTTCATCATCCATTTGTTCATTCTGGCCAGGCGGTCGATAGTACACCCCCCACTACCATCGCCTTCCCCTTTTTACATGGAATTTCAATCCATAGAGATTCTACAGCAAATTTTGTTTCCTGCAAAACTTTAATCCTTTCTGACTCAATGCCCTCTCTAACATAGAGCGCAACTCCTCCACCAATTTGATCAGCTCTGTCATTACGATATAGTTTGTACCCAGGTATCAGTGTCCCACTGGTTGTCCTCCTTCCACCATGTCTCTGATATTCCAATCATGTCTAACCTCTCATTTAGTGCTATATATTCTAACTCTCCCATCTTATTTTTTAGACTTCTAGCATTTGCATGCTAGACAGATGATCACCGACCCCAGTTGTTCTAGCCAGCAAATCACCAGGGCTGTATCTGCTGTTGACTTCTCCAAGGAGTCTGATCAAAATCAGCCAGTCATCCAGATTTGGGTAGAGCCAGATACCATGTATGCGCAGGAATGCCACTGCCACCACAATCATCAGGACCTTCAAGGTGATGTGAGATGCCATGGCCAAGCCAAACAGTAGAGCTTGAAACTGGACATGGCAGCCCCAGATACAAAAATAGAAGAACTGCTGTGCTGCTCCCAGATGTGAATATGGAAGTACACTTCAGAAAGGTCCAATGAGGAAAGAACTTCCCTTGCTGGAGTGATGCAATGACCAATCTGATAATCTTCAGGAGGAAGTGAAGCATTAACAGATTGGCCCTGACTGCTTTCAGGTACAGAATGGGTCAGAAGAATCCTCCTTTAAGTAGTATGAAATAGATGGAATAATGCTCCTGGCCTCGCTCTGCAGAAGGCATGGGTACAACAGCCTGCAACTACAGGAGGTACTGCAGAGTATCCTCGCTCACCAGCCAGTTTGACAGGGAGCTGCAGGGAAACTCCACAAAGGCATCCTCAGAAGGCTCTGCAAACTCCAGTGTGAACCTCTGACTTTGGACCTTGAGGGCCCATTAGTATGACTTGCTATGAGACCATTCTGAATAAAAATAGCCTGAGTCAACCCGAACCAGCTGTACCTCAGAAGGGACCCATTTGATCGCACTGCAGGGGCTTACTGGCTCTGAAGGAAGCCATTGCTGATTCTCAAGAATGCTGAAAGGATTGACACTTCCTGGGTTTAGACCCATAAGAGGAATAGGCCAAGCCTGAACTCTTTCCAGCCCGAGGCTGACCCTATGCTCTATGGAGAGCCCTACATGAGGTACTCCAGAGCCCTCTAGGCCTAACCACTGGGAGCCTCTGAGGGAAAACATCTCAAACATCTTTCAAAAACCTCTCCAGGTTCTCCCCAGAAAGAAAATTTGTCCTTAAAAGGGGAGCATGCTCAGCTGAAACTTGAAGGCAATATCAGTCTACCAAGTCTGGACCCAAAGCCACCATCTGGCTGCTGCTACTACTACTACTACTACCACCACCACCATGGATATGGAGAGAAATCTTATCAAGTTGAACAGTGCATCTACCACAAACTCCACACTCTAATTTCACAACCTCTGGGCTATCTGGCAACTGCTAGAGCCAGCATAAGATAACTCAGGCCATTAAGTCCACAATAAAACTGCTTGAGTGACCAAAGCTAAAGCTGTAAAAGTAATTTTAGAGGAGGACTTTCACTTTATCAGCACAGCACCCCATTCCAACAGTATGGTCCTGCACTTTGTCCAGAGCATCCACTTCAGGGAGCCCAAAAATCTGCTCGATCCCACCCTGGGGTACAGGATATAGCCAGGCCAGGGACTTAGGACCCCTTAAGCTAAGTTCCGATGTCTCCTACTGAGAGACCATGAGCTTATGCACAGGCTCAGAGAAGGGAGAAAAAGCTGGAAAAATGCCACAAACCCTCCAGAATAGTATCCACTTGCAAAATCACCACCAAGGTAGGCTCTGAAATGCACAATGTCACCATAACATCCTGAACAAACATGGAAAGATCCTTCCTGTGAAACAGGCTGATCACTGATGGATCCTCATGTTCCACCAGGGTGAAGCTCCCCCATCTGCATTAACTCCATTTCAACCAAGCACAATAGAGCTCCCAGATGAATGGATAGGCAAAAAAGCAGGACAGGAGTGCTTAACATCCTTGCTGTCAGCGGGAAAGGTGCCAGAGGACCCCAAAATCCTATAGAGAAGATCAGGGCCTTGGACCTTTGTGAATGGGGCTGCTATGCAAGTAACAAAGACTGAAAACAGCCCATAAGCTGTTTCAGGAGCTGCTGCTGCTCAAAGCTGGCCAAGAACTGGTCTTGGGTCATAGACGAACCCAGAAGGACCTGCCAGTTTGAGCCCACAGCTTCACCATACTCCTCCAGAGACCATGCAGTCATCCAACACTGCCACTGTTCCCACAAGTGGGAAAACCATGGAAGATGCAGCAGAGGTAGAAAGATCAGCTCTGTCCCCCCCCCCCCATGGGGGTTCCAACATTGCTAAAAACTGGCCCCTTAAGGTTTCCCCATCGTACTTAAGACAAAAGGAGCCAGCCGCAATGCTCACCAAATAGGAGCTGCTGAAAGCACAGTGCCATACACCTGCATCACAGCAGAGCTCCACATGGTCAAAAGAAAAAAAAAAAAAAGACACAAATCTGCTGCAAAAAATGAATAAGGGAATCCCAACACCTGTCAAGCCAGCCAGCGAAATCTGAGAAGGGCTGCCCCAGCAGGACAAGGAGGTACAGTGGTGTGCAAAAGTCTGGAATCACTTGTGAGTTTTGTGTTTTTCATACTTTCTAACCTTTTTTTTTAAAATTTTGCGTTAACCCAGCATATTCATCTTTCTACCACGTTAAAAGGGATACATTTGGCTATTAGAGTTGACTTTTTTGCATTCCTTGCTTCCAATTTAAATAATTTACAGACACTGGGAGATAGCTACTGCGAATTTTGTGGATCCTGCGTCAAAACTGGATTGAGATTATCCAATATGCACACGTTATTTCTGACCAATCAGGAGGCTGATTTCACTAACCAATTACAATGCAGATATCTAGCCAACAGTGCAGCTATAAAAACGCGCAGAATTTCTGAATTTCATACACTTTCTGGATCGACCATGAAGATGACTCGGTGAAATAAGTGGTGACCCGGTGAAAAGCGGGATATAAATGCAGCTAAATAAATAAATAAATAAAATAAATAAAATGACTCGGATCCTGACGTTGGAGGAGCGTGTTCGTGTGTCCTTTATGAGCGAGAAAGGATTTTCAAGCCGTCAGATAGCCAGGAAAGTTGGCTGCAGTCAGAGCGTTGTTGTTAAGATTGTACAGAAGAAGAAAGAAATGGGTTCAGTGGTGGACAAGTCTTGTTCAGGTCGTCCACATGCATCAACATCACGCCAGGACCGCGCACTATGACGCACTTCACTGACTAATCGCAAGTTGACCTCTCCTCAGCTACTTTGAGAGTGGTCAGACAAGAGTGAGGTCAGTGTCAGCTCATCAACAGTTCATCGCCGATGCCTGCAGTTTGGTCTCCGGGGCTGCAAAGCACAGAATAAGCCACTGATGACTGACATACAAAGGCGCAACCGGATCGTGTGGACGAGAAAGCACTCAACCTGGTCGACTGAAATGTGGGAAAAGGTGCTATTCAGCGATGAAAGCACCTTCTGCCTGTTTGGTAACCAGGCCCACACCTATGTGAGAAGATTTCCTGGAGAGGAATTCAAGCCCAAGTGTCTCAACCTAACTGTGAAGCATCCTTTGAAGGTCATGGTCTGGGACTGCATGGCTGCTAGTGGCGTTGAACATCTTCACATCGTCGATGGAATGGTCAACGAGGCCAAGTACATCACCATACTGCAAAAGTGCATGGTGCCTTCAGCACACCAGCTGTTTCCTGGCCAGTTCCTGTTCCAAGATGTCAATGCACCCTGCCATCGCTCCAGAAAGGTGATCAGCTGGAAGCAGCGGAACAACATCAAGTCAATAGACTGGGCTGCCCAGTCTCCAGATCTGAATCCAATCGAGAACCTGTGGCACAAGGTGGCCTTGGAAATATCCAAGAGGCATCCAACATCAAAGCGTGAGCTGACTGAGTCACTCATTGCAGCTTGGAACTGCGTTGTCACCAACGATCACCTTGTCAGACTGCTTCATTCAATGCCGACAAGGTGCAGTCAGGTGATCAAGAACAAAGGGTGGCCCATTAAATACTGAGCCATCACTGACACATAAAAACGGCCTTTTCAAGGCCACATACATTAATTTGAAGGAACCTGGCGTGCGTCCATAATATTTTAAAGCATACTTACAATAACATATCATTGGCCAACGATGTACATTACGCGATTTTCACAGAAAATCTATCAAACTATGGGGAACAAACTCAGAAAATAAGGGCCAAACCAATACTAAAAGTTGGCCCTAATAGCCAAATCTATCACTTATCATGAGATACACAGAAAAAGCCACTGGAAGGAAAAGGAAATTAAGATATAAGGTCACGAAGTTGAAAAAACATCCAATTTACAAGTGATTCCAGACTTTTGCATACCACTGTAACAGTTGCGGAGTGGAGGAGTAGCCTAGTGGTTAGAACACTGGCTTGGTAACCAAGCAACCAGGGTTCGATTCCCACTAGCACTCCTTGTGGCCTTGGGCAAGTCACTTAACCCTCCATTGCCTCGGAAGAAAGGCCTGGCAATCTACTTCCGGTGACATTGCCAAGAAAACCCAGGAGCTTCTGGGTCGCCAGGAGTCAGGACTGACTCGAAGGCACACATTGCATTTTTGTAACAGTTGCACAGGGTTGGGTATGACCAGAGGACTGTGTACTCTGTCCACGCTGCGCTGGAGGTGCAGTCCCTGCGCTCTTTTTATTATCTGAGGAAATGCTCTGGAGGCAATTTCTCCAAATAGGCTACGTATTGCACCTATCATGACATTAATGTACCTCACTCGTAGGCCAGAGATATGGCGTATTATCTTGCATTTCGTCAGCACTTTCTTTGGTGCAGGAAAGAAGAAATTAAGCTTTTGCAGGAGCTCAAGTAACTGTTGTATGGAAAGTCTGGAATCCTCCAGGGAATACTGCCTCTCTTTATTAGCTGAACTGCAGTCCCTTGGGGCAAATGGCTATTTAAAGTCATTGTTCCTGAAGGTAGATAGATCATTCAAAGATTCTAGTCTGCACAGGAATTCATCTGTTCCACATAAAGGATGATTTCTTCTGACCAGTTTCTCAAAGTCTGTCAGCTCCAGGAGTCCACAGAGACTCAGAATGCCTGTGTTGTATAGTTGACGTTGAATGTAAACCGCACTGATCTGAAAAGCGCAGTATAGAAGAACTGTTAAATAAATAAATAAATTAAATATTTAAGCGGTCTCCTCTTGCTCATGGGGACATTCTTGCACAACATTTGCGGACCTTTAGGCTATGTTCAGGATCCAAACATAAAAGACATTTAGAATATGAATCAAATTTTTTGATTTTTTGTCCAAATTTGGAACACTGACGAAAACTCATTTTGGCGCAGAAATGAAATAGGGGAAAACAAAAGAAAATAGTGCAAAAATAATTTAATAGTGTGAGTTTCGTTTCACGTCCGTTTAGCAGAGCAGACAAAACAAAACAAAAAACTGGTTGAGAGGACTGCTGTGGGATGAAAGAGCCACACATGCTCAGAACTTTACACTAAAGTTCTGAAATGAGGGAGAGCCGTTTTGCTCAGAACCTTCAGATGTGTGCCTTAATCCTGCTTGTCGACAGAAAAATAAGACCAGACCACTGTAAGAAGATTTTCACAACTTCACTATATAATTTTGATCAAGGTGAGACGGGTCAATTGATTTTCCTTTATATGCCCTGAAAACATAATGGATCACATTCTATAAAAGTTGTTCTTGAGCTCGAAACAAAAATCAGAGCTCAGAATAGTCTCTTCAGACAGGTTTATCACTTGTTCTTTAGATTTTTCAAAAAAAAGCTATAAATAACTTTACAATTCAGAAACTGGAAAATTCCAAGAGTAACAACTCAAAACAGCTTAAATACATTTGAAACTTCTATAGGTAAGATTTTAAAAACAAAACAAAAACACACACACACACAGAAGTGGCGTTCAGGCCCAAGATGGAGAAATTAGGCCTTACCTGCTAATTGTCTTTCCTAGCGTTCTCTCCAGGCCAGTTCAGGAACCGTGGGGTAGTCAACCTCCTCCAGCAGCTGAGGACTAAATTTCAAAGTCTTGCTGACAGCCTATCTGGCTCCCTCTGGTGTCAGAAACTCAGTCCCCTATTGTCCAAGCAGTTTCGAATTAACATTTCCATGCAATCAACTCCTGAACTAACCAAAAACAACACCTACAGCCTCCTATGGGCCTCTTCTCGCACCCTGTATGCAGTGTTGGATTTTCGCCACCACTTATTGTAATTTGGTGTTTTGTTTTGTTTTCTAAACCTAGCAGCTAGTAGTCCATTTCTCCCCCCCCCCCCCCATCTGAAAAGGGAACTCCAACTGCAGCCACTCTGAAAGGAACCACCTACCGAAACTCTCCCCTCTCTTGACCACTAGATTCCCCAGGGCCCTTCAAACTATGCCTAAACTCCTGAAAAGTATGACTTCTTGCTAAGGAAGGAACTCTCGCAGATCCAATAGGGTGGGACCTGGACTGGCCCGGAGAGAACTCAAGGAAAGACAATTAGCAGGTAAGGCCTAATTTCTCCTTCCTCTTCGTCTCTCCGGGCCAGTCCAGGAACCGTAGGGAAGTACCAAAGCAGTTCCTAAAGATGGGAGGGACCTGCGAGCCCCCCCTATTAAGGCCGAGGCCCCAACCTTCGCGTCTCCCCATGCCTGCACATCCAAACGATAGTGTCCAGTAAAGGTATGCAGAGACGACCAGGTCGCAGCCTGACAGATATCCACGGGAGGCACCAACGCGAACTCCGCCCAAGAAGTCGCTTGTGCTCTAGTGGAATGAGCTCTGAGTCCATGCGGAGGCAATTTGTCCTTCGCCTCATAAGCTGCACTGACCGCCCGCTTTACCCACCAGGTAATAGATGCTTTTGAAGCAATCTCCCCCTTCGAGGCCCCCCAAAAACCACAAATAACCTGTCCGACTTTCTAAAAAATCTCAGTCCTACAAAGGTATCAACGCAGCACTCTACCCAGATCCAACTTTCGAAGAGCCTGACCCACATCACTGCCCTCGGTATGCGGAAAGGTTGGAAGCAAAAACGGACTGATTCAGATGAAAACTGGATACCACCTTAGGTAGAAACGACGGCACTGGTCGGTCGAAGCACTACCTTCTCCTTTGTAAATTGAAGATAAGGGGCCCGACACGAGGGTGCCTGAAGATCCGAAACTCTCCTAGTCGAACACAAGGCGACGAGGAAAGCTGTCTTCCAAGAAAGCTCTCTCAGACTCACCGCAGACGCTGGCTCAAAGGGCGGTTGCGTTAAGGCATTCAACACTAAATTTAAATCCCACGCCAGGACCACCAATATTAGAGGAGGTCGAATAAGCTTAGTAGCTTTAAGAAAACGTTGTATATCTGGGTGAGCTGACAACCCGCTCACTAACACTTTTCTTCTATAACACGCCAAGGCAGCCAAATGAACCTTGAGAGTGCTGAGTGCCAAGCCCTTTTCTAGCCCCCTTTGCAGGAAAGCCAAAATAACCGGTAAGGATGCGGAAAACGGCCTAACGTTACATTCTCCACACCAGCCTACAAAAATGCGCCAGACACGGATATACACCAGCGAAGTAGATCGCTTTCTAGACTTCAATAAGGTAGCAATTACCGCCAGCGAGTACCCCCGGTGCCGGAGCCGTTCCCTCTCAACAGCCAAGCCGTAAGCAAGAACCGATCCACCTGTGGCATCAACACCGGACCCTGATTCAATAGATTGACTCGACTGGGGAGCCTCCATGGTTGATCGACAAGCAGCCTGACCAAATCTGCATACCACGGCCGTCTGGGCCAATCTGGAGCAATGAGAATCACGTCCCCCTCGTGCCTCGCAATTCTCCGTATCACCCCGCCGATCAAAGGCCATGGGGAGGGGAACACATACAGCAGCTCTCCTCTCGGCTATTGCTGAACTAGACTGTCGAGGCCTTCCGACATATGTACTCTGTATCTGCTGTAGAAGCGAGCTGCTTTGGTGTTCGAGGGTAGCCATGAGGTCCATGACTGGCTGCCCCGAACGAAGCGTGATGTCATGAAAAACCGCTGTGTTTAGTTCCCACTCTCTGGGATCTAGGACATTCCGACTGAGATAGTCAGCCTGCACGTTGTCCCTTCCGGCAACATGCGCCGCCGAGATGGCCAGAAGATGGGCTTCTGCCCACTGCATCAAACTCTGACTCTCTTCCAACAGGGTCGCACAGCCCGTGCCTCCTTGTCTGTTGATATAAGAGACCGTCACCGCATTGTCCGAGAAAACGCGAACTGCTCTCCCTCAGACCAGACTGATGAACTCCTGAAGTGCCAAGCTGACCGCTCTCATTTCTAGGCGATTGATTGACCAACCGCTCTCCTCCGTGGACCAGATCCCCTGCGTCATGTGCGACAAACAATGCGCCCTCCAGCCCGAAAGACTGGCGTCCGTAGTAACCAGCAACCACTCCGGCTCCAAAAGCGAAACTCCCACGTGAACCCAATGGGGATCCAACCACCATTGCAGACTGACCCGCACATCCTCTGGGCATTCTAGTCTCTGGGCCAGGGAGTGATGCTGCGGGGACCACCTGGACAGCAGTGCCATATGGGCTCTGGCCCATGGCACAAAATCTAAGGCCGCCGCCATGGTTCCCAGCAGTTGCAGGTATCTCCATGCTGTGGGTGCCCACAGGTGCAAAAAGGTCTTCACCTGTTTCCAAAGCTTCTGTACCCTGTCGTTGGGCAGGAAAACAGAACCTTGTTCGGTATCAAACAAGGCTCCAAGATAAGTCAGCTGCCTCATAGGACGTAGCTGACTCTTGGACTGGTTTATTACACCCAACCGAGCTGTTCCAAAAACTGAACCACCCGCTTGGTTGCCGTGGCCGACTCAGTCTGAGACCCTGCCTGTATCAATCGTAAGGATGTACCTGAATCCCCTCTTTCCGCAAGGTTGCCATAACCACCACCATCACCTTTGTGAATGTACGCAGGGCCGTAGCCAGACCAAACAGCAACGCTCTGAAGTGGAAGTGGCCCATGGGCACGGCAAACCTTAGGAATTTGATGCTCCGGCCTGGTCGGGGCGTGAAGATATGCCTCCGTCAAATCTATGGAGGACAGAAATTCCCTGGGCTTCACCACCTGAATAACGGACCTTAGGGTCTCAATACGGAAATGCAGTACCCTCAAACATCAGTTTACATGCTTGAGATCCAGAATGGGGCAAAAAGACCCCTCCTTCTTGGGGGCTACGAAATAAATCGAGTATCGACCTAATCCGTACTGGTCTTTGGGGACAGGTACCACCCGCTTGTAACCGAAGCAAGCGTTGAAGCGTATTGTTTACTGCCTTCTTTTCCCCTATGGATCTGCAAGGAGACCTTAGAAAGGCCTCCGGTAGAGGATGAGCAAATTCTAGCGCGTAGCCCTCGCGGATGATTTCCAGGACCCATTGGTCCGTTGTAATGTTGGCCCAGACGGAAAGAAACTTCTGCAATCGTCCTCCCACAGGGGCCTCCACCTGAGCCGGCCGCCCTTCATTGGGGTTTCTTGGGGGCGTTCTGCTGGAAACTAAAATATCCCCTGCCGAACCCATGCGCTCCTCGAAAGGACTGCCCCTGAGCCACAAAGTGGCCTCTCTGATAAGGCGCAAACTGAGAACCCCGGAACCTACGTAGGTCCCTACCTTGCCCTCTTGCTAGAGGCCGGGGTCGAGCTCCTCTCGGGCAATCATCCAGGAGGCGACCCCCCTTGGAATCCCCCAAATCCTTAACTATCTTTGAGGGCCTCCCCAAAGAGCAGCTTACCCTTGTACGGGAGCTTGCTGAGTCGAGCTTTAGAGGATGCGTCCACTGCCCAATTCCATAGCCAGAGGAATCTCCTCGCCGCATTCACCGACGCCATAGACTTCGCCGAAATCCTGACCAAGTCATAAAAAGCATCTGCTAAATACGCCGCTGCTGATTCTAGCCTTGCTCCTTCCGAGAACGTGCCAGCATCCTTGTCAGCAACTAAGTCACCCTGCAGCCATCGAATAGAAGCTCGAGATACATAAGCTCCACAAATGGAGGGCTGGAGCGACAGCGCACTTGAATCGAATGCTTGCTTAAGCAGCGCCTCCAACTTACGGTCTTGCAGATCTTTCAGGGCAGCACCGCCTTCCACTAGAATGGTAGTCTTCTTTGTCACTGCTGCCACCAGCGCATCGACCTTGGGCATTCGCAGTAAGTCCTTGTCTTCCTGAGGAACTGGGTAAAGCCGCCCAATAGCCCGGCCACCCCTCAGAGAAGCCTCCGGACACTCCCATTATGAATCAATCATCTGTCTAATAACCCTATGAACCGGGAAACAATGCTGCTCTGGTTTAAAGCCTTGGAGTAAAGGATCCTCTAACGGTTCCTCCTGTACTACTGGTAAAGAAATGTTTAGAGCCCCTAGGGACTGTGCAATAAGAGCCCCGAGCTCTTCTTTGCGAAAAAACCTAAAGACAATAGGGTCCTCGCCCGGTACCAGCTCACCTTCCTCTAACTCACCGAGTGCCCAGGAATCCAATGCCCCTTCCGAGAGAACTTCTCCCTCTTCCGTTTCCTGAGGCGCAGAGCTCTGCACCCCGAAAGCTTCGGAGCCCAAGTCTGTCCTCAATCTTAGCAAAGGGATCTTCCCCCGGATCCTGCAATAAGGCTTCCCCCTGAGGTGCACCCACCATGCTTGGTGAAGCAGACTTTCCCAGGCACTGCTCTAGTTTGAAAACACTGATTCCAAGCCACCCTGCAAATCAGGAGAGGAACCCTGCACCGTGGCTACCTCCAGGGAAGTTTTACGTTTTGCAGGCTTGCCTGAAAGCGCGGGAGCAACTGCAGCCCTAGCCAAAATGGCCACCGTTTCCGCCTTCTCCTCCGTTTCAGGAATCACCTCAGATCCATCATCCGACACTGATTTAGTGTCCATCGCGCCCCCGAAGAGCCGCTCCACACAGCTCCCAGTGCGAAAACAGATCCTACAGATGCCGGGACCCGACAGCCCCCGCCGACTCCTGCACTGTGCACAAGCTGCCGATTCGGCCAGCATGCGCCTGAAAAGAACGAAAATCAAATCGCAACGTTTTTCCACAGCCGGGCCCAAACTGCGACGGCGAACTAAAGACCTCCGCTGCCTACCTTGAACAGAGGTTTGCGATGCGCGGACCCTCTTCACTACTGCTGCTCGCGGGTGAATGATAGAAGTCAATGAGGGCAGAGGGCTGCAATCTGGGGCTCCCAGATCCTCTCTCCCCCCCACCGGGGATGACTGTTGGAGCTGTACCTGAGGCAGGCTCTGTCTCTAGTGCCAAACACTGTTTGTTGTTTTGTTTTGTTTTTTATATATAGTCAATACCCCTCTGTTCTGACCCTAGCAACCCAGCTAGGGCCACCTAGCCAGAAAAACCAACACTTTAACAGCACTTTAACAACCTATTCCTCTTCTTCACTCCGGAGCCTGTCAGCCACATCCTATCCAGCTGCTGAGGACTAAAAGACTGAGTCTCTGACACCAGAGGAAGCCAGATAGGCTCTCAGCAAGACTTTGAAATTCAGTCCTCAGCTGCTGGAGGAGGTTGACGACCTCACGGTTCCTGGACTGGCCTGGATAGGCGAAGAGGAAAAAGATGCTGCTACTCCATCATTCAGTCTGAGCTTAAGGAAATGCCTTAAAAGATGTCCTTGTGCTCACATTTGAGGAAGATAGAGACAAAACTTTTTTAATGATCTTACACAGTATTCTGCAGACTCAAAACACAACACATCATAGGAGTATTGTGACACAGAGAAATCACAACAATTAGCAGGTATCCCTTGAGTAATTCCAATCCAGTCCCGCACCTCTGGGTAGTGTACCTCTTCCAGCAGCTTGAAGAGTGAATATGTCATCTTTTTGATGACACCAGTGTACGTATGAAGCTGGCACCGCCTATCAGCCCCAGTACCTATTGACAAAGCAAACTCACAGGAGCAACAAATAAGTATTTAAACATGCAACAAACACTTCTACGCCTAAATAAACTAGTACCCCATCCCTTCCTTAAAGATGAGGCGGCCTACCTGTTGAGCAACCACGCAAGTCCAACCAGCGGGGAGCAAGCGACCGACAGCTCTTCCAGTCCACCCCTCCCCCAAAACATCCTCACTTCTTGGCTCCTCCTGGCCCATTCCTCTACCAAGAGAACCAGCTTTAGGACCAGGGTGTGCACAAATGATCACAGAAAGCACTCAGGGAGGGTTCCGGGATGGGACTGGAGTTTCTCAAGGAACAATTAGCAGGCAAGTCTAATTTCTCTTTGCTTATGAACCCTCCAGTCCAGTCCCGCACCTCTGGGATGTATCAGAGCCGTTAAACTAACGGGAGGAGCCTGCACAACTGGCCTGAGGCACTGCCGATCCGAAATGAGCATTCCCTGTCGCCTGGACATACAGGCGATAATGCTTAGAGAAAGTATGCAGCGAAGACCACGTTGCCGCCCTACACATCTCCACCAGCAGAACTAAACTATACTCTACCCACAAGGCGGCCTGAGCCCTTGTGGAATGCATCCTCAAACCCGCCAGCACTGCTTTACCCTTCAAGATATACGCCGACGCAATTGCCTTCCTGATCCATCTGGAAATGGAGGCTTTAGCTGCTGCCTCACCTTTGCGCAACCCGCCAAACAGAACAAACAGATGGTCCAATCTCCAAAAGGACAATGTCCTTTTCACATACCTTCGCAGGGCTCTTTTAACATCCAGGCGGCGCAGCTGCAGAGTGGCAGGGCCCACATCTGCGCTTGCCAGAGCCGGAAAGGAAATGGCCTGATTTACATGAAATGCTGACACCACCTTGGGCAATAATGAAAGAACTGGGCGCAGGACCACTTTCTCCTTGGAGAAGGAAAGGAATGGCTCCTGACACGACAGGGCCTGAAGCTCCGAAATCCTATGCGCTCAGCAAATCGCTATCAGGAATACTGTTTTCAGAGCCAAATTCTTCAGGGAAGCTCGACTCAACGGCTCAAAGGGTTCCCCAGACAGCGCCAGATTGAGATCCCAAGGCAGTACCACTGCCCTCCTTGGCAGACAGAGGTGGGTCACCGCCCTTAGAAATCTCAGCATGTGAAATTTCCCATATCATCAGGAAATCGCCGCCAGTTGCACCTTCAAGGAACTGGCAGCTAGGCTCTTATCAACATCGGATTGCAAGAACGCCAAGATATCCGGGACAGAGGCAGTGGAAGGGCACACCTGCCTTTCTCTGCACCATGATCCAAAGATGTGCCACACGCGGGTATAAGCCAGGTTCGTAGAACTCCTCCAGGCCTGTAGCAAGGTCACTATCACTGAGCCCGAATATTCTTTCTTCAACCTCACCCTTTCCAGAGTCATGCCTTAAGCGAGAATGGATTCACCTGGGGCATGCAAAGAGGCCACTGTGTCAAGAGGACCATCCGAACTGGAAGCCGCCATGGTCGATCCGCCAGTATCTGAATCAGGTCGGTATATCATGGGCACCTCTGCCAGTCCGGTGCCACCAGAATTACTAATCCACGGTGCGCCTATATTCATTGCACTACCTGGCCTGTGAGTGCCCATAGGGGAAAAACAGAAGACCCTCTTTGGCCCATTGCTGAATTAGAGCATCCAGGCCCTCTGACATCTTTTCTCAACTTCTGCTGAAAAACCAGCAGGCCTTGGCCAACTCTAACGCTGCCAATAGGCTTATGACTGGTGTGCCCCATTGGCAGACCACCTGCTCGAACACGCCCTGATTGAGCTGCCCCTCCCCGGGGTCCATGCACATTCTGATGAGGTAGTCTGCCATCACACTGTCGACTCCCAGTACATGTGCCCCCGATAACACATGGAGACGGGTTTCTGCCAATCCAAGAAGCCTTTCGGCCTCCTCCTCCAGAGTTGCACTGCCCGTGCCTCATGGTCACATTGTCCAAGAGGACTCATACCACCTTCCCCCCTGCAACCATGGCTCGAAACTTTCTTCCTGCAGATCTAGCTCCATATCAAGGTCTTCCCCATCCAGCTTCTCCAACAATAGTGATTGCTGCCACTCCTCTGAGCCTCTAGCCCACTTAGTCACCACTGCCCCTGACTTGTGCTCTTTTGCGCCCAACGCCTTCTTAGCCCCGTGTTCCGGAGCTGAAGAACCGCTGCCAAGCCCTGTTGACATAGCAAAATGCCTTATGCAAAAGACAGACACTCTGGTGAGAACTCCCCTGGGAGCCCTATTGCTCCCTGGGCTTGAGGGGTGAATGGTCCAGGCACTGCACAGGGACCGGGGGCCGGATCCATAGAAAGTAACAAGGTGCCCCCCCCCACCTCAAGGGTCTCTTGCGACTGGGAGGGACTCTCCTGTCTCATCTCATATCTTGGCGTTCTTGCAATCCGATGTTGATAAGAGCCTAGCTGCCAGTTCCTTGAAGGTGCAACTGGCGGCGATTTCCTGATATCACGGGAAAGTTCACATGCTGAGATTTCTAAGGGCGGTGACCCACCTCTGTCTGCCAAGGAGAACACTGATCCAATCAGACTCTGACACTTTCTCAGAGTAAAAGTTTACGTTTTTATTATAAGTAATACCAATGGCTGTAAGGAGTACAGCTTCCCTTACAAGCAATATCACAAATTTAATAGGTACAGAGTCTTGGCTAAGAGACAAAAGATGATCATGTCAGGTTACTCACTGACCATAGAAAGGTGGGAAGGATTTCATTTGTCTCCTATCCACTGTCTGTCTTTCTAGTTATACACATTTCTTGTATGCAGGTGCTTCCTGTTTCACAGAACAAAACTGTAGCTACACAAGTTACTCAACACTTTTTCTGCTTATCTCAGATGACAAGATTTCGACTTTCATACTTTGAACATATCATGCGAAGAGAGAGCTCATTAGAGAAAGACATCATGCTTGGCAAGGTAGAAGGTCAACACAAAAGAGGAAGGCCAGCAATGATACAGCAGCTACGGATGCCAGTCTGTCAACAACGAATCGCCTGACTGAAGACCAAACACAATTTAGGACAACTATCCAGAGGGTCGCCATGAGTCAACACAGACTTGACAGCACTCAACATTTCTGCCTCTGACTTTTTTGCCTGATCCTTCTCATTGTCTCAAACTGTCACTTATATCACCTGACCAGGTACAACAGCTCTCTGAAATCTGCTCAGCAAAAGACAATGGCATATTTAGTTAGGCTTTTGCCACAGGTCTGCATCAAGTCATTGTGCACTGACTAAGTTTTGAGCTGTGTAACAAAGGAATGCTTAAGGATGTGGTATAAAGTGGGGTTCACTCCTCCCCCTTGATACCATCACATACCAGGCACTGCAGTCTGGCCAGTATGGTAGGAAGGGCTGCAGGTACACTCCAGGAATGCCCTCAATCTGTACCCGGGTAGGTAGAAAGAACCCTAGCAGAGTGCACCTCCACGGACTCAGGCACGGAGCACTAGAGTACCTGAACTAAAATAAAAAAAAAATAGAAATTACACTTACCTGGTAATTGTTGTTCCTTGAGGAACTCCAGTTCAGTCCTCCACCTCTGGGTAGTGCACCTCCTCCTGCAGCATGGAGACTGGACAAGTCAAATTTGTGACATCACTGGATATTATCCTGCTGGTCTCTCCCATCAGCCCCAGTGAACTATTGACAAAGCAGACTCAAAGGAGCAACAAATATGTATCTAAAGTATTAACTACAACTCTAAAAACTTAACTTTTAACTTTTAAACTAAAATCCCCTAAGATAAAGGGGAAAGGAAGAACCTCCTTCTTGCCCCTGTCTACATCCCCCCCCAGCTCAGAGTAAGACAGACAGAAGGAAGGGAGGAAGACCAAAGGAGGTCGGAGAAAAAAAAATGATAGCATCGTGATCTCCGGCATATCAACAATGTCACACTCTTAGTGACCAGAAACACCCCCCCCCCCCCGCCCCGAAACCGAAAACCCATGCCTGAATTGATCATCCCCGGGCGGGATGGAGGACTGGAGTTCAACAAGGAACAACAATTACCAGGCAAGTGTAATTTCTATTTCCTTATCGTTCCTCCAGTTCAGTCCTCCACCTCTGGGATGTAACAGAGCAGTAATCATTGGGAGGGACCTTTCTACCTGGATCGCAGAACCGCTGACCCGAAACAGGCATCACTCGTCGCCTGCACATCCAGACGATAGTGTTTACTGAAGGTATGGAGGGATGACCACGTCGTCGCTCTGCAAATTTCCGCTAGCGGAACCAAACCAGAAGAGTGAGCCTGCAGCCCCACGGGTACCTTTCATCCACGCAAGAAATATGCTGACACTATTGAAGCTTTGGCTATCACTTCATCTTTACGCAGACCCCCGAAAGAACAAACGATCCGATGTTTGGAAGGCCTCCAACACTTAAGTATTGAGGCAGAGCCCCTTTTTTATGTCTAACCAACGAAGACTGCAAGCTGACGCTTCCTCTTCCGCAGATCGCAAAACTGGGAATGAGACCGACTGATTCAGGTGAAAAGGAGAACTACTTTGGGCAAAATGTACGGAACTGACCGCAAAACCACCTTTTCTCTAGAAACGGACAAGAACGGTTCTTGACAAAGCCAGGCCTGCAAACCCGAAACTCGGCAAGCCGAAGCAATAGCCACTAAGAACCCTATTTAAAATCCAATCCTTGTCCGAAGCCTGATGCAAAGGCTCGAAAGGTTCTCTAGTCAACACCCCCAGGGCAAAATCGAGATCCCCAGAAGGAACCACCATTCTGCGAGAAAGCCGCAGCCGAGACACGGCCCTCAAAAGTCTTACCACTTCGACGTGAGCGCTCAAGGCCAACCCTTGGACCTTTCCCATAGCGAGAAATCGCCGACAGCTGGACCCTTAAGAAGCTAGCTGCTAAGCCCTTATCAAATCCATCCTGCAAAAACCTTAGAAGCATGGACCTGCTGCAGAGCGCACCAGTCCTTGAAGACACACCAAACACGCCCCTACATTAGGGATGTGGACCTCTTCCTGGCCCAAAATAAGGTCGGAAACACCACCCCAGAATAAACTTTCTTTCTTAACGATGTCCTTTCGATGATCAGGCCGTGAGCGAGAATCGACCCACCTAAGACATTCGAAGAGGACCCCAGGCCAACAGATTCACCGTTGCGGGCAATCACCAAAGCTCCCCGTCCAGCAGCCTGACCAGGTCGGCATACCTCAGACGCCTCTGCCAAACTGGCACCAGCAACACCACTCCCCCAATGCGCCTCGATGCGCTGAAACACTCACCCTAGGGGCGCCCCCGGGGGAAAGACCTAGAAAAGGCCGGGCGAAGGCCATGGCTGCATCAAGCATCGATGCTCTCTGACATCCTTTCTCGTCTTCTGCTATAAAAAACGATTCGCTTTGGCTGAATGAAAGGTCGCCATGCGGTTCATGATCGGAGGACCCCACCTGATGCCTAACTGTGCGAACACTTCCGAAAGAAGCTCCCATTCTCCGGCATCCACCCGGACTCCTCTGAGAAAATCTGCCATCACATTGTCTGCTCTTGCAATGTGCGCTGCCAAAATTGCCTGCAGTCGTGACTCCACCAAAGCGAACATAGCCTCTGAGTCCTCTACCATGGTCGTACTGCCTGTGCCCCCCCCCCCTGCCGATATAGGTGAGCCACTGTTGCATAATTACCAGACAGTACACGCACTGCCCGATCCTTCACTTTGGATTCGAATGCTTGAAGCGGAAGAACTACCGCCCTCAGTTCCAAACGGTTGATCAACCAATGGACCTCCTGTTTGCTCCAAACATGTGCGAAAAAAAGTCCTTGCAATGATCTCCCCAGCCTGCGAGACTCAAATCCGACAACCTTGAGAGCCCCTGCGGTGGTTCCAGCGCCATGCCCACTGCAAGATCTCCGGGGACTAGCTACCAGTGAAGGGACCGCCTGACCTGCGCGGGACATGAGAGACGTTTGTTCAGAACATCATTCTGGGGCAATCAGCATCGCAATAAGGGGCTTTGTAAGGGGCGCATACAAGCTGTGGCCCACAGAACTACCTCCAGAGGCGCTGCCATCGTCCCGAGCAGCCGAAGAAAGCCCCAAGTCGATGATGCACAATCCGCCAGACAACTGCATACTAGCTGTTGAAGGGCCTGATCTCTCCGCTCCGGCAAAAACCCTGCTCCCAATTGAGAGTCAAACCATACCCCCAAGTACTCTAGAACCTGAGATGGACTAAGCGACTTTTGGCCACATTGACTACCCAATCGAGAGCCTGAAGAAATTCTACTACTCTTTTCATAACTTGGACACTCTAGGCCCTGGACTCTGGTTGAATCAGCCAATCGATGAGGTAAGGGTGAACTAAGAAAGCTTCTTTCCGCAGAGCCGCCGCAACCACCACCATAACCTTGGTGAAGGTGCGCGGGGCTGTTGCCAAACCGAAGGGCAAGGCTTGAAACTGAAAATGTCCCCACGGGAAGGCGAACCCTAGAAATTTCTGATGTGCTGCCCTTATTGAAATGTGTAAGTATGCTTCTGTAAGAATGAGGGATGCTAAGAACTCCCCTTGACAAACCACCACTATTACCGATTGCAACGGTTCCACTCGAAAGTGAGACACTCTGAGACAGCGAATTACTTCCCCGAGATCTAGAAAGGACAGGGAGGCCCATCTTTCTTTGGAACTACAAAATAAATAGAGTATCACCTGACCTCAAAAAACTCCTGCGGGCCCAGCACAACCGCTCCTAACTGCAAAAGCCGATCCAAAATTTGCCGAATTGCAGACATTCTCCGCTGCCCTTCGCAAGGAGCCAGAACCAACGAATCTAGCACAGGGCGATCAAACTCTAAGGTATACCCTTCGCATATTCCCTCTAACACCCACTGCTCTGTCATTATCCGGACCCAGGCAGGTAGACACTCCCAAAGACTTCCTCCTATTGACTGAAATGCCACCTGGGCCCGCCTCACTTCATTGTTGTTTTCAGGCAGTCGCAGAAGAAGTGGCTGAGAATCCCCTTCCTGCTCTTTGTAAGCCCCAAAACCCTTGAGGTCTGGAAGCAAATATCCCAGGCTGGGGCACTTCCAAACGAGCAGTTACTCACTGTGCAAACCGCTTCCCTTTAATCGGCAGCTGGTTGACAGGTGACCCCGAGAATCCGTCCACTTCTCAATTTCTTAACTAAAGGCCCCGACAAGCGGTTAGCAGAACCACTACACTATTTGCTAAAGATCTACTAAGATCCTGATGGACCTCTGTCATATAAGCAACCCCCGACTCGAGGGCTGTCACATGCGCCAACTGCCTTGCACCCATGGCGAGTAAAATGATTTGCCTTCTTTTTATTTATTTATTAATTTTTTTTTTTTTTATTTTTTTATCTAGTCAGTAACCAAACTAAATAGTTCCTTATTAGACCCTATAGTGCGCCCAGCACCTAGGCTCAACCACAGCCTCCAGCAGATCTTGAGAAAGACCAAAGACTCCAGGGGACACTCCCTTTCTCCCCACAGAGAACCCCCTGACATCCGTCAGTAGGCTCAATGAAAATTCTTTGCCCATACTGAGCGCCTCTGTTGCATAGCCCCGACAGGCCTCAGCAACAGGGACTGTGCCTGTACGCAACCCACACATTAGACAATGTGGGTGCGATGACATTAGAGAAACTGCAGTGGACAGGACCCTTAAAAGTGTCAGTAACCCAAAGTACTACTGTTCTGAGCCCCTCTTTTTTATTATTATTATTGCCCTTTAAGACAGAAAAAAGGGGTTCCAAAGATCTATAAATTGGAATGTAATTAAACTAACTAAACTAAGCACTAAACTAATTATGCAAAGTGCGCCAAAAATTCCTGTTTTCAAAAACCAAACCAGAGCTCAACAACACTTGAGTAACCCCCAACAATGAAAACTAAAGTGAAAACAATAACTTCCGATTATAAATCGCAACCCAGAAAAAAAGGCAGGGGAAAACAACCGGTTGTTTGACCGGGAGGAACCGTGCAGAAAAAGCGCCACGAGGCCACCAGCCGCATTCAAAGACCTGGACCAGCATTACTCTTCATCTCGCTCACCTCAGCCGAGATCGGCCCGACGAAGTCGCTGCGTCGCGATCTAAGCAAGAACCGACCCGTTGAGAAGAAATCAGCACAACTTACCACCGGAGCAGTAGCAGAAAGGCAGAGTGTGAGAGAAAGGCTCCGCTGACGGTTCCTCACTACGCCGAGGTCTGAAACCATCAGACAACCCAGGAGTAGTGCATAGTCTCAGCTTCCCCCTTCGTTCCATCAAAGGAGGGGGGGGGAAGAAGACAGCGAAAGGCAAGCAAACAGAGGGGAAAAACAAAACCCTCCCAACGCTGAAACACCGGCTCAAATCCCAACTGATCCTCTCCGGTTTTTTTTGTTCACATCTTTAATTGTACTGCCTTCCCAAATAAAGTAAAGTATGGGAGAAAATAAAGTCCAAAATTCAACTACTCAGACTAACTACTTTGTCCCCAAAAGAAAAAGGCCGTTTTACAGTCGGCCGCAAAAGCATGGGAGGGGAACCAGCCTACAAATCTCCTCAGCCACCCACACCTGCGGCCCCAGGTCGACAGGAGTCCCACGCTGTGAACAACACAATATTGGGGACTTCTCACAGGCCAGGAGAGCTAGACACTGGCTTACCTCCTGTCGATCATATCCCCGGCAGCTCTACCCGGCAGAGAGCTGAGACCGGGCTGACAGCCGCGCCAGTATGAAAACTGCGTGAAGCTCTGCGATGCCTTGTATCTTCTGCGGCCATCGCCACTGCCTGCCAAAGCAAGAGCAGCCACCGCTGAAGCCCAGCACAGCTCCCCTCCATACAGTCCAGGAGGGGAGAGTGGGCAGAAACGACATGAAATTGCAGGGAAGAGAGAAAGCTGTCCTTTAGAGATTTCCCGTCTCCTCAAAGATTTATTTTTTTTTTTAAAGATACAGGGTCCAAACTAAAATAAACATAAAAGTTCAAGAATAAATCAAAACCAAAACAAGGTATTCTACACTAAGGCTCCTTATCCACTCCTCAGTGAGCCCAGCACCTAGGCTCATTATGTTCTCCTGCTGCATGGAGACTGGACACACACTGGGAGCTGATGGGAGAGACCAGCAGGATATATCCAGTGATGTCACAAATTTGACTTGTCCAGTCTCCATGCTTCAGGAGGTAGTACACTACCCAGAGGTGGAGGACTGAACTGGAGGAACGATAAGGAACAAAACCAATTTACCAAAATCTAATTAACAGAAACTGAAAGGAAACTGGAAATGGCCCCCTAGGAAGAAGCTGCTCTTTCCTGTTTTATTCTCTTCTCTGATGGCTGCCTCTCCCAGGCACCCAAAACACAGCAGGTGTTAAAACGCACGTGGGCCTGAAGTAGAAGAAATCGCGCTTAAACACAGTGGGGAGGAGTTCACGCGCCGCTGCAGGTCCCAAACACGTGGCTGCTCTCCGCTTCCTCATGTTCCGGCGGTTGCTAGAGGTTCCTGCTGTCCTGCCCCCCGCCCTCCACCGCTCTTAACTTGGAGCCTCTTTGCCACATGGCTTTTCTACCTCTCGCGCTCAGCCTTCCTTCCTGGCTTTGGCACCAAGGGGGCGACTCTGAGCTGCCGGCTTTCACTCCTATCAATCCACTGCTGCCCCCGCAGAGGCTCCTCACCCGATAATGGGTACAGGAGCCGCCAGAAGTCTCAGACTGAGAAAGCACAGTTACTTACCTGTAACAGGTGATCTCTGGGAACAGCAGGAATTAGTCTTCACATATGGGTACGTCGGTACCGACGGAGCCTGCACGGGAATGCTCCCCAGCATCCAATAAGAAAGCTTTTGGGAGCATCCCTCGCGCCGACTTCCCGCCTTTCCCACTGCCTCTCCTCAGTTGAGTTTCATAGCTGAGACAGAAGGAGAGAAAGAGGAAAGGAAGATAGATAGATACAACTCCTAGGGGAGGTGGGTGGGTTGTGAAGACTAATTCCTGCTGTTCCCAGAGATCACCTGTTACAGGTAAGTAACTGTGCTATCTCCAGGAACAAGCAGGAATGAGTCTTCACATATGGGGACTCCCTAGCTGAGGGTGCCAGGGGGAGATCCCATAAAATGCGTATCCCTGGAACAGGACGGCATTTCCCACACCTGGATCTCCGGCATCCCATGAGGGATGGGGGGGTAGGAGTTGAACAGAGAAGAGCTGTACAGGAACAGCGAATCTAAAGACTACAGAAAAATGAGTCTTTAGAATGTATGTCAAGTGTCATTAAAGTATTTAATGAACAAGCATAATATAGAGCTTACCTACTGGATTGTAGGAAGTAGAACTGTGATGGAGTGTACTGTAGATGCAGTAGCGGAATCCACAAGGTAACTTCACAGCAGTGAGGATGAAGTTCCAAACCTTGAATGGGCAGGTGAGCCAGGTGTCAACTGGGGTAGGATAAGAACGGCAGGTCTTCTAATAGAAAGCTTTATGGGAAAAAGCTGAAAACTCTTTTAGGTACAGAGTTATTAACATTGAGGACTAAAAGAAGAAGACTGACCGATCTAGACAATTTGCCCAGTCCTGAAGGGAAGAGGGGGTATGGAAAAAAGGCCCCAATTCCCTAGGACAGCGATGGCGAACCTATGGCACGCGTGCCAGCTGTGGCACGCGAAGGCCTTGCAGCTGGCACGCGTGAAGGTCCGCAAAAAAAGAAAAAGCGGGCTCTGGCTGCTGCCGCGGACGCGGCAGCATGCAGTGTCCCGCGGGGCCCCCTCCGCCCGCTAAGCCCCTCTGCAAGGGCTTTCAGATTCGCGAGGGAGACAGCGTCTCCCTCGCGTCTCTGTTAAGCCCGTAGGGGTTAATGGGAAATTTCCCATCAGCCCCTTTAGACGCGAGGGACTGATGGGAAATTTCCCATTAGCCCCTGCGGGCTTAACAAGAGACGCGAGGGAGACGCTGTCTCCCTCGCGAATCTGAAAGCCCTTGCAGAGGGGCTTAGCGGGCGGAGGGGGCCCCGCGGGACACTGCATGCTGCCGCGTCCGCGGCAGCAGCCAGAGCCCTCTTTTTCTTTTTTTAAATTTGCCGGGGGGGGGGGGGGGGTGTTAGGACTGCTAATGGGCTGGGGGGGGGGTTTGGACTGCTAATGGCTGGGGGGGTTAGGACTGCTAATGGGCTAGGAGGGGGGGGGTTAGGACTGCTAATGGGCGAGGGGGGGGGTTAGGACTGCTAATGGGCTAGGGGGGGTTAGGACTGCTAATGGGCTGGGGGGGGGGTTTGGACTGCTAATGGGCTAGGAGGGGGGGGGTTAGGACTGCTAATGGGCTAGGAGGGGGGGGGGGTTAGGACTGCTAATGGGCTAGGGGGGGTTAGGACTGCTAATGGGCTGGGGGGGTTTGGACTGCTAATGGGCTAGGAGGGGGGGGGTTAGGACTGCTAATGGGCTAGGAGGGGGGGGTTAGGACTGCTAATGGGCTGTGGGCTGATGGGGGCTGTCTGGAAATGGGGTGATGGGGGGTTAGGACTGCTAATGGGCAGGGGGGGGGTTAGGACTGCTAATGGGCTGGGGGGGTTTGGACTGCTAATGGGCTGGGGGGGTTAGGACTGCTAATGGGCTGTGGGCTGATGGGGGCTGTCTGGAAATGGGGTGATGGGGGGTTAGGACTGCTAATGGGCTAGAGAGGGGGGGTTAGGACTGCTAATGGGCTAGGGGGGGGTTAGGACTGCTAATGGGCTGGGGGGGTTAGGACTGCTAATGGGCTAGGGGGGGGTTAGGACTGCTAATGGGCGGTGGGGGGGGTTATGACTTCTAAAGTGCGAGGAGGGGGGGTTAGGACTGCTAATGGGCTGGGGGGGGGTTAGGACTGCTAATGGGCTAGGAGGGGGGGGTTAGGACTGCTAATGGGCTGGGGGGGTTAGGACTGCTAATGGGCTAGGAGGGGGGTTAGGACTGCTAATGGGCTAGGGGGTTAGGACTGCTAATGGGCTGTGGGCTGATGGGGGCTGTCTGGAAATGGTGGGGTGATGGGGGTTAGGACTGGTAATGGGCTATGGGGGGGGGGTTAGGACTGCTAATGGGCTAGAGAGGGGGGGTTAGGACTGCTAATGGGCTAGGGGGGGGTTAGGACTGCTAATGGGCTGATGGGGAGGGGTTAGGACTTGAGGTGGGCTGTTGGGTGGGGTTAGGACTGGAAATGGGCTGATGGGGGGTTAACACTGGAGGTGGTCTGATGGGGTTAGGACTGGTAATGGGCTATGGGGGGGTTTAGGACTGATAATGGGCTATGGGGGGGCTGGGACAAGAAATGGGCTGATGGGGAGGGGTTAGGACTTGAGGTGGGCTGATGGGGTTAGGACTGGTAATGGACTGTGGGCTGATGGGGGGGTTAGGACTGGCAATGGGCTATGGGGGGCTGACTGGAAGTGGGGGGTTAGGACTGGTAATGGGTTATAGGGGGGGGCTTAAACTGAAAATGGGGTGATGGGGGGTTAGGACTGGAAGTGGGTTGATGAGGGGGGGATAGGACTGGTATTGGGTTGGGGGGCTGCTAGGACTGGAAATGGGCTGATGCAGGGACTAGAAGGGAATGGATGCTGGGTGAGGCTGGAACTAGAAGGGAGCTGGTGTTGGGGGAGGATTAGAATGGGATGGGGCTGGGAGAGTAAAATGGAGAGGGGAAAAATATTTTGTGTGGGAGGGATAAAAAATCTACAATTGGCCGGGTATTGGGAGAGTAAGTGGGGATTGAGGATGGAGGGGTAAATTTTGAGTAGATGAAATAGGAATGAGGAAAGAGCCAAAGGAGAAAGATTAGTATGTTAAAGCAGATGTAGAGAGAGAATGGAAAAAAAAAACAAGAAGACAGAAGAAAGGACAAATGGACAGCAGATGGAGAGTTAGCAGAAGACACGAAGAAACCAGAAGAAAGTGGCTGGAACAATTGCAACTGAAAAAAATGCACAAAAGGTAGAAAAATATCTCTTTATTTTGAATTTATTAACTGGAATATGTCAGCTCTGGGAAATGTGCATCATTAATTTTTGCGCTTTGTTTAGTACAAGAGGAAATTAATATATAGTTTTATTTCTACAGTGTTGTTGTATATTCCAAGTTTGGCTTTTGGGGTTCCCAGTTTAATTATTGTCTTCCTGTTTCTAAATTGTGATTCCTTGTTTGGTGATGGTCTGTTCTGCATGTGTAACTGAGCTGAGGTATTCTGTTTATATAATTCCTATTTGACATTGCCACTTGTTCTTTCCCCAGTAGGTCATGTATTGTTGTTCTCTGAGATGTATTGGTTTAATATTTGCAGTGTTGCCTTTTGATAGGTAGAGTATGGTGCTTTGTGAGTCCTGGTAGTGCTGTTAGGATACGGCGGGTTTGCTATGGGTTCTAAATGGGCAGCGTTTGTAGTAGTTCCTAATGTGCCTGGCGGTTGGTACTGGATTATAGTAATGTAGAAACCTTTTAGTCTTTCTTTATCCATATACTCATTAAGAGGCATGTTTACTAAAAGTTAGTGTATGGTAACATTATGCAAATATTTATGCAAATGAAGCACCTTATGCAAATGGGGCTTTAATTGACGTGCTGGCACTTTGAGGAAATTCTTTGGTTTTGTGCGGCAGTTTGGGCACTCGGGCTCAAAAAGGTTAGCCATCACTGCCCTAGGAGAACAGAAGTGTACTCAGAAAAACTGAAGATGTACACTGTCTTTCCTAGCTGGTAAGAGATAGGAAGACATTGAAGCTTGAGACTTCATAGACAGGGAGATCTAACACAAAAATAGAAGCTGTTGACATCACAGCAGTAATTGTATATATATAACCGCTCCCACTTACTGAGCCATATGAGAATAGGCAAGGTGACCGTCTGGATCCCTTAAGAAGGGAAAAACTTTATAGCACAGACAGTTAGGGAGATAGTAGGTAATATATATTGTCCTATGGACATCTCCCAATGGACACATGTATATATATATATGTATATATGGAGATACATACCATCATGGCGTAAGGCAAATAGTGCCTATGGAAACAGAAGAAAATGTGCAGAGCAGTTTTAAAATGGGCAGCTCAAAGCACATGGCTAGGGGTTGCTATAGGCAACCAACAAAAACACTAGCACCGGGTGTAGGTAAACGCCCCAGCAAAGCATTACCTCATAGCTCATTAGAGGAGCAGGAACAGCTGCAGAGACTTGAGCTTATGAGAAACTCAAAGAGTGACGCACTTAAAAATGAGTCAGTCTTGAGAAAGAACAGAACACACGGGAAAGGAAAGAGGAAAACACACGGGAGAGCCAACAGGAACGCTAACCAGGACACATACCTGAGAACTTCAGACGGGGAGTCCAGCAGCGTCTCAGAGGAGTTTGCCCAAGAGGGAATACCTGAGGTTAGTGCCAGAGAGTTGGGCTGCACTGAACCAGAGTCTGGTCGTTGGGGACACAGAGGGATTCCTACCAGCAAACGGAGAGAAGCTGTGAGAGGGAACTTCCATGAGAGCAGGTACCTGGGGAATAGAAGCTCTGGTCCAAAGGAGATTTCCAGGCTCAAAGAAACACATCCTGTAAGGGGAAGTGAAAAGCTTTCAAGGGAGAAAGGCTATTTTCAGCTTCCCAGCTACAAAGGTTCCGGCAGAGGCCAGCCTGAAGAAAGGCCAATTCCCTGGAGTAGAGGGGCACTTGAAAAGCAGGATTTTACATACGCTTGTCCTGAAGTGTATGGCCCTCTAAAGGGAAAGTCTACACTGCATGGTAACTTTCCAATCCACTTTACTAGTGAGGAAGAGAGAAGCCCTTGCCAGAGAGAGGAGGGATTTTTGAATACTGGTGTAAGTTCCAATCCCACAGAAGAGAATTGCAGGGAAGCTCATGAGGCCATGGACTGTGATTACTGTGTGGAAAACTCAGAGGATTTCCAGATAGATTGTACACTTGTATTTGCAGATAATGTGACCTCTTTCTGCTGAAGCGTGCAGAAGGGAAATCTGTTTAAAGGAACAGATTTCAATCCACAGCTGTTGTAAGGTACAAGGCTTGTTTTGCCTTAAGCTGAAAAGAAGCATTCGTGTAATTTTTGTAGTTCCATTTTGTGTTATGCCAGAAGCATGGTTTATTTTCCTTTGTGATTCCTGACTGCAGAAGTTCTCCCGGGAAGGGAAATAAAATACCTCTTTATCAGCCTAGATACTCGTCCACGACTACACTCTTTTTATTGAATAGCTAGTGGGACTTCAACTCACAGGGGGCACTACTTGTCCCTGCTACCTAAGAAGAGGCCTCACGGAAACCCCCAGGTCCTTTGCCTTTGGAGGGTATGTAGGTGGGTGACAATATATAGGTATATATATATCTATATATCTATCTATATCTATATCTATCTCTATCTCTATCTCTATCTCTATCTCTATCTCTATCTCTATCTCTATCTCTATCTCTATCTCTATCTCTATCTATCTATCTATCTATCTCTCTCTCTATATTCTATATATAGGTATATATATATCTATATATATATATATCTATATATATATATATCTATATCTATATCTATATCTATATAGGCATGACTTATGCCCACACAGCTTATAAAAATATGTATGTATAGGATATAAACATACATGAATTTAAGCTGGAGAATACATGCCTGCAACTGAGCCCCACAAAAACATGCACATGGGGAATGTGATGGGAAAAGATTCATCTAATAACAGGGGGTGAAAACCACCTGAAGATATATAGAGAATCTATTTCTGCAGTGCAGGAATGTAGTTCAGTGAAATAACCAGTATGGTTGCGTGAAAAAACAGAGGATAATAGCAGTTTGGCAAGAGCACGTCAGGAGCCCTCTAGAACTCTGACATGTCCAATGGACAGGAAACGCATAGAAGATACCAGGATGACCCAGTCAAGGGACACAGGGGTATCATGTATACTAATAGAGTATGCGTTGTCCAAGAGGAGCAGAAGAGCATGATGCCAAGCTGTAAGGAAAAAAGGGTAGATTCCTGCAAGATTGGGAACTCCTTGGACATTCACGCAGAAAAAGCTTGCCTTCTGTATCTCAACAGAAGACAAGAGGGTATAAGAACCCCTATAGTCATGAAATGATTATATAAGCTTTTTCTACTATATGGAAAAGCCCTCAGAGACAAGTTCAATGCTCTGTAGCAAGGGTCCATAGTAGAAAGCTTCTCTGAAGATTGCAGAGAGCATTGTGCAGGAGAATTAAAACTGAAGTCAGGTGTGTTGCCACATCCTAGGAAAGATATGGCTAGAGAAGATTACCTGAAGTGAGTAGTATTATGCAAGATAGTTGAAAATAGCTTGCAATGACTACTAAGGTGAGTAATCACTGGAACTCCTGCATGCACAGCAACTGAACAAAACAGCAGAGGGGATTCTCCTGTGTGAAAACAGAGAGAAAACAGACAAAGGGAGCAGAGATATTCCTGTCCCTGTCTGATGAGTTGTTCAGAGCATGCAATCAAGGATACCCCTGTTCGATGTAAAACCAAACAAAATGTGTGTTTTGGTCAGTTTGTTATATTGTAAACCGCGCTGACGCCGAATAGTGCGGTATATAAGCAACTGTAATAAATAAATAAATAACAAAAAGTCTACACAGGAAAGGTATTTCAGTATGGTACCAACTCAAGCAGGGGAAACCCTGGAAGAGAGGGGGTTGGAAGGTGACTTACCATATGGTAAGTCAGCTGAAGGAAAGATGTCCATGTGGGGACAGAAACTATCATGGGATAGTTGTAACCTCCCTTCCTAGTAGTAAGAAGGGGAGAATTCTGTAACCCATTGGACAAGTATCCTATCAGGTTAGCATACTGAAAAAGAAAAAGCAGTGTAGAGTTTTAAGATTAAACTTCTGCTAAGAAGAAGTTAACTGTAGATTGCAACATACAGGAATCTATGGTTGCTGGTTATGCCTAGACTGGTTAGAGTCTGGAGACGTCAGACTAGGATGAGATGTCCCCTGCTTGGGTACATCTGGAGGATGGGCAGGAGAAGGGTGAAACCTTCTTTTCTTAGGGATAGAAGGTTTGGTAGGACATTTCCTACGTCCTGGGGAAGAAGGCTTAGGATGGTTTCCAGAACCAGGGAAGCCAGTGGAGCAATGAGCAACCTGACGTAAAGCCTCTCTATTGAAGAGATTTTCTCCAGTGCAAGGAGAATTGCCCAGTGTATGTTGTGCCCATCTGCTCAAGTCTGAAGCTTGCAGCCAGGCTTTACGACGTGCTCCAATGGCAATAGCAGAGGATCTGCTAACAGACTCAAAAGAGTCTAGAGAAGCACGAGAAAGAAACCAAGAGATATTCCTGCTATGATTAAGAAGCAAGGAATAGTCAGTGGCCTTAGGCTCTGACAAAAAAGGGGACAAAAGAGATAATTTCTTTGTGACCTCCTGAAGTGTCAGGCTCATATAAAAAATATATGAGATAATTCTTGAAGCCAGCATAGAAGTTTGGAAGGTTTGACGTCCAAAGGCATCAAGTGCTTTAGATGCATGACCTGGCGGATAAGAAGAATGCTTCTTCCTGCTTCTTACCTTCCTCATTGCTGATTCCACTACAATGGAATGATGTGGAAGTTGGTTTTTTTGAAACCCTGGAGAGGGAGGCACCTGATACAGAACATTAGTGGCTGTAGAAGGCGAAGGAACCTTTAAAGGTGATTCCCACATCCTCAGAAGAAGATCCTGCAAAGAATGATGTAAAGGAAGCATTATATTTTCCTTTTCTGCAGGATCTTGGTTAGAATTAGAGCCAGGAATAGGAATGGCAAGAAAGGTTGCCATGTCAAGGAGAAATTTCTGAAAAGAAGGATCTCCAATGGGAACTATTCCTGGGTAAGCTGAGGTTGAAGCAGCAGCTTGAGCACCAGAAGACATACTTGACTGGTGCAGAAAAAGAATTCTGCTAGATGGATAGTGATACCGACAGTTCTGATTCGAGGCAGTTAGTACCGCATCATCAGTGCCTGGTATCGATTCCAAGCTAGGCATAGAAAGGATCGAAGGCACCGATGGAACTGCAGGGATCTACATCGATACCGATACCAGTATCGGAGACGGTAATGTCATCGAAGCAGTAGTCGGGGGCTGCTGAAGCGGTACCGAGGTAGCCCGAGAGGCTTGGTAAATATCCTCGATACTGCGTAGTCGGAAACGATATGGGTCAGTTCCGAAACGCGTCAGTACCAAGTCATCTAGACTGGATATCGATTCCAGACTCGGCATCGAGGGGAGCGAGTCTATCGATGCATGTCTAGAAAGTACCGACGTCGTTGGTGGTATCGGCGATGCCGATACAGGAAAGTCAATCGGTGTTGTATCGATCGGTTCCGAAGGTACCGAGGACGTCCGATGACGAGTCCTGATGAAGAGTGAAACACTCGACACCGGTGCCGATGCTGGGGTATCGGTACCGCTCGAAGCCGATACCAACCCCGAACATGGCAGGGATATAGGAAAATCAGTCTGGGTCGTATCGATCGGCCCCGAAGGTGAAGGATCCCTGGTGAAGAGTGGAACACTCGACACCGGTGCCGATGCCAGGGTGACGGTACCGCTCGAAGCGGATACCACCCCCGAGCATGGCTCAGGTATGTTCTGTGAGGGGTGAGCCCCAGGAACAACCTGAAACCCCGTAAATGCTTTGGAGCCCGAAGACTCCCGCCGGGGTTTTATTGCCAATGGGGTCTTGAGGGCAAGGCCGGAGCCGTCATCATGCTTGGCATGAGACTTACCACTCAAGGATTGGCTAGTCTTAACAGACTGTTTGTGGGTTACCTGATCCTGGAGAGAAGAATAAACCGGTGTCCTCACCTCAGGAGGAAGAACGGCATCGAGGGAAACTCGAAAAAGGGAAGGTCTTCTCCCAATACTACAGCCTGATGGTTCAGGAGAAAAAGGGTCAGGACCCAAACAGGTTAGACACCAAGCATTGGAGTCTAAAAAGAAAACTATGTTTCCACAGTAAAGGCACTTCTTAGGGGAAGAAGGCTCCATGTTGGAGAGGCCTGGTAGGCCCTAAAGTTAAGACAAAAACTGAGGAGAAAAAATTCCTCTAATTTAGAAAAAGAAAAGAATAAAGCACCGGCGGTACCGGTATCGGCGGGAAAAACAGCCGCGACCACAAGAAAACAAGTAATAAGAATTTTAAAGAAAAAAGTTTCTGCGGTGACAGGAGGACGTCCTGTCGGCTCCGCGGAAAAACAAAAACTGAGGAGAGGCAGTGGGAAAGGCGGGAATTCAGCGCGCAGGCGCGAGGGATGCTCCCAAAAGCTTTCTGATTGGATGCTGGGGAGCATTCCCGTGCAGGCTCCGTCGGTACCGATGTACCCATATGTGAAGACTCATTCCTGCTTGTTCCTGGAGATAAAGGAAACTAACTAAACGTATCTCCTTAGTTGTCCCTTCAATGAGTCCAGCACCCTGGCTCACTACCTCCTCCAGCTGCTTGGAGACTGAGCACACTGGGGCTGGTAGGCGGTGCCAACAGCATAAGCACACTGGTGTCATCAAAAAGATGACATGCTCAGTCTCCAAGTTGCTGGAAGAGGTACACTACCCAGAAGTGCGGGACTGGACTGGAGCGACGATAAGGAAGTTCTGTGATTATATATCACTGTTATATTTATACATACAGGCATGCAACTCACAGCATATTTTGTTGTATTAAAATGCCATTCTTACCTTGCAATCCACTTTTGTCCAGGAAATTACTTAAATTAAATAATGTGTTTCTTGAAGCCAGATACTGGATAAAACGCTACGAATAAAATGAACAAAATCAATTTGAGTTCTGCATATTCAATTAAGCAAATTTCTCCAAAACAAAATAGCTATGCAATCAATGATAAAAGTAAATTTAGGCCATTCACTTAGAAGCTCATTCAGCTCTCAAGATCTCCGATTTTATTAGGGCTTCTTATTTTAGGTTTAAATTGAGAAACAGATGAAATTCCCAGTGCAAACCCACAAAGGTAAAATGTTTTTCCCATAAGGAATGGAAAACCCCACTTCCCCATGTATTCCTTCATTCAATCTTCCTCTTGCACGTTTTGACTTCATATTGTTTTAGTACCTTTTCCGTGATGACAAGTACATGTACTTGATGCCATTGGAAGAGGAACCCTGCAATGGCACCTATGCTACAAAGAAACACTACTCTCAAACAACCTTTAATTAGTTAGAAAACAAACACCTAAAAATTTACAATTTATACACACCTAAGAGTAGAAGCCCTAATTATAATCATAAGCATCCATGGTTAAATACGTTAGTATTAGACTTTTGGGCACCAAGAAGCTGAAAAACTAATTTAGATATTGATCTTCTGCCATCTAGGAAAAAATTCTGTTCTTTTGACTTGTCTACTAGTCTCCAAAAAAAAACTTTGACAAGAAAACATTAATGATCATTAATCTACATTTATAAAAAAATGTTTCATTGTATACACATTGTGATAAGTGTTGAAAGTGTAGTTACTCACCTGTAACAGGTGGTCTCCAGGAACAGTAGGAGTTCAGTCTTCACATATGGGTATTGTCGGCACTGACGGAGCCCACGCAGGAACGCTCCCCAGCAAACTATAGGAAAGCTTTTGGGAGTATCCTACTGTGCCTGCACTGCTGCCTTCCCACCTCTCTCTCTTCAAGTTGGGTTTGCAGCTGAGACAAAAGGAGAGAAGGAAAGAAGAGAGAGAGAGATAGAGATACAACTCCTAGGGGAGGTGGGTGGGTTGTGAAGACTGAATTCCTGCTGTTCCCGGAGATCACCTGTTACAGGTGAGTAACTATGCTATCACCAGGAACAAGCAGGAAAGAGTAGTTACTCACCTGTAACAGGTGTTCTCCAAGAGCAGCAGGAATCAGTCCTCACATATGGGTGACATCGATGCCGATAGAGCCCTTGCGGAGCATTTCCCCAGCTTTCCACGAAAGCCTTTGGGAATGCAGGCACGCATGCACGGTTCCCTTCCCGTCTAAAGGTGCCATCTTTGCCAGTCAAATGACATAGCTAAGAACAGCACACAAAAAACGTAGAAATTGAACTATATACAACTGCAACTCCCAGGGGAGGAGGGAGGGTTGTGAGGACTGATTCCTGCTGCTCCTGGAGAACACCTGTTACAGGTGAGTAACTACTCTTTCTCCAGGACCAAGCAGGAAGTCAGTACTCACATATGGGACTCCCTAGCTCTGGGCTACCAGGAACCCAGGCTGAACAAGAGAACTCCCTCTAGTCCCAGCATCAAAGAAAGGCTTTTCACTGAAAGAACCCCCACCGGTAGCCCAACGGAGGGCAGGAGTTGCCTAAACCTCAAAGATTCCGGAGTACTGCCTGGCCAAAAGCACTGTCTCTACGGGACTCCCTCTCCAGACAGTAATGGGCCGCAAAAGTCTGGCTTGAGGACCAAGCTGCAGCCCTGCAGATGTCTGCCAACGGTACAGAGCGGAGATGAGCTACTGAGGCAGCCATTGCCCTGACACGGTGGGCCGTGACCCGATCCTGCAAGGGAAGGTCAGCCGCCCTGTAAGCCCAGGTGATACAGTCAGCCACCCAGATGGACAAGGTACGCTTCGACACAGCCAACCCTAAATTATTAGGGTCAAAAGAGACGAAGAGCTGAGTAGCTCTTCTGTGCCCCTGCGTACGGTCAAGGTAGAAGAATAAGGCCCTCCTACAGTCCAGGGTATGCAGAACTGCTTCAGCCTGGCTTGCATGAGGCCTAGGGAAGAATGTTGGAAGAACCACCTCCTGGTTGAGGTGGAAAGAGGAGACAACCTTAGGGAGGAACTTCGGATGAGTCCTAAGGACTACCCTGTTCCTGTAGAAGCGGGTGTAGGGCCTGTCACAGACCAGGGCCTGAAGCTCACTCACACGCCTGGCCGAGGTTAGGGCTACTAAGAAGAGTGTCTTCCAGGACAGGAAGAGGAGAGGACAAGTAGCCATCAGCTCAAACGGTGGATGAGTCAGCTGCTGCAAGACCACATTCAACTCCCACTCAGGAGCTGGAGGACGGATTGGAGGCTTTAGCAAAAGCAAGCCTCTGAGAAATCTGGACATCAAGGGGTAAACCGACAGAGAATGTCCTTCCACCAGTGAGTGGTGAGCTGCTAGAGCTGAGAGGTGAACCCGAACAGAATTGGACTTAAGTCCCTGATTGGATAAGTGCAGTAGGTACTGAAGCACTATTGGTAACAGCACAGGAGAAAGGATCTTCTGTACGTAGTTGGCACCACACAGAAAACCTTTTCCATTTCAGGGCATAGGTTTTTCTAGTGGACTGCTTTCTAGAGGCTAGGACAACCTCCTCAACTTCCTGAGGTAGGCCCCAGGGAGCCAAAACTACCCTTGCAGCCTCCATGCCATCAAATTGAGAGCACTGGAATTTGGGTGCAGAAGAGAACCTTGATCCTGAGAGAGAAGGTCGTGCTGCAACCCTAGAGGTAGTGGGGGATCCACTGCTAGTTGAAGCAGAAGTGGGAACCAAGGCTGCCTCGGCCATCTGGGAGCTACCAGCAGGACCGAGGTCTTGTCCTGTAGAATCTTGAACAGGGTTCGGGCCACCAGGGGCGTGGGAGGAAGCGCATACAGGAGACCCTGGGACCAGGAAATCAGAAAAGCATCGGGGAACCATTTTTCCAGGCCACGTTCTACTCCGCTATAAAAGATAAGCTGCCTTTTTATCCATCATTTTATGGCAATACCTAATGTTGGGACTTTATTAGAACTTTGAATAAGCACTACTGGGAAGCACTTTATATATTTTTGAAATAATATAGGGTGGTCGTTGATGCTATCAGACTTTGCTCCCTCCGTATGGAGGATAAGCTAGTCATCAGTCTGAGACCTGCCCTTAGAAAAGATTTATTATCTGCTTTTTAGTATTAGCATAATATAGATTTTCAGCTACAATTGGTTAAAATCAGAGTGATTTTTGTATTTTAGAGGCAGTTTTCCTGGCCAGGGAGGTACACAGCTTTCAGGAACATGTTGTGCCTGAGAGCAAACAAGCATAGGTCCTGTGCCTCCTGACAAAGGAGCCGGGACCCAGTGCCGCCCTGCTTGTTCACATAAAACATGGCTACTTGGTTGTCTGTTTGAACTAAGACAGACTGATGAGCCAGGGTGTGAGAGAGTCTTGAGGGCTAATCGAATAGCCCTGAGTTCCAGTAGATTGATCTGCTGTGTGGCCTCCCAAGGAGACCACAGGCCCTGGGTGCATTTGCCCAGACAATGAGCTCCCCATCCTTGCAGGGAGGCATCCGTGGTCAACACCACAGTGGGCCCAGGAATCTGAAAAGGCACCCCCTGCAGTAGATTGGGTGGGTGCAGCCACCAGTGGAGGGAGTTCAGGAATGGTCTGGACACCCTTACTCTGTCTCTGAGGCTCCCTGTGGCTTGTGTCCACTGAGTCCTGAGACACCATTGTGCAGGCCGCATATGGAGCCGGGCATTGGGGGTCACATGTACTGTTGAAGCCATGTGGCCAAGAAGTCGCAGGCAGAGCCTGTCGGAGACCAGAGACCTGCTGAGAAACTGGTTTGCCAAGTCTATGAGTCTTTGGGCCCTGTCTGCTGGCAAGAAGTCCTTTGCCAGCAGAGAGTCCAGCCTTGCTCCTATGAACTCCAAGTTCTGGGAGGGGAGCAAAGTGGACTTTGCAAAGTTGATGACGAACCCCAGATGCTGCAGAAGAGCAATGGTTCGGAGGGTGGCTTGTCTGGCTTCCTGGCAGGTCTGACCCCTGATGAGCCAGTCGTCCAGATAGGGGAAGACAAAAATACCCTGATTTCTCAGGTAGGCCGCCACCACTGCCAGGCATTTGGTAAAGACCCTGGGGCGGAGATGAGGCCGAAAGGCAGCACTCTGTACCAATAATGGTTTCCTCCCACCATGAACCTGAGGTACTTTCTGTGGTCTGGATGAATGAGGATGTGAGTGTACGCGTCCTTTAGATCCAAGGAGCATAGCCAATCTCCCTGCTGGAGGTAGGGCAGAAGTGTTCCAAGAGTAAGCATCTTGAACTTTTCTTTCTCTAGGAAACTGCTGAGATTTCTGAGGTCAAGAATAGGCCTGAGGCCACCGGTTCTTTTTGGTACAAGAAAGTACCGGGAGTAGAACCCTTGACCTTGGGCACAGGCTCCACTGCCTTGTCTCGCAACAGACCCTGAAGCTCCTGAAGGAGAAGATCTGTGTGGAGGGGAGGTCTTGGAGGCTCCCCTGGGAAATATGGAGGAGGCAGCTGCTGGAAGTGTAGCATATAGCCCTTGTGGACGATGCTTAACACCCAACTGTCTCCAGTGATGAGTGGCCACCTGAGGGCAAACAGGGTAAGTCGACCTCCTGTGCAGAGTTGGGAGAGCAGGGACGGAGAGGCTATGCCTAAGGAGTCAAAAAACCCCACCCTGCTGAGTGGGAGCAGGAGCAGGAGCCGGAGGCTTGGGGGCCCTCTGCCTACGGGGCCCATTCCCCTGCCCCTTGGCCTGCTGACCCTGTGGGGGAGCTTGGGAGGCCTGGTACTGTGGGAACTGTTTGTAGGCAGTGCCCTTCCTCGGGTAAAAGGGCTTCTTACCCGAGCCCTTCTTTTTCTGAGAAGGGGCAGAAGTCTTTCTAGACAGCCTTGTCCTTGTGAGATGCTCGGTTTCGAGCTTTGCGGCCTTCTTGGTCATGGGCTTGCCAAAAAGGTTCTCACCTTGGCAAGGGACATCGACCAACTTGTCCTGAACCCAAGGTTCGAGCTCCGATGACTGCAACCACGCCTGGCGTCGGGCGGCGATGCCGGCTGCCGCAACTCGGGCCGAAGCCTCGAAGCCATCGTAGGCTGCGCGGGACATAAACTTGGAGCATTCCTGTACCCCCGAGGACAAGGACTTGAACCTCTGCAAGGGTTCCCCGGAGAGACCAGCAGAGAACCCGGCCAACTCCTTGGCCAGGTCTCGCAAGTACATGCCCATGTACAGCTGGTAAGACTGGACACGGCAAGCAAACATCGAGCCTTGGAAACACTTTCTACCAAAACCATCCAGGTTCCAGGCCTACCTGCCAGGGGGTACCGCGGAGTGCATCTTCTGACTCTTCAGATGATGCATGGTCGATTCCACCACCATGGAATGGTGTGGCAGCTGCACTTTTTGAAACCCAGGGCTCTTCCGGAGTCGATAGATGGAATCGACTCGCTTGCTGAGAACCGTCGCCGAGGCCAGTGCCTCCCACATCCGGAAGAGGAGCCGCTCCAGCATTGGAGGAACCGGAACAGTAAAGACCTCCTTCGGAGGAGAGTCATACTGGAGGGCCTCGAGCTCTTCGGCTCGAGGTTCCTCCTCGGGGTCCGCAGGGATAGCCAACGCAGTGGCCATATCCCGGATGAACTCCGAGAACCGGGTATCCTCCGGGAGGGGGGGGGGGGGATCTACTCCGGGGCTCAGACTGTGGTGAGTCTGACGGGACGCACCGAGTCCGGAAGGTATCGGGGGACTCCGTCTCCCAGGCAGACTCGTCCGATGAGGAATCGGGATCCGACCACGCAGGGCCTGTCGGCACCCGCCCCAACGCCGAAGGCACCGGCATCGACACCCTTGGTCCCGAACGGGAGGTCAAGGGGGACCGCGACCGAGGTCGACCTCGAGCCTTCATGGTCTCTAGTATCGGCTCGGTCTCCGGGGTCGACTTCGACGTCGATGTCCCGGTGGTCGGGGCAGATGCGCCAGACAGGCTGGCCATCAGTACCCGCTGCTGATACATGAAGGCAGACAATCTGTACTCCAAGGCTGTCAGCCTGAGATCCAGCTCAGGAGACTCAGCAGCCACCGACTCAGGCCCCGTGGGTGCCAGGCCCGACGTCGGCTCCCTGGGAGGAGAGTCAACGAGGACTACAGGACTTACGTATCCAGCAGACTCCGGCTCCACACGAGGTACTTTTGGCGGCTTCTCCTGTTCCATGGGCCCGGGACGGCGGTCGGGGGTCCAAGGCGTAGCTCTCGAGGAGCCAGGGACCTCCTCCGATGCCGCCCTCGCAAGCTGCTTCTTCCTCTTTCGTTCCTGGTCGGGGGACCCCCTGTCCGAGGAGCCCCGACGGTGCTCGGGGTCAGACTCCCGAGATGTCGAGGCCTCAGACGAGGTTCGGGCCCGGCCAGAGGCAGAGTCGGAGAAAAGCCTTTCCTTCTGGTGCTGACAACTTCGAAGCGCCTTGGTGGATATTTTACCACATGGTCCACAGGTCTCAGGATTGTGGTCCGGACCCAGGCACTGAAGGCAGCAGTCATGTGTGTCGGTGAGAGACATTAGTTTCTTACACCGATCACACTTCTTGAAACCATTGGAAGCCATCGGGGGAAAAAAAAAAAAAAAAAAAAGAGTCCCCGCGAGGTCAAAGGACCGGCCTTCCAGGGAAAAAGAAAAAAAGGGCGCGAACGCCAGCCACGAAGGGCAAAAACCAAAAAAAGAAGATCGGGCTCGATACCGGTGTACCGAACCCGGCGGGAGGGGAACCGGCGTCAAACCGGAGAAAAAATAGCGAAGAATCGCAGAAAAAAATCTAACTATTTTCCGGGAGGACTAGGACACATGTCCGACGGGCTTCACGGAAAAAGAGAGACTGGCAAAGATGGCACCTTTAGGCGGGAAGGGAACCACGCATGCGTGCCTGCATTCCCAAAGGCTTTCATGGAAAGCTGGGGAAATGCTCCGCAGGGGCTCCATCGCCGTCACCCATATGTGAGGACTGACTTCCTGCTTGGTCCTGGAGAATGTAGTCTTCACATATAGGGACTCTCAAGCTTAGAGATGCCGGGGAGATGACCCCATAGAGCAGCTAAACCCGGGCTGAGGTGGGTCATGCTTCCTCCCAAGGATCTCTGTTATCGAAACATGGGACAGGGGGTGTTCTAAGTCTGAAAGAGATGCTGGAGAACAGCCTGGCCAAACGAGGCATCCCAACATGAGTCTTTGTCTAAGCAGTAATGGGCCGCAAAGGTGTGGATCGAGGACTAAGTGGCTGCTTTGCAGATGTCATTGATGGACACTGAGCGAAGCTTGGTCATAGAGGCAGCCATTGTTCTAACACTGAGCTGTGACATAACCTTCGAGAGAAAGTCCTTTACTCTCATAGGTAAATGATATGTAGTCTGCAATCCACCTGGAGTGTGTTCTCTTGGAGACTGGTAACCCCAGGTGGCTGGAATCAAAGGCAACAAAAAGCTGTGAAGCCTTTCTATGATGCCTAGTTCTCTTTAGGTAAAAGGCTAAAGCTCTTTTACAATCTAGAGTGTGAAGATTCCTTTCTACACTAGAGGCATGAGGCCTAGGGAAGAAGACAGGAAGATAAACTGACTGGTTTAAATGAAAAGGCGAAACCACCTTTGGCATAAAGTGAGGATGAGTCCTAAGGACTACCTTATCATGGTGGAACCTTGTGTAAGGAGGATCAGACACTAAAGCTTGTAGCTCACTGATGCATCTTGCAGAAGCGAAGGCAATTAGGAAGATTACCTTCCAAGAAAGAAGATTCAGGGATGTAGTGACTAAGGGCTCAAAGGGCGGCTTCATGAGCTGTCCGAGGACAAGATTTAAGTCCCATGCCACAGGTGGTGGCTTAATGGGAGGCTTAGTTAAGAGTAGACCCCTCATAAACCACGCTACAAGCAGCTGAGAGGAGACAGGTTGTCCATCAAAGGGCTTGTGGAAAGCCGCAATGGCACTAAGGTGGACTCTTACTGAATTAGTCTTGAGACCAGAAGATGAAAGATGGAGGAGATACTCCAGTAATGCCTCTACGGGAACTGAAAAAGGATTAAGTTCCTTCTTCGAACACCAGATAGAGAACCTTCTCCATTTAAAGGCATAAGCCTACCTTGTGGAAGGTTTCCTCGAGACCAAAAGGATATCCTTAAACTGTTGAGAGAGGTTGACATCCTCGAATTCTAAGCTCTCAACAACCATGCCATCAGGTGTAAAGACTGAAGATTTGGGTGCAAAAGCGTCCCATTCTCCTGGGATAGAAGGTCTGGAACACATCCCAAGTCCAGAGGCCTGGCTTGAGAGAGACGTAGAAGCAGTGGATACCACGTCTGTCATGGCCAGCATGGGGCTATGAGGCTCATATGGCCCCTGTCTCTCTGGAGTTTGAACAGAGTCTTGGGAATGAGGGGAATGGGTGGGTAGGCATACAGGAAGTCCTGACCCCAGTGGAGGTGGAAAGCATCCCTTGCTTGACTGTTCCGAGCCGGAATTCTGTAACGGAATTGGGGAAGTTTGGCATTCTGAGGACATGCAAATAGGTCTATATCTGGTGTTCCCCAGATTCGAAAGATTCGAGCAATCTGTTTAGAATGAAGAGACCACTCATGTGGCAGCAGCACTCACCTGAGTTTGTCTGCCAGGAGATTCTGTGTGCCTGGGAGATACACCACCAGTAAGTGAATCTGAAGGCCTCTTGCAAAGGACAAGAGGTGTAGAGCTTCGTTGCACAACGCCTGAGAGCCTGTTCCACCCTGCTTGTTCATGTAGAACATGGCTACCTGATTGCCCATCTGGACAAGGACTGCCTTGTAGCGCAGATAGTCCTGAAAAACTCAAAGAGCATAGAAAATGGCTCCGAGTTCCAGTAGATTTATGTGAAGACAAGTCTCCTGTTGGGTCCAGAGACCTTGAGTGGAAAGATTGTCCGTATGAGCCCCTCAACCTGACTTGGACGCATCCGTCGTCAAGGTAGCTTGGTGCAGTGGCTGCTGAAAAGGTGATCCTAAGAGACGGTTTTCTAGTGTTTGCCACCACTGAAGGGACGAGATGAGGCATGCAGAGTTTCTGATTTTGTCCCCCAGACGACCTGATGCCTGTGTCCACTGAAAGACTAGGGTCCACTGGGCTGCTCGAATATGTAGGTGAGCATAGGGGACCACATGTACAGTGGACACCATATGCCCTAGCAACTGAAGCAACTCTCGAGCAGTCAGAAAAGTGACCAATCCCAAATATTGCAGGATTTGCATTATGCAGGAAAGGGCAGAGCTGGCTTCTGGAGCTGTTGGTGCTCAGATCAGCCAGTCGTCTAAATAGGGGAAGACGAATATCCCTAGAGTCCTTAGAAATGCTATTACTACTGCCATGCATTTTGTGAAGACTCTTGGGGAGGAAGCCAGGCCAAAGGGTAGAACTCTGTACTGGTAATGTCTTCCCTGAAAGAGGACTCTAAGAAACCTCCTGTGTTCTGCATGAATAAGGATATGTGTATAGGCGTCTTTTAGGTCTAGAGAACATAGCCAATCCAGACTCTGAATGTAAGGGAGAAGTGTCCCGAGAGAGATCATTTTGAATTTTTCTCGGAAGAGATACTTGTTTAACTCTCTGAGGTCCAGTATAGGCCTGCACCCTCCTGTTTTCTTTGGAATAAGGAAGTAGAGGGAGTAAACACCCAGACCTTGTTAAGAAAGAGGTACCTCCTCTATCGCTCCCTGAGCAAGGAGTGAGGTGACCTCGTGACACAAGAGAGTGGTGAGGGGGGCCGAGAAATGAACTCTCTTGGAGTAGAGAGAGGGGGCATACTGTGGAAGTGGAGTTTGTACCCGTCTGTCACTATGGAGAGAGTTCAATGCTCTGATGTTATCTGCTGCCATCTCTTGGCAAAATAACACAGTCTGCATGGAATGTTGAGAGGCTCTGGTATTTCTAGAAGAAGGATGATTAGGTTCTCTAGGAAAGAGTCAAAGACTTTGTGGAGGCTGTGTCTGCAGTGTTAGTTGAGCTCTGGGGACTTGAGCCTTTCTTTGTAGTTTCGGCTGCTGCTGCCCCTTCTGGGGAGCATGGATTGGACAGTGGACAGTTTGGGTGAAAGGATAGAATTTATTTTTCTTGTTGAAAAAGGGTTTAACTGTCTTTTTCTTAGCTGGGTTGGCAGTGGTCCTGGATAGTCTATTTAAAGGTAGTGTTCTCGGACTCAAGCTGAGAAGCTTTATCCTGCCAGTCCTTGCCAAAGAGGTTTTCTCCTGTGCAAGGAATATTCCCCAGCTTATCTTGCACCCATTGTTCTAACTCAGATGCTTGTAACCAAGCAATCCAATGGGCACTGATAGAAATAGCAGAGGTACTGCTAATGTATTTGAAACAATCAAAAGTTGTCCTGTTCATGAACTTAGTAACATTTTGGGCATGCTTAACAAGAGTAAGGAAATCGGCCCTCTTGTCATTGGGGAGAAGAGGAGCCATGAGTTCCAAATCCTTAGTAACCTCTTGAAGAAACATACCCATGTAGAGTATGTAAGAACTTATTCTGGCTGACAGCATAGAGGCCTGAAAGCATCGATGATCAAAGGCATCGAGTCTCCTCGCCTCACGGCCTGGAGGATTAGAGGAATGTATCTTGGCACTTTTGATCCGGTGCATCACCGATTCCACAACCATAGAATGGTATGGTACATGCATTTTTTGGAACCCGGGACACTGTGGTACCCGGTACATTGTATCGAGTCTTCGAGAATGTGGAGACACCGTTAAAGGTGTTTCCCACATTCTGAGCATGAGATCATGCAAAATCCGGTGTATGGGAAGGGTTGCGGCCTCTTTAGGGGCTACCGGATACTGAAGAATTTCAAGTTCTTCAGCTCTCGGTTCCTTCTCAGGGATCACGGTGATCAAGAGGCCCCGAGCCACATCCCGTATAAAGTCTTGAAAAGACATGTCCTCCGGAAGAGACATCCGATGTTGCGATGAAGGAGAGGGATCCTCCGGAAGAACTGCACTGGTATCGATGGATTCATCAGAATTATCGGAATTGGAAGACTCGAAGTATCGAAGTGCCGGGTGCTCTCGTACTGCCCATCGACAGTATCGATCGAAGTCGGGATTGGAATGCCTCGATTCCAGACCCTCTATGCCAGACACCGATTCTAGGGCCGGCATGGGTGGTAGCATGGAGATACATCTGGTACCGGTACCGATGGCTGCGGGACCGATTGTAGCAGCTTTAGCGGTACAGAGGCTGCTAACAAGGCCGCAAGACTGTGCTCAATGGCTAGGATGCGTTGATCCATGAAGCCTGCCGATGTCTGGGTGTCGGTACCGGCGGAACGGGCCACCACCCCAGAACATGGCACCAAGAGCTCTCCAGAGGTGGACGCCTCAGGAACATCTTGGGGCCCCGTTAATGCTTTGGAGGCAAGGACCTCCCACTGGGGTTGTTTGGCCAGTATATTCTCCTCAAGGGCAATGCTAGAAGCATCTCGATGCTTAGAAGGAGATCTACCCATTGAGGACCGACCTGGGTTTGGTTACCTGAGATCCATGGGAGGAAGATGAAGCCCTGGATGACGTCAATACAATGGACATTGCATCAGAAGCAAAAAAGGGTGCTGAGTTTCGCAGCTCTATTCTGCAGGCCCCTCTTAGTCATCTTTCTTGCAGAAGACATTCCGATGGAGAATGGTCTAGGCCCAAACATTTAAGGCACCAGTCATGGGTGCTGGTAGCAGAAATGGTACCGCCACATTTTGAACATTTTTTGAAACCACTAGTTGGTTTCTCCATTTTGAAAGAAAACAGGGCCTAGTGCCCAAAATGGCGCAGAAGCACCAAGAGGGGATAGACCCTCAAGAAAAGCTTTTTTTTTTTTTTTAGAAGAAAAGAAAATAAAGAAGACATCGGTGGTACCGATGTAGGTTTCGACGGGAAGGCAGACGAAACCACAAAAAAGAAAATTTTCTGCGGTGACAGGAGTTGCTGCCTGTCGGCTCTACGGAAAGTGAAAAATGAAAAACTGAAGAGGGAGAGTTGGAAAGGCAGGAAGGCAGCAGCGCAGGCTCAGTGGGATACTCCCAAAAGCTTTCCTATAGGACGCTAGGGAGCGTTCCCGCGCAGGCTCCATTGGTGCGAACGATACCCATATGTGAAGACTACATTCCTGCTTGTTCCTGGAGATAATGATTGTCAATTGTAAATGCTGGCTACACCCCATTTTTCCTTGTGTATTCATTTAACTAAATTCTTTCAAAACGAAACCAAAAGGGTAAAAACGTAGGTCATAGAATTACCCCTCTCTTCTACAGCTGATTTTCTGAGATAACAACCTTAAAAAAAAGTACAGAAATGCTTGTTTCCAGGTCCACTCGCTCACCCTTAGCTTAAATCATATGCAGTTTAATGATGTCAAACTCAGGGCAGCCGAAAAAAGTCAAACTTTCTATTCCTCCCCAGCTTCCATAATGGCTTGGCACCTCTAACAAGAAACATGCCAAAGGAAGTAGGAAGAGGGGTCATCACAAGGATGGGTGAAATTTGTCCAAGTAGCTGCTTTGGTCATTTATAGAGGTAAATATTCAGCTGATTAAAAGGTAACATTTTACTTAACAGATAATGTCTTTTCTCGAGTCCTGCTAGACCAGTCCAGACAAGTGGGTTGCGTCCCCCTACCAGCAGAGATGGAGACAAAAAAATCTTCCAGATGTTTATTACCTCATCCTCCCATAACCACAGATGCAGTTAGGAGCACATTTCAATAGTTGTACCCAAGCATATGGCCAAGAATCTCTGACTGCACATAACCTCAGCAAGGGTACCAAGGTCCCACACAATCAAGCATAATTATGTACAGGAACATCCTCGGGAAGAAGGCCTGCCAAGAGGGTAAGGGTTTGTAGGGCCAACCAAAGAGAAAAAACAAAGTAGACCATACCAGATCATGGGGCAGGTCCTGGACTGGTCTAGCAGGACTCAATGAAATGACATTATCTAGTAAATAAAAGGCTAGAGATTTACCAGCAACCTGACCTCAGAGACAGGCCAAAGCTGCCAACTGAACTTTCAGGGAGCCAAGGGAAAAGGCTCTTCTCCAGGCCATCCTGTAGAAAGGCTAACAGAGACGGCACTTTGGTCGCCTCAGGAGCCAACTGTCTAGTGCCGCACCATAGCTCAAACAGGTATCAGATTCGCACATATGCTAGCTTAGTAGATCTCCTCCTTGCTCCAAGCAGAGACCACCTCAGGAGAGTAGCCCCTACGCGCTGTTTCTTTTCAAGAACCAAACCGTAAGCAAGAAGGGGACCAGGTTCTCCAGGGGAAATTGGTCCCTGCTGCAATAGGCCCCAAAACAGAGGCAACAGAAGAGGTGCCGCCTGCAGGAACCACATCAAGTCTCTTAGCCATGCTCTCCTCAGCCAATCTGGCACCACCAGAACAATCCTGCCCGGGTGGCATTCTACATGCTGAAACACATGCTCCAACACATGCTCCATCCAGGGCCATGAAGGAAACATGTACAGCAGGTGCTGACTTAGCCAAGGCTGGGACAGGCTGTCAACACCCTTGGACGCAGTCTCTGTGTGGCAACTGACATAGTAACATAGTAAATGACGGCAGATAAAGACCAGCATGGTCCATCCAGTCAGCCCAGCAATATGGCAAGAGTAGGTGCACCTGTCGCTCTGTGCAGGCCACCCCTCCCCATGTCTTTGTTTAGGGGTGGACCCACCACTCCATGTAGGACACCCCTATTTGTTGAGAAGTTAGATGGTTCCGTTTATTTTGTTTTAATCCTGTTGCTGTAAAGGGATCTGCTGTGCTTGTCCCATGCTGTTTTGAATTCCGACACAGTGTTTGCCCCCACCACTTTCACTTTCATCGGGAGAGCATTCCAAGCATCCACCACCCTTTCAGTGAAAAAATATTTCCTGACATTGCCTTTCAATTTACCACCTTGCAGCTTCATGTTATGCCCTCTAGTTTTGCAGCTTCCCCGTCTTTGGAAGAGGTTTGTTTGTCCATTAATACTCTAAGTATTTAAAGGTCTGAATCATATCTCCGCTATCCCTCCTCTCCTCCAAAGTGTACATATTTAGGTCTTCAAGTCTCTTCTCATAAGGTTTCTTACGCAGGCTCCAAATCATTTTGGTCGTCTTCCTCTGAACAGTTTCCAGTCTTTTTACATCTTTTGCAAGATATGGTCTCCAAAACTGAACACAGTATTCCAAGTGAGGCCTCACCAGTGACCTGTACAGTGGCATAAGTGCCTCTTCCTTTCTATTGGTAATCCCTCTTTGTATGCAGCCCAACATCCTCCTGGCTTTTCCCACCGCCTTGTCGCACTGTTTTGCCACCTTGAGATCAGAGATAAATCACACCAAGGTCTTTCTCCTGAACCATGCACACCAACCTCTCGCCCCCTACTGCGTACATTTCCTTTGGATTTCTGCTACCCAAGTGCATGACACTGCACTTTTCACATTAAACCGTAATTGCCAAGCATTAGACCATTCTTCCAGCTTTTCTAGATCTTTCCTCATTTTATCCACTCCCTCAGGGGAGTCCACTCTGTTGCAAATTTTTCTGTCATCTGCAAAAAGACAGACCCTTCCATTCAGTCCTTCAGCAATATCACTCACAAATACATTGAACAGTGCCGTGCCCAGGACCGAACCCTGGGGCACCCTGCTAATCATCTTCCTCTCATCCGAGCGAGCTCCATGTACCATCACCTTCTGTCGTTTGTCAGTCAACCAATTTCTAATCCAGTTTATCATCTTGGGACCCATCCCCAAGCTACTGAGTTTGTTGACAAGCCTCCTATGAGGAACAGTATCAAATGCTTTGCTGAAATCCAGGTAGATGACATCCATCGCATGCCCCTGATCTAGTTCCTTGGTCACCCAGTCAAAGAACTCAATCAGATTTGTTTGGCAAGACCGTCCTTCAGTAAAACCATGTTGCCTCGGATCTTGCAACCTGTTGGTTTTGAGAAAGTCCACTATTCGTTCTTTCAGGAGCGCCACCATTACTTTTCCCACCACCGAGGTAAGGCTCACAGGTCTGTAGTTTGACACTTCTTCCCTGTCACCACTTTTGTGTAGAGGTACATCAGCCATTCTCCAGTCCTGAGGAACCTCACCTGTTTCCAAGGATCTGTTGAATACATCCTTTAAACGGCCCTGCAAGAATCTCTCCGAGTTCTTTCAGTATCCTGGGATGTATCCCATCTGGTCCCATGGCTTTGTCCATTTTCAGTTTAGCAAGTTGTTAACACACCATTCACAGAAGACGAGGTGTTGGATCTACTTCATTCCCATTTTTATATTTGGGAGTCACAGCTGGTCCATCTCCTGGATTTTCCTTAGTAAAAACAGAGCAGATTTGTTTGTTTAGCAATTTCGCTTTTTCTATGTCACTTTCCACGAGACCTTTCCCAGCACTTCTGAGTCCTGCAATTCCAACTCTGATCTTCTTCCTTTCCCGAATATACCTGAAGAAAGTTTTGTCGCCACCCTTAACATCTTTAGCCATCTTTTCCTCTGCCTTTGATTTTTCTATCCTTATTTCTCTTTATGACTCCGAGTTTGATCCTGTATTCATTTCTGTGTTCTTCTGTTTGCAAGCTTTTGAATATTGCGAAAGCTGTGGTTTTTGCCTTTATTCGAGCAGCCACTTCTTTGGAAAACCAAATAGGTTTCCTTCTCCTCTTGTTTTTATTTACTTTTTTTACATATTTATCTGTTGGCCCTTTTATTGCCACCTTTAGTTTAGCCCGTTGCAATTCCACTTCCCTTATCACTTTCCACCCTGTCATCTCCTCCTTTAGGTACTCGGCCATTTTATTGAAGTCAGTGTTTTTGAAGTTTAGGACTTTGAGCTTGCTATGTTTGGCCTGTACCTTGGCTTTTATCTCAAACCACACCGTGTGATGATCACTGTTGCTCACAGGGGCACTCACGCAGACATTCAACACGCTATCACCGTTGGTTGCATTGATTTTGTTCTGCCCACATCTTTCCACTTGTTTTTGATGTGTGGTTTAAAAGTGTGTCTGTTTCTGATGTTATTCTGCTTTTGCAGTGGGTGGCGTGCAGGTCTTGACCTTCCACATCCATCACCCCCTTTTCCTAGTTTAAATGCATATCCACATACTGCCTGAATTTTTCACTTAAGATTCTTTTCCCTGCGACAGAGAGATGTAGTCCATCAGCACAGTATAGTCTCTTGTTGGTCCATCTGTTTCCCCAGTCACCAATAAATCTGAATCCTTCTTGTTTGCACCAGGTGTGGAGCCATGTATTAAAGCTGTTAATGCGATGCAGTCTTTTTGTCCCCTTACCAAGAACAGGCAGAACCTCTGAGAATGCAACAATGTTAACAATGGGCTTGAGTTTCTCTCCCAGAGACTGGAAGTCCTTTTGGACTGTAGAAGCACTGTTTCTAGCCAGTTCATTTGTGCCCAAGTGGATAACATCAAGTTTGGAATGTTCACTTTTTGCGCTAAGTACTTCAACAACTTGGTTTGTATTCCTGCTGGCTGTCAAGTCTGGTAGGCAATTACTATCTTCTCTCCTTTGAGCTGTGTTCCCAAGTTGGTGCCTCTGATGATGGAATCTCCAAGTAGTAGTAGTTTTCTGTTTGGTGAGGTTTTCTTCATATTTGGTGCTTTAGCAGGAGATTGGGCATTGTCTGACTCATTTAAGGGTCCTTCAGTTTTATTGGACTGAGCATCCTCATTAACCAAGGCAGAGAAGGCATTAAGCAGGGATATCACTTGATGTATAGGATGTCTCTGCGTTACAGGTCGCAATCTTCCAGAACCCACTGTGATCCATTTGTTCCTGGGATGTTTGATTCTTTGTGAGAACAGTGGTGGACTTTGTTCCGTTTGTATCCTAGAAGAGGTGCGTTTCATTGCAGCCATTTCCTCCCTCAGTAGAGTCACTTCTTTATGCATGGCAGCTAGGTCTTTCCTTAGTAGAGTCAGTTTGTCATGCATGGCAGGTTACCTGAGGCACATAGGACAAGCTCTTAGGCTCCAAATGATTCATCTTGGAATGAAAGTACTGCAGTTATTGCACTGAATACACAACATGTTGGTTAAGCAATCCCAGAAGAGGAAGAAGAAAGGATGAAGATGTGGACTGTTAACTCAAGTAAGAAAGGATAGATAGCACATATGTGACCACTATAAAGGCAATGTAGCCCCTGGGGTGGGTGGGCAGAGGGGTTGGGTGGGGAGAGGGGTAGGGTGGGCGGGAACCTAAGTGTCTCTGGCAAGTAGGCTGTTCCTGAACCGTGGGCACACTCAGATATCTGATGTAAGTCTATACAAGGAAAGCAGTCTAAATGCCCCCAAGCTTAGTCTAAAACCACAGTTAAGAGCTATAATAGTAATCCCCCCAAAAAATCAAGTTAGAATTTATAGTTTTAAGCCAGCAGAGAAGATAGAAAGGTTTGTTCTTAGCTCAATGGAGGCTTCTCAGCTTCTGCAAAACGTGTCAGGAGCTGAGAAGCCTCCATTGAGCTAAGAACAAACCTTTATCTTCCCTGCTGGCTTAAAACTATAAATTCTAATTGTTGATTTTTGGGGGGATTACTATTATAGCTCTTAAGTGTGGTTTTAGACTAGATGAAGCAGCATACTCAGCAGCAGAGCAGGTCGCCGATGTAAGGGCCTACCAATCTGTATGCTATAACATCAGCATAAGGGTTAATAGAGAAACTGTGGGAATAAATTCAGCACAGTTGTCTTTGACCTTCAAGGACAAATTCAGACACTGAAGAACAAAGTGCAACAGAAGAAAGGGGGCAGAGGAATGTAGAGGAAGGTGATCACTGAAATGTAAAACTAGGTGGCAAGATGCGAGTTAATTAAAAAGAATGCATCATTTCTTTCTGCAAAATTTGTTTGACATGTCTGGGAAGAAAAACTACAAAGGAATTAGTGAAGAAATACAGAGATAACAATATATGTGTGTTTACATGTATTAAGTGCTGGAAGGTCTATAAAGGAAGTAAGAGAACATAAGAACATAAGAAATGCCATACTGGGTCAGACCAAGGTCCATCAAGCCCAGTATCCTATTTCCAACAGTGGCCAATCTAGGTCATACGTAAATAACAGTTTCTCCAAAAGACACAGGTTCCACAATGTTTGTATTGGGTCAAGCATTGATATCCTGGGTGCCTTCTTAATAATGGTTTATGGACCTTTCTTCCAGGAACTTGTCCAAACCTTTTTTAAACCCAGCTACCCTAACAGCCTTTACTACATCCTCCGGTAACAAATTACAGAGTTTGATTACACGTTGAGTGAAAAAATATTTTCTTTTATTAGTCTTAAATAGTTTACCCTGTAGCTTCATTGCATGTCCCCTAATCTTTCTATATTCTGATAAGGTAAACAATCGATCTACGTTTACCCGTTCCACTCCGTTTATTAATTTATAGACTTCTATCATACCTCCCTAAAGCCGTCTCTTTTCCAGGTTAAAGAGCCCTAACCTTTTTAGCCTTTCTTCATAGGAGTATCCTTCCATCCCCTTTACCATTTTGGTGGCTCTTCTCTGAACCTTTTCTAAAATCGCTATATCCTTTTTAAGATACGGCGACCAGAATTGCACACAATAGTCAAGGTGCGGTCTCACCATGGAACGATATAGAGGCATTATAATCTCTTTTATTTTATTTTGCATTCCTTTCCTTATCATACCTAGCATTCTATTTGCTCTCTTGGCCGCTGCTGCACACTGGGCCGAGGGTTTTAACATGGTATCCACAATGACGTCTAAATTTTTTTCCTGGGTGGTGGTTCCTAATGTGGAACCTTGCATCGTGTAACCATAGTTTGGGTTGTTCTTCCCTAGGTGCATAACCTTGCACTTGTCCACATTAAATTTCATCTGCCATTTTGATGCCCAGTCTTCCAATTTATCAAGATCCTCTTGCAATTTACCACAATCCTCTTGGGTTTTAACAACTTTAAATAGTTTTGGGTCATCTGCAAATTTGATAACTTCACTCGTTATTCCACTTTCCAGGTCATTTACGAATATGTCAAAAAGCAGCGGACCCAGCACAGATCCCTGGGGTACACCACTATTCACCTTTCTCCATTGGGAAAATTGGCCATTTAGCCCTACCCTCTGCTTTCTATCTTTTAACCAGTTCCTGATCCACAATAGTACACTGCCTCCTATCCCATGACTCTTTAGTTTTGCCAAAAGTCTCTTATGAGGGACCTTGTCAAAGGCTTTCAGAAAGTCCAGATACACAGTATCAACCGACTCACCTTTGTCCACCTGATTATTCACTCCTTCAAAAAAACATAACAGATTAGTAAGACAAGATCTTCCTTGTCTAAAGCCATGTTGGCTGTCTCCCGTTAGGCCATGACCATCTACATGTTCAGCAATTTTATTCTTTATGATGGTTTCTACCATTTTTCCCGGTACTGATGTCAGGCTCACCGGTCTGTAGTTTACCGGATCACCCCTGGAACCCTTTTTAAAAATTGGTGTTACATTGGCGATCCTCCAATCTTCAGGTATTAGAGATGATTTTAATGATAGTTCACAGATTACTAATAGCAGGTCTGCAATCTCATATTTCAGTTCTTTCAACACCCTTGGATGTATACCATCCGGCCCAGGTGATTTGCTACTCTTCAGTTTATCTAATAGTTGTAATACATCTTCCCGATGTATCAATATTTCCTTCAATTCTTCCGCACCTTTAAATACCACTTCAGTCATGGGTAACATCCCTACATCTTCCTCAGTAAATACTGAAGCAAAGAATTCATTCAGTCTCTCCGCTATCGCCTTGTTGCCTCTTAGTGCTCCTTTAACCCCTTTATCATCTAATGGACCAACTGATTCTCTCACAGGTTTTTTGCTACGAATGTACTTGAAAAGGTCTTTACTTCTCGTTTTTGCTTCTGCAGCAAGCTTCTTCTCAAATTCTCCCTTTGCCTGTCTTATCAATGCCTTGCATGTTGACTTGCCAGTGCTTGTGATGCTTCCAGGTTTCGTCGTTTGGCTCTTTTTTCCATTTCCTGAAAGATGCTTTTTTGGCAACAGCCTCTCTGACCTCACCTTTAAACCATGCTGGCAGTTTTTTGGACTTCCTTCCACTTTTCTTAAAGCGTGGAATACAGCTGGTCTGGGCTTCCAAGATAGTATTTTTCAACAGCCAAGCCTGATGTACGTCTTTAACCTTTGCAACTGCTCCTTTTAGTTTTTTCTTAACTGTTTTCCTCATTTTATCATAGTCTCCCTTTCGAAAGTTAAAAGGTAGTACTGTGGATTTCCTTACTATCCCTCCTCCACTAATTAAATCAAAGGCGATCACGCTATGATCACTATTGCCAAGTGGCCCCAACAACCTTATCTCTTGCACTAGATCTGGTGTTCCACTAAGGATTAGGTCTAATATGGCTTCCCCTCTGGTCGGTTCATGAACCAGCTGCTCCAAGAAGCCGTCATTTATTTCATCTAGGAACTTTATCTCCCTAGCATGTCCTGACGTGACACTGACCCAGTCGATACCGGGGTAGTTGAAATCACCCATTATTATTACTGTGCTGTAACTTTTGTTAGCTTCCTTGATTTCTTTGAGCATTTCATCATCCATTTGGCCATTCTGGCCAGGCGCTCGATAGTACACCCCCACTGCCATTACCTTCCCCTTTTACATGGAATTTCAATCCATATAGATTCTACAGCAGATTTTGTTTCCTGCAAAACTTTAATCCTTTCTGACTCAATGCCCAATCTAACAGAGAGCAACCCCTCCACCAATTTGATCAGCTCTATCATTACGATATAGTTTGTACCCAGGTATCAGTGTCCCACTGGTTGCCCTCCTTCCACCATGTCTCTGATATTCCAATCATATCTAATCTTTCATTTAGTGCTATATATTCTAACTCTCCCATCTTATTTTTTACACTTCTAGCATTTGCATACATGCATTTTAGAGAATGTATTTTATTCATATTAATTTGGCTATTGTTAGACATGGGTAATTTGGGATCTTTAAGCTCTGTCTGCTCCATACTTGAGGGCATTTGGGCTACTTTACTCTTTTGTGTTACCTCTCTGCTTTTGGTAGTATCCTTCAAAGATACATTCTTCCGAACCATCCGCTCTTGGGTGACTGTCGGCTTTCCCCTAATATCTAGTTTAAAAGCTGCTCTATCTCCTTTTTAAAGGTTAATGCCAGCAGCCTGGTTCCATCCCGGTTAAGGTGAAGCCCATCCCTTCGGAAGAGCCCCCTCCTTTCCTTTACCTCTGTTCTGGGTTATAGCTATGTGAGAGGCAATTAAGGGTGGTCAGGCGGAATCTACGTTTACCCGTTCCACTCCATTCATTAATTTATAGACCTCTATCATATCTCCCCTCAGCTGTCTCTTTTCCAGGTTAAAGAGCCCTAACCTTTTTAGCCTTTCGTCATAGGGGTATCCTTCCATCCCCTTTACCATTTTGGTGGCTCTTCTCTGAACCTTTTCTAACAACACTATATCCTTTTAAAGATACAGCTATCAGAATTGCACACAATATTCAAGGTGCAGTCTCACCATGGAACGATATAGAGGCATTATAATATCCTTCATTTTATTTTCCATTCCTTTCCTTATGATACCTAGCATTCTATTTGCTCTCTTGGCCACCGCTGCACACTGGGCCAAGGGTGTTTATTATTATTAAAGACTTATAAAGTGCCGCAACATATGAAGCGCTGTACAAACATAGAAGAGAGACATTCCCTGCTCATCAGAGCTCACAATCTAATAAGACAGAAAACAAAATAAGTTTCATAATACAAATAACCAAAATTTACAGGACAAAGTAAGCAAATGTTGATAGAGAGATCAAGATAGGGTAAGACAGGAACGGAAAGCAATAGTAAAGAGGTGGGATTTTAGTCTGGACTTGAAAATGGCCAGGGAGGACGCCTGGCGCCTGGTTTTAACACGTTATCCACAATGACGCCTAAATCTTTTTCCTGGGTGGCGATTCCTAATGTGGAACCTTGCATCGTGTAACCATAGTTTGGGTTGTTCTTCCCTAGGTGCATAACTTTGCACTTGTCCACATTAAATTTCATCTGCCATTTTGATGCCCAGTCTTCCAATCTACCTACCTGTTTATTCACACCTTCAAAAAAAAAAAAAAAAACACAGATTAGTAAGACAAGATCTTCCTTGTCTAAAGCCATGTTGGTTGTCTCCCATTAAGCCATGACCATCTACATGTTCAGCAATTTTGTTCTTTATGATGGTTTCTACCATTTTTCCCAGTACTGACATGAAGCTCACTGGTCTGTAGTTTCCCGGATCACCCCTGGAACCCTTTTTAAAAATTGGTGTTACGTTCGCCATCCTCCAATCTTCAGGTATTACAGATGATTTTAATGATAACACTTATTAAAAGACAGCTGCTACACAGTACCCTGTCCTGTGCCTCTGAGGTAAGCTGTGACCAACGTCCTGGGTGATTAACACCTATTGAAAAGGTCTGACAGGTCTCTTGCCCCCTATGTAGAAGGCCTCTTTGTAAAGGTCTCTAGAAGACTTTATTTGTTGCTCAAAGAATACTGACCCTGTTTTGCGTTTTATGCTAAGTTATATTCTGATTTGATTTAAATTAAAGCTCTTTGCTACTGCTAGGCTCTGACTTATTATGAAATTTAAACCAGAAGCTCTCTGCTGGGTTCTAAATTTAACCAGAAAGCTCTCTTCTATGTTTTAAATGTCAATTAAAAGTATTTTGCTGATACTAGGCCCTGAGTGAGTATTAAATTTAAACAAGCTCTCTGCTCTCTGTATGGGAGGGAGTTAGCAGAAACAGATCACTAGGTAGGCTGTACCGGCCTCTCTTTCTTATTAGGTAAGCTTATGCTATCTGCTTGCTAGGTGCAATTAAATATTATACTGATGTTTCTATAATAAAATTTCTTGTTTGAGCTCTGCAATAATTTGTCTGGTATGCTTATTAACATGTATTGACCCGGTGAAAAGCGGGATATAAATACAGTTAAATAAATAAAATAAATAATGTATATGTGTGCCTGAGGGGGGAGGGGAGGGTATAGCAAGGGAAGGCTATCCCGGGTAAATCCCCAACACTTTGGAGTCACTAAGTGAGTGTCTCCTCCAAACCTGAGCGGAATGTAACCACTAACACCAGTGAATCCCTCTTGGGGTGACCCCGGCAGCGTGGAGACAACTAAAACCCCTTCCACTCTCCTGGAACTAGAAAATGTCAGCTGAGAAAATCTGTTTCCACAGTATCCACCTCGGCAATGTGCAGAGCTAACTAGGAGGTTCTTCTGCACTCAGGCAAACAAGAGAGCCATCTCCAGAGCTACCCTTGCACTCATGCCGCCTTGCCAACTGACAAACTACTGCTGTGGCATTGTCCAAAAAATCTTGAACTGCCTGGCCCTCAACTAGGGGATGGAAACGCAGGAGAGACAACATGGCCTTTGCCTCAATGGACCACACCGCTTCTCTGTGGTTCCAACGGCCCCAAGTCATACGGTCTCTGCAATGTGCTCCGCAGCCTGAGAGAGTGGCATCCATTGTCAGAAGGATCCAAGAGAAATTGTCCAGTGGCATGCCCTGCCTCAAATGGCAGTGCTACTGCCACCACACAGGCTGGTCTTCATCATCAGGAGCGGGAGCCTACACTCGAAATCCTGAGAACTTTGGGACCACCGAATCAACAAGGACCGCTGGAGAGACCACATATGAGCACACGCTCATGGCATCATCTCTATAGTCTGTCAATCTGAGGAGCTAAAGATAATCCCAGATTCTGAGAGCCTGCTATGCACAGAACAGTGCCAGGCAATCCAACAGTCTGACTTTCTCCTCTGGCAAGAAAACTGCCCACTTAAGTGTCGAAACATGTTCCCAGAAACTCTAGGAATGGGAAGGCATCAGCTGGCTATTTCCCTAATTGATTCCCAGCTGAGGCTTTCCAAAAAAGAACACTATTTGGGACAGCCAAGATGCCTCTGAAAAAAGAACGGGCCAAAATGAGCCAGTCATCCAGATATGGATGAACACAGATCCCTCAGTGCTGCAGCTGCCACCACCATGACCTTTAAGAGCGTCCTTCGGGTGGTGGAGAGCCTTAAAAGTAGAGTGGTGAACTGATTGCAAGAGCCAAGCACAACAAAACAGATATGCCTTGGCCAGATCCAGAAAAACCAAGAATTTCCCTCGGCACACTGCTTAAATCACAGAGCGCAAGCTTTCCATCCAGAAGCGCAGAATGCTCAAGTACTTGTTGACCCCCTTGAGGTCCAGAATGGGCTGGAAGGAAGTCTTTTTTATGAACACCATGAAATGAATGAAGTATCTGCCCTTGCCCCACTCGTCCAGGGAGGATGGGCACAATCACCTTTAGGTGATGCAGTTTGTCCAAGGCGGTCTGCACAGTGGCACTTTTGATTGCAGACCCACAAGGGGAGACTGCAAAAGCATTTGGAATCTGCTCTTACTGTTAAGTTCAGCTAAGTATTAGAATGCATCTAGGACCCAGCGATGCTTGGTTACCCGTACCCATTCCTGAAAGAAAGATGAAGCCTGCCTTCCATCAGGGGAACCAAGGAATAGGCCCCCAAACCATCAATGCGCAGCCCGGGAGGGTCCTCTTCTGGAAGGGACAGAGTCCCTGGGCCCATATGCTTCACAAAAGGATTGAGAGAGCCCAAAGTCCAGAACCAAAGGAGAATAAAAAAAGATTTTCCAGTTCAGTGACAATGAAAATCCCAAAACCCCCAGACATTCAGCCAATGCACCATTGGTAGACAGGCAGAGGCTGATGAGAAAAGGGCACCAGCCTGCTTCACAGGCCCTCTGTACCTGTCTTCTGGAAGGAGCTAAGATTTTGTCTCACTCAGGTCCTTCACTAGCTTCTCCAAATTAGCTCCAAAAGAACGCTTACCCTTAAAAGCCAACTAGGGCAATCGGGCCTTGGAAGATGAGTCAGCTGCCCAGTGTCTGAGCCAAATCCAAACACCGTGACACAGTCATCAGTGCACAATCCCTGGCAGCTAGATGTACCCGGTCATACATGGCATCATAAAGAAAGACCATAGCCAACTTCAAAAAGGAGGGATAGAACAATCCAGAGGAAGAGTGAAGCCACTGAAGCAGGGTTTGAAACATCAAATCTGCACATATTGCCAACTGAAGATTAGCAGCCGCCACAGCAAACTGGTTCTTCAACATAAATCCACCTTTCAGTCCAGAGTATCCTTTTAAGGCCAATCTGCCTTCCACAGGCATGGTGGTCAGTCTGGGAACCGCAGTGACCTGCGATTCCATCTTAGAAATATCAAGCCACACAACACACTCCTTCTCTGGGACGGCATGCATCTTCTGATACATCCTTAGGCCCTTAGGTGAGGAACTGGGAGAATCCCACTCTGACCAGAACAGGCCCTTGAGCACCTCTGGGAATGGGAAGACAGTATTGGATTTCTGCACCCCTTGCAGGAGTTCATGCCTCTTTGGTTCCTGCTACGTGTCTGGGATCAACACCACCAGTTTCTAAATCCCGGAATAGGCGGACATCATCAGCCTCCTCACAATCCTCTGAAAAGCAAGGGTACTTCTTCATCCACATCAAACATCTCAAACACAGCAACAGTCCAAATCTCAGATAGATCCCCATCTCCAGAGGGGCACCCTTTGCCGGGGACGCTTAGCCATCCATCAAACAAGGCTTCCAACCTCAGTCTGCCCCTCATGAGACTGTACTCTGGGAAAACCAGAGACTGCAGGATCTGAATTGCCATGCCAGCTGTAAAAGGAAAGAATACCAGGGAAAAACCAGAACATCCAGAATCTGGAAGCTCTCCTTGCAGAAATGACCCCCCTACACTAGGGGGCATGGTTGCCATCAATCCCCCAGAGGATGAGGATAAGCCAACAGCACGGTCGCCAGAACCTCCAGCCGGCTAAATATCCTCATATTTGTTTTCTTGGCCACTGCTGTACATTGGGCAGAGGGTTTCAACGTATTATCCATGACGACGCCTAAATCTTTTTCCTGGGTGGTGGTTTCTAAGGTGATATCTTGCATCGTGTAACCATAGCTTGGGTTGTTCTTTCCTAGGTGCATAACTTTGCACTTGTCCACATTAAATTTCATCTGCCATTTGGACGTCCAGTCTTCCAATTTTTTTGAGGTTCTCTTGCATTTTTCACAATACTCTTGAGTTTTAAGAACTTTGAGTAATTTTGTGTCATCTGCAAATTTGATCACCTCACTCATTATTCCTATTTCCAGGTCATTTATGAATATGTTAAAAAGCAGCGGCCCAGCACAGATCCCTGCAGTACTCCACTATTCACCTTTCTCCATTGAGAAAATTGGCCATTTAGCCCTACTTTCTGCTTTCTATCTTTTAACCAGTTCCTGATCCACAATACTACACTGCCTCTAATCCCATAACTTTTTAATTTTGCCAAGAGTCTCTCATGAAGGACCTTGTCAAAGGCTTTCTCAAAATCCAGTTATACTTTAAATCAACTGGCTCACCTTGGTCTACCTGTTTATTCATAGCTTCAAAAAAATATAACAAATTAGTAAGACAATACTTTCCTTGGCTAAATCCATATTGGCTATCTATATGCTCAGTAATTTTATTCTTTATTAAAGTTTCTACCATCTTGCCCGGTACTGACGTCAGGCTCACCAGTCTGTAGTTTCCCGAATTACACCTGGAGCCCTTTTTAAAGATTGGCATTACATTGGCCACTCTCCAATCCTTAGGTACTACAGATGATTTTTAATGATAGTTCACAGTTTACTAAACAGTAGAGTCTGCAATCTCATATTTCAGTTCTTTCAATACCCTTGGATGTATACCATCTGGTCCAGGTGATTTGCTACTCTTCAGTTTAACAGTTGAAATACATCCTTCCAGATTAATGATATTTCTTTCAATTCTTCCACTACATCATCTTTATATAATTTCAAGCACTGGTAACTTCCCTATATCTAATTCAGTAAAGACCAAAGCAAAAAATTCACTCAGTCTCTCCGCTATGGCCTTTTCCTCCCCGTAGCACCATCATTACCTCTTTCATCCAATGGTCCAACTGACTTTCATGGTTTTTTTGCTACAAACTTGAAAAGGTTTTTATGCCTTTTTGCATCTAGGCAAGCTTCTTTTCAAATTCTCTTTGTCTGCCTTATCAATGCCTTGTATCTAACTTGCCAATCCTTATGTTTCCGGTGTTCATCATTAGGCCCCTTTTTCCATTTCCTGTAGGATGCTCTTTTGGCAGCAGCCTCTCTGACCTCACCTTTAAATCATGCTGGCCGTTTTTTAGCCTTCCTTCCGCTTTTCTTAAAAGTGTGGAATACATCAAGTCTGGATTTCCAAGATAGTACCTTTAAACACCCATGCTTGATGTAAATCTTTAACTTTGTATCTAATCTTTTTCTTAACTATTTTTCTCATTTTATCATAGTCTCCCTTTTGAAAGTTAAAAGGTAGTACCTGTGGTTTCCTTGCCATCTTTCTTCTATTTATTAAATCAAATGCGATCATGCTATGATCACTATTGCCAAGTGGCCCCAAAAACCCTTCTTTTGCACTAAATTGTGTGTTCTAAGGACTAGGTCCAAAATCGCTTCTTGTAGCAGCTGGTTCATGAACCAACAAGAGGAGAAGCTGTCATTTATTTTATCTAGAAACTTAATCTCTCTAGCATGTCCACTGACCCAGTCAATATCAGCATAATTGAAATTGCCCATTATTACTGCTTCCCTGATTTCTTTGAGCATTTCATTATCCATCCGTTCATTCTGGCCAGGTGGTCTGTAGTACACCCCCACTTCCGTCGCCTTCCACATTTTACATGGAGCTTCTATCCATAGAAATTCACAGTGAATTTTGTTTCCTGCAATACTCTGATCCTATATGACTCAATGCCTTCTCTAACACAGCATAACCCCTCCACTAATTTGATCTACTGTTATCATTACGATACAGTTTGTACCCAGTTATCACAGTGTCCCATTAGTTGTCCTCCTTCCACCAGGTCTCTGAGGTGCCAATCATATCTAAGCTTTCATTTAGTGCTATACATTCTAGCTCTCCCATCTTATTTTTTCAGACTTCTAACATTTGCATACAGGCATTTCAGAAGTTGATTGTATTCATATTAATCTGGTTATCAGTTGACTGGAACAATTTTGAATCTTTTGGCTCTGAAGGACAAATAACTTGGCAGCACTGCGGGGGGTTTTGTTTTAAAAGGTGGCTAACAGGCAGATTCCTCTGAGAGCCTTCTGCAATCTTCGGGAGAGTGCAGGGGGGAGGGGGCAATGAGGTTGTATGAGGCTGCTTAATTCTTCCATCCTTCCACTTTTCTGGCTACTCAACAGGCTCTTATCAAGAGTAACATGGAGCCAACCAAGTTTTCCCTCCTATGTCAACCAAAAAGACCGCAGTCTAATGGAGTCTTCCACATCATGCTCAAGCGAGAGAGTTTTTATCTATCTTTTCCTCTCAATTCTTCAGATAGGAGGAAATCCATCCACCATCTGCTGGAGACAAAGAAATAATAAGGCGAATAGAGGCACAGGAGTGATGTCATTGAAACTTGGGCTTTTCATTGTCTCCACCCATCTGCTGGTAGGAAAACACAACCCACTTGGTCGGGCTGGTCTTGCAGAATGATATAGAATACAGTATTTATGTTCTATGTGATTTGTGGCTAAAAATTTCTCCCTGTGTAAAATCTTTTCCACACCCAAGTTTCCCCCATCATTTTGGTCATACAGTAACTTATACATTAAAAGCTCCCATGCAAATGATTACAATTCTTTTAAAAGCTCTAATGTGGCTAGCAGCCATTTTAAACCTTATAAGGGCTTAGATATTGTCCCAATGAGTTTTTGCCATCTATCATACTTTTTCTATCTCTTGATAGGGTGCAAATTTGAGATCTGTAAATTTGTGAATTCTGTTCTAAGCATATTCTAATATTATAAGATAAAATATCATTTATTAACTAACTGCACTTTAAATGTATGTCTTTGTTTACCTCATTTCCATAAACCATAAGATGATGTGTTGCAATAAGGGATTTAAAGACCACCACCCAGCTGTTATTCGTTGTTCTTTCAAACAAGGTGTCTGCCAAATGTGGGACGTTGACATTCATCTCGTTAGTGCATTGGATTAGGTCTGCAACACAAAAAGGAAATACATTTGTTTTATCAATGTTTTGGGAAAGAGAAAGATCACAGAATAGTTCCAAGAATTCTGATCCTTTCAAGAACATCTACCTCCAAGAGGTTTGGAAGCAATATATGCAAACATATTGCTGTACTATTTGAATATTGTTATTTTCAGTATTTATAAGGTGCCCTACCCAGAAATCAATCCCGTCTTTCCAATACAGTAGGTGTTTGCTATAGTGGGTCTCTTGAAATAAAAGTCTATAAGATGGAAAGGTATTGTACTATCTTATTTTCAGTCAATACAATTGTTTATTTTTCTGAAGTGAGCAAATGGTGTGACGTTTCATTTCTATTTTTATGGCTTTTACTATTATTTTGTATCTTTTTCACTATGTTGTACTGTGTAATACTTGTTTTAAGTATGTACTGCAGGCCATGACAAATTTTCTTGGAATCTAGGAGCCAGACGAAGAAAACTTGGTTACAGTGCCCCCTTCCACCCTTTTTAAGGGCTGATTTAGCACAGTTACTTACCTGTAACAGGTGATCTCTGAGAACAGCAGGAATAAGTCTTCACATATGGGTACGTCGGTACAGACGGAGCCTGCGCGGGAACGCTCCCCAGCGTCCCAAAAAAGGAAAGCTTTTGGGAGCATCCCACAGCGCCTGCGCGCTGCCTTCCCGCCTTTCCTAACCGCCTCTCTCCAGTTCGAGTTTTAAAGCTGAGACAAAGAGAGAGAGAGAAAAGGAAAGATAGATAGAGAGATACAACTCCTAGGGGAGGTGGGTGGGTTGTGAAGACTTATTCCTGCTGTTCCCAGAGATCACCTGTTACAGGTAAGTAACTGTGCTATCTCCAGGAACAAGCAGGAACGAGTCTTCGCATATGGGGACTCCCCAGCTAGAGATGCCTGGGAGATCCCCAAGCTGTGAGACCCTGAGAAGGGCTCTACCTCCTCCTATGGATCTCAGGCATGCAACTAGGGATGGGGGGTAGGAGTTGATTAAGCATGGAAAAGGTGTTTGAGAACAGCCTGACCAAACAAGGCATCCCGGCGGGAGTCCTTGTCCAAGCAGTAACGGGCTGTGAAGGTATGAACCGAGGCCCAGGTGGCCGCTCGACAGATCTGGTCGATGGACACAGAATTTAGATGAGCCATAGAGGTTGCCATGGCCCTCACATTGTGAGCTGTGACATGGCCCTCCAGAGAAAGGTTCTTACTCTGGTAGGCGAATGAAATACACTGAGCAATCCAATTGGACAGTGTTCTCTTAGAGACTGGAAGTCCTAAATGAGAAGGATCAAAAGCAACAAAGAGTTGAGAAGACTTTCTATGTTGCTGTGTCCTTTGTAAGTAAAAGGCAAGAGCTCTCTTACAATCCAGGGTATGAAGATTCCTCTCTGCACGTAATGCATGAGGACCTGGAAAAAAGACAGGTAAATACACCTCTTGGTTCAGATGAAAAGGTGAGACCACTTTAGGCATAAAGTGTGGATTGCTCCTGAGGACTACCTTATCATGATGGAACCTTGTATAAGGTGGATTAGCCACTAAGGCCTGCAGTTCACTGATGCGGCGAGCTGAGGTGACTGCAATAAGAAAAATAACCTTCCAGGAAAGAAATTTCAAGGAGGTAGTGGCTAAAGGTTCAAAGGGAGGCTTCATGAGCTGACCAAGAACCAGATTCAAGTCCCATGCCACTGGAGGTGGTCTAATGGGAGGTTTAGTTAAAAGAAGGCCTCTCATGAATCTTGCAATAAGAGGATGAGAGGAGATAGGTTGTCCATTGAGAGGCTTGAGAGATGCTGCAATAGCACTCAAATGGACCCTTACTGAATTTGTTTTGAGGCCTGCATGGGAAAGATGCAGGAGATATTCTAGTAAAGAATTCAAAGGTATTGCTAGAGGGTTAAAACCCTTCTCAGCACACCAAATGGTAAATCTTTTCCATTTAAAAGCATAGGAACGCCTAGTAGAAGGCTTTCTGGAAGCATGAAGGATATCCCTCACTTGCTGAGACAGATGCAAATCTTGAAGTTCTAAGCCTTCAGCAACCAAGCCCTGAGATGGAGAGATTGGGGGTTTGGGTGCCACAACGTTCCCCCCTCCTGAGACAGGAGATCTGGAGCAGATCCCAAGTTCAGGGAGGGAGCTTGAGAGAGATGCAGGAGTAGAGGGTACCACACTTGGCGTGGCCATCGTGGAGCTATGAGGATCATAGCCCCTCGATCTCTCTGAAGCTTGAACAGGGTCTTGGGAATTAGGGGAATGGGTGGAAAGGCGTATAGGAAGTCTTGACCCCAATGAAGGAGGAAGGCATCCTTGGCCTGAACTCCCTGACACGGAATTCTGGAACAGAATCGGGGAAGTTTGGCATTCCACGGACTTGCAAAGAGGTCTATGTCAAGGTTCCCCAAATTTGAAAGATTCTGACTATCTGATCCATATGAAGGGACCATTCGTGTGGAAGCAGAACTCGACTGAGTCTGTCTGCCCAAGAGTTTTCAACTCCTGGAAGGTATACTGCCAGAAGATGAATTTGATGTTCTCTGGCGAAGGCCCACAATCTCAGAACTTCGTTGCAAAGCGACAGAGAGCCAGTCCCTCCCTGCTTGTTCACATAGAACATGGCTACTTGGTTGTCCGTGTGAATGAGGACTGTCTTGTAGCTGAGCAGGGTATGGAAGACTCTGAGAGCCAGGAAGATTGCTCTGAGCTCTAAGATGTTGATATGTAGAGAGGTCTCCTGTGGGGACCAAATGCCCTGGGTGGAGAGGTCGTGAAGATGAGCTCCCCAAACCTTTGGAGAGGCATCTGTTTGTAAGGGTTGCTTGGGGTAACAACTGTTGGAAGGGGGACCCCTGCAACAGATTTTGAGTGGACTTCCACCACTGGAGAGACCAAAAGAGGCGCCTGGAGGTTGCTATTTTGTCTGACAGACCCCCTGATGCCTGGGTCCATTTGGTGGACAAAGTCCATTGAGCTGTCCTCATGTGAAGGCGAGCATAAGGGACCACATGCACAGTGGATGCCATGTGGCCTAGCAGTTGTAACATCTCTCAAGCAGTTAAAAGGGTTTTTAACTGAATCTGGGATGCTAACTGCACTAAGCGTAGGCAACAGGCCTGGGGAAGATAGGCCCTTGCAGTTGTGGTATCCAGCAAGGCCCCTATGAACTCTAGAGACTGAGTAGGGGTGAGTTGGGACTTTGGAATGTTTATCACCAGTCCCAGAAACCGCAGAACACGCACTGTGAAGGTTAGGGAAGTCTGGGCCTCTGACTGGGATGGAGCTCGGATGAGCCAGTCGTCCAGATATGGGAATACGAATATTCCTAGAGTGCGTAGGAATGCAGCTACTACCCCCATGCATTTTGTGAAAACTCTTGGAGCAGAGGCCAGACCAAAGGGAAGTACCCTGTATTGGTAGTGCTTCCCTTGATAAAGGAACCGAAGGAACCTTCTGTGTGTTGGATGGATGAGTATATGGGTGTACGCATCCTTGATATCTAGAGAACAAAGCCAATCCTGACTCTGAAGGTATGGAAGGAGAGTACCTAGAGAAATCATCTTGAATTTCTCCTTGCATAGAAACTTGTTCAATTCTCTGAGATCTAATATGGGTCTGTAGCCCCCTGTTTTCTTTGGGATAAGAAAGTAGGGGGAGTAGAACCCTGAGCCCTGTTGAAGAAGGGGTACTTCTTCTATTGCCCCTTTATTTTTTTTCTGTGGCCATAGCTGTTTATTTGAATACTTTGTTCCATTTCGAAAGCTTTATTAATTTCGGCCTGTATTTTTCCTCATTTTACTTGTCATCCACAAAATAATACACCGGAGTATATCTTTTTATACACATGCCTCTTCTTTTTACTTTTGTGGTGATTGTGTGCACATCCAAAGTGATTTTTCATCCGCCGAAAGATACATGCACCAGATACATTTGAAATGTTTTGAATATATAGCTGCATAAGTTTTTACAGGTGGTTTCAACATGTTGGCTACATTTTATTTCAGTGTAACTATTTTTCTTTTTCTTATGAAACACGTTTATTTAGACCGTTTTTAGAGTATTATTTTGTCCACGTGCCTGCCCCTCTTGTTTATATGCTACGCTGGTGGGTGTTGCACTACTCAGAGCGGTTCATTTACCCCGTTTTTTAAATGCTTTTAATGATTCACTTTTATTTGCTCCTCCCCTTTTTTTAGTTTTTTTTATTTTGGTTGCATATACATAAATTCTTCGCATCTATGGGAGGACATACACACTAGATGTTACGGTTGGGGTTCTTCAGTAGCTGCCAAGCTATGCAAGTTTCCATGTTAGTTTTTAATATGTGGCTACACTTAATCTCGGCATAATCATATTCCCTTTCCTCCTGAAACATGTTGGGTAACCCCCCCCCCCCTTTTTTTAGAAAATGTTTTTTAAAAATGTGTTTATAATATGTCTGCTGCTCTTTTTATATGTCCAATTGGTTACAACTGTAGAACCCTAAGGTGGTTTGCTCACCCTGTTCGTTTTTAGATGTTTTCATTGACTCACTCCTATTTTGCTTTTAGTTTCATTTCTTTTTATAGCAACTATCTGATTATGCTAGCCGCATTGGTAATTTAGTTCTCTGCGTATCCTGTCTGTTTCCTCCTCTCTCTACATTTATTTATTTTATTTTATTTATTTATACATCTTTTCTATACCGCCACTTCCAGAGATCAGTGGCGGTTTACAGGTAACATAAACTTTAATAATGGAGTACTATTATTTTACATAGAACAGATTTAGAACAATGAACATTCAACTATTAATTGTAACTTATAGATACCAGGAGATACTAGGAGAGGTAGGAACATTTGAACTGGGTAAGAATTAGATAAAGTTTCAAAAATACTACCAACAGTATATCAACAGTAAAGGGATATATTTACATTATATTACAGTTATTCACATTAGCGACAAGTAATGTGACAAGTAATGTGACAAGTAATGTGACATGCTTTGTTTGTTCTTTTCTTGCAGTCTAAAAAGCTTTTGATGTATTGTTTTAATTATATCATGTTTTTATGTATAATTTTTATGTTTTTTAGCATTAGCATATAGTCTAAATATCTGCACAATACAGTGTGAAGTAACACTTGGTTTATGATTTACAACAGAGGTTAGTATCTCAGTTTGACTTATGCACATTCTCATCATGTCCCGAGCACTATCGTCCCCTCCTTTTATATTTGTCATCTGTGTACATAAATTATATTATTAATTTTAATTCTCCTGTTTTTATGTCTTTATGTTTTAGTTTCATTTATCATATATTTGTTTTAACATTTGTGTTTTATAATATAGCCATAGTCTTGGTTTGTTGTTCCTTTATTACTTCTGATGCTTAATATGTTCATGTTTTTAGTTTTCTTGCCTGGCTAGCCCCTGACGAAGGGTACGAAACACGGCCTGTGTCGGGCGGCCGTTGGTTCAATAAAGGACTCTGTCTTTCCTCTCATTCACGCCTATGACTGTTTCCTTGTGCTCAGCGTGATTTGTGCTTTTTTGGTGTTGACCCTATACCACAGACATTCCAAGAAATCAACCGCACATCAGCCATAATCATATTCTCTAATTCTCCTTATCCTCATGTTCCGCTCGTATTCCTGATGTGAAATGGACCCCCCCAGCTCAGGGTCCTTCCCACCCCCCCCTCTCCCTTCGTCTTACACCACTCCAACTCTTCATCGCCTTCTCTGTGTCTCCCTGTAGTAAATCGGTCCAATGCACCCCCAGGCCTACCTTCCCTCCCACTAGAACCATCATGATCAACCCCCCCTCCCCCCGATATCCCCCCTGCCCACCCAACCCTCCTCCCTCCCCTCTCCTCACCCCCAAACCACAACCCCCCCCCCACCATACCGTCGTTCTCTCTCCATAAAGGAGTTCCCTACCCGATCACAGTAACACATGAGGCTCCCCCCCATTCTTAGCTAATAAAACCTCCATTTGTCCTCCCTCCCCTCTACTCCCATTCATCCCAACTGCAACAATCACCTCCCTCCTCCCCATTCCCTTACTGTATCCATCTCCTCCCCCCTTCCCTAATTATACAATTATCATCTTCCTTAGTCCCTTCCTAAACTTCTTCCCTTCTCCAATTATTCTATACATCATTCTCCCTACTTTCCAATGCTTCAACCCCATTTAAACCTCCAGAGTCTCGGCTCCAGATAAAAGAATCACCCAGTGTCTCTGTCCAATAACAAAAGAAGGGTCATCAAATACTGACAGCAGCACTCTTCAGTCCAACACTACTGCTGCTCAGCTGCTGCCACCAGATTCCAGCTGCTTCTGAGACACTTCTCCTCCAACATCCTGTTCGATCTCTGCCACAAATTTATTAGCTTCAGTTGGTGTTTCAAACAGACACTGTCTATTTTTATATTCCACTCGCAGGCGTGCCGGGTACAGTAGAGCAAAGCGCATCCCCCTCTTAGCCAGTGCATATCACACTCCTGAATATTCTTTCCGCTTCTTACTAACGGCAGCAGAGTAATCTTGGAAAACAAAGATTTTTGTATTTCCTGTCGCCTGCTCTCGCTGTCTCCTCGCAGCTCTAATCACATCATCTTTTTGAGCATAATTAAAAAAGAAGTAATTAGTCCTTACCTGCTAATTAGTGTTCCTGAAGGAACTTCAGTCCAGTCCCTTAACTTCTGGGTTGCGCAACCCTTCCAGCAGCTTGGAGGCTGAGCCCATCATCTTTTTGATGATGGTGTGGTATAAATACCCCTGGCACCACCCACTGGCACCAGTAATCTATTGCAAAAGCAGACTTAAAGGATAGATAATTAAGAACTTATAACTATATGATAACATGCAATAACTTACAACTCACCTCCTAAACTAGTAAACTCTTTTTTTTACACACATCAAGGAGGTAAAGGAAAAGGAAAGGAGGAGGCGGCTTACCTGAGGCCGCCATGGCCTTCCCCCCTTCCCAGCTGAACCTCTTTTCGCGGTCTGCCACGTCCTCCGGGCCCTAAGCAAGGTACCCCATGATTTAGCTCCGTACTCTGTCTTCGGTCCGCTAACTGAGAGCCACCGAACTCGGGCGGGATCAGGGACTGGACTGAAGTTCCTTCAGGAACACTAATTAGCAGGTAAGGACAAATTACTTCTTCCTTACTTCACTTCAGTCCAGTCCCTTAACTTCTGGGATGTAACAGAGCAGTTTAAATCTGGGAGGGGTTCGTTATCCCGGACCGAAGTACTGCGCTGCTAAACCTGGCATCCGTCGTCCCTTGGACATCCAGCCTATAATGCTTGGTGAAGGTGTGGAGGGACGACCAGGTAGCCGCTCTACAAATGTCCAGCGGCGGCACCAAACTATGTTCAGCCCAAGAAGTCGCTTGCGCTCTAGTTGAATGCGTGCCAAGACCTCCTGGAACCTGCTTCCCTCTGAGTATATAAGCGGAGGCAATCGCCTCCCTGATCCACCTAGAAATGGAAGCCTTAGCCGCTGCCTCTCCCTTATGCGGCCCTCCAAATTGAACGAATAAACGCTCGGACTTTCGAAAAGGCGCCGTGCGGGAGAGGTACCTCCTCAGCACTCTATGCACATCCAGAAGCCTAAGCTTCTCTCCGTCCCCTATTTGACTATTTTCCGCGAAAGAGGGCAGAGATACCGACTGGTTAACATGAAAAGGAGAGATGACCTTAGGTAAGAAGGAAGGAACTGTATGCAAGACCACCTTATCCCTAAAGAAAGAGAGAAAGGGAGGTCAGGACGACAATGCTTGAAGCTCTGAAACGCGTCTGGCCGAACAAATCGCTACTAAAAATACCGTCTTTAGGGTCAAGTCCTTCAGGGAGGACTTCCTCAGCGGTTTGAAGGGCTCTCCAGATAAGGCATTCAAGACTAGGTTGAGATCCCAAGGAGAAATAATGGATCTTTGCTGGGGACGTAACCGTCTAACCGCTCTCAGAAACCTGCCAACATCTGAATGGACCCCTTGATATTTGCCTCTGACCTTCCCCCTATAGCAAGAGATTGCTGCCAGCTGGACCCGCAAGGAGCTAGGCGCTAGACCCTTCTCAAAACCTGCCTGTAGGAACTCCAGGACCTCGGGGACTGATGCTGAGAGGGGCCTGATCCGACGCTCAGCACACCAGGCTTCAAAGACACGCCAAACTCTAACATAAGAAAGGCAGGTGGAGCGTTTGAGAGCTCAACAAAGTCGAAATTACTGATCCCGAGTACCTCCGCTTCATGAACCGCGCCCTTTCAATAGCCAGGCCGTAAGCAAGAACCGATGCACGTGGGGCATGCATACCGGACCCTGCCATAAGAGGTCCTCCTTGCAGGGGAGCTGCCACGGCCAATCGGCCGTCAACCTCACGAGGTCTGCATAACAAGGACGTCGAGGCCAATCCGGGGCTATGAGAATTACCAATCCCTGGTGGGCTTCCACCCGCCGCAGAACCCTCCCTATGAGCACCCAGGGAGGGAACACATAGAGAAGGCCCTCTGAAGGCCATCTTTGGGCCAGGGCGTCCAAGCCATCGGACATCCTTTCCTTTCTGCGACTGAAAAACCGTCTCGCCTTCGCAGTCGTGTACCGAGCCATGAGATCCATGATCGGTCTCCCCCACCGGGCAACCACTTGTTCGAACACTTCTTGCGCCAGCTCCCACTCTCCGTGGTCTATCCTGAACCTGCTAAGGTAATCGGCAGTCACGTTGTCTGTTCCGGCCACGTGCTGCGCCGATAGCACCAGCAAATGGACCTTAGCCCACTGCAAGAGGACATCCACCTCCTTCTCCAAGGACAGACTGCTTGTTCCCCCTTGGCGGTTGATGTAGGCCACCGCGGTGGCGTTGTCGGACAGGACGCGGACTGCCCTTTGACGCACCAAGAGCTCGAGGGCCCGGAGAGCCAAGGTTACCGCCCTCAACTCCAGTCTGTTGATTGACCACTGTGACTCTCTTGGAGTCCAGCGGCCCTGGGCGAACTGCCCCTCGCAGTGAGCGCCCCAGCCTGCTAAACTCGCATCCGTCGTCAGATGTGTCCACTGTGGAGTTTCGAGGGGCATCCCGCAGCCCAGGTTCCTTGGGCTTCTCCACCACCACAGAGACCTCCTGATCCAGGGGGGGGGGGGCAGGGAATCCATCTGGATAAGGGGTGATGCTGATGGGACCACTGCCGCAACAGGGTGCGTTGGAGAGGTCGCATATGCGCCCGGGCCCACGGTATTACTTCTATTGCCGCTGCCATGGTACCCAGCAGTTGAAAGTAATGCCAGGCCGAGGGACATCTCGTTAATAGGAAACGAGAAACGAGATTCCTCAGGTCGATTAACCTCTGCTTCGAAAGGAACACTCTTCCCCTTCTGGTGTCGAACCGAGCTCTGAGGTACTCGATCTCCTGAGTGGGAATTAATCTGCTCTTTGCCCGACTGATGACCCACCCCAACTTCTCCAGGAAATCCACGACTCTGGCAGTCGCCGAGTGACTCTCCGCTTCTGACTTTGCTCGGATCGGCCAATCGTCCAGGTAGGGATGGACTAGGATTCCTTCTTTTCGAAGAGCCGCGGCCACTACCACCATTACCTTGGTGAACGTCCTGGGAGCTGTCGGTAGGCCGAAAGGGAGGGCCTGGAACTGGAAATGACCTCTTGGTACGGCAAATCTTAGTAACTGTTGATCAGACTTTCGGACCGGGATGTGCAAATATGCTTCCGTCAAGTCTAGGGATGTCAGGAACTCTCCCTGACGGACGGCAGCAATCACAGACTTCAGGGTTTCTATGCGGAAGTGAGGAACTCTGAGACAGCGATTGATTTGCTTTAGGTCCAGAATTGGACGGAAGGAACCTTCCTTCTTTGGAACTACAAAATAAATGGAGTATCGACCGTACCCTCTGATCTTGTGGGACAGGCAGCACCGCTCCCAGCGCTATAAGTCTTGAAAGGGTGACTTCCACCGCCGCCTTCTTTTCCGGTGGACCGCAGGGGGACTGAATAAATGCTGGGGTTACTCGCTTTGTGAGCTCGAGAGCGTAACCCTCTCGAATCACTTCTAAGACCCACTGATCGGATGTGACCCGGGACCAGGCGGGGAGAAACTGCCTTAAGCGACCTCCCGGCAGCACTCCCTCCTGGACCCCCGTCTTCTCATTGTGATTTTCTAGGTCCCGAGGCGGAGGAGGAGGCCCCAAAACCTCTGCCTGCCCCGCGAAACCCTCTGAGGCTTTGACCCCTGGAAAGAAAACGGCCCCTGGGAAAGGGGTTCGATCTGGACTGTCGGAATCTCCGGAAGTCCTTCGGTTGACTCCAGGCCGGCGCCAAAGAGCGGCCCAGCTTTGGTCCATCTTCAGGGAGCCTGCCCCCCTTTGATTCTCCTAGATCCTTTCCCAACTTATCCAGGTCTTCCCCAAACAATAGCTTCCCCTTGAAAGGAAGTCGACTCAGGCGCGCTTTTGAAGATGCATTCGCTGCCCAGTTACGTAACCACAGGTACCTTCTGGCTGCAACGACCGAGGCCATATTCTTCGCCAGACTCCTAATAAGATCATACTGGCTATCTGCTAAGATGGCCGAACCGGACTCTAAGGTCTTAGATAGTGCTGGGGAGGAGTCTGCTGTCTTGGTACATGTCGGTACCAATGACATAGGAAAATGTGGTAGGGAGGTTCTGGCGGCAAAATTTAGGCTTTTAGGTAGGAAGTTGAAATCCAGAACTTTCAGGGTAGCATTCTCCGAAATGCTTCCTGTTCCACGCGCAGGACCCAAAAGGCAGGCAGAGCTCCGGAGTCTCAATGCGTGGATGAGACAATGGTGCAGAGAAGAGGGTTTTGGATTTGTTAGGAACTGGGGAATATTCTGGGGAAAGAAGGGGCTCTTCCGAAGGGATGGGCTTCACCTTAACCGGGATGGAACCAGGCTGCTGGCATTAACCTTTAAAAAGGAGATAGAGCAGCTTTTAAACTAGATATTAGGGGAAAGCCGACAGTCGCCCAAGAGCGGATGGTTCGGAAGAATGTATCCTTGAAGGATACTACTAAAAGCAGAGAGGTTCCACAAAAGAGTAAAGTAGCCCAAATGCCCTCAAGTATGGAGCAGACAGAGCTTAAAGATCCCAATTTACCCATGTCTAACAATAGCCAAATTAACATGAATAAAATACATTCTCTAAAATGCTTGTATGCAAATGCTAGAAGTCTAAAGAATAAGATGGGAGAGTTAGAATATATATAGCACTAAATGAAAGGTTAGATATGATTGGAATATCAGAGACATGGTGGAAGGAGGACAACCAGTGGGACACTGTGATACCTGGGTACAAACTATATCGTAATGATAGAGCTGATCAAATTGGTGGAGGGGTTGCGCTCTATGTTAGAGAGGGCATTGACTCAAAGGATTAAAGTTTTGCAGGAAACAAAATCTGCTGTAGAATCTATATGGATTGAAATTCCATATAAAAGGGGGAAGGCGATGGCAGTGGGGGTGTACTATCGAGCACCTGGTCAGAATGACCAAATGGATGATTTAATGCTCAAAGAAATCAAGGAAACTAACAAAAGTTACAGCGCAGTAATTATAATGGGTGATTTCAATTACCCCGGTATCGACTTGGTCAGTGTCACGTCAGGACATGCTAGGGAGATAAAGTTCCTAGATGAAATAAATGACTGCTTCTTGGAGCAGCTGGTTCATGAACCGACCAGAGGGGAAGCCATATTAGACCTAGTCCTTAGTGGAACACCAGATCTATTGCAAGAGATAAGGGTGTTGGGGCCACTTGGCAATAGTGATCATAGCATGATCGCCTTTGATTTAATTAGTGGAGGAGGGATAGTAAGGAAATCCACAGTACTACCTTTTAACTTTCGAAAGGGAGACTATGATAAAATGAGGAAAACAGTTAAGAAAAAACTAAAAGGAGCAGTTGCGAAAGTTAAAGACGTACATCAAGCTTGGGTGTTGTTGAAAAATACTATCTTGGAAGCCCAGACCAGCTGCATTCCACGCTTTAAGAAAAGTGGATGGAAGTCCAAAAAACTGCCAGCATGGTTTAAAGGTGAGGTCAGAGAGGCTGTTGTTGCCAAAAAAGCATCTTTCAGGAAATGGAAAAAAGAGCCAAATGACGAAACCTGGAAACAGCACAAGCACTGGCAAATCAAATGCAAGGCATTGATAAGGCAGGCAAAGAGAGAATTTGAGAAGAAGCTTGCTGCGGAAGCAAAAACGCGAAATAAAGACCTTTTCAAGTACATTCGTAGCAAAAAACCTGTGAGAGAGTCAGTTGGTCCATTAGATGACAAAGGGGTTAAAGGAGCACTAAGAGGCGACAAGGCGATAGCAGAGAGACTGAATGAATTCTTTGCTTCGGTCTTTACTGAGGAAGATGTAGGGATGTTACCCATGACTGAAGTGGTATTTAAAGGTGTGGAAGAATTGGAGGAAATATCGATATATCGGGAAGATGTCTTACAACTATTAGATAAACTGAAGAGTAGCAAATCACCTGGGCCGGATGGTATACATCCAAGGGTGTTGAAAGAACTGAAATATGAGATTGCAGAACTGCTATCAGTAATCTGTGAACTATCATTAAAATCATCTCTAATACCTGAAGATTGGAGGATCGCCAATGTAACACCAATTTTTAAAAAGGGTTCCAGGGGTGATCCAGGAAACTACAGACCGGTGAGCCTGACGTCAGTACCGGGAAAAAGAATAAAATTACTCAGCATGTAGATAGTCACAACCTAATGGGAGACAGCCAACATGGCTTTAGACAAGGAAGATCTTGTCTTACCAATCTGTTATGTTTTTTTGAAGGAGTGAATAATCAGGTGGACAAAGGTGAGTCGGTTGATATTGTGTATCTGGACTTTCAGAAAGCCTTTGACAAAGTCCCTCATCAGAGACTTTTGGCAAAACTAAAGAGTCATGGGATAGGAGGCAATGTACTACTGTGGATCAGGAACTGGTTAAAAGATAGAAAGCAGAGGGTAGGGCTAAATGGCCAATTTTCCCAATGGAGAAAGGTGAATAGTGGTGTACCCCAGGGATCTGTGCTGGGTCCGCTGCTTTTTGACATATTCATAAATGACCTGGAAAGTGGAATAACGAGTGAGGTTATCAAATTTGCAGATGACACAAAACTATTTAAAGTTGTTAAAACCCAAGAGGATTGTGAAAAATTGCAAGAGGATCTTGATAAATTGGAAGACTGGGCATCAAAATGGCTGATGAAATTTAATGTGGACAAGTGCAAGGTTATGCACCTAGGGAAGAACAACCCAAACTATGGTTACACGATGCAAGGTTCCACATTAGGAACCACCACCCAGGAAAAAGATTTAGGCGTCATTGTGGATACCATGTTAAAACCTTCGGCCCAGTGTGCAGCGGCGGCCAAGAGAGCAAATAGAATGCTAGGTATGATAAGGAAAGGAAAATAAAACAAAAAAGATATTATAATGCCTCTATATCGTTCCATGGTGAGACCGCACCTTGAATATTGTGTGCAATTCTGGTCGCCGTATCTTAAAAAGGATATAGCGATTTTAGAAAAGGTACAGAGAAGAGCCACCAAAATGGTAAAGGGGATGGAAGGATACTCCTATGAAGAAAGGCTAAAAAGGTTAGGGCTCTTTAACCTGGAAAAGAGACGGCTGAGGGGAGATATGATAGAAGTCTATAAATTAATGAACGGAGTGGAACGGGTAAACGTAGATCGATTATTTACCTTATCAGAATATAGAAAGACTAGGGGACATGCAATGAAGCTATAGGGTAAACTATTTAAGACTAATAAAAGAAAATATTTTTTCACTCAACGTGTAATCAAACTCTGGAATTTGTTACCGGAGGATGTAGTAAAGGCTGTTAGTGTAGCTGGGTTTAAAAAAGGTTTGGACAAGTTCCTGGAGGAAAGGTCCATAAACCATTATTAAGAAGTGACCGAAGATAACAATGCTTGACCCAGTACAAGCATTGTGGAACTTGTGTCTCTTGGGGAAACTGCTAGGTACATATGACCTAGATTGGCCACTGTTGGAAAACAGAATACTGGGCTTGATGGACCTTGGTCTGACCCAATATGGCATATCTTATGTTCTTATGTTAGCCGCCACCGCTTGAGCGTCGCTTGAGGGACTGTCAGCCAGTTGCAGCTGTTGGGACCACCTCAGACAGGCTCTAGCTACCCAAGCCCCCGAAACAAAGGCCTGTAAGGCGAGGGCACTAACATCAAAGGCTTGCTTTAGCAGAGTATCCAGTCTTCTATCTTGACTGTCTCTCAGAGCCGCGCTGCCCTCGACCGGGATAGTCGTCTTCTTTGTTACCGCCGAGTCCACCCTAGGTGACTTCAGCAGGTCCTTGTCCGGTTCCGGTAATGGGTAGATGGGACATCGCACGGACTCCCCTCAGGGTAGACTCTGGCTGGTTCCATTCTTCCTGAATCATCTGACGTACCACTCTATGGACTTGGAACACCTTCTGAGACCTCCTGAAGGCTTGGATCAACGGATCCTCCAGAACGTCTTCATCTGTAGGAGTCTGAGGCCATATTGAGCACCTTTAGAGGCTCACTTATTAACGCTGGGAGCTCCTCTCGCCGAAAAACTCGGACAATGCGGGATTGCTCCTCCTCCGGGATCTCTCCTTCTTCAAGCTCCTCCCCATCCTCCACTCCTTCTTTGTCCGAGAGCTCCTCTTCAGGGGTATCCCGAGGCGGGGGCTCAAAAGGTTTCTTGCGCGCTTAGGAGGAAGCCCAGAGTCAAGGGATCTAGAGTTCCCTGCTCCAGCGTCCATGCTGTCCCTCGCTGCTACTGGCTCTGCTGTTCCCTGCTTGAGCAAGCAATAGGCTTTGTGCAAAAGAAGAACAAATTCTGGTGAAAATTGACCCCAGTCTCCCTCCGCCCCCGAGGAGAGGGGGGGGAAGGGACTGGGAAGGGCCTGGACCATCTAAGGATGAAGGCGGGGGAGAATGGGATTCCCTTCCCCCCTTCCAGAAGGTCCCCTGACCCCTGAGGGGCTTGAGACATGCTTAAGTGGATTTCTTGTTCTACGGAAGCAGCTTCTGCTGCACAACCCCTGCAGACCCCTGCTTCCGAGACCATCCCTCTACGAGTGCAGCAGCTTACCCGTCATGCCCCTTTGTACACTGCTACCCTCAGGCCAATTAGAAATTTAAACTTCTGTAAAGAAACCAGGAAAAGGAAAATAAACCAGATATAAAGAAACTTAAAATGTAATAAAATGATGCCAAAATTGTGCCTTTAACCAAACAAACGGCTCCCAGCGCCCCCCCCCCCCTCACTTCCAGCCGTTAAAAACACGGCACCAAAAAGATAAAAATGTAATCTTTAATCTCCAATCAAATAAACTAGAGAGGGCATACAAAGCTTTTATTTGTGATACATGCAGTTTGGAGCTCTGGAGCGCGTTGCACTGGAAACGAGGGAACCAGGCGTTCTCTGCCGGTTCCCACGTGGTAGGCCGCAGCCACGTGGAGGCCCGACCAACGGGTGGTGGCTGAGTGGCCACCGAGAACTACGGGCTCTCCGCCGGGGTTCCTGCGGAGAATGCCACACACCCCCGCTTTGCACTCCGATGAAGCCTCAAGCGTCCAGCCGCCTCGAGGCTGTAGCGTGAGGCAGGAAACGCCGCTCCGAGTATTGTCGGTGTTGCCTCCAGCGCTCAGCCACCTAAGGGGCTTTGGCACAAGGCAGTAGCAGCCGTGCCAGAAAAGACCTCAGGAACCGGGCCGCTGCGTGCGCAGGAGAAAAGCTCTCCGGTCCTCCCTTCTGCACAGGTAAACCTCCTCCTCCGGAGCCGCAAGGGAGCAGGGTTGCCAGGAGGCAGAAAGATGGGGAGGGGGGGGAGAGGAACAGAATACTTAAAGGTACAAGGCTCTCTAAAGAAAGACAACTAAAGGAAGTAGAAGAAAAATGATTCAAATAAAATAAATGAAATAAATGCAAATTAAATAAAGCTTTGCTAAGACCCCGTAAGCACACTGGCTTACAGGAACCCTCCAGCTACTTGGAGGCTGAGATTACTGGTGCCAGTGGGTGGTGCCAGGGGTATTTATACCACACCATCATCAAAAAGATGGGCTCAGCCTCCAAGCTGCTGGAAGGGTTGCGCAACCCAGAAGTTAAGGGACTGGACTGAAGTGACGATAAGGAAACAAGCTATGACCACTCGAGGTCCGTCTCCGGGGCCTCTCTTTGTTCCCAGCTGGTGTGCTCTCTCAATCTTAATGGAGAGCCCAGGGTAGTGTCCAGCTTAAGATTTTTCGCAAGCCAGGTTTCCAAATACCCTCTCAGTTCCCCATCTGTTATGGCCTCCGGTATCCCCACAAACCTTAAGTTCTTCCTGCGGCCACGGTTCTCTAAATCGTCCATCTTCTCCTCTTGCTTTTTAATCAGTTCCTCAAGCCATTTCACACGCTGGGCCTGTGAAGCTTGCATATCCTCCACTTCTGATATCCACTGCTCCGCTTGCCCCATTCGCGTTCCAAACTCCACAATCGACTGGTTCACTTGCGTTAATTGTTCCACCAGTCCTTGAAAGCGGCTTTCAAACGCTGTCACCACTGCGCTCGTAACTTCTTCTGCTAAGTCCAGATCTCGCTCCATTCTCGGGCTAGAAACTGGTTTAGCCGCCATCTTGTCCTCCACCACTCGCACTCTGTCCTTCCGCGCTACTTTCGCCGCCATGTGCTCTCCACCGCTCCTACCTCGATCGAGCAACGACAAAGCACTTCAGCCACTCCTGCTTCCCCCAAATCAATATTTCCAGAGGGTGCAAACAGCCGTATATAGTTTTTTGGGAGGGAGCCCTCAGAGCAAGGCAATGAACACTCCTGCCTCACTCACTGCATCACGTGATCTTTTTCTGGATAACATATTAAGCACAGTTACTTACCTGTAACAGGTGATCTCTGGGAACAGCAGGAATAAGTCTTCAAATATGGGTACGTCGGTACCGACGGAGCCTGCACGGGAATGCTCCCCAGCATCCAATCAGAAAGCTTTTGGGAGCATCCCTCGCGCCTGCGCACTGACTTCCCGCCTTTTCCACTGCCTCTCCTCAGTTGAGTTTCATAGCTGAGACAAAAGGAAAGAAAGAGGAAAGGAAGATAGATAGATACAACTCCTAGGGGAGGTGGGTGGGTTGTGAAGACTTATTCCTGCTGTTCCCAGAGATCACCTGTTACAGGTAAGTAACTGTGCTATCTCCAGGAACAAGCAGGAATGAGTCTTCACATATGGGGACTCCCTACCTATAGATGCCAGGGGGATATCCCATAAAATGCATGTGCCTGGATCAGGAGTGCATTTCCCACACAGGAATCTCCGGCATCCCATGAGGGAATGGAGGGTAGGAGTTGAGAATAGAAGAGCTGTAAGGAAAAACAGCGAACCCAAGGACTGCAGAAGAGGAGTCCATGGCATGTATGATAAGTGCCATTAAAATTATGTAATGGAGAGTTATAATATGGAGCTTACCTACTGGATTGTAGGAAGTAGAAAGCGTGATGGAGTCTACTGGATATGCAGTAGCGGAATCCTCAAGGTGACCTCACAGTAGTGAGGATGAAGGTCCAGACCTGGAATTAGCAGGTGATCCAGGTGTCAACTGGGGTAGGATAAGGACGGCAGGTCTTCAACGGAAAGCTTTATGGGAAAAAGCTGAAAACTCTTTAGGAACAGAGTCATTAACATTGAGGACTAAAAGAAGACGACTGACCGATTTGGACAACTAGCCCAGTCCTGGAGGGAAGAAGGGGTATGGAAAAAGCCCATATTCCCAAGGAGAACAGATGTGTACTCAAAACTAATGAAGATGTACACTGTCTTTCCTAGCTGATGAAAGATAGGAAAGATACTGAAGCCTGATGCTTCAAGGATTGGGAGACGTAGAGCACAGTGGAAGCTGTTAGCATCACAGTAGGGGTTGTGTGCATAACAGCCCTCACATACTAAGGAACAGTATGAAAATATGGAAGCCCACTGCTTGAAACCTTTAAGAAGGTAAAAATTGCAATAGCATAGACAGTGAGGGAGATAGTATGTAATACATATCGACCTATAAGAAGCCTCCCAACAGACACATATACATATACATATTGTGATAAGGAAGCTTATCATAGCTCAGGAAGGGGCTATAGAAAAGGTGAAGTGTCTCTGAACAAGCAACCTGTCAGTGCTGGTAGAAATGAGAAAACAGAATTTTGCCATAAAAGACTACCAGTCCCAGAATGCACCAGGTTTCCAACAGCCATGAGAGGAGCTGAAGTGAGAAAACGTGTGTTCAATCAAAAGGGCTATGAGGTAATCCCCAAGCACTCATTGCAAAGGGCAGGGCTTGATTCAGCACAGCTGTGCTGTGCTAGGATGGAACACACATCTCAAAGGGCAAGGCCTGATTCAGCACAGCTGCGCTGTGCTAAGGTGGAGCACTCATCAAGGCAGAATAAAGATAGAGTCTATTCTACAGAGAATCATCCAGAGCTGGGATGTCATGATCATTGGTATCTTGATCATCCACGGGATCCTGATCTTCATTCTCATCAGAAGCAGAGGTCAGAACGGACGGACAGAGAGAGCAAGAAGCCCTTTAAAAGAAGGAAGAGAAAAGCCTCTGGGAAGTCTACAGGAGTCCAGCACAGTACGTATACTGGGAGACAGACAAGAGGTCAGCATACACCATTGGACTGGGGGGGAACCAGAGGAGTGGTATTGCAGAGCCAGGAATCTCCAGACGGCACCTGTGAGGGAAACAGCTGCACGTGGAAGGGACCCTGAGACCCATGCCAGAAGGTATGTGAAGAGAGATCCAGTGTCCAGGGATCTAGATTGGAAGGCTGGACACAGAAACTGGACTACATATTGGCCAGGCTATTTAAAGGGGAACTCTAACAGCAATGGAAGCTCAGGTATGAACACTGATCTATGCCCTAGCTATTGCTTTGAAAGGAAGCAGGGAAATGATTATTCTCCTGGTAGTGCTCCATTGAGAAATTCCTTTGTGCCAAGCCAAGATATTGAACCCATGATTATTGAAGAAAGGGGAGAGGTCTTAGAACCAGAATGTGAATATATGGACTGCTCTCTGTCTAAACTCAAATGGTAGTTTTCTGTTATAAAGTACAACAACCATCACAAAGAAATACCAACTTGTTCTTTAATCTACTCAGAAAACCTCCTGAGTAAGATTTTGAGCTACACAGTGAAAGCAAGCCAGCTAAGGGGTTTCAGCTGGGTGATTGCTAGCAATTGAGCTTACCTAATTGCTTGTGTGCTCTAAGGGAATCACTTCTGAAGTTATATGTAAAGATATAAGTTAACCTGAAGAAAAGAACAGTTTTCCTACTTTGTGGGTTTATTTGGTTGCTTACTGCATTGCTAAGACATTATTTGCTAAAGCCTACAAGAAAGACCAGTTTGTTGCCAACCAGGTCTTTAATCCTTTGCTTTAATTACCTGACCAGTATAGATGTTTTTTTCCTGATTTTGTTTTCCTAACTTTAAAACTGCAAGCAAGTATCCCGAGTTCTGTGCTACCAAGCATTATCTGTGTTGGGAGAAAACCTCATAAATAAAAACCTTATTTGCTTTACCCTTGAGCAAGTATAATTAATTACACAGGTACACTAAAAAAAAAAATTTTTAAACTGCCTCTAATGTTTCGATTGATTTTTACGTTTTTTGGTGCGCTGAATCCAAATCTGGTAACCAATTTGCTCCATCACATACAGATTTTTTGCTACATTGGGTTAGCAGTTTGAGGTGAACGTTTCAGATTGAGTGCGATCGAGATAAAAGTTTCTTGGATGAATTCTTTATACTAATTGTTTAGTAGTTATTCAAATAAGAATAAAGAAAATTGTAACAAGGCAGCACATAAGAATAGAGTAATGTCAACAAAACACACTGTGATGGTAGCAAAATTGTCTGCACTTAAAACAGCCACATACATGTGCACAAACATTGAGCATATAAGAGCGAGGTTAGACACAAAGCAAAGCAAAGAAATGTGCAAAAAATGTTGTACAGGTATGTATGTAAGAATAGAAAACGCAAACCGCACCATTGCAATACATGAAGACAAACACCCGATGGTGTGAAAATAAAATTCTAATAAATGAGATCCGACACTGTGGTAATAACTAGAAAATTTTTATTTCAAAGTTTAGTAAAAACACGATATTTGTCAACACAGTTTAGATTTTAAAGTCATTCTTGGGTCAATCAATCTCCTGGTGGGCCAGTTTCTTCTTCCCCCGAATGCTTCTCTTGGTGCGCTGCTTGGCGTATTTTTCATCTGGGGTTTCCCGCAGCAGCAACCAGCAGAAATCAGCCATCATAGTGGTGTTCCATCTTCCTTGGTACCTTCTCTCTGCGTCCTTGATGTCCTGGTGAAACCTTTCACCTTGTTCTTCACTGTACGCCCCCAAGTTTTCGGGAAAGTAGTTCACATGGGAGTGCAAGAAATGGACTTTCAGGCTCATGTTACAGCCTTGTTCTTTGAAGGCATTGAGCATCCTGGCAACAATATCCTTATAGTTCTCATCCCGCCTGTTCCCCAAGAATTTGAGAACATCCTTGAAGGAATCCCAGGCTTCTTTTTCCTTCTCAGACATCGTTTCAGCGAATGCTCCATCTGAAATGAGTTTCCTTATATCAGGGCCAACAAACACTCCTTCCTTTAGCTTTGCTTCAGAAAGTCGGGGGAACTTTGAGCAAAGGTACCGAAAGCACTCACCATCTTTTGGAAGGGACTTGATGAATTGCTTAATGAGACCCAACTTAATGTGGAGAGGTGTGTCAGACGGCTGCCTAGGGTGAGAACTTACACAGTCTTGACGATGCATATATTCATATGATTCTTGCAAGGTATTGTGGGTAATGTAGTTCATTCACTCCCAAACACAGCTGAAGACAATAATTGAGTTGTGAAACCAAGTGGTAAAGCCAATAAAATTCTTCTTTTATTGATGGGGTTTAAGTCACCCAGCACAAATATGCTTGGTAGCAATATAAATGAGGTTACTTGCTTGCAGTGTTTAAATGGATAACATAAAGTCACAAAGCAAACCAGAAAACAACCTTCAGCTTGTCAGGCAATTAGCTAATGTTTTCTTAGCAAATAATTACCAAATAAAAAGGCACAAAGAAATGAATAAACTTTGCTTGTTAGGTTAACTTCTGCTTATTTTCCACGCAGATCCCAGCAGTGATTCTCCCTTGCTCACACACACAATCAGGTGCAGTTTTAATTACTATCAATTGACCAGCCGAAACCCTTTAGCTGGCTGGCTGCTACTGTGTGAACCCAAATCCTGCTTTAAGAGCTGTTTGCAGTGGAAATAAAGAACAAAGTTAGGTTTCTTTGTGATGGCTGAGGTGTTTGCTCACAGAAAGCTAGCAATAGCATTTAGATAGAGAACAGTCCATGTAATGAATAGTTTCATCTGCTGTATCTCCGCCTTCAATCAATCAGCATAGGGTCACTATCATACATTGGCACAGACGAGTCTTTCAATAAGCCACTACCATGAGAATGCTTATTCCCTTGCTGCCATTCACTATTATAGATAGGGTCTGGATCAGTATTCATACCTGAGCCTCTCCTGCTATCATAATTCCTCTCTGTATAACCTGGCCAGTATGTAATCCAGTTCTGATGTCCAGCCTTCCAACCTTGATCCCTGGACACTGGATCTTTCCTCACATACCTTCTGGCATAGGTCTGAAAGTCCTTTCCACGTGCAGTCTTCTCTCTTCCAGGTAGCCACTGGTGATTCCTATCTCTGCCATTCCATTCCTCTGGCTGACTCCAGTCCAATGGACTCTGCTGGCATTTGGAATACCTCCCAGTATAGGTACTGCCTTGGACTCTCCCAGACCATCCAATGGGCTTTCTTCTCTTCCTTCCAGAGAGATTCCTTCTTTCTCTATCCGCTTGGCTTGGCTTCTGTTTCTCCAGGTGATACAGCAACGGCTACAAGCTCAAGCACCAGTATCTGTCTCTGAAGCCGTTGCTGTCTCTAAAGCCTGTAGAATAAGCTCTATTCTTATTCTGTCCTAATGTGTGCTCCTCCCTAACACAGCGCAGCTGTGTTGAAACAGGTCCTGCCCTTTGAGATGAGTGCTTAGGGATTACCTCATAGCTCTCTTGATTGCACACACGTTTTCTCACTTCAGCCCCTCTCATGGCTGCTGGAAACCTGGTGCATTCTGGGACTGGTAGTCTTTTAGGTGAAAACTCTGTTTTCTTACTTCTACCAGAACTGACAGGTTGCTTGTTCAGAGTCACATCATCTTTTCTATAGCTCCTACCTGAGCTATGATAAGCTTCCTTATCACAGGTGGTAATAGAATTTTATCACGAGGTACCAAGCTCTCATGAAGAACATTTTTCTCACCAGGTCTCAAATACTCCCGAATTGGCCAGTCTTTTTTCCCCCAGTGTAGGTCGCGGGCCCGGCTATCCCACAAGCAAAGGAAGCAGGGATATTTGGTGAAACCGGATTGCTGCCCTAATAGCATGGATAGAATTTTAAAGTCTCCACAAATCATCCACTTATGCTCATCATAACGAATCTTCTGAAGAATCAGGGCCAAATTCTCGTATTTTTCTTGAAGAATAACAGAGTGAGCAATAGGAACTGAAGCGAATGTGTTGCCATTATGAAAGAACACCTTTTATGCTGTCTTTTGACGAATCAATGAACAGCCACCATTCAGCAGGATCATACTTGAGTTTAAACTTTTCCATCACTCCGTATATATCGTTGCAAAATACCAAATCTTCCTCTTTGCTGAAATACTTCAAAAATTGTGTCTCACGGTTGCGGTACCAATAAAAAGTTGTTCCTGGTGACAATAGATTTTTCTGTTTAAGCCGAGAACCTAGCAGTTGGGCAGCATCTTTTGGGAGTCCTAAATCCCGGACTAAATCATTCAATTCAGCTTGAGAGAAAAGTTCAGGTTTCGGATCTGGTTCAGTTTCAAACTCGGAAGTACTGGACTCATCGCGAAAAGCCATCTGATGAGTCTCATCATGATCAGAACCGTCCACACAAATATGATCCAAAGATTTTGGTGGTTCAGGCACAGGTACTTCGTTGCTATGAGGCATAGGCCTAATTGCTGAGGGAAGGTTGGGGTAACTTATTACGTTCTTATTTTTTAAGTTGTATCCCTTCACAATGCAAGAGCAAAAATAGCAGTCACTGCTGTGGTCTCTTTGTTCACGCCACATCATAGGTATTCCGAAACGAAATGCTTGTTTTTTACCTTTCATCCATAAGCGTAGATCTTCCTCACATGTCTTGCACACTTTGTGAGGAGCCCACGGTTTGTCTTGATCGCCTAACTTCAAACCGAAATAGGCGAAATATACTTTAATAAATGCAGAAATGTTCCTCTGCCGCTTTTTCACGGTATATTCCCCACAAATAAAACAAAAACTGTCCGGAGAGTTGACGCAACCTCTGGCTCTGTGAGCCATCACAAATACACAGCACTGCAAACTACAACTGTAGTGAACCACTTCGGAATAAAGCTGGATTACGACTGAGCAAACAAAAGGTAATAATGAACTTGCAAGAAACTGAAATTTGACAGGAACGTTCATGTCGCAACCACCGTGTTTGAGCGAGCGAACGAGGCGAGGCGAACAGGAAAGAACATGCGCCAGCGCGAGTACTGGATTTAGCCCCCCGCCTCCCAATTGTCCTGTTAATGTATAAAATGAATACAAAACACTCTAAAATATCATGAGGGAGTGTTTCTAGTTAGTTAACCATTACAACCTCTATTTTGGGCCAAGAAAATAAACTGCAGTCGGCTAAAAAGAAATTATGTGAACATTCCTTATATGGGTAAGAAATCTAATTTTGCAAGAAAATGTGACGTGATGGAACATTTTGGCTATTTTTCCTGGATTCAGCACCCCAAAATCTATAGGAATCAGTTGCAAAACTGGAGGCAGTTTTTTGGTAGTGTACCTGTGTTATTGTTCACGGCTATGTCTGGAATGAATGGACTACATTACCCACAAATCCTTGCAAATCATATAGATATATGCACTTGCATATATATATATATATATAGAGAGAGAGAGAGAGAGAGAGAGAGGGAGAGAGGGGGAGATAGATATGTGGGGGCATAAATTATGCACACACAGCTTAGACATATGTATGTAGAGGCATATATAGAGATATTTACATACATGAAAAATAAGTCTGAAGATACATGTCTACCAATAAGCCCCATAAGAACATTCACATGGGGAATGTGAAGGGAAAAGATTCATCCAATAACAAGAGGGTGAAACCCATTTGACAGATATATAGAGAATCTATTTCCGTGGGCTAAAAGGATGCAGGAATGCAATCCAGTAAATAACCAGGATGGTTGCGTGAGAAAACAGAGTGTAATATCAGTCTGTAAAGAGCAAGGCGGGAGTCCTTTAGAACTCTGACATGGCAGATGTACAGAAACGCATAGAAAAGATACCAGGAGGACCCACTGGAGGGACAGAGGGGTATCATGCGGTACTAGTAGCCTTGGATATTCACGCAGAAAAGCTTATATTCTGTATTATAACAGGAGACAAGAGGGTGTGGAGAACCCTCACAGTCATGGGAATGATTTATAAGCTTTTTTCTACTATATAGAATGGCTCTCAGAGACAAAGTTCAATGCTCTGTAGCAAGGGCCCATAGTGGAAAGCTCCTCTGAAGATTGCAGAGAACATTGTGCAGGAGAATTATAAGATAAAACTGACTGAAGTCAGGTGTGCTGCCACATCCTAGGAAAAAGAGATGGCCAGAAAGAAGATAATGTGAGAAGCCTAAGTGAGTAGGATTATCCAAGATAGATGAGGATTAGCTTGGAATCACTACTGAGGCTAGACACAAATTGTGGAGATAGGCTGGCACTTTTGGAAAAGTACCAGTAGTTAAAACACTGGAACTCCTGCATGCACAGAAGCCGAAAAGACCGCAGAGAGAAACAGACAAAGGGAGAGGAAATATTCCTGTCCCTGTCTGATGAGTTATCTTGAGAATGTATTCAAAGAAACAAAAAGTCTACACTGGTTGAAAGGCTAGAGAAGCTTTTCAGTATGTTACCACTCAGTCAGGGGAAAACCTGGATGAGAGGGTAGAGAAAACAGGTAATTGGAGGGTGATTTACCCATAGGGCGAGTCAGCTGAAGGAAAAAATGTTCATGTTGGGACAGAAACTATCATGGGATAGTTGTAACTTCCCTTCTTAATAGTAAGAGGAGGAGAATTCTGTAACCCATGGACAAAAATATCCTGACAGCTTAGCATACTGAAAAAGGAAAAACCAGTGTAGAGCTTTAAGAAAAAAACAGCGAACAAACTTCTGTTAAGAAGAAGTTAACTGTAGATTGCAACCTTCAGAACCTATGGTTGCTGGGTATGCTGAGACTGGCTAGAGTTTGGAAACTTCAGACTAGGACGAGGTGTCCCTTGCTTGGGTACATCTGGATGATGGGCAGGAGAAGAGTGAAACCTTCTTTTCTTAGGGAAAGAAAGTTTGGTAGGACATTTCCTACCTCCTGGGGAAGAAGGCGGCTTAGAATGGTCTCCAGAACCAGGGAAGTCAGTGGAGCAATGAGCAACCTGACGTAAAGCCTCCTTATTGAAGAGATTTTCTCCAGTACAAGGAGAATTACCCAGTGTATGTTGTGCCCATCTGCTCAAGTCTGAAGCTTGGAGCCAGGCTCTACGACGTGCTCCAATGGCAATAGCAGAGGATCTGCTAACAGACTCAAAAGAGTCTAGAGAAGCACGAGAAAGAAACCAAGAGATATTCCGGCTATGGCTAAGAAGCAAGGAATAGTCAGCAGCCTTAGGCTCTGACAAAAAAGGAGTCAAAAGAGATAATTTCTTTGTGACCTCCTGGGAGTGTTAGACTAATATAAAATATATAAGAAATAATTCTTGATGCCAGCATAGATGTTTGGAAGGTTTGACGTCCAAAGGCATCAAGTGCTCTAGAAGCACGACCTGGCGGATAAGAAGAATGCTTCTTCTTGCTTTTTACCTTCCTCATTGCTGATTCCACTACAATGGAATGATGGGGAAGTTGATTCTTTTGAAACCCTGGAGAGGGGGGCACCTGATACAGAACATTAGTTGCTGTAGAAGGTGGGGGAACTCTTAAAGATGTTTCCAATATTCTCAGAAGAAGATCCTGCAAAGAATAATGTAAAGGAAGCATTATATTTTCCTTTTGTGCAGGAGAGCCACGGTTAAGATCACAGCCAGGGATAGGAATAGCAAGGAAGGTTGCCATGTCAAGGAGAAATTTCTGAAAAGAAGGATCTCCAATGGGAACCATCCCTGGGAAGGCTAAGGTTGAAGAAGCAGCCTGAGCACCAGAGGATGTACTGGTCTGGTGCAGAAAAAGAACCCTACTAGATGGATAGTGATACTGGCAGTCACGATTTGAGGCAGTTAGTACTGCATCGTCCATGCCAGGTATCGATTCCAAACTAGGCATAGAAAGGATCGATGGTACCGATGTAACTGCAGGAATCGACATCGACATCGATACCGGTAATGACATCGAGGCCGTCATCGGAAGCTGCTCAAGCGGTACCGAGGTAACCAGAGAGTCTTGGTGAGTATCCTCAGTACTGCGTATCCGGAAACGATAAGGGTCGGTTCCAAGGCGCGTCGGTACCCAGTCATCTAAACTAGATATCGATTCCAGACTCGGCATCAAAGGGAGCGAGTCTATCAATGCATGTCTAGAGGGCACCGACGTCGGTGGTGGTACCGGCGATGCCGATACAGGAAAGTCACTCTGGGTCGTATCGATCAATCCCGAAGGTACCGAGGACGCCAGATGACGATCCCTGGTGAAGAGTGGAACACTCGACACCGGTGCCGATGCCGGGGTATCGGTACCGCTCGAAGCGGATGCCACCACCGAGCATGGCTCAGGTATGTTCTGTGAGGGGTGAGCCCCAGGAACAACCTGAAACCCCTGAAATGCTTTGGAGCCTGAAGACTCCCACCGGGGTTTTAATGCCAATGGGGTCTTGAGGGCAAGGCCGGAGCCGTCATCATGCTTGGCATGAGACCTACCACTCAAGGATTGGCAAGTCTTAACAGACTGTTTGTGGGTTACCTGATCCTGTAGAGAAGAAAAACCCGGTGCCCTCACTGCCGAAGGGAAAACGGTATCGAGGGAAACTCGAAAGAGGGAAGGTCTTCTCTCAGTATTGCAGCCTGATAGTTCAGGGGAAAAAGGGTCAGGACCCAGACAGGTTAGACACCAGTGATTGGAGTCTAAAAAGAAAACTGTGTTTCCACAGTGAAGGCACTTCTTAGGAGAAGAAGGCTCCATGATGGAGAGGCCTTGTAGGCCCAAAAAGGTTAAGACAGAAACAGAGGGAAAAATCTCTCTGACTTTAAGAAAAAGAAAAGAAAAAAAAACACCGGCAGTACCGGTGTCGGCGGGAAAAACAGCCGCGACCACAAGAAAACAAGAAATAAAGAATTTAAAGAAAAAAGTTTCTGCGGTGACAGGAGGACGTCCTGCCGGCTCAGCGGAAAAACGAAAACTGAGGAGAGGCCGTGGAAAAGGCGGGACGTCAGTGCGCAGGCGCGAGGGATGCTCCCAAAATCTTTGAGATTGGATGCTGGGGAGCATTCCCGTGCAGGCTCCGTCGGTACCGACGTACCCATATGTGAAGACTCATTCCTGCTTGTTCCTGGAGATAAACCCTCCGCCCAGTGTGCAGCAGCAGCCAAGAGAGCAAATAGAATGCTAGGTATCATTAGGAAAGGAATGGAAGATAAAACAAAAGATATTATAATGCTTCTGTATTGTTACATGGTGCGACCGCACCTTGAATATTGTGTGCAATTCTGGTTGCCATATCTTAAAAAGGATATAGTGTTATTAGAAAAGGTACAGAGAAGAGCCACCAAAATGGTAAAGGGGATGGAAGGATACTCCTATGAAGAGAGGCTAAAAAGGTTAGGGCTCTTCAACCTGGAAAAGAGACAACCGAGGGGAGATATGATAGAGGTCTATAAATTAATGAATGGAGTGGAACAGGTAAACGAAGATCGATTGTTTACGTCATCAGAATATAGAATGATTAGGGGACATGCAATGAAGCTACAGGGTAACCTATTTAAGACTAATAAGAGAAAATATTTTTTCACTCAACTAAAAAAAGCTTTGGACAAGTTCCTGGAAGAAAGGTCCATAAATCATTATTAAAAGGGACCCAGGATATCACTGCTTGACCCAATACAAGCATTGAGGAACCTGTGTCTTTTGGGGAGACTGCTAGGTACTTATGACCTAGATTGGTCACTGTTAGAAACAGGATACTAGGCTTGATGGATCTTGGTCTGACCCAGTATGGCATATCTTATGTTCTTATCTAAGGACTTGAGGGTCTCAGCCCTGTGGAGCTGAATGAGAATCACATGCTGAGTTGGCTGAGGCTAGAGTAGCCTTTCCACTAAAAAGTGAGTGCATAACTGACCCCCAGATACACAAAAACCTGGGTGAGAAGGGGCTGTTCCAAGGACAGGAGGAGCAGCCTAATCGTTACAGCACTGGCTTGTGAACCAAGAGACTAGGGTTCGATTCCCACTAGCACTCCTTGTGGCCTAAGAAAAATCCATTGCCTCCTCTACTGCCTAAGAAAAATCCAAGTTATCAATGGTTCTGAGGTGATCCGGGAAACTACAGCCGGTAAGCCAGACATCAGTATGAGGCAAAATGGTAGAAACCATTATAAAGAACAAAATTACTGAACATATAGATAGTCATGGTTTAATGGGAGAAAGCCAACATGGATTTAGCCAAGGAAGGTCTTGCCTTAATAATCTTTTTTTTTTGAAGGTATGAATAAAGAAGTAGACAGAAGGTGAGCCATTCGATATAGTGTATCAGGATTTTCAGAAAGCCTATGACAAGGTCCCTCATGAGAGACTCTTGGCAAAGTTAAAAAGTCATGAGATAGGAGGCAGTGTACTATTGTGGAACAGGAACTGGTTAAAAAGATAGAAATCAGAGGGTATGGCTGAAAGGCCAATTTATCCAATTGAGAAAGGTGAATAGTGTAGTATCCCAGGGATCTGCGCTTGGTCCGCTGCTGCTTTCTAACATATTTGTAAATGACCTGGAAATGGGAACAAGTGAGGTAGTCAAATCTGCAGATGACACAAAATTATTCAAAGTTGTTAAAACCCAAGAGGATTGTGAACAATTGCAAGAGTATATTATAATGCCTTTGTATCATTCCAAATTGCGACCACACCTTGAATATTGTGTGCAATTCTGGTCGCTGTATCTTAAAAAGGATATAGCGGAATTAGAAAAGGTACAGAGAGGAGCTACCAAAATGGTAAAGAGGATGGAAGGATACCCTTTATGAGGAAAGGCTTAAAAAAGGTTAGGGTTCTTCAACCTGGAAAAGAGACTGCTGAGGGGTGATATGATAGAGGTCTATAAATTAATGAAGAGAGTGGAACGGGTAAAGGTAGAGTGATTCTTTATGCCATCAAAAAGTAGAAAGACTAGGGGATGTGCAATGAAGCTACAGTGTAACCTATTTAAGACTAATAAGAGAAAATATTTTTTCACTCAATGCATAATCAAACTCTGGCATTTGTTACCAGAGGATGTAGTAAAAGCTGTTAGTGTAGCTGGATAAGGTTTGGACAAGTACCTTGAGAAAAGGTCCATAAACCATAAAGGGGACCCAGGTAATCCACTGCTTGCCCCAATACAAGCATTATGGAACCTGTGTCTTTCTGGGAAACTCTAGGTACTTGTGACCCGAGTTGGCCACTGTTGGAAACAGGATACTGAGCTTGATGGACCTTGGTCTGACCCAGTATAGCATTTCTTATGATCTTAATGTCCCTGTTTCATGTACATTACCAAGTTTAAGTTACAATGTAAACTGCTTTGACTGAAGTGATAAAGCGGTATAAAAAAAACTGACTCCAGCTTTCCCAGTAAGAACTCACCAGGTCTGTGTCATTCCTGGCCTTGACAAAGGAGACTTGCCAGACCGGCCCAATGTCCAGTTATGGGCAACACAGAAGCATCATTATCACTTGGAAAGGTATGGAGAGCTGCCTCCGGGCCAAAGGCAGGGCCTAAAAGTTCAAAGGTAGCTGAGATACAAAAAGCAGAGAAACCACCACAACTGTTCCCAATGGAAAAGTTACAAAATGCTATGTCAAAGTGTAGGTGGCAAGGAGCACCCACTACCTGACCAATGCAGTGACGGGTTCGAGGGACCTTCTACTGAATGAAACCTTAAGTCTAAAATCAACTGGCTCTAGGTCCAGGATATACTGAAAGGAACCTCCCTTCCTTGGTATCTGCGATCAAGGAGAATGTCTATGGCCCTGAAGAGTCACCATAGTATCCTGCAAAGGGCAAAAACGAAGCCCATCAGTGAAGAGTCAGATTGTGAAGATCCCAATCTAACCCTGTGGATGCGACCACTTCATCCTCCCCAAACTTACCTTCTGGTGACAAGAGTTTAATTTGAGTCCCTCAACAACCCCCACTGGGGATAAGCTTAGGCTCCCAGAGGAACAGAAGAGTGCAAGGATAAAGCAAGATCCATGACCCTCCTAGCTGCCTGTTGAAAAACAGCCCTAGGGTCCAGGAGCTTACAGCCAAGGCTTTCCTGCCAAGCTCCACATCTGCTAGGGTTAGTCTATCAGTCAAAACAGCCTCAGTGTTTACCGGTGAGAAAAATAATTGAAAGGCAGACGTAGCAGCAGGGGCCACAGAAATGGCATTGAGCCCTACGCCACCTGAAGGGGAGGGGTCCTAAAATGGCCAAAAAGGTGCCCCCAGCTCTTCAACTACAATGGGGGCAAAATTAAGTAGCCGTTGAAAGGGAAAAAATAAAAACTATTTTGGGAAGGGGTCGTTAGCTGCATCAGGCTGGACTGCTGAAACCTGCAGCGGCAAAGTTAATTCAAAAAGAAAAAAAGGGAAGCAGGGCAGAAGCAATAAGGGAGTCCTACAAAGGTAATCCCAGCATTACCAGACTAGGGAAACCCTAATAAAGCCCAGGAAACCCATGCAGATCTCGAAGGGCCAGAAGTTGAACAAAAGGGCTGTTTAATTTTTTTTTGTTTTGTTTTATTTGGAGTTCTTTATTGAAAGCAGCAGACAGTCAAATACTGCCCATTGAAACCAATTGGGAAAAAAGAAAAACTGAAAAAAATAGTGGCCTGGGCCCAATTTACAGACTCCCACAGGGGTCACCATAGGGTCCCTCCTGCTCCTCTTCCAGCCCACTAGCACTAGTAACCCACAGGAAACAGTTTGAATGCAGGACAGTTGTCCACTCCAAGAGACATGGGAGTGACTGTGCTCCAAGCAACACTGGGCCTTCCCAGACCACTGCATCATAGAGTGGGTCAGGAAAGTCAGTCCTATCTGCACTGCTGTACCATCTGCTGGAGGCAGAAAATAGTTTCTCTCAGTGCTGTACCAAAGAATATACTGGATGACGACATCACTGAAAGTTGGTCAAGTCTGTTTCCAGCTGCTGGCAAGGGAGCATAAAGCATAGTTACTCACCTGTAACAGGTGATCTCCAGGAACAGCAGGAATTTAGTCTTCACATATGGGTATCGTCGGAGCCTGCGCGGGAACGCTCCCCAGCGTCCAATTAGGAAGCATTTGGGAGCATCCCACAGCGCCTGCGTGCTGCCTTCCCGCCTTTCCCAACTGCCTCTCTCCAGTTGAGTTTAAAGCTGAGACAAAGAGAGAGAGGAGGAAAGAGAAAGAGATAGAGAGATACAACTCCTAGGGGAGGTGGGTGGGTTGTGAAAACTAAATTCCTGCTGTTCCCGGAGATCACCTGTTACAGGTGAGTAACTATGCTATCTCCAGGAACAAGCAGGAATGTAGTCTTCACATATGGGGACTCCCTAGCTTTAGATGCCAGGGAGAGACCCCAGAAGTTGTGTGTCCCTGTGAAAGGGCTTCACTTCCGCCCATGAATCTCTGGCATCCAACCGGGGATGGTGGGTAGGAGTTGATTAGGTATGGAACAGGTGTTGGAGAACAGCCTGACCAAACAAGGCATCCCAGCGGGAGTCTTTGTCCAAGCAGTAATGGGCTGTGAATGTATGAACCGAGGCCCGAGTGGCTGCTCGACAGATGTCGTCGATAGACACAGAGTGCAGATGAGCCATTGAAGCTGCCATGGCTCTCACACTGTGAGCTGTGACATGGCCCTCCAGAGGAAGATTCTTATTCTGACAGGCAAACGAAATACACTGTGCAATCCAGTTGGACAGTGTTCTCTTGGAGACTGGAAGTCCCAAATGAGAAGGATCAAAAGCAACAAAGAGTTGAGAGGACTTTCTATGTTGCTGTGTTCTTTGCAAGTAAAAGGCTAAAGCTCTTTTACAGTCCAAAATATGAAGATTCCTTTCTGCATTAGATGCATGAGGCCTTGGAAAAAACACAGGCAGGTAGACCGTTTGGTTTAAATGAAAAGGCAAGACCACCTTTGGTATAAAGTGTGGATGAGTCCTAAGGACTACCTTGTCATGATGGAACCTTGTATAAGGTGGATCAGCTACTAATGCCTGCAACTCACTGATGCGGCGTGCTGATGTGATTGCAATGAGAAAGATAACCTTCCAAGAAAGGAATTTCAATGAGATAGTAGCTAAGGGTTCGAAAGGTGGCTTCATGAGCTGACCAAGAACCAGGTTTAAGTCCCATGTCACCAGTGGTGGCCTAATGGGAGGCTTAATTAGAAGAAGGCCTCTCATAAATCTTGCTATAAGAGGATGGGAGGAAATAGGTTGTCCATTTAGATGCTTGAAAGAAGCTGCAATAGCACTCAAATGGACTCTTACTGAATTAGTCTTAAGACCTGCATTGGATAAATGAAGGAGATACTCCAGTAATGATTCCAGAGGTATCGCAAGGGGGTTAAGACCCTTCTACGAGCACCATATAGTAAACCTCTTCCACTTAAAAGCATAAGAGCGTCTTGTGGAAGGCTTCCTGGAAGCATAAAGGACATCCTTTACTTGCTGAGAGAAGTTAACATCATGAAGATCTAGGCCTTCAGCAACCAAGCTCTGAGGTGCAGAGACTGGGGATTGGGATGCCATAACATTCCGTCCTCCTGTGACAGGAGATCTGGAGCAGATCCTAATTCCAGGGAGGGAGCTTGAGAGATATGTAGAATCAGAGGGTACCACACTTGCCGTGGCCAATGTGGAGCTATGAGAATCATACGGCCTCTATCTCTCTGAAGCTTGAACAGGGTTTTGGGAATTGGGGGAATGGGTGGAAAGGCATAAAAGGAAGTCTTGACCCCAGTGAAGGAGGAAAGCATCCCTGACCTGAGAGCCCTGAGCCGGAATTCTGGAACAGAACCGGGGAAGTTTGGCATTCAGACTTGCAAAGAGGTCTATGTCCGGGGTTCCCCAAATTTGAAAAATCTTGGCCACCTGGTCTGCATGTAGAGACCATTCGTGTGGAAGCAGAACTCGACTGAGTCTGTCTGCCCAAGAGTTTTGTATGCCTGGAAGACACACTGCCAGGAGATGACTCTGATGCTCTCTGGCGAGGGCCCATAGTCGCAAAGCTTCATTGCAAAGCATCAGAGAGCCTGTTCCCCCCCCCCCCCCCCGTTTGTTCACGTAGAACATGGCTACTTGATTGTCCATATGAATGAGGACTGTCTTGTAGCTGAGCAGGGTGTGGAACACTCGAAGAGCAAGGAAGATTGCTCTGAGCTCCAAGAGATTGATATGTAGATGAGTCTCCTGTGGAGTCCAGGTGCCTTGAGTGGAGAGGTCTTGCAGATGAGCTCCCCAACCCACTGGTGAAGCATCTGTTGTGAGAGTTGCCCAGGGTAAAGCTTGTTGAAATGGGGACCCCAGCAACAGGTTCTGACTGGACTGCCACCATTGGAGGGACAAAATAAGGCAATTTGTGTTTGCTATTTTGTCTTGCAGGCACCCTGATGCCTGGGTCCACTGAGTGGATAAACTCCACTGGACTGCTCTCATATGGAGGCGAGCGTAAGGAATCACATCCACGGTAGATGCCATGTGACCTAGTAGTTGTAGCATTTCTCGGGCAGTGAGATGAGGTTTTAGCACTGCCTGAGAAGCTAACTGCACCATGCGAAGGCAACGGGCCTGGGGAAGATAGGCCCTTGCTTTTCTGGTATCCAGCAAAGCTCCTATGAACTCTAGAGACCGAGTGGGAATTAGACTGGATTTTGTGATGTTTATGACCAGATCCAAATACTGAAGGATACACATTGTGCAAGATAGAGAAGTCCTGGCCTCTGACTCTGATGGGGCTCGAATGAGCCAGTCGTCTAAGTAGGGGAAGACGAATATCCCTAGAGTGCGGAGAAATGCTGCTACCACAGCCATGCATTTCGTAAACACTCTTAATGCTGAGGCCAGGCCAAAAGGAAGCACCCTGTATTGGTAGTGCTTTCCTTGAAAAAGGAACCAAAGGAACTTTCTGTGAGTTGGATGGATGAGAACATGGGTGTACGCATCCTTGAGATCTAGAGAACAAAGCCAATCCTGACTCTGAAGGTATGACAGCAGAGTTCCTAGAGAAATCATCTTGAATTTCTCTTTGAACAGGAATCTGTTCAATTCTCTGAGATCCAAAATTGGTCTGTATCCCCCTGTTTTCTTTGGGATAAGGAAATAGGGTGAGTAAAACCCTGTACCCTGTTGATGAATGGGTACTTCCTCTATTGCCCCTTGGGCAAGAAGCATAGTGACCTCTTGACCTAACAGGTTGATGAGAGAGGTCTAAGAATTGAACTGTCTTAACATTGTGGGAGGGGGCATGCACAGAAAGTGCAGCTTGTACCCCCCTCTTATAATGGAGTGTCCAATGCTCTGCTGTTATCTGCTCCCACCTGGGGGAAAAGTGACATAACCTTCCTGGAATGGTGGAAGGCTCTGGTCCATTGAGGACCAGGAAGGCTAAGTTCTCTAGATGAAAGTCAAATGCCTTGTGGAGGCTGAGACTGCTGAGACGGTTGAGGTTTAGCAGTCTCTGCTTTCCTTTGTTTAGGTGGTTGCTGACCTTTCCGGGTAGGCTGACCTGTAGAATGTCCCTGCTGGGAATAAGAGGGATAAAACCTCTTCTTTTTTGAGAAGAAAGGCTTTTTGAAAGACTTCTTTCTAGAAGGATCAGCTGTGGCTTTGGATAGCCTATCCAAAGTGGAGTTGTCAGCATCTAATTCATTGGCTTTTTCTTGCCAATTTTTGCCAAATAGATTCTCACCTGTACAAGGAATATTGCCCAGTTTGTCCTACACCCAGAGCTCCAAATCGGATGCCTGGAGCCAGGCAATTCTACGTGCACCTATGGCAATGGCAGAGGTTCTGCTTATGCACTCAAAACAGTCAAAAGCTGCACGGTTGACAAACTTAGAAACATCCTGGGCATGTTTGACCAGTGTGAGAAAATCCTGCCTTCTATCCTCAGGCAGTAGAGGGCTCAAAACCTCTAAATCACCTTTGACTTCTTTAAGGAACATTCCCATATATAAAATATAGGAACTGATCCTGGCAGAAAGCATGGAAGCCTGGAAAGTACGACGTCCAAAGGCATCCAAAGTTCTACACTCACGTCCTGGAGGATTAGAGGCATGCCTCTTTGCACTCCTGATCCTTCTCATAGCTGATTCCACTACAATAGAGTGGTGAGGAAGCTGTTTTCTGGAAGCCAGGACAAGGAGGGACTCGATACATGGTATCCAGCCTGCTAGAGTGAGGAGAGGTGGTGAGCGGCGTCTCTCACATTCTCAACATGAGATCATGTAAAATTTCATGGATAGGCAAGGTAGCTGCCTCCTTAGGAGCTTTGGGATATTGTAAAATCTCCAACTCCTTAGCTCTGGGCTCTGTTTCAGGAGCCACAGTAATGGACAAACCATGAGCCTCCTCCATGATAAAGTCCTGAAAGGAGATATCCTCTGGAGGAGACATCCTACGTTTAGGAGAGGAAGGCTCCTCCGGGAGAAATATTCCGGTACCGACAGAGCTATCAGAATCCTCAGAGTCCTTTGAGGATTCGAAGTATCTTCTGTCCGGATGCTCTTGAAGAGCCCGATACCCATACCAACCGAAGTCGGTACCGGGGGGAATCGGTACCAGGGTATCGGTACCCGAAGGCATCGCATGACTGGGTACTGGCAAAGCCGACACCTATGTCGATGCTATCGGTACCGGTACCGGCATCAGTGCCGGTACCGGTTGGTCTGCCGCAATGAGAGCCACCAGACTGCATTCAATAGCCAGGAACCTTTGGTCTATCGACGCTGCCAATGCCTGGGTATCGGTACCGGAAGCAGCCAGTACCCCAGAGCATGGCACCAATAGTTCTGCCGAGGTCGAGGTCTCGAGAACGTCCTGGAGCCCCGATAATGCTTTGGAAGCCGAAGCTTCCCGCCGGGGCAATTTTGCCGGTACAGAACCCTCAAGGGCAACGCTAGAGGCATCTCGATGCTTGGAAGGAGATCTACCCTTTGAGGACCGGCTGGACTTATGTTTAGTTACCTGAGATCCATGGGAGGAAGACGAAGCCCTGGAAGACGTCGATGCCACCGAAGCTGCATCGGAGGGAAAAAGGGCGCTGAGCTTGGCAGCTTGGTTTTGTCGACCCCTCTTGGACATCATGGCACAAGCCATACACTCGGAGATGGAGTGGTCAGGACCTAAACATTTAAAGACACCACTCATGGGTGTCGGTGATGGAGATGGTACCACCACACTTGGTGCATTTTTTGAAACCCGAGGCGAGTTTCTCCATGATGGAGGAAATTTTGGTCCTTAGGCCCAAAATGGCGTGTGCACCTGAAAAGAAAAGTTTGGAAAAAAAAGAATACTATTTTTTTTTTTTTTTTGTTAAAGAAAGAACGAACGAACTGGCAGTACCAGTAAAGCGTCGAGGAAGGCAGACGCGACCACAAAAAGAAGAATAAGGGAAAAAAATTTCTGTGGTGACAGGAACACGACCTGCTGGCTCCGCCGAAAACGAAGAACTGGAGAGAGGCAGTTGGGTAAGGCGGGAAGGCAGCACGCAGGCACTGTGGGATGCTCCCAAAAGCTTCCTAATTGGACGCTGGGGAGCGTTCCCGCACAGGCTCAGTCGGTACCGATGATACCCATATGTGAAGACTACATTCCTGCTTGTTCCTGGAGATCCCATTTGTTTGGACTGGTCTAGCAGGTTAAGCAAAGATGTTAACCTAACATGTTCCTTTGCTAATTAAAAATAAACCCCAAATGCCCCTGCAGGGGTCTGAAAAACAGCTAGCCAACTGAACACTGAAGGAAGGGCGTTTCGGGGGCTGCAGTGCAAACCAGTTTGCAAGCAAGGCCCAGAGTCCCCAAAAGGCTCTCAGAGACTCCCGGGCACTTGGGCTAGTGTCATCCTGCTATGCTCTGCTCTCACTGGGACCACACAGTCCAAAGTGGCTGCAGAGCTCACCAGTGGCAAAGAAAAAATGAAGGAGCAGCAGGGGCCACAGGCACGGCATTCGACCCCGGGCCCCCAGTGGGGAGTGTCAGGATGCCAGTCAAAAGGTGCCTTGGGCATTGAAGACTATCAGGGGCAAAAACCTGCAGCTATGGTAAAAATCACTAGGGGCCATGGCTGCATCAAGTTGAGGAAAAAGAAATGCATAAGCAAAAGAAAAAAATGCAAATAAATAAATAAATACAATTTTCAGCTAAGTGAAGTTTTTCAAAGTTTTATAATAAAATGGATGTGACTGTGTGGTGGACATAGTTTTGATACAATGTTCCTTTCCTGAAAACATCCGACAAAAAATTTTTTTGACTTGAATTTTTGGGGGTTTGCTTTGGTGATTTTTTTAGGTAGTTTATTTATCACTAAATATTTAGGGTTTTTTTGTTTAAGAATGGAATGCTGGCAATTGGACGGTATGAAGTAGGGTTATCCTTGTTGAGGGATATGTTTTTAAGTAAGGGGCGAATGATAGATAGTTTAAGTGTGTCTGGCATAATTCCTTGGGTAAGGGATCAGTTGACAATGTTGAGTATTACAGGTGCTAGTTCAGCTTTAACTGCCTTTATCCAAGATACAAGACGTGGATCAAGGTGTGACGTTGTAGTGTTAATTTTGTGTATTATTTCTAAGAGCTGTTTCTCTTTTACGAGGTGAAAGGTGGTCCATTTATTAGGGTGGGACTGGGAATCACTAAAGGTTAGCAATGTTGGGTTATTTTTGTTTGTTTTTTTTATTTAGAAGCTAGGTAGTTTGCTATAGCCTGTGATTTAATGGCAATACTATTTGTTAGGTTAGTATGGGACCTTGTTAGAGTCCTTACAATGTCGAATAACTCTCTAGGGCGGTTGATGGCTTTGTTTAGAATGGATGAGTGATAGTCCTTTTTTGCCTTGAGAATTGCTTCTTTATAGATAGTGCTGACAAATCTGATTGATTTTTTTGACTGGGTGACCAGGGAGTTGGACCGAGGGAGAGCTCTAGATGTGGTGTATTTAGATTTCCGTAAAGCCTTTGACACTGTTCCTCAAAGGCGACTTATAAACAAACTGAGCACCCTAGGGATGGACCCTAAAGTTACTGCTTGGGTTAGAAATTGGTTGGGTGGGAGGCGACAAAGAGTACAAGTAAATGGAGCTCACTCTGAGGAGAAGGATGTTACCAGTGGTGTGCCCCAGGGATCTGTCCTTGGTCCAATTCTTTTTAACATCTTTGTTAGTGATATAGCGGAAGGGCTGTCGGGTAAGGTTTGCCTCTTTGCGGATGATACCAAAATCTGCAATAGAGTAGACACCCAGGAAGGGGTAGATAACATGAGGAGGGATCTAGCTAAGCTTGAAGAATGGTCTAGAATTTGGCAGCTGGGATTTAATGTTAAAAAATGTAAGGTCATGCATTTGGGCTGCAGCAATCCAAGGGAGCAATACAGTATAGGAGGTGAAGTACTTTTGTCCACTAAAGAAGAGCGGGACCTAGGCGTGGTTGTGTCTGATGATCTTAAAGTAGCTAAACAGGTGGAAAAGGCGACAGCAAAAGCTAGAAGGATGCTTGGGTGCATACGGAGAGGAATGGCTAGCAGAAAAAAGGAGGTGATAATGCCTCTGTATAAGTCTTTGGTGCGACCTCATTTGGAGTATGGTGTGCAATTCTGGAGACCGCACCTTCAAAAGGATGTGAACAGGATGGAGTCGGTGCAGAGGGTTGCTACCAAAATGATTAATGGGCTTCATTATAAAGCATATGAGGACAGACTTAAGGATCTTAATATGTACACCTTAGAGGAAAGGCGGGATAGAGGTGATATGATTGAGATGTTTAAATACCTCCGTGGCATAAATGTTCAGGGAGAGAGAGCCTCTTTCAATTGAAAGCAAGTTCTGCTACGAGGGGACATGGGATGAGGGTGAAGGGAGATAGATTCAGGAGTGATATGCGGAAATATTTCTTTACGGAAAGAGTAGTGGATCCGTGGAATAGTCTCCCAGTGGAGGTGGTAGAGATGAGGACAGTAATTGAATTCAAGAAAGCATGGGACCAACACAGAGGATCTCTAAAGGCAAAAAGTGGACTGTTGTAGTTGTTATGGAAGGACAGACTAGATAGGCCATGTGGTCTTTTTCTGTCATCATGTTTCTATGTTTCTATGAGATGTAAAGATCCTTATTTTCAGGGGTTTTGGAGGCTCTCCATTTTTTTTCCAACTTGGAGTGTTTTCTTGAGGTTGCATAACTCTTGCATGTATCATTTTTCTGATGGTTTTTTGAGGGTACTCTTCTTGTGCTATGTGGGCCTTGCAGCTTTATTGATTATTGCAGACAAATTTTTTATGGTGTCGTCAAGGTTCTGTGTAGGTGTGGAGAGTTGGGGGTAACCTCAGACAGGAAGGCATCCTTGTCAAACTGTTTAAAGTGTGGTTTTTGGGAGGCTGGGCAGGAGGAGGCCTTAGCGGAAGTGTATATTGGGAGGGTCATTCTTAAGATGTAACGGTCTGACCATGGTACCTGAGTGGAGGATGGGTAGTTGAAATTAGGGTGAATACCTAGGGACGAATATCAGATCTAGTATGTTACCTTTTGCATGAGTGGGTTGTTTCATTATTTGAAGGAAGCCTATGTCTTCCATAAACTCAAGGAAGTCCGTGGATTGTTGTAAAGAGAGGGATGCTAAGTTAAAGTCTCCAAGAATGATGTGAGGTTTCTTTATTGGAGATGCACAGGCTGATTCGAGTATGGTAGTGAGGTTGTGGTGATTATTGGTAGGTAGTCTGTAAAGGAGACATATTGCTACATTTTTGTTTTCAATTTTGATCAAGTCTATACCATCACAGTTTGTGCACAAACTGGTAAAAAGATTGAGGTTTGTTTTGGAGAGTATAAGTATACTGCCACCCCTTTTGGAGTCACTGGTACAACTGAACATGGAGAAACCATCTGTGTTTAACTGATTTAAACAGGATGGAGTCCTGATCAGTAGGACAAGTCTCTGTGATACAGAGAAAATCCGGAGATTCATCAATAAGGATGTCTCGGATTACTGGAATCTTATTTCTTATAGATCGTGCGTTTATCAGTTGACCATTTAGAGTGGTGAATGAGTCAGTCTGAGAGGTGGTAGTGTTAATGCGAATTAGATTTTATGTTTGTTAGAGATTAAATGTTGGTTATAGAGTATATAAGGTTGGATATGAGGATTTAGAAGGTAAAATGTGAAAGCCTGGTGGGCTAGGAGTGTGTTGGATGAGGCTATGAGAAATGTTATAATATATAAGGCACATAACACTTTGTTAATGAGATTCATCTTTTAATGATGCTATGCAGGCGGCTGAGGGGAAATTACTGTTGGGTGGGGTGTGGGTCTGGCAAGGTTACCAGGGAAAGAGGTAATAACTCACAAGGGGGTGGATCAGTGATGCTGAAAACAGATAATTACAGTATAACAGTTACAGACAGTAGCGTGGTCTAACAGTGTGGCATAGAGCAATATGCTGGATGTTAAGTAACAATATATCACTTGAGGTATAACAGCTAGGCATAAAATCATGTAAGAATAGAGAACATTACTGGAAGCAGAAACATTACAAGGATTTTAAGCAGGCTGTAATGGGTTTAAATATGAGGTCAAGTGAATCTTAGAGTGCCAATAGTGGCTCCAATTAGATGCAGTTGGAAATGATTCAGCAAGGGAAGACTGATTGGTCTAGAGCCGGCCGGCATGGAAACGTGTAGGCTTGCTCAACCCCAATCAGGGGAGCTGTAGCGGTGAGGGTCTTGTCCTGTGGCTTTCACGCCAAGTGGCGCTCCTATTAGGCAGCAGGTGGAGATCCTTAACTGGACCAAAGCCGGCCAGCACGGAAAGTATCTGCGGGGTGAATACTCTCAGGTATAGAATGTATACAATAATTGGTATAACAGCGAGGAAAGAGCACAGTATACCAGCAACGCGTTCAGATATTGGGTACAGTTTAGATTCATAGTGCAATAGGTGTAACAGTAACAAGGAAGTACAGTGTATTACAATGCATGGGTGACAAAACAGAATTGGAGCCACGTGGTGCTTGAGCAAGTTAGTAAATTTGGGGCATTCAGTATGCCACTGTGATTGGCGCGAGGTTTATAGCAGTGCTAGGGAGAAAAAACAGGCATAGTAAATTATCAGCTTATGAGGAGAGGACCTGTGCAGTAATATGATACAGTGATAGGAGCGGTATGGGTTCAGCAAAGGATACTACGGTTGCTGAAGTGCTAAATCGAAGGATTATGATGCGAACAGACTTCATAACATCGACTAGTTGTCGCAGGTTACAGTATAGTGACCAATGTACCTTGATACTGGCTCTGGCTTCAGTACTGGATACAGCTATCTCATTGTTTATTTTAAATGTAGTATTGGACAGATATATCAATATTAGTTAAGTCATAGTCAATACCTTTGTTCTCGCTAAATGGTGATTCGGAGACTTACTTGAATATTGGTAGCGACTCTGGAGCGCCTTGTGTCCAACGCCAAAGGGCCCTCTGACGAGGCCCTCAGGTGCAGGCACGCCTTAGTGCAGCCACAGATTTGAAGGAGTTGAGCTTGGCGGGAGCAATTGAAGGCACCAGGCTTATTGGTGGAGCTGTCTGAGGCAGGGAGGAGCTTACCTCAGAGTTCCTTTGCTGCTGCTCGATTGGTCCGGCGTGCAAGGAAAGAGGCTCAAGTTCAGCACAGCTGCAGATTTGAAGGAGCTGAGCTTGGCGGGAGCAATTGAAGGCACAATTGGCAGGAGCAATTCCAAGAGGCAGGGGCCAAAACAAACATTCATACCAGGAAAAGAAGGTAAGGTAAGGTGGGGGGATGGGGAGGAGAGGGGGAGTAGACATGGGCAGGACAAATGATTAGGGAACAGGAAGATCAAAAGCAATGGAAAAAACAGGCAAGTTTTGAGGTGAGCCTTTAATTTTGAATAGGATGATTAGAGTCCGAGGGCCAGGGGAAGGGCATTCCAAGAGGCAGGAGCCAAAAAATAGAAGGCTGAAGGGGGGGCATATTGGCCTGGGAAAAGGAAGGGAGGTGTAACCAGTTAGTATGTATTTCACAGAGGACATAAGGTAGAGAAGCAGATGATTTGAGAGGTAATGAGGTGGGGGAAGGGGAATCAATATGTAGTGCATGGTGAACCAAAGTGCAGGAGCTGAGTCACCTGATGTAGCATCAGCACTTCACCTTAGATTTAAAAAAAAAAAAAAGTTCTTTGGTGACCCTCGTGGGACACAAACCAACACCCCCACCCCCCAAAAGTCAACCTTTAGGTTGGGAGACTAAAGCGATGCCCACTCAACTCCTGCCTCTGACGGCACCATCTTGAAAAGAAAGGCAGCACCTGACCATACCTTTCTTCCCTCCCCCCCCCTCTCAAGATGGCAGCGGCAGAAGAGGACATCATAGGATGCATCCCCAGTTCTAGATAAGAATTGTCCAGGAAATTAGCCAAACATTCCAGAAATGAATAAAGTTGGTTTGGGGGGGGGGGGGGTATTTTGGTCACAAAACTGGGGAAGAGTCTGACACTCTGGCCTATCTGCACACCTCTAGCGGTTTGCTAAAATACTACAGGAGAGTTAGAATTTCCATTAACACTCCTAAATCTGCCTAATCTGAGACATAGTATAGCTACTCACCTGTAGCAGGTGATCTCCAGGAACAGCAGGAATTTAGCCTTCACATATGGGTGACATCGGTACCGATGGAGCCCACATGGGAACGCTCCCCAGCGTCCAATAGGAAAGCCTTTGGGAGCGTCCCACTGCACCTGCATAGCTGCCTTCCCGCCTTTCCAGCTCTCCCTCCTCAGTTGAGTTTGTAGCTAAGATAAAAAGGAGAGAAAGAGAAGACCACCTACAACTCCTAGGGGAGGAGGGTGGGTTGTGAAGGCTACATTCCTGCTCTTCCCGGAGATCATCTGTTACAGGCGAGTAACTATGCTATCTCCAGGACGATCAGGAATGTAGTCGTCACATATGGACTCCCTAGCTAGGGGATGCCAGAGAAATGACCTCAGAGTCAGCTGTGGATCGCACAGATATGCCTAGAGAGGTCATGTATCCTCCATGGATGTCTGGTATCGAAACCCGGGATGGAGGGTAGGAGTTGCACTAAGTCTGAAAGAGATGCTGGAGAACAGCTTGGCCAAACAAGGCATTCTGGCGGGAGTCCTTGTCCAGGCAATAGTGAGCAGTAAAAGTGTGCACTGAAGACCAAGCTGCTACTTTGCATATCTCGTCAATAGCTACAGAGCATAGATTTGCCACAGAGGCAGCCATGGCTCGAACATTATGGGCAATAATGTGACCCTCGAGAGAAAGTCTTGCCTTCTCATAGGCAAAAGTAATGCAGTCAGCTATCCACTTGGAGAGAGGATGAGTCCTAAGAACAACCTTATCATGGTGGAACTGTGTATAAGGAGGGTCAGCCACCAAAGCCTGGAGCTCAGTAATGCGACTTGCTCAAGTGAGGGCAATAAGGAAGATGACCTTCAATGTGAGAAACTTAAGTGGAGTAGTGGCTAGAGGTTCAAAGGGTGGCTTGAGAAGCTGTCCTAGGACAACATTAAGGTCCCATGCCACTGGAGGCAGCTTAATGGGAGGGTTGGTTAATAGAAGACCCCTCATGAAGCATGCTATGTGTGGCAGAGAAGAGATGGGCTGGCCAACTAAGGGCAGGTCAGAGGCCGCAATTGCACTTAAGTGTACTCTCACTGAATTGGTTTGGAGTCCAGAAGATGATAGGTGCCTCCACAGGAGCTGAGAAGGGATTGAGATTCTTCTGAGAGCACCAGAAAGAAAACCTTTGCCACTTGAAAGCATAGGACCTTCTGGTGGATGGCTTCCTAGAAGGTAAGAGGATGTCCTTAACCTCCTGAGGAAGACTAATGTCTTGGAAGGTTATGCTTTCAACAGCCATGCTGTGAGATGGAGAGACTGCGGATTGGGATGGAGCAGAGTCCCTTCCTCTTGAGAGAGGAAATCTGGAGCAAACCCAAGATCTCTGGGTCGAGCCCAAGACAGATGTAGAAGGAGAGTACCACAGTTGGCATGGCCAGCGTGGGGCTATGAGTATCATGGAACCCTTGTCTCTCTGGAGTTTGAAGAGTGTTTTGGGAATTAGGGGTATGGGAGGGAAGGCATATAGGAAGCCCTGAACCTAGTGTAGGTGAAAAAGCATCCACCTGCTGGCTATCCAGTGCAGGAGACCTGGTGCAGAAGCGGGGAAGCTTGGCATTCTGAGGACCTGCGAAAAGGTCTCTCTCTGAAGTCCGCCAGATTTGAAAAATGTGAGAGACTTTGTCTACATGGAGAGACCACTCATGGGGGAGAAGAATTTGACTCAGTCTGTCCGCTAAGACATTGTGCTTGCCCGGATGATACATATCGCATTCACCTAGCTGCGGTGTATAGCAAAGGACCAGAGACGTAGAGCCTCGCAGCAGAGGGTCCAAGAGCCTGTTCCACCCTGCTTGTTCACATAGAACATTGCTACTTGATTGTCCATCTGGACTAGAACTCTGAGGCAATGAAAATGGTCCTGGAACACTTTGAGAGCATTGAGAATGGCTCCGAGTTCCAGCAGATTTATATGGAGCTGTGACTCCTGATGAGACCAGAGTCCCTGAGTGGGGAGTGTGTCTAAATGAGCTCCCCAGCACAATCCGGATGCATCTGTCATCAGGATATATTGATGTGCTGGAATCTGAAAAGGTGACCCTACAACGAGATTTTCTGGGGATTGCCACCACTGGAGAGATGAGATTAGGAGGGTCGAGACCGTTATCTTGTCTCCCAGGTGACCCGATGCCAGTGTCCATTGGGCTGTGCGCCTATATAAGCGAGCATATGGAACAACATGCACAGTTGATGCCATATGGCCCAGAAGCATTTCTCAAGCAGTGAGAAAGTTTTTGAGGCATGCTTGAGATGCTAACTGATTGAGTCGAGCACAGCGGAGATGGGGCAGAAATGCCCTTGATTGCTGCATGTCTAGGAGAGCCCCTATGAACTCTAGAGTTTGAGAGGGGACGAGTTGGGACATTGGAAGATTTATTACAAATGCCAAGTGTTTTAGCAGCTGCATGGTACATGAGAGGGATAGGCTGGCCTCTAGAGAGGAGTTTGCTCGAATGAGCCAGTCGCCTAAGTAAGGGAAGACAAATATCTCTCGAGTCCTTAGGAATACGGCTACTACCGCCATGCATTTTATGAAGACTCTTGGGGCAGAGGCAAGGCCGAAAGGGCAGGACTCTGTATTGATAATGTCTTCCTTGGAACATGAAGTGCAGGTACTTTCTGTGCTGTGGATGAATAAGTATGTGAGTGTATGCTTCCTTTAGATCTAGAGAACAGAGCAAATCCCAACTCTGGAGATAGAGGAGAAGGGTCCCTAGGGAAATCATTTTGAATTTCTCCCATAGTAGGCACTTGTTCAGTTCTCCGAAGTACAGAATGGGCCTATATCTCCCTGTTTTGTTTGGAATGAGAAAGTATGGAGGATAAAAGCATGCTGGGATAATAGAACCTCTTCTATTGCACCCTGCAATCGAAGGGAGGTGACCGCTTGCAGCAAAAGAGCAGAGAGAGAGGGTTGAGAGCGGAACTCTCTTGGAGAAGTCCGGGGGGGGGAGGGGGTACGCTTCATAGATGAAGCTTGTACTCCTCCCATACTATGGACAACGTCCACTGCTCTGATGTGATGAGATGCCACCTGTGGGCAAAGTGACCGAGTCTGCCGGGAATGTGGACGGGATCTGGAGTCTCCAGAGAGAGGACAGCTATGTTCTCTAGAAAGGAGTCAAAGACCCTGAGTAGTCTGGGTCTGCTGAGGTGGCTGTGACTTAGGAGTCTGAGCCTTCATTTGCTGCTTTGGTGGTTGCTGCTCCTTCTGAGGAGCATGATGCTGACACTGAACAGCAGGGATATAAAAAGGATAGTACTTCTTATTGAAAAAAAGCTCTCTTTGCTGCTTTTTTCCTAGCTGGGTTGGCAGCAGATCTAGATAGAATCTGAGAATACTACCCTTATCAGGCTGAGAGGCCTTGTCCTACCAATCCTTGCCAAAAATGTCAAATACTTTTATGGTCCCTTCTATAGTAAGAAAGAGCTCCCAATTCGTTAATGGGCAAGCATTCAATTTATATGCACCATCCGTCTGGAACTCCCTCCCTTCCCCCCCCTACCCCCCCACCCTCCCATTCGTGTCATCTCTGACCTTTCTACCTTCGGAAAACATCTAAACACACATCTGTTTCAACTATACTATGAACAGGTAACCTAAATTACTGCATTCCTCAAAACCCCTTCTACCAAGAACCCCAAACCTTCTACAATGCTCATTATATTATATAGCTACATTGTATATAATTCCATTGTATATAGTTCTCCTGTTACAGCCGAAGCTATGCCCTACGTTTTATAGTGTTACTGCACCAAACCTGTTCCATTTATTCTGTTTGAATGCTCAAAAATTGTTCCATGTAAGTTAATATAGTAAATGTTATCTAACTTGGCCTGCCGTATCTGACATGTTATCTGCCCATGATATTGACATCCTATGCGTTACTGAGACATGGATGTCAGCCTCAGACTCTGTTCTCCTTCATCAGTATGTCCCCCCCCTAATTTCTCTATCCACTCATGCCACAGAACCGACCAAAGAGGCAAAGGAGCACTATCCTAACTAAGAAAGACCTACAATTTCAGATAATCGCCTCCAACAGTACCTCTCACCTCGAACTATATCTCCATAGCAAACAAACACAGCACCATCAACTTGCTATACAGAGCACCTTCCCCATCACCGGATGACCTTTCCATAATTATCGACCTCGCCTGTAACCCCATCAACCCACGCACATCAAACTGGGTATTGGGCGATTTCAACCTCCCTGCCCTCCAAGACACTCAATCCAAGGCCTTCCTCGATGCCCTTAAAGTGCTAGGCTATACTCAATTGGTCAACTCCCCTACCCATATCAAGGGAAATACGCTTGATCTTATATTCGCACCACAAGCAGCCACCTGCCCCATGCACAAGATCAATCTCTCACTAAGGCCAGTTCCATGGTCCGATCACAGTCTAATCAGATTCTCGATGCCTGCACACACTATACCCAATAGTCCCCAACCCTCAAACGAACCAGCCACATCAACTTCTAAATGCTACCATCCATTCAACAAAGAAGAGATCCTGGAAAAAGCACAGCATCTCCAAGACCCACTTGAACAAAATCTAGATGACATGGTATCCTTATGGAACAAGAGTCTCAATGCTGTAATTGATGCACCCACCTTCGACAAAATTCCTGGCAAAAGGAAGAAGGCACCCTGGTACTCACCCGAACTAATGGCATCCCTCCGTCAACTTAGACAGCTAGAAAGACGATGGCGCCGTTCAAGATCAACTGAAAACCACGATGCCTACACTGCCCATCTAGATGTCCACAGAGCAGCAGTTTCCATGAGAATGAAGCAATACCACGCAGAAATCTTACAACGATCCATAAATAAACCACATGAGCTGTTCAACCTAGTCAAAACCTTAGCAAAAGAGCCCTCCCCTGGCCAATCAAACCTTCCAGACCCAAAGGAATATGCAGATTACCTACGAGCGAAAACAAGCCAATCCACCATTCCCTCAAACACTCATCCCCCAGAAGAAACACCTGTACTTCCCCCCTCATCCTCGCCCTCACAGATCCTATTGGAGGCCCAACATATCATTACCCCCTTCTCAACCCCAACCGCAAAAGATATCCAAGACATCATCACGAGTATAAATACCACCACAGCACCAAATGACCTATGTCCAGCATTCTGAATAAAAGCCCTACGGACCGAGCTTGGTCCTTTCTTGACCAAACTGATAGGTACTTCATTCCTTTCCAGAACCTTTCCCCGGAGCCTAAAGCAAACATCAATAAGACCATTGTTGACAAACAATAAAGTTAGACCCCGCAAAGATGGACTCCTACAGGCCAATATTGAGCATCCCGCTCCTAGCTAAAATCATGGAAAATAGTCCAACGTCAACTGAACCATCATATCAAGAATAACGCACCCCTTGACCCTTGCCAGCATGGATTCCGGGAGTCACATGGCGTAGAAACTTTGACGACAACCTTATTCAGCACACTAACCATAGGTCTGGACAATATCAGACAAGGTTTTGCTCTCATCTTCCTCGACATCACGGCAGCTTTCGATTCTGTCAGCCACAAATTACTCCTATCCCGCCTCAACGACAAGGGAATCCACGGCATGGCACTCGCCTGGTGTGCTTCATATCTGAATGACAGATGGCAGCATGTCCGCTCTGGCTCCTCTATATCCACTCCTTTCCCGCAAGAGAAGGGTGTTCCGCAAGGATCGTCACTCTCAGCCCTATTGTTCAACATTTATATGCAACCCATCTGCAACCTCATCCGGTCCTTCAACATTAACTGCTTAGTATACGCTGATGACGTCCTTATGTTCACACCAATATCCACGGATCACCCAGACCTCTCTCGGCTGTCTACATGCTTCGATGCAGTCACAGAAGCTCAAAATAATCTTCAAAAAGATGGAGGTCCTATTCATCAGCAGAGACCAGGCATTCATTCCACCCTCATCACTGAAGGTACGCAATGCAGAGCTCCTCACCAAATCGACGATACGATATCTTGGTGTAACACTCGACCAGCATCTTAACATGAATGCCCAGATAAGCAATACGGTAAAGGCGATTTACCACAAAGTTTGGATACTACGTCACATGAGACAGATACTAGAGCCAAGAGACTTCCGAACAGTCTTTCAAGCACTAATAATGCCTCACTTTGACTACGCCAATTCCATACTGCACGGCCTCCCGAAGAGCTCGCTGAACCCCTTGCAGCTCGCAATGAACACTGCAGCCAGAATCCTCTACGGAGCATCAAGAAAGGACCATATCACCCCAATCCTAAAACTTCTGCACTGGCTTCCAGTCCACTGCAGGATTACCTTTAAGATCTTAACAATGACATTCAAGGCCATCAACAAATGCACGTCCATCTCCCTCTCACACCTCGTCCAGACTACCCCCCTAAACAGTTTGAGGAGATCAGCCGCCAACACCACCATACTTCTCCCGAAAGCTATCACCAAATGCTCCAAGGCTACAAGAAACCGTGCCTTTGCACTATATGCACCTTCTTGCTGAAACACCCTGCCACCAGACATTCGTGCCATAAACAACCTCTCCCAGTTCAGGAAGGCACTCAAACATCATCTCTTTCTTCAATACTTTTCCAATTCAGACAATATCACTTAGCCACTCGCACCTCGACCCAAGTCAGCTCCCACAGAGTACCCACCTCACAGTAATCAGATCACTTAAGCTACCCCCCCCCCAATAAACCCCCCCCCAAGGTAAACACGGATGAGCTGTCCATAACTCTGCGACATACAATTATGTATGTGTATATAGTCATACTGTTTAATTTGTAAATAATGCCAAATCACATGTAAAACCTTGATACTAATTTGTATATAGTTCACCTGTTCACCATGTTTTAAACTCCCTGTTTAATGTAAGTCCAATGTTAGACTGTTCTGCATTGCACAATTTTTGTTGCCTGTGAACCGCACTGATGATAAATAGCGCGGTATAGAAAAAGAATAAATAAAATATGTAAGTTCTATTCTGTTTTGTTCCCTGTAAACCGCACTGAATGTGAAATAGCGCGGTATATAAAAACCAATAAATAAAGAGGTTTTCACCGGTGCGAAGGATATTACCCAGCTTATCTTGAACCCATTGTTCAAGATCTGATGCTTGAAGCCAGGCAATCCTGCGTGCACCGATGCATATGGATGAAGTCCTGCTGATGCACTCAAAACAATCAAAGGTTGCTCTGTTAAACTTTGAAATATTCTGAGCATGCTTTACAAGGGTGAGAATCTGCTCTCTTGTCATCGGGGAGAAGAGGAGCTATTAACTCCAAATCCTTAGCAACCTCTCTAAGGAACATACCCATATAGAGTATGTAGGAACTAATCCTGGCCGATAGCATGGAGGCCTGAAAACAACATCAACCAAAGGCGTCAAGGGTTCTCGATTTCCTACCCAGAGGATTTGAGGAATGTGCCTTAGCACTCTTTATTCGATGCACTGCTGATTCCACTACCATGGAATGGTGCGGCAATTGCATCTGTTGGAAACCAGGACACTCCGGTACATGGTATCGAGTCGCTGGGTATGGGAAGAAACAGTAAGAGGTGTCTCCCACATATGAAGCATGAGGTCGTGAAGTATCCGATGGATAGAGAGCGTAGCAGCCTCCTTTGGAGCTGTAAGGTATTGAAGAATTTTGAGTTCTTCGGTCCTAGGCTCTTTTTCAGATGTTACCGTTATGGACAGACCCTTAGTAACATCGCGAATAAAGTCTTGAAAAGACATGTCCTCTGGTGGGGACATGTGACGTTGTGGAGATGGAGATGGAGATGGGTCTTCCGGGATAGTTCTCATGTCTCAGGTATTGGCCGATTCATCATTCGATGAATCGAAATCTGATGACTCAAAGTATCAACAGGCAGGATGTTCGCGCGCCACACAAACTCAGTACGGACTGAAACCAGTAGTTGAAGCCTGTGCTGTCAGAACCTCAGTACCGGAAACAGATTCAAGGGCCAGCATGGGCAGTAGCATGGAAAGCAGCAAAAAAGTAGTTGCAGGTTGTATTGGTACCGAAGCCAGTACAGATGCCTACGGAACAGACTAAGATTTCACTGGTACCGAGGCCACCAGTAAGGTCGCTAAGCTCCACTCGATGGCCAGGATACATTGATCCATGGAACTTGATGATGCTTGGGTATCGGTACCCAACTTGTGGGCCACGATCCCTGAGCGTGGCACCAGGAGCTCTCCGGAGGTGAAGGCCTCGGGAGCATCTTGGGACCCCACTAAGGTCCTCCCGCCGGGGTTGTTTGGCCGGTGTGCTCCCCTCCAGGGCAACACCAGAGGCATCTCAATGCTTTGAAGGAGATCTACCCTTGGAGAGCTGGCCAGCCTTTGATGAAGACTTAGATTTCGATACCCGAGATCCTTGGGAGGAAAATGAAGCTCTTGATGAAGTTGATTCTAAAGATACTGCATCAGAGACAAAGAGGGTGCCCAGCTTTGCAACTCGATTCTGTAGGCCTCTCTGTCATCTTCCTACAGAGAGGACATTCTGACGGCTGCTGATCCGGTCCTAAGCATTTTAAACACTAGTCATGGGCATCTGTGGCTGAAATAGTACCACCACATTTAGAACACTTCTTAAAACCACTGGATGGTTTTTCCATTGTGCCTGTGAGAAAACGGAAGGCCTAGGCCTAAGAAGGCATCAATTCTTTTCTTCAGAGATTTTTTTTTTTTAAAGAAAAAAAGAAAGCACCGATGGAGGTTGGTACCAGCGTCGACAGGAAGGCAGATGCAAACCACAAAAGAATAGGAAAAAACCCCCCACAAATTTTCTGCAGTGACAGGATTTGCTTCTTGTCGGCTCCATGGAAAATGAAGAACTGAGGAGGGAGAGCTGGAAAGGTAGCTATGCAGGAGCAGTGGGATGCTCCCAAAGGCTTTCCTATTGGACGCTGGGGAGCGTTCCTGCGCAGACTCCGTCAGTACCGACATCACCCATATGTAAAGACTACATTCCTGCTTGTTCCTGGAGATACAATGCAACACTATCGCTTCTATATAGTACGAACACTAGATCAGCACACTTTTTATCCCCCCTCCTTGAGGGGGGGGGGAGAGTAAGAACACTTTCTCCTTGATTCTGCACACAATTAATAGAACCATAATCCAGGCATGCCTGTTTCTCTCTTACCAGGGCATGAGTTCAGAATAGGGAATTCTGCCTCCAAGTTCAGAGTAGATGGTAATGGGATTGTTTGCATAGATCCTTGTCCAATTTTACATATTTAATACACCTACATTCTCAGGTTTGTCATGTGCACATGTGTCATGTGCACATAGTTCCCACTGCACATACTGTGGCCAGTGTAAATCTTTCTTCTGTTCCCTAACAGTATTATTGGGTCACAAGGGTGCCATAGCTTAGAGAGCTCTCTGGTCAACAGCCTCCCTGTGCCAGATGTCCAGAGCCTAACAGCCTTCCCAAAGGGGGGGGGGGGAGAGGAGATTATTTTCCTTTCAGTTATAGCTGCCAACCTTGGGGGGGGGGGCACACCTTGTCCCTGCCACTTCCCACACTTTGCTCTTCTCAACCCTACACACTGCCCCAAAGATAACTATAGTGAGGACAGTAATGCAAGATTCAGCATCTGCAGGCCACAGAGGTCACAAGGACTGCACGGGTTGCACTTCTTTAGCCCCCATTGATTGTAAGACCTCCAAGGGCAGTAGAGGAGTACCCAATGTTTAGAGCACTGGCTTGGGAACCAAGTGCCCAGAGTTTGATTCCCACTAGCATTCTTTGTGGCCTTGGACCCTCCATTGTCTCAGAAAAATCCAAGTTATCAATGTCTCTGTTTAATGTACGTTACCAAGTTTAGGTTACAATGTAAACTGCTTTGACTGAAATGATAAAGCTGTATAACAAAAACCTGTTTAATACCTACTGCACCTAAATTTAATACCTTGAGCTAGTCCTGAAAAAGGCACAAGCTGAATCCAAAAATTACCCCCCCCCCCCCAACACACACAACTCCTCCTCAGTCTCTCAGCACATATACTCTACCAAATTCGGTATTAAATTCAAAACATGTATTTTTCATCCATCAGGGATTAATTTTGTAGACAAAAAATGAATGTGAAACTGTAGAGCCAGGGGAAGGTGGAAGGAACAACAGGAGACCAAGGGCTTGATTAGAAAAACTTAGCATTAGAAATGCAAATGACATACTGGGTTAGACCAAGGTCCATTGACCAGTATCCTGTTTCCAACAGTGACCAATCCAGGTCACAAGTAACTGTCAGGTTAACAAAAAGGTACACAGATTCCACATTGCTTATCCCAGGGTAAGCAATAGATTCCCCTGGTCCTTAATAATGGTTTATGGACGTTTCCTCCAGGAACTTGTCCAAACATTTTTTTAAACCCAGCTACACTAACAGCTTTTACCATATGCTCTGGTAACCATTTCCATAGTTTCATTACACATGGAGTGAAAAAAAAAAAAAAGAGAAAATAGACTTACCTGCTAATTGTTGTTCCTTGAGGGACTCCAGTCCAGTCCTGCACCTCTGGGTAGTGCACCTCCTCTCGCAGCTTGGAGACTGGGCATGTCAGATTCTGAAGCCACTGATACATATACTGCTGGCACCTCCCACCAGCTCCCAGTGACCTACTGACAAAGCAAACAGAGGAGCAACAAATAAGTAGCTATAATAACAATAAATTCTTTGAATGATTAATCCCAATAGGGAACAAACAATTAACCCTCAATTGTACATTAAGGCATTAGATGCCATTTCCTCCCTATGCTGCCAAGGGAGAAGAGAATAGAGAAGAAAAAAACAACCAGGTAAGAATAGTTTGATCAGCTAGTGAGAAAATAGCTTGAGGTGCAAAAGACTCGCCGCCATCTTCCGCAGTCACTGTCTCGATGAACACGCACCCTGCGCCCTATACGACTGAAACCCGGGTGGGATCCAGGACTGGACTGGAGTTCCTCAAGGAACAACAATTAGCAGGTAAGTCTAATTTCTCTTTCCTTTTCGTCCCTCCAGTCCCGCACCTCTGGGATGTATTAGAGCAGTAAATTAATGGGAGGGACCTGCCCAACCAGACTGCAAAACCACAGATTCAAAACAGGCATCTCCGGCTGCCTGGATATCCAACTGATAATGCTTACTGAAAGAATGCAAAGACGACCATGCAGCTGCTTTGCAAATCTCAACCGGAGGAACAAAAGTATACTCTGCCCACGAAGCTGCCTGAGCTCTAGTAGAATGAGCTCGCAAACCCAAAGACACCTGACGACCTTGCAAAAGATAAGCTGAAGAAATTGCTTCGTGGATCCACCTAGACATGGAGGCTTTGGCTGCTGCCTCGCCCATACGCAGCCCACCAAACAGAACGAAAAAACAATCCAATTTGCGAAAAGATTCCGACGACTTCAAATAATGACAAAGAATTCTCTTGACATCCAGCAAGCGCAAACTGTGATTGGCGCCAGTATCCCTCTTCCTGGCTAGATGTTTCTTCCACATGTTGAATTTGCTGCCCTTTGTCCAATCCTTCTTTTATGTCTACAGTGGAGGTTTGGAACTTCACCAACCATTCATCCAATACAATCATATTTTAAGTGAGTTCCTGCACTGTCTCCACTTGCAGAGTAATGATAGGCACCAACTCATCCTCCGCCATCTTGGCCACATGAGGTTTACTGTGTTCTCGCACCATCTTCGTGGGTTTGCAAAACAATCATCTATGAAGTCGAGCGCTGGTGCATTTCTACCTCTGTTCACTCCCAGTGTTAGAGATTTATTGCCCAATGAGAAGGTCTAACAGGGGTACAGAATTTCAGGATAAAATCAGGGTTTGGGAGAAGAGGGGCACTCAGGCATCCCTTCAGCTAGCAATCATGTGACCCCCAACAAATATTTTTGTATCAAGTTCATGTAGATGAAGGGCTAGGTGCAGGACCTTAGAACACCCACAAACTAGAACAGAAGTGAAGGGGATCTTGAATGATTTTCAGAAGATTGTTCATAAGGAACTAGCTAAACTAAAACTAGACAAAGCAATGGGGTTGGATGGGATACATCAGAGAGTTCTGAAGTAACTTGTGGAAGTTCTAGCTACTCCACTGTCTGACTTTTTCAATGCTTCTTTAGAGTTAGGGTTGGGTCCCAGAAGACTGGAGGAAGGCACACGTGGTCCCTTTACACAAAAGAAGAAGGATGAGGTTAACTACAGACCATTTAATCTGATCTCTGTGGCAAGTAAATTAGTGTGAAATGCTGCTAAAACGGAGGACAGTGAGGTTTCTGGAGTCCAATGGATTACAGGATACAAGGAGGCATGGTTTTACTAGAGACAGGTCTTGTCAGACAAATCTAATTAGTTCCTTTGACTGGGCAAACAGAGTTGGATTAAGGGAGAGCCCTAGATGGTGTGTACTTAGATTTCAGTAAAGCCTTTGACACTGTTCCACATAGGCAACTTATAAATATATTGAGCAACCTAGGGATGGGCCCTAAAGTGACTGACTGGGTTAGAAATTGGTTGAGTGGGAGGCGACAAAGGGTATAGGTAAATGCTACTCACTCTGAGGAGTAGGATGTTACCAGTAGTGTGCCGTAGGGACTGTCCTTGGTCCGATTCTTTTTAACATCTTTGCTAGTGATGTTACAGAAGGGCTCTCTGATAAACGTTTGCCTCTGCAGATGACACCAAAATCTGCAATATAGAGTAGACACCCAGGAAGAGTAGATAGCATGAGGAGGGATCTCGTTAAGACTGAAGAATGGTCAAGAATTTGGCAGTTGAGATTTAATGCTAAAAGAAATGCAGGGTCATGCATTTGGGCTGCAAAAAATCCAAGGGAGCGGTACAGTACAGGGGGCGAAGCATTTCTGTCCACAAAAGAATCCACTGATGCAGAATAGCACGGTATATAAGAGAATATAATAAATAAATAATAATAAAAGAAGAAGGAACCTGGATGTGATTAGCCACCTTTAGATCATCAGAAACAAACAGGTAGAAAAAGACTGCCAAAGCGAGAAGGATGTCCGAGTGCATAGGGAGACGAATGGCCAGCAAGAAGGATGTTATAGTGCCTCTGTATGCAAGTCTATACAGAGGGTGGGTACCAAAATGATTAGAAGGCTTCATCATAAGGCATATGGGGACAGATTTAAAGATCTCAATATGTATACTTTGGAGGAAAAGCGAGAGAGGCGATATGGGAGACATTGGCATAAATGCACAATGTCGAAGCTGAACCCCAAGTATTTCAGGTCCTGAGAGGGGGTTCAACCGGTTCATGGCCGTATTGACCACCCATCTGAGATTTTCCAGAAGCTGTACCAGATGGGCAGTAGCCCGCACACTCTCGTCCCTGGCCTTCTCCCAAATCAACCAGTCGTCGAGATAAGGGTGTACCAACACCCCTTCCGTGCAGAGCGCCACCGCCACCACCACCTTTATGAATGTGTGAGGCGCCATTGCCAGACCAAACGGCAATGCCTGGAACTGAAACTGCCCCATAGGCACCACAAACTGTAGGAATTGCTGATGTTCTGGCCTGATGGGAATGTGGAGGTACGCTTCCGCGAGATCAAGATACGTTATAAATTCTCACTCTCTCACCACCACGATCACTGACCTTAACGTTTCCATTTTTTGGGGACCACGAAATAAATGGAGTACCGACCAGAGCCGCACTGCTCTCGCGGGACAGGGACCACCGTCCCCAGCTGAAGCAGTCGAGCCGAGGTCTCTCTTACTGCCACTGCCTTGCCTAGTGCCTTGCACAGAGACCATTGTTGTTAAATACAAACTGTATTGTTGTCACTTTCCAGAGCTTTGTGCGATGTAGCCAAAAATTATATAATAAGCTCCACTCATTTACCATAGACCAGCTTCTTATTCTACAAGTGCATTATTTTAGTAATAGCGATCAGATCTCAGAATCAAATGTGGCTACACACTGCATTCACTTAAATGATACAGTGAACTGCCTTCAATACATCAATGATCTGTCACATCGCTAATTTTTTAAAAGGTATTTTTACTTTTTATTAGTTTTTCTTTTGTGTTAAATAAAAACTACACTGCAGTTAAAACGTGTTGTTTTCCAAATTATCAGCTTGCTATCGTTTTAGCCATACCATTAGGGTTCTGCAAAACTCATATATCTTAAAGTGCCTTCAGCAATGCCTTTAATTCTTCGGTTTTTCCAGTTTCCCTAATGCTTTGCTGTCTGGCTAGATTCTTGTCTTAAAGTGCCTTCAACAGTGCTATTAATTCTTCGGCAAGCTAAATTCTTATCTTAAAGTGCCTTCAGCAGTGCTGTTAGTTCTTCAGTTTTTTCTCAATTCCCATTCCCAACGCATTAACAAGGCGCCACAGCGTTTCACAAGTAGCGTTTCTTCAGGGGACTGCGGCTTCTTTCATACTGGTTCACCTCTCAAAAACGCCAGCGATAAGACCAGGATTGGCTACCCTAGGAAACAGGATACTGGACCTGAAAGAGCTTGGCCTGACCCAGTATGGCATTTCTCGTATCCTTATGAACGGAACCTCCCCAAGGTCTCTGCCTTGGAAGTAACAGGCTGCGCCTGGCCCTATGGCCCTGTGGCTAGCTCACACGGAGCAGTGCGGCCTAGTGGTTGAGGCAAGTTGCCAGAGGAGCAAGGGTTTACATTCCAATCGAGACCACCAACCTTGAGCCATAAAAACTGGGGTTTCTGGTCCCACAGGTGGTCCTTCTGGCCTTTGTTAAGCGACTTAACCCTCTGCCTCAGGTACCACAACATAAATTGTGAGCCCTTCAGGGACAAGGGAAATAGAAATACCATAATCGACTGTATGCCACCCTGACCAGTAGACAATCAATATACTCAAATAAATAACTGACTGGGAATATGTGACCATAGCAAACACTGGCAGTGGAGAGACAGACAGAGCTGGTGCTGGTTCCTGGTCTTCCTTTCTCGCTCTTCCAGTCCTTCTGCCGGCATTGAGAAAAGGCTGAGAATAGATTGTCCAGTGGGCAAGGGACCTTGCGTCCTGGACATCAGAGAGAAAGAGGGGCTAGGATCTGGGAGCAAAGCCCAAAGAGAAAGGGAAACTGGTGACTGACACTGTAGCTCCTAAGAACATAAGATATGCCAAACTGGGTCAGACCAAGGTCCATCAAGCCCAGTATCCTGTTTCCAACAGTGGCCAATCTACGTCATACGTACCTAGCAGTTTCCCCAAAAGACACAGGTTCCGCAATGTTTGTACTGGGTCAAGCAGATGGCTCACTCCACAGCAGATCCCACGACTGCATCTCCAACCCCATGTAACACCATGAGGACCTCACGCACTTTATTACAATCGACATCCCCCCCATTACTGGAGAAATTACCTTAGTCTGATAATACAATTGCTTGTTTAGTCACTAACCCCTGAGTGCCCATGAAGTGGCCCTGTGGTTATTTCTTCCCTGACTTGCAGAGAATGATCAATCTGATGATGGCTGTATACACACGGTCACAGAAAGGCACTATTGAGTGTACCAGCTGCCCTCTGGTGGCCATAGACCGTAGCACAGGCACTTCTTGACAGTTTAACTGTCATTATTATTATATATATTTTTTTGTTGTTTTGTTTTTGTTTTTTATATCCTAAGGTTTCCTAAACCTGTCCCTGTGAAACCACAGGCGTTTGGGCCACTTTCACTATAGAATACACAAAAGCACACTTCCAGCCTGTCCCTCCTTCCACCTACAAGTTAGGGCTCTGCTCTTGAAGAACCTAAAAGCTGGCAATTTGCCTAATATCCTGGGACTTAACAGATGCTCCTCAGAGACATGATTAGGAGGGAAAGAACATGTGGCTTCAGAGGTCAATGCCAAAACTGCTGTCCTATAACACTAAGAATAAACTTAAAAATAAAGAGGACTGACAACAGCCCCCTTAAGGCTGAGGAACCCCCCGAGCCTCAAAAAAACCTACAAAAAAAAGAAACACACTAGACCTAAAAATCTAGCTATTCTGCCTGTTGTCTTCCTCACACAGGCAGCTCACTCCAACTCTCGCCATGTGGTCCAAATACCTAGAGAGAAAATAGCCGCCCCTTTGCCAACAAATTTTGGCGCCAAGAAGAAATAATTGGTCCTTACCTGCTAATTATTGTTCCTGAAGGAACGACAGTCCAGTCCCTTTACTTCTGGGTTGCGTAACCCTTCCAGCAGCTTGGAGGCTGAGTCAAACCCTTTTGAGGTTGGTTAGGTATAAATACCCCTGGCACCACCCCTAAGCCCCAGTAATCTATAGAAAAGCAGACTTAATATACAAACAACCAAAATCCAAAAACTCTTTTTTTTTTTTTTTTTTCTTTTATATGTAAATAATGTAGGAAGAGGAAAGGACCCCGAAGAGCCAACACGAGGAGAAGGGAGGAGAAGGTTCACCTGAGGCTGCCGCTGCCTTCCCCAATCCCCAATTCACCTGACCTGTGCAAGACCCCTTCCGCCTCTGCTTCGGCCTGGTAATTCGGACTGCTATACTCCCAGTAACCCGGGTGGGATCAGGGACTGGACTGTCGTTCCTTCAGGAACAATAATTAGCAGGTAAGGACCAATTATTTCTTCCTTATCGTCACTCCAGTCCAGTCCCTTTACTTCTGGGATGTAACAGAGCAGTTCAAACTTGGGTGGGGTTCGCTAACCCGGAACGAATTATCGCGTCCCCGAACCTAGCATCTGCAGACGCCTGCACATCCAGCCTGTAGTGTTTGGTAAAGGTATGTAGTGACGACCAAGTCGCCGCTCTACAAATTTCCAGCGGCGGTACAAGGCTGTACTCCGCCCAGGAAGCGGCCTGCGCCCGCGTGGAGTGGGCCCGCAGCCCTCCCGGAACCTGCTTCCCTTTCAGGATATAGGCGGAAGCAATAGCTTCCCTGATCCATCTAGAGATGGTCGCCTTAGCCGCGGCCTCCCCTTTGTGAGGACCCCCAAACTGGACGAACAAACGTTCTGACTTTCGAAAGGAGGCCGTACGGGAGAGGTAACTTTTCAATACTCTCCGTACATCCAATCGGCGAAGTCTTCCATCCTTCCCTTCCCGCCCGACGGTAGGGAAAGCGGGCAGCGACACTGGCTGGTTAAGATGGAAAGGCGAAAATACCTTGGGTAAGAATGAGGGAACTGTCCGTAAGACTACCTTGTCCTTGAAAAAGGAGAGGAAGGGGGGGTGGGAAGACAGCGCTTGGAGCTCGGAAACGCGTCTGGCCGAGCAAATGGCGACCAAGAAGACCGTCTTCAGCGTCAAGTCTTTAAGAGAGGCTTCCATTGCTGGCTCGAAAGGCTCTCTGGACAAGGCATTTAACACCAAGTTGAGGTCCCAGGGGGGGGATCACTGATCTCTTCTGGGGGCGCAGGCGCCTAACCGCTCTCAGGAACCTGGCCACGTCCGGGTGGACTCCTAGGGGCTTTCCTCGGACCTTGCCTCTATAGCAAGCGATGGCTGCCACCTGGACTCGTAGGGAGCTGGGAGCAAGACCCTTCTCAAAACCTGCTTGCAAGAATTCTAGGATTTCAGGGATAGAGGCTGAAAATGGCTTCTTCCGGCGCCCTGTACATCAGGCTTCGAAGATGCGCCATACTCTTACGTAGGAAAGACAGGTCGAATGCTTTCGCGTGCTCAGCAAGGTAGAAATCACTGAACCCGAATATCCCTGCTTTCGGAGCCGCGCCCTTTCAATAGCCAGGCCGTAAGCGAGAATTGATCCACGTGAGGCATCTGGACCGGCCCCTGACTCAGGCGGCCTTCCCTGCAGGGGAGCCGCCACGGCTTGTCGACCGTTAGCCTCACTAGATCCGCATACCAAGGACGAGGCCAATCTGGAGCAATGAGGATGACAAGCCCTTGGTGGGTTTCCACCTTCCAAAGAACTCTTCCGATCAAGGCCCAAGGCGGGAACACGTACAGGAGCCCCTCCGAGGGCCACCTCTGAGCGAGAGCATCCAGGCCTTCGGACATTCTTTCCTTTCTTCGGCTGTAAAAACGATTTGCCTTGGCTGACGAATAACAGGCCATGAGGTCCATCACTGGGGGACCCCAAAGGGAGACAATCTGGTTGAAGACTTCCTGGTCCAGCTCCCACTCTCCGTGGTCGATCTTGAACCTGCTGAGGTAATCGGCTGTAACGTTGTCCGATCCGGCCACGTGCTGAGCTGACAGGGCCAACAACCGGGTCTCGGCCCATCGGAACAGGCTGTCCGCCTCTTTCTCTAGGGCGGGGCTGCTTGTTCCCCCCTGGCGGTTGATGTAGGCCACCGTGGTGATATTGTCTGAGAGGACGCGGATTGCGTTTCACCTCACTAATGGCTCCAGCGTCTTGAGGGCCAACACTACTGCTCGTAACTCCAGCCTGTTGATGGACCACTGCGACTCTATCGAGGACCAAAGGCCCTGGCAATGAGCTCCCCAGCCCGACAGACAGGCGTCTGTTGTCAGCAGGATCCACTGAGGAGTTTCAAGGGGCATCCCGCATTCCAGGTTCTTCGGACACCTCCACCACTGTAGAGCCTTCTTGGTTCGCGGCGCGCAGGGTAGTGGTACGGACAAAGGATGAATCTGCGGAGACCAACGATGTAATAGGGAGCGCTGTAGAGGCCGCATGTGGGCCCTGGCCCACGGGACTACCTCTATTGTCGCCGCCATAGTACCCAGCAATTGAAGGTAAAGCCACGCTGAGCGGTTCCGCCTCTCCAGAACTGTGCTACAAGAGCCCTTAGATCCTTTGCCCGCTTCCGGGGGAGAAACACCTTTCCTTCTCTGGTGTTGAATCTTGCTCCGAGGTATTCGAGCTCCTGAACGGGTACCAACTTGCTCTTCGTCCGATTGATGATCCACCCTAACTCCTCCAGGATCTTTACCACTCGAGCTGTAGCCGAGAGGCTTTCCGCTTCTGATTTCGCCCTGATCAGCCAATCGTCGAGGTATGGGTGAACCAGGATCCCTTCCTTTCGTAGGGAGGCGGCTACCACCACCATAACTTTGGTGAAGGTCCGGGGAGCCGTAGCTAGACCGAAGGGTAGTGCCTGGAATTGGAAGTGTCCTCTTGGTACCGCGAATCTCAGGAACTGCTGATGAGACCTTCGCACCGGGATATGTAAATAGGCCTCCGTCAGGTCTAGAGAAGTCAGAAACTCCCCTGTTCTTACAGCCATAATGACTGATCTCAGAGTTTCCATTCGGAAATGGGGTACCTTGAGGCAGCGATTGACCTGCTTTAAGTCTAGAATGGGACGAAAGGATCCTTCCTTCTTTGAAACTACAAAGTAAATGGAGTACCGACCGGAGCCGGATTGGTCTGGAGGGATCGGGACCACTGCCCTGAGTGCTAAAAGTCTTGAGAGAGTGACTTCTATCACCCTCTTTTTTGCTGGAGAGCCGCAGGGGGATTGAATAAAGGCTGGAAGGATCTGCTTTCCAAATTCGAGAGCATAACCTTCTCTGATCACTTCCAGGACCCACTGGTCTGACGTGACCCGGGACCAGGCGGGAAGAAGTAGCCTTAGACGGCCCCCCAAAGGTAAGTCGCCCGCCTGGACCCCCTCTATCTCATTGTGATTTTCTAGGTCCCGAGAAGGAGGTAGAGGCCCCAAAGCCTCTCCCTGCTCCTCGAAACCCCTTAAAGCTTGAACCCCTGGCTGGGAAGCGACCCCTAGGAAAGGGGTTTGACCTGGCTGGACAAAACCTCCGGGGGTCTCTTGGTTGGCTCCGCGATGGCGCAGGAAGGCGAGCCTGCTTCGGACTGTCCTCCGGAAGCCTGCCTCCCTTGGACTCACCAAGATCTTTTACCAACTTTTCCAAATCCTCACCGAATAATAATCTCCCCTTAAAGGGGAGATGACCCAGCCGGGCCTTTGAAGAAATATCGGCTGCCCAATTACGGAGCCACAAATAGCGCCTAGCTGCGACAACTGATGCCATGTTCTTAGCTAGGCTCCTGATGAGATCGTACTGGCTATCCGCCAGGTAGGCTGTACCTGACTCCAATTTAGCTGCAATGGGCTGTAAGTCTACTGCGGGGCCCTCTGTCAGCTGAAGTTGTTGGGACCACCTCAAGCAGGCCCGCGCCACCCAGGCCCCTGACACCGAGGCCTGCAAGGCGAGGAGGGCACTAACATCAAAGGCCTGCTTTAGCAAGGTGTCCAACTTTCTATCCTGTGTGTCTCTCAAGGCCGTGCTACCTTCTACTGGGATAGTCGTCTTCTTAGTAACTGCGGAGACCGCCGCATCCACTTTGGGTGACTTCAGCAATTCTCTGTCCGATTCTGGTACTGGATAGAGGCGTGTCATGGAACGCACACCCCTCAGGGAGGACTCGGGTTGGTCCCACTTCCTGAATCATTTGGCAGACAACCCTGTGGAGAGGAAAAACCTTTTGAGACTTCCGGACCGCTTGGATCAGGGGATCCTCCAGCGCTTCTTCCTCAGCCAGAGTGTCCGAGGCCACCTTGAGGACTCTCAGGGATTCATTAATTAGCCCCGGGAGTTCTTCACGACGGAAGACTCGCACTATGCGGGATTGATCCTCCTCTGGGATCTCTCCTTCTTTGAGTTCGTCTTCTTCCTCCTCCCCTATCTCCTTATCGGAGAGCTCCTCCTCCTGCATGCCCTGAGGAGGGGACGAGGGAGGCTCTTCACTTCCTAGCCTTGCGCGTTTAGCCGGAATACCGGAATCATGGGGCATGGCCTTCAATGGTTTAACCCCCAGGCCTTCCTTCCCTGTGCTAGAGCCTCCTGCCCCCAGCCCCTGCTTGCGCATGCAGTAGGCCTTGTGTAACAGGAGGATGAAATCAGGAGAGAATAGATCACACGTATCCTCTTCACCCAGGGCCGATGGGAGGGGGGGAGGGGGGCTGGAATTCCAGATGTTGAGGGCAGAGGGAGGGGAGGCTCTCTTTCTCCAACCAAAGTCTCTGCTGAACCCTCATTAGCTTGTGAGATGGACAACTGGATGTCCTGCTCCACAGAGGCAGCTTCTGCAGCGCAACCCCTGCAGATACCTGAGTCTGAGGCAGTACCCCTGCGAGTGCCACAAGAAGGGCACCTTAGTTTGCCAGACATGGTGAAAATAATGTGAAACAAATAATGAACTCCGCTTCCCTGGCTCCCTGAATCAGACTCAAAGTAAAAGGAGGCAGAGAATGGAAAAACAAACATTCTTAAATCCTTAATTCTTAAAATTCTTTAAAATCATGTAGCTATCTAAAGATGCCGTCTCTAGGCTGAACAAAGTAACAATTTCTTGTACAGACTCCTGTCCCCACCCCCCGACAGAATGTAGCCTTCGGGGCAAAATAACGCTGTGTAAAACAGACAAGAAAGGATTCTTGGCTACAACAATTAGGCTTGAGGGAGATCCCCAGTACTTGCGGTTTGAAGATGATTTAATCGGCGGTCCCTCCGGGAAAGAAATTGCCCTCCGGAGTCCTGCACGTGGCTAGGCCTCAGCCACGTGGAGAGTAGGTCGGGTCCCGGTGTCTCCGCTCGCACCGCCGGACCCGCTACCCATCCGCCGTGAGATCCCTCAGCCGTCTGCCAACTCCGGGCGCTCCCGAGCTGCTTTGTCAAGCCGGGAGCGAGGAGGGACGGCGCTTCGGAGCCTCAAGCGCTCAGCCGCCTGAGGGCTTTGGCGCGAGGCGGAAGAGACTGCTGCCGAGGTCTGGGCCTGAGTGCCTTGCTGTTTCGCGGTCCGCCCCTGCCGCCGGCAAAACCTCTACAGAGAGGTGAACCTTTTCCCCCCGGGCAAGGCTCTAGCGAGCAGAAGCTCGATCTCCGGAGGAGAGGGAGGGGGGGGGGAGATGAAAAGAAATCAAGAAATCAAGGAAAAACAAAGAAAGCAAAGTAGTAAGTTTGCAATTACAATAAATTAAATTTAAATTAATTTAAGATTCAGCAAGAATAAATCAGCAAGAATAAAAAGGAGACTCCAGTAAGCCCTTGGCTTACGGAACCCTCCAGCTGCTTGGAGGCTGAGAATACTGGGGCTTAGGGGTGGTGCCAGGGGTATTTATACCTAACCAACCTCAAAAGGGTTTGACTCAGCCTCCAAGCTGCTGGAAGGGTTACGCAACCCAGAAGTAAAGGGACTGGACTGGAGTGACGATAAGGAACAGCCGCTGCAAAAAGGAGGCCTCAGCAGACCGAAAGAGCCCGAAGGCCTTACCTGCAGGGCCGAAAGCCACACAGCCTGCTCCTACCGCCTTGAATTCATCCGATCCTCAAGCCACGCTGATGCGCCTGGCAGCCGCGGCGAGGACAGCTCAGCCGGTTCCACAGAGTAAAAGTAAAATCTCGCAGCAACGGAGAGGCTCCATCTCAGACAGCTTCAGTGTGGCTGTACGGGTCCCGGAGCTCTCTCCCGTACCATTAAGGGAGAGAGATCCGCACCAGCAAGTGAAAATAACTGACAAGGAGGAAAGGCGAGAGCTGCTACTAATTTAAAGAGCCAGGCTCAAATTTAAAATTACTGTAAATAAGGAAATTTGCTCCTAACAACTAAAGGGAACTAATCCCTGATTGCCAATTAACCAAAGGTAACTGAATTAAAAGTAAAATTAAAAGTAAAATTAAAGGTAAAAATCAAAAGTAAAATCAGAATAGAATTTGTCACACTAAATGCTACTTAGCTGTTCCCCTAAGTGAGCCCAGAAGCTAGGCTCACTACGTCCTCCTGCTGCATGGAGACTGGACACACTGGGGGCTGATGGGAGAGACCAGCAGGCAATATCCAGTAATGTCATGAGTTTGACACGCCCAGTCTCCAAGCTGCAGGAGGAGGTTCACTACTCAGAGGTTGAGGACTAAACTGGAGGAACGATAAGGAACTTACCGTTTGGGATGACAGCCCTTCAAGCCACGACGTCGCTCCGCACTGCGAGCGACGTCCGCAGCGAGAGCTTTTCTGCTGAACCAAGATGGCCCCCGCAGAGAAACAGAATCGGCTATGAGGCGCTCAGTATGAGTGTGTGCATTTCCCATACCGTCTAGGGGGAGAGATCCTGTAATCTGATCCTTCTGGGCGCGGAAGGGAGGAAGAAAGAATATTAGCCTTTTCTGAGACATCTGTCAGACACAATAGAAATTAATTCAATTTTATTTTAAGTAAAGACAAAATTTTAAATTAAGATTAAATTAAGGTTAGCCAATTGTAATTGACAATTGTAAATGTATAACTTAAACCCTGACTAAATTGTTCCCTATCTGTTCATCAAGTGAGCCCAGCACCTAGGCTCACTACGTCCTCCTGCTGCATGGAGACTGGACACACTGGGGCTGATGGGAGATACCAGCAGGCTACATCCAGTGATGTCACGATATTGACATGCCCAGTCTCCAAGCTGCAGGAGGAGGTGCACAACCCAGAGGTGGAGGAGTAAACTGGAGGAACGATAAGGAATGATAGTTTGTATAGCGTTACAAGGCGTATGCAGCACTGTACAGAGATATGTAAAAGACAGTCCCTGCTCAGAGCTTACCAAAACAGTCACAATTATCCACACACTCAAATCTACTTACTTAGTACACACACCACACACCCCAACTTTACATATATGAAAACATACTTCCAGCCCACCCACCTGCAGCCCCCACCTGAAGAGAGGCAGGCTGACCAAATGGAGAGGCTATGCAGTGCATAGAGCTTGAGAAACATTGCTGCAACTTACAAGCTTGTGCATCTCTAGCATGGTGCGTGCATCAGATAGTTGCTTTAGAAAAAGACACAGATTTATAGGATTCTCTTATTGGATATTTAATGAGGACAATGAATGTGTTACTTAAGTTTCAAACAAATAATAAATTTGCTTTGCTTACCATCTGGGATCACATGATTTTTCAACTACTAAACACATCAGAAAAATAAAGTTTGGGAAGCACTGCCATAAATATTGAATCACCTTAAAAAGCACAATCTCTAAATTTTATTTTCTTATAAGAAATCAAAACACCGAGAAACAGAAATACCTAAATCAAAAGACAAACTGTCAGGACAAAATCCACTGTGCAGCACTAGATGGAAATTACACTTACCTGGTAATTGTGGTTGCTTGAGGAACTCCAGCTCAGTCCTCCACCTCTGGGTTGTGTACCTCCTTCTGCAGCTTGGAGACTGGGCATGTCAAAATCGCGACATCACTGGATGTAGTCTGCTGGTCTCTCCCATCAGCCCCAGTGAACTATTGACAACGCACACTCAAAGGAGCAACAAATAAGTAGCTATCATATAAATTATAACTTTGTGCTTAAATCTGAACGTATAACAACTATGTAAAAATGAATTCCCCCCCCCCCCCCGTAAGAAGGAAACTCGTCTTGCACCTTACCCTTTCGCCTCCTTCAGAAGTAGAAAGAAGAAAGAGTAAGCATAAACAGAAAGAAATAGAAAGGATCAGAGCCACCAACAGTTCTTTAATAAATCATACCTACCAGTAGTCTTACACTTCTCCCAACTGACCATCCACTGCCGATGACACCACCCCAGGTGGGAATGAGGACTGAACTGGAATTCCTCAAGGAACCACAATTACCAGGTAAGTGTAATTTCCACTTCCTTATCGGTCCTCCACCTCTGGGATGTAACAGAGCAGTAATCATTGGGAGGAACCTTTCCAGCCGGCTCGCAACACCGCCGAACCGAAACAGGCGGTGGTGCTTACTGAAAGTATGAAGAGACGACCAGGTGGCCGCCCTTCAGATTTCCACTGGCGGGACCAAACTGGTGTTCCACCCAGGAAGTCGCTTGTGCTCTGGTAGAATGAGCTCTTAGGCCCGTTGGAACCGCCCACCCTTGCAGTAGATAAGCTGATGCAATCGCCTCTCTAATCCATCTAGAAATGGAAGCCTTTGCCACCGCTTCTCCTTTGCGGATACCTCCGAACAACATGATTAGACGGACCGACTTGCGAAAGGTTCCTGAAACCTTCAAATATTGCCGCAATACTCGTTTTATGTCCAAACGGCGCAAAGTACAATCCGAAGCGCTCCCTCCAGCGCACCTAGCACTGGAAGAGAAACCGTTTGATTCAGGTGAAAAGGAGACACCACCTTAGGCAAAAAGGACGGGACTGATCGCAACACCACCTTCTCTCTGGAAAAGGACAAGAACAGTTCTCTACAGGACAACGCTTGTAACTCTGAAATTCGCCTCGCCGAACAAATGGCTACCAAAAACACGGTCTTTAAAGTAAAATCCTTAATCGACATCTGGTGCAACGGCTCAAAAGGTGCTTTGGTTAACGCCCCTAAGACCAAATTGAGATCCCACGGCGGAACCATAATTCTACGCGACGGTCACAGTCTGGTTACTACTTTAAGGAAACGCAACACATCAGTATGAGCTCCTAGAGCAATTCCCTGTACTTTGCCCCTATAGCCCAAAAGGGCTGCCAAATGGACTTTCAAGGAACTGGCTGCAAGACCCTTATCGAACCCATCTTGCAGAAAGCTCAAAAATCAAGGGAATGGATACCGTAGCCGCCCGAACTTGCCGCCGTGAGCACAAGTCCTCAAAAATACGCCGTATACGAACATATGCAAGAGACATGGACTGTTTCATTGCTCTAAGCAAAGTCGCAATAACTGCTCCAAAATAGCCTTTTTTCCTTTAGCCTCGCCCTTTCAATGGCCAAACCGTAAGTGAGAACTGATCCACCTGAGGCATTTGAAGCAGCCCTTGTAGCAACAGATCTTCCGACACTGGTAACCTCCAGGGATCCCATCGAGTAGGCGAATGAGATCGGCGTACCACGGTCGTCTTGGCCAGTCCAGGGCCACCAACAGTACTCTCCCCTGATGAGCCTCGATATGCTGAACCACCGGCCTATGAGCGCCCACGGAGGGAAGACATAAAGGAGACTTGTCGACAGCCACTGATGCATCAGGGCGTCGATCCCTTCCAACATCCTTTCTTGCCGCCTGCTGAAGAAACAACTGGCCTTTGCAGAGTGAAAGGTCGCCATTAGGTCCATGATTGGAGGTCCCCATCTGTGGACTATTTATGCAAATACATCCAAATGCAACTCCCATTCCCCGGCATCCACTCGGACCCTGCTGAGAAAATCCGCCATCACAATGTCCTTCCCTGCAATGTGTGCTGCCGAAATCGCTGGCAGTCGACATTCTACCCAAGAGAACAGTGCCTCTGCTTCCTCTTCCATGGCTGCACTTCCCGTGCCGCCCTGCCGATTGATGTAGGCCACCATTGCGGAGTTGTCCGACAGCACACGCACCGCTCTACCAGTCACCGTAGCTTCGAACACTTGAAGCGCTAGGTAGGCCACTCTCAGCTCTAGCCGGTTGATCAACCACACACTCTCTTGCATAGACCAAGTGCCTTGCGTGAACCGATCTCTGCAATGTGCTCCCTATCCCGCGAGACTCGCACCCATCAACAATGGGAGTCATTCTGGCTGCTCCAGAGGCATCCCTGCTTTCAAAGAACCCGGAAGCAGCCACCACCGAAGAGACTGCCTGACCTTGAGCGGGCAGGGAAGCCGTTTGTTCAACAAATCGGACTGATGCAACCAATGACAAAGCAGCGCTCTCTGTAACCGTTGCATATGAAATCTGGCCCAAGGCACCGCTTCCAGGGTCGCCGCCATCGTTCCCAGCACACTAAGATAATTCCACGCTGAGGGAGCCAGAGTGGATCTGAACTTGCGCACCAGTAGCCGAAGGGTTTGAACCCGATGGTCCGGTGGAAACACCGCTCCCTTCTGAGTGTTGAACCGCACCCCCAGATACTCGAGGTCCTGGGAAGGTAATAAGCGGCTTTTGGCCGGATTGACCACCCATCCGAGACTCTGCAAAAACTTCACTACTTTGTCCGCCACCTGGACACTCTCAGCCTCGGACGTGGCCCGAATTAATCAAATCATCGAGATATGGATGGACCAGAATTCCTTCTTTACGTAACGCCACCGCTACCACCACCATAATTTTGATGAAAGTCCGCGGTACTGTCGCCAGACCGAAAGGCAATGCTTGGAATTGATAATGTCCCCAGGGCAGAGCGAACCGCAGGAACTTTTGATGAGTCGCTCTGATTGGGATGTGTAAACACGCCTCCGTAAGATCGAGGGAAGTCAAGTACTCTACCTGTCGTACCGCCACAATGACCGACCTCAACGTTTCCATCCTGAAATGTGGTACCCAAAGACACCAAGTCACCCCTTTTAGGTCTAATATAGGGCGCAGCGCCCCGTCTTTCTTTGGCACCACGAAATAAATGGAGTATTGACCCACGCCGGGACTGGCACGACTGCTCCCATTAGTAAAAGTCGATCTAATGTCTTGCGAAATAGAAATTACACTTACCTAGTAATTGTAGTTCCTGAAGGGTCCAGTTTAGTCCTCCACATCCGGGTAGTGTACCTCCTCCTGCAGCACGGAGACTGAACCAATCAGAATCTTGCTCTCATGATGTATGCTGCTGGAGCTCCCATCAGCCCCCCAGTGAACTATTAACAAAGCAGACTTAAAGAAGCAACACATGAAACAAGTATAAATGGATAACCTTACCATAACTAATTCCCCTTACAGTTAATCAGACCCCTTCCCCAAACGAGGAAGCCAAAAACTCTGCACATTGCCTCTGCCGCTTATCTGAAGCAACTGGCAGCCACAGGCACAAAACGAAAAAACTGATCTCCCACAGAAAGAAGAGAGAAAGCCTAGGAACCCCTACCACAAGGGCCCCCCGAAAATTGCTTAAATGACTCTCCCTCTCCCTGCATGAAGCGCGCCGAACCGAAAAAAAATTGTCAGTTGGGAGGGAAGGAGGACTAAACTGGACCCTTCAGGGACTACAATTACCAGGTAAGTGTAATTTCTATTTCCTGAGCGGTCCTCCAGTTTAGTCCTCCACATCCGGGATGTAACAGAGCAGTTATGAACGGGCGGGACCTTGCCAACCGGCGCACAATACCGCCGAGCCAAAACAAGAATCCCGAGCGGCCAACACATCCAACCGGTAGTGCCTGCTGAAAGCATGAAGAGACGACCAAGTAGCCGCTCTGCAAATTTCTACTGGCGGAACCAGACTATGCTCCGCCCACGACATCGCTTGCGCCCTAGTAGAGTGGGCCCGTAACCCCAACGGGACCACCCGCCCTTGCACAATATACGCCGAAGCAATCGCCTCTTTAATTCACCTAGAAATAGACGACTTTGCCGCTGCTTCACCTTTCCGTACTCCACCAAAGAGCACAAACAACCGATCCGTCTTGCGGAACACCTCTGAGACCTTTAAGTATCGACGCAGCACCCGCCGTACATCCAAGCGATGCCATCCGAGTCATCTGCTGCGTCAGAAGGAAGCACCGGTAAGAAAACGGGCTGATTCAAATGAAAAGGAGAAACCACCTTGGGGAGAAAGGAAGGAACTGGTCTCAAGACCACCCTCTCTCTAGAAAAAGATAATGGTTCCCTACATGAAAGCGCCTGCAACTCCGAAATGCGCCTTGACGAACAGATGGCCACTAGAAAAACTGTCTTCAGAGTCAGATCTTTCACGGACGCACGTCGAAGAGGTTCAAAGGGCGGTCGAGCCAAAGCTTGCAACACCAGATTCAAATCCCATGGGGGAATAGCAACTCTGCGTGACGGTCGCAGCCTGAAAACCGCCTTGAGAAAACGCCATATGTCCACGTGCGCCCCCAAGGGGAATCCCTAGCACCTTGCCCCTGTAGCACGCGAGAGCCGCCAACTGCACTTTTAGGGAACTGGCGGCTAGACCTTTGTCAAAGCCGTCCTGCAAGAAACTGAGAATCATGGAAATAGGAGCCGTCGCCGCGCGAACCCTATGACGCAAACACCAGTCTTCAAAAATCCTCCACACCGAGCGAGGTGGACAATTTGCGAGCCCGCAGCAGAGTGGCAATGACCACTGAAGAATAACCCTTTTTCTTCAACCGAGCCCTCTCAATGGCCAGACCGTAAGCGAGAATCGAGCCACCTGAGGCAGCCGCAGAGGCCCCTGAATCAGCAGGTCTGGCAAGGCAGGAAGCCTCCACGGTACCCCGTCGACCAACCGTACCAGATCTGCATACCAAGGTCGCCTGGGCCAATCTGGAGCCACTAAAAGAACCTGACCGTGATGTGCCTCGATGCGCTGGATGCCCCGGCCGATTAACGCCCACGGCGGGAAGATATAGAGAAGACCTACCTCCGGCCACGGCTGAATCAGGGCGTCGATACCTTCGGACATGCGTTCCCTCCGTCTACTGAAGAACCGACTTGTCTTTGCCGACTGAAAGGTCGCCATGAGGTCCATAATCGGCGGGCCCCACCGGCGAGCTATCTGCACGTAAATCTGCGGGTGCAGCTCCTACTCTCCGGGATCCACCTGCACTCTGCTGAGAAAATCCGCCAGCACATTGTCTTTTCCCGCGATATGCGCTGCTGACATAGCTGGTAGATGGGGCTCCACCCACAGGAACAACGCCTCTGCCTCGTCCTCGAAGGCTACGCTTCCTGTGCCGCCTTGGCGGTTGATGTACGCCACCGTTGCCGAGTTGTCCGACAGGACTCAGACCGCTCGCCCCCTCAGCGCCGACTCGAAGGCCTCCAGCGCCCTCCGCACCGCTCAAAGTTCGAGTCAGTTGATCGACCAGGAGGTTTCGTGAGCTGACCACATCCTCTGCGCGTAACAACCTTCGCAGTGGGCTCCCCAACCTGATAGACTTGCATCCGTTATTAACAGAACCCAGACCGGCTGCTCCAAAGGAAGACCCGCTCGCAACGTCCGCGAGCACAGCTACCACTGTAGAGCCCGACGAACGCGGCTCAGACAAGGCAACCGCTTGTTCAATGACTCCGACTGGTTCGACCAACGATGCAACAGGGCCCTCTGAAGCGGACACATGTGAAACCTGGCCCAGGGAACCACATCCAGAATTGCCGCCATTGTTCCCAACAACCGCAGGTACCACCAAGCGGATGGAGCGGGCATCCCGAGGAACGTGCGCACCAGATCTTGCAAGGCCTGCACACGCCGAGCCGGTAAGCACACCAAACCTCTCGCCGTGTCGAACTGAACTCCGAGGTACTCGAGGGATTGTGACGGTACTAACTGACTTTTCTTGGCATTGATCACTCAGCCGAGAGACTGCACCAATGAAACTACTTTTCCTGTGGCCTGCAAGCTCTCCTCCTCGGACTTCGCCTGAATCAACCAATCGTCTAGATAAGGGTGAACCAACACGCCTTCCTTTCGCAATGCTGCCACTACCACCACCATGATCTTGGTGAAGGTACGCGGCATCGTCGCCAACCCGAAGGGTAAAGCTTGAAATTGGAAGTGCCCCCACGGGAACACGAACCGAAGAAACCGTTGATGCACCGACCTGATCGGAATGTGCAAATAGGCCTCGGAGAGATCCAGAGAAGTGAGAAACTCCCCTTGACGCACCGCCACGATGACGGACCTCAAGGTCTCCATACGGAAATGTGGCACCCGGAGACAACGATTGACGCCCTTGAGATCTAGAATAGGACGGAGCGACCCGTCCTTCTTTGGCACCACGAAATAAATGGAGTAACGACCCAGGCCGCGCTCGGAAGGCGGAACGGGGACTACCGCTCCTAAGGCTATTAGTCGATCTAACGTTAAGCGATTCGCTAGTTGCTTGTGCTGACCTTTGCTGGGAGAAAGAATGAAGGAATCCCGAAGGGGACAGGCAAACTCCAGTGCACAGCCCTCTCGGATGACCTCTAGCACCCACTGATCTGAGGTTATTTGGGCCCAGGAAGGAAGGAAGCTCCGAAGGCGACCCCCGATAACCTGCCTTCCCTCCGGGGCCCGCCTCGCTTCATTGAGGCTTTCAAGTAAAGGAAGAGGAAGAGGAGGAGGTGGGAGGGGCAAACCCCCTGCCTGCTCCACGAAAACCTCGAAACCCTTGGGGTCGGGACCCAAACCTACCATGCTGGGAACCCCACAGGCGGGAAGACCGAAACCTCCGAAAGTCCCGAAACGGCCCTCGTGTGGCCGGCAAGTTTCTGCCTAGCTTAGGCTTATCCTCCGGAAGTCTACCACCTTTAGAGTCTCCTAAATCCTTCACCAACTTATCCAGATCTTCCCCAAACAATTTTCCCTTAAAGGGAAGTTTACTGAGGCGCAACTTAGAGGACCCGTCAGCTACCCAATTCCTCAACCAAATGGACCTCCTCGCCACCACCAAGGAAGCCATACTATTAGCCAATGTTCTAATCAAATCATAATGGATATCCGCCAAGTAAGCTGATCCAGACTCCAGCCGAGTCGCTTCTAACAACTTCTGCTGGTCCAAGTTGGCGTCCTGACCCAACCGTTGAGCCCATCTTAAACACGCTCTAGCCACCCAGGCCCCACAAATAGAGGCCTGCAGAGACAAGGCATTGGTTTCAAACGCCTGTTTTAACAAACCGTCTACTTTCCGGTCCTGCGTGTCCTTCAAAGCTGCACTCCCTTCGATCGGAACTGTCGTCTTCTTGGTTACGGCCGAAACTACTGCGTCGACTCGTGGCGACTTAAACTTGTCCTTGTCGGCCAGCGGATATAACCGGTTCATTGTGCGAATGCCCTTTAGACCAGATTCCGGTTGATCCCATTCAGTTTGAATCATTTGATCCACCACTCTGTGTACTGGAAAAACCACCTGAGAATCCCGTACCACTTGAATGAGGGGATTTTCCAACCCCTCTTCCTCAACCGGTGGCGCTGATGCAAGATTGAGCATTTGAAGAGACTCCGTAATTAACGGAACCAGCTCTTCCCTACGAAAGACTCAAATGATCCGTGCCTGATCCTCGGGCTCCGGTATTTCCCCTTCCTCCAGCTCCTCACCAACGTCCTCGGGCTCCACCACCAGCTCAGGCTCCTGCCAGTCGATGTCCTCGTGTTCCATTGAGTACCGACACCGCTTAGCTGGCTTCGGAGTATTCCGCCGGCCGTCCTCACCCAAATGGGAGGGGAGGGACGATGGAGAAGACCCGGCCTCTGGCAGCTTGCCCAAACGGCCCAAGCGAAATGCCTGATGCATAAGAAGAACAAAATCTGGGGAGAAGTCCATCAAGGAAAGGTCTGACGCATCCCCGGGCATGGGAACCCCCTGCCCCTTAGGTGCCACCGGAGAAGCGGGCAGGTGAGGGCCTGGAGACGACTCCCTCTCAGCCTGCCTAGTAGGACTGACGGGGTCTAAGAGAACCTTGCCTTCCATTTGCTGTTCTATGTCAGAGGAAACAGAAGCGCAGCCCCTGCAAATCCCTGACTCAGATACAGCCCCTCTGCAAGAACCACAAACCAAGCACTGTGGTCTTGCAGACATTGAACACTATAGTAAAACGTCCCTCACAGGACCAATGACTGAACCAACCAACCCCTTCTTCCTATTTTCCCTTTTGTTTTTATATATAAAATTCTTGAATAAAACAAAAAGGAATATAAACTAAATATTCCCCTAGGAAAGACGACCCCCCCCCCCCCCGAAAATGAAACAAGGATCCTCAGACTTCTCCCAATCAGAAACCAACAGTACCCCAAAGTAAATTAAACTACCTGCATGATTAAAAACAATCGTTCAAAACAAGTAAATTGAGCTTGTCCGGGCCAAGGACTAAAGTTTCCTGAAGCCCCGTGCCCCAAGTCGCAAGTGCCAGCCACGCGGTGCACACGCGGTCCCAAAATGGCCACCGTTTAATGCACTCGCGAAATGGCACCAAAACCAGCCAATTTACTCTCCATGAGGTTTGGCAGCACACCTGTTGCCAGTCTGCTCTCCCTTACGACGGGCCACGCTCTCTTATCCACTTTCCCTAGCGAAGTAGAGCCGCTCTGCTTCCGCCACGTAAATCGGGGGTCTCCAGCCTGCACGGCCCCACTCCACTTAGAAACAAGCGGGGAGCCTCCGGCGAACTCTCCCCCCTCAGCACTCCGTCCCAGCGCTCATGCTGCCTCCAGGATAGTAAGCAAAAGGAGCATGCCTGCTGTCGAGCTCTCCTCCGTACAAGCAAGGAGGAGAGATTTGACAGCCATCTCTTCACAGGAACGTACAGTATAACAGGAGACAGAGAGGGACCGGTGCAATAGAGAAATGCCGTCTTAAAAATAATCAGATCAAATCAAATCAAATAAACACAAATCAAATCTCCCTACAAACTATTTCTAAGCTACCCTAACAGCTCCTTATCTGTCCTCAAGTGAGCCCAGACCTAGGCTCACTACGTCCTCCTGCTGCATGGAGACTGGACACACTGGGGCTGATGGGAGACACCAGCAGACTACATCCAGTGATGTCACGATTTTGACATGCCCAGTCTCCAAGCTGCAGGAGGAGGTACACAACCCAGAGGTGGAGGACTGAACTGGAGGACTGATAAGGAAGTGCTTTTATTTACCTTTACAGGGGAGTGAAATCTGGAATCTATGCAGGATGGGATGGAATCTTAGTATAAACACTACAGATCCAGTTCTACAGACATACTTTGGCCCTGACAAACTCCAACAGCAAGTCCAGAACAAAACTAAAAAGGCTACGAAAATACCTCACCACAGTAACATATACCGAAACACCGAAAACTCTTACTGAGTACAGGAAAAAAAACACGCCTAAAATTGAAATTACACTTACCTGGTAATTGTAGCTCCTTGAGTGATGACAGTTTAGTCCTCCACCTCTGGGTTGTGCACCTCCTCCTGCAGCTTGGAGACTGGACATGTAAAAACTCGTGACATCACTGGATGTAGCCAGGTGGAATTCCCCATCAGCCCCAGTGAACTATTGACAAAGCAGACTCAAAAGAGCAACAAATAAGTAGCCCACATATCCAATACAAACTGAACTGTAATGCAATGTATAACTGAACAACCTAACCACCATTAACCTCCCCTTTAAAAGGAAAGGGTGAGATCTGCCCTATTAATTTCCTCCTCCCTGCCGAGCCTGGGACTAGGAAGAGGAAAAAGACAGAAGTGTGACACATTGGAAAGCAGCACAAATGAGGACAGAATCTTCTTAAGGTGATACTCACCTGTACACCTTAACCTTGTCTCAGAACGCGTGCCCTGCTAAGTAAACAATCCCTGGGTGGGACTGAGGACTAAACTATCGTCACTCAAGGAACTACAGTTACCAGGTAATTGTAATTTCAATTTCCTTATCGTTTCTCCAGTTTAGTCATCCACCTCTGGGATGTAACAGAGCAGTACTAATGGGAGGGGCCCTGCCAGCCGGCACGCAACACTCCGACCCGAAACAGACATCATTCGCTGCCAACACATCTAGGCTGTAGTGTTTACTGAAGGTATGAAGCGAGGACCAGGTGGCCACCCTACAAATTTCCACCGGCGGAACTAGACTGTACTCTGCCCAGGAAGTCGCTTGCGCTCTAGTAGAGTGAGCCCTCAGAACCACCGGCGCCGTACGACCCTGCAACATATATGCAGAGACAATCGCCTCCTTAATCAACCTGGAAATGGAAGCTTTAGCCGCTGCCTCTCCTTTCCTGGGACTGCCAAACAATACGAACAGGCGATCCGATTTGCGGAAAGACTCAGACTACCAAATGCCGACGCAACACCCTCTTAATGTCCAAACAGCGCAACCCCCTATCGGGATCGTGCCCATCCGCAGACCGCAAGACTGGCAAAGAAACCGTCTGATTCAGATAAAAACGGAGAAGACACCTTAGGCAAAAAAAAAAAAAAAAAGGCACCAGCCGAAGCACCACCTTTTCCCTAGAAAAATACAGGAAAGGCTCTCTACACGACAGGGCCTGCAACTCCGAAATGCGCCGCACTGAACAAATGGCTACCAAAAATACTGTTTTTAAAGTCAAATCTTTGATGGATGCGTGACTTAAAGGCTCAAATGGACTCTTTACAAGTGCCCCTAAGACAAAGTTAAGGTCCCATGGCGGAACCAAAACTCTACGTGCCGGCCGTAACCTGGTGACGGCTTTAAGAAACCGTACGACAGACACCCCGTGAACTTTACCTCTATAACACGCAAGAGCTGCTAGATGGACCCTCAAGGAACTGGCTGCTAGCCCTTTCTCAAATCCGTCCTGTAGAAAAAACGTAAAATCAAAGGCACAGATGCCGTCGCAGCTCGTACCTGATGTCTCGAACACCAATCTTCAAATATGCGCCAGACACGCACATAAGCCAACGAGGTTGATCTTTTCCACGCCTGAAGCAAGGTTGCCACGACTGAGTTGGAGTAACCTTTCTTTTTTAGCCTTGCCCTTTCAATGGCCAAGCCGTAAGCGAGAACCGATCCACCTGAGGCATTTGAAGCGGACCCTGCAACAGCAGATCATGCGACACTGGAAGCCGCCACGGAACTCTGTCGAGCAGCCTCACGAGGTCAGCGTACCACGGGCGCCTGGGCCAGTCCAGAGCTACTAACAGCACACGCCCCCAGTGAGCTTCGATTCGCTGAACCACTTGTCCTATTAGTGCCCATGGCGGAAAGACAGAGAAGACCCATCGACGACGAAGGTTGTATCAAGGCGTCGATGCCTTCCGACATGGGCTCCCAACGCCTGCTGAAAAAACGACTCGATTTTGCCGACCGGCAGGTCGCAATCAGATCCATGACCGGAGTTCCCCACCGGAGAACCAACTGCGGGAAGATATCCGGATGCAACTCCTACTCCCCTGCATCCACTTGGACCCTGCTGAGGAAATCTGCCTCCACGTTGTCTTTCCCCGCAATGTGGGCCGCCGAAATCGCTTGTAGCTGAGACTCTACCCAGGAGAACAGACCTTCCGACTCCTCCTCCATGGCCACGCTTCCGGTACCGCCCTGCCGATTTATGTAGGCCACCGTTGCAGCATTGTCCGAAAGCACCCGTACCGCTCGCCCCGACACCGTGCTTTCGAAGCCGCGCAGAGCCAGAAACATCGCCCTCAGCTCCAGGCAGTTGATCGACCAACTGCTCTCTTCCATCGACCAAGGGCCTTGCACAAAGTTCCCTCTGCAATGCGCCCCCCAGCCTGCGAGACTCGCATCTGTCAATAGCGGAATCCACTCCGGTTGCTCCAAAGGCATTCCCACTCTCAGCGACGCAGGCAGCAACCACCAGAGAAGGGCTTGTCTGACCCGCAAGGGGCAAGGTAGACGTTTGCTAAACAAATCGGATTGGTTGGACCAGCGGCGAAGCAACGCCCGCTGTAACGGCCTTATGTGGAATCTGGCCCAGGGAACCACCTCCAATGTCGCCGCCATGGTCCCCAGCACCCGAAGATAACTCCACGCCGTGGGTGCCGGAGCTGCCCGGAAGGACCGCACTAGCTTTCGAAGCGCTTGGACTCTCCACTCTGGTAGAAACACAGTTCCTTTTCGAGTATCGAACTGCACTCCCAAATACTCGAGGACCTGAGTCGGAACCAAGTGACTCTTGACCGGATTGACCACCCAGCCAAGGTCCTGAAGAAATGGCACCACCTTTTCTGTGGCCCGCTCGCTCTCTGCTTTGGATTTTGCGTGAATCAACCAATCGTCGAGGTATGGGTGAACTAAGACCCCTTCTTTGCGTAGGGCTGCCGCCACCACTACCATGATCTTGGTGAACACCCGCGGAGCCGTCGCAAGACCGAAGGGCAACGCTTGAAACTGGTAATGCCTCCAAGGGAGTGCAAACTGCAGGAACTTCTGATGAGAAGACCTGATCGGAAAGTGGACATACACCTCCGTGCGATTGAGAGAAGTGAAAAAGTCGCCGTGACGTACTGCCACAATGACGGATCTTAGCCTTTCCATCCGAAAGTGCGGCACTCGAAGACAACGATTCACTCCTTTGAGATCTAGAACTGGACGAAGGGACCCGTCTTTCTTTGGCACCACAAAATAAATGGAGTGCCGCCCCATGCTGTATTCTGTTATCGGCACTGGTATGACAGCACCCACTGCAGAAGACGGTTCAACGTCTGCCGAACGGCCAGGGTTTTTTTGCTGACCTCTGCAGGGCGACATCACGAAAGAGTCCAGCACCGGCTTTGCCAGATCCAGCGCATAACCCTCGCAGATGATCTCCAGTACCCACTGATCTGACGTTATGTGGGTCCAGGCAGAAAGGAAACCGCAAAGACGACCTCCAATCGGTTGACTTTCCGCCGGGACCCGCCTCTCTTCATTGCAGCCTTCTCGCGAACCCTGTGGAAGTCTCTGTGAATCCTCTATTTGCTCCCCAAAAACCTCGGAACCCTTGGGCTCGAGAAGCAAATCTTCCCCTTTGGGATCCCGCAAAATGGGAGGAGCAAAATCTCCAAAAATCTCGAAATTGACCCTGAAAGACAGACGAGGATTTTGCTTGCTTGGATCTGTCCTCCGGAAGTCTACCGCCCTTGAACTCCCCTAAATCCTTAACTAGCTTGTCAAGGTCTTCTCCAAACAACATTTTTCCTTTGAACGGGAGTTTACTGAGCCGCGACTTAGAGGAACCGTCAGCTGACCAATTCCGCAGCCACAGTGATTGCCGTGCAGCCACCAACAAAGCCATGCTATTTGCTAAAGCTCTGATCAGGTTGTAGTGAACATTCGCGGAGCCAGACTCTAAACGCTCTAGCTCTCTAACACTGTCCAGCTCCAGCAAAGCCGAATGTCATAAGTGTTGAACCCAGCGGAGACAGGCTCTTGCCACCCAAGCCCCGCAGATGGAAGCTTGTAAAGAGACTGCATCCGCCTCAAAGGATTGCTTTAACAAGCCATCCACCTTCCTATGCTGCGTATCCTTTAAGGCTGCGCTACCTTCTACTGGAATAGTAGTCTTTTTAGTGACCGCTGAGACCGCGGCATCAATCTTTGTGCAGCAGAATGTCTCCTTGTCCTTATCCGCCCGAGGATATAGTTTGTTCATAATCCTTAGCCCCCTGAGTCTTGCTTCGGGTTGGTCCCATTCATCCTGTATCATTCGATCCACCACCTTATGGACTGGGAAAACCACCTGCGACTGACGCACCGCCTGGATGACAGGATCTGCCCCATCATTTTCCTCGACTGGTTGTTCCGTTGCCAGTCTGAGCGTCTGCAGGCACTCCGTAATAAGGGCCGATAGCTCATCCTTCTGGAATACTCGGATGATCCTCGCCTGATCCTCAGGCTCTGGGATCTCCCCTTCTTCCAATTCGTCAATATCAACCTCCATATCTAAATCTGTGTCCTCCCCCTCCTGCCACTCCGACTCAGAGGGAGAGCCATCCGGTGGGCAAGGCCTCTTGGAGGGTTTAAGGGTAAGGCTGTCGCGATCCACCAACCCGGATCGCGGAACAGCCAAGGGGGCAAGGGCCCCGGCAACTTACCTTGACGTCGGAGACAAAATGCTTGATGCATAAGCAACACAAAATCTGGACCAAAATCCTCCATCTGCGCATCGGATCGGAGACCCGAAGGCGCCCCCGAGTCCCTTGAAACGGTCTCCGTTCCGGATGTGGAAGGGACCGCCCTCCCCGCTTCCCCCTCTGCCCCCACAGTGGGGCCCTGAGGGGGCGGAGACTATGGGGGTCTCCATCTGCTGTTCCACACTGACCGAGACAGCTGCACTGCCCCAACAGATGCCGGTGTCTGTGACTGTACCTCTATGGGTGCCGCAAACGACACACTGCAGCCGTGCTGACATGAGCTGAGCGGCCGTCAGCCAGACCCAACAGTACAACCAGACTGAGCACTTATAGTTCTTCTGCTCCTGTTATTTTAATTTTTTTTTTTATTTTATTTTATTTTTTTTTTTAACTTAATGACTAATCAAGGGGCTATGATAGAACCGGTCCTGAAAAATGCTTGGACTAGCCCCCCTACGCTAATGCCAAAGAGACTGCTGCTTTAACTGGAAGTAACCTGAAAAAAGAGAAATAAATGAAAGTAACAGAAAATTCCTAATAGCCCCTGACACTGACTCTCTGGAGACCTTTAAACTGTGTCCCCGCCAGGCCTGCTGCCCCTCGAGCCGCTGCCGCACCAAACACCACGCGGCAAAAAAAACACGCTTTTAAAATGGCCGCGGCTTCTTCACCAAGAATTTTGGCGCGAAGCGAGGGAAACCTCTCAGCAGATGCCAAAAAAAGAAACTTCCCCGGCCATTCCTGCCCTGAATAGCAATATCATAGGTAATAGCAGGTATCTGGATCCCCAGCCCCTGCCAACCGCGGCGTCGCCCCGAGCTAACCGGAGCGACGTCCACTGCAAGGGATTGAAAACAAACTGCCGCGATCGTACCAGACGCAGCCTCCAAAGCCACGGGCTGCCGCTTTACAGAAAATGGAGCTGTTCTCATACTGCCCCCGGAGCTCTGCCCCGTGCCTTCAAGGGGAAGAGATCTGGCAGACAAATAGGGGTCTCAGCTTGGCAAGGAAGGGAGTACCGGGCTCTTCCGATTCCATTTCCCCCTTACCTCCGCTTTTTTTTTTTTTTTTTTTTTTTATAAAGACACATAACCTCTTAACAAAAATGGAAATTTAAAAGATACCCCACGGCAAACAAATTAAAGTAATTAAAAGAATTTAAAAGGATTTAGATCAGGGATCTCAAACTCAAATTGCTTTGAGGGCTAAATGAGGACTTGTAAAATAACCCGGGGGCCGCATGAGACGTGGGACCTCATTTGCATAAGGGACCTCATTTGCATAAATATTTGCATAATGTTACCATACCCTAACTTTTAGTAAACATGCCTCTTAATGAGTGCATGAATAAAGAAAGACTAAAAGATTTCTACATTACTATAATCCAGTGCCAACCGCCAGGCACATTAGGAACTACTACAAACAAACACTGCCCATTTAGAACCCATAGCAAACCCACCATATCCTAACAGCACTACCAGGACTCACAAAGCACCATACCCTACCTATCAAAAGGCAACACTGCAAATATTAAATCAATACATTTCAGAGAATAACAATACATGACCTACTGGGGAAAGGGAACAAGTGGCAATGTCAAATAGGATTTACATAAACAGAATACCTCAGCTCAGTTACACATGCAGAATACACCATCACCAAACAAGGAATCAAAATTTAGAAACAAGACAATTAAACTGGGACCCCCAAAAGCCAAACTTGGAATGTACAACAACACTGTAGAAATAAAACTATAAATTAATTTCCTCTTGTACTAAACAAAGCGCAGACGTTATTGATGCACATTTCCCAGAACTGACATATTCCAGTTAATAAATTCAAAATAAAGATATTTTTCTACCTTTTGTGCATTTTTTTTCAGTTGCAATTGTTCAAGCCACTTTCTTCTGGTTTCTTCGTGCCTTCTGCTAACTCTCCATCGTCTGCTGTCCATTTGTCCTTTCGTCTCTCTTCTAGCTTTTTCCATTCTCCCTCTACATCTGCTTTAACATATTAATCTTTCTCCTTTTGCTCTTTCCTCATTCCTATTTCATCCACTCAAATTTTACCCCTCCATCCTCAATCCCCACTTACTCTCCCAATACCTGGCCAATTGTAGATTTGTCTTCCCTCCCACACAAAATATTTTCCCCTCTCCATTTCACTCTCCCAGCTCCATCCCATTCTAATCCTCCCCCAACATCAGCTCCCTTCTAGTTCCAGTCCCACACAGCACCCCCTCCCTTCTAGTCACTGCATCAGCCCATTTTCAGTCCTAGCCCCCCATCAGCCCATTTCCAATCATAGCTCCCCCCATCAGCCCATTTCCAGTGCTAGCTCCCTCCCCTCACAGCCCATTTCCATTCCAAGCCTCCCTCCCCATCAGCCATTTGCAGTTCAAACCCCCCTTCCACTCAGCCCATTTCCAGTCCTAGCAGACCCCCCAGCCCATTACCAGTCCTAACCCCCCCATCACCCCATTTTCAGTGTTACCCCATCACCCCATTTTCAGTTACCCCCCTCATAGGCCATTACCAGTCCTAGCCCCCCCATAGCCCATTACCAGTCCTAACCCCCCATAGCCCACTTCCAGTCTTACCCCTCATAGCCCATTACCAGTCCTAACCCCCCCATCACCACATTTTCATTGTTACCCCATCACCCCATTTTCAGTTACCCCCCTCATAGGCCATTAGCAGTCCTAACCCCCCATCACCCCATTTTCAGTGTTACCCCCCATCATCCCATTTTCAGTTACCCCCCTCATAGGCCATTACCAGTCCTAGCACCCCCCCCCCATAGCCCCTTACCAGTCTTAACCCCCCATAGCCCACTTCCAGTCTTACCCCTCATAGCCCATTACCAGTCCTAACCCCCCCATCACCCCATTTTCAGTTACCCCCCTCATAGGCCATTACCAGTCCTAGCCCCCCCCATAGCCCATTACCAGTCCTAACCCCCCTCCCACCATCAGCCAAATTAGATTTTAAAAAAATGTATATTTGCTGCTGCTGCTGCAGTATTAAGCGTCCCGCGGGCTCCTCTGCCTGGCAGAGTCCTCTCCTCCCTGCAGCATCAGCTCCAAAAGCGGCGGCTTTCAGAGCCGCGAAGAGAGAGTTTCTCTCGCGCGGTTCTGAATAGCAGCGAGAGAGTCTTCAGAACCGTGCGAGAGAAACTCTCTCTTCGCGGCTCTAAAAGCCGCCGCTTTTGGAGCTGATGCTGCAGGGAGGAGAGGACTCTGCCAGGCAGAGGGGCCCGCGGGACGCTTAATGCTACTGCGGCGGCGGCAAGTTTGGATTTTTTTTTTTTTTACATGCCGGTAAGTGCTTCGCGGGCCGCATGCGGCCGTGGGCCGCGTGTTTGAGAACCCTGATTTCGATCCTAACTAGCCTGCTCCTTATTGGTTTCTCTAGTGAGCCCAGCACCTAGGCTCACTACGTCCTCCTGCTGCATGGAGACTGGACACACTGGGGCTGATGAGGGATTCCACCTGGCTACATCCAGTGATGTCACAAGTTTTTACATGTCCAGTCTCCAAGCTGCAGGAGGAGGTGCACAACCCAGAGGTGGAGGACTAAACTGGAGGAACGATAAGGAACCACAAATATAGAAACAGAAGAAAAAACAAACACACACTGAACTGCAAACCCAAGCCCCTGCATGCAATACAATACTGGAATAATAAAAACAAAAATGTATTTCCTATTACACTGTGCAAGATATAAAGATAAAGACAAAAGAGATGCTGCGCATTCAGTTCCAAAAACACAAAACGCCAAAATTCCCAAAGCTAAACCAAAAATGTTTTTTTCCACCTTTGGAAGGGAAGAGCACCTAGTTTAAGCACATTTTAGGGCATCTATGTTAAGCTTGTATTAAGACAAGTCGGCACATACTTTGTCTTTATAAAGTACTAATGTGAGCTGCAGAGACCGTGCCTAAAGTTAAGGTGCAGCTATTACACCAGCCCTAGAACTAGTATAAGTGTTCATGCCTGTATTTTGAAAATTTATGTGCATACGTATGTCTTCTGCTCACACCATGCACAAATTCCACCCCATATGCTCACAGTAAGAGCACATGGCAATCAATCAACATGTGTACTTTTACACTAGGTGCTGCGTACAAAAAAAAAAGACTTTGAAACCAACTTTTTAGGCCCATACTTACAAAACTACCCCCTTGCTCTCTGGGCATTCCTTTCCCACAACTTACAAAGGGGTTTGTTTTGGGGGGGGGGGGTTGTTGGGGGTTTTTTGTGTTTTATTTTTTTTTTAAACAAAGGCCATTACAGCTACTAGTACCACCAATGATCTACCAAGGAAATCAAACTTCACTGTAAAATTATAAAATCTGAACACAAGCTAGAGAACCCAGGAAAAATAAACCACTTCACCCTGTCCAGTACTTATTAACCCCAGTTTCAGTGATGTTTTTAGGGGGTGAAAAGACAGGCAGCTGTCTAGGGCCTCACATCTTAGTGGCAGCTGTATATGCACACAACCCTCAACCATTTACCCAATTCTCCACATGATATCAAAATTCAAAGCACAAAGGTTTTTACCATTTTATGGCTAGGACAAAGTGAAATTGAAATAAAATGTATCCAACTTGCTTACAGGCAGGGCGGGTGGGGGGGGGGAGATAGGGGTCGTTTTTGAGAGGGTATTCTGTGGTGCTGAATATAAGCACCTTTTTCATTGCATGCTAAAATTAACCAATAGTCATCATGTATCAATGAAAGAGCCCTGCAAATGAATACCGGCACCTTTTTTCCAAGATAATCTAAGTTATGCTTTTAAATAGTCCCAAATAATTCTTGCACAGGGGCTGAACCACCACTACTCGGTACGCCTAACCTGCTAATTTACCTTCTAATATAGCATAATTTTCTCTATAAACCTTTGTATTTCTTGTTCTTTTATTCTCATCTTCAGTTTTTTCCATCATTCCATCTTCTGATTCTACCTAATTTTCATATTTTTCTCATCTCCTTTTTTATGGTTTAATTGATGAATTATTTTCATTTTTTTGGTGCATTTCACATACGAAGTAGATAGTAATTAGATCTTACCTGCTAATTAGTGTTCCTGAAGGAACGACAGTCCAGTCCCTTTACTTCTGGGTTACGCAACCCTTCCAGCAGCTTGGAGGCTGAGCCCAACCTTTTTGGAGGTGGAGCGGTATAAATACCACTGGGACCACCCACTACCTCCAGTATTCGAATGAAAAAGCAGAACAAAATAACTTCCAATCAAAACTCCATAACGTAACATGATATGAAACCTCAAACGTAAGCAACTGGCATATCTCTAATTATTACTCTCTCTTTCCCTTTTTTTTTTTTTTTTTTTTTTTTTTAATCAATAAAGGAGAAGGGAGAGGGAGCTTGGGAACAGCCAGAGGAGATGTCTGTTTCTACCCGAGCCAGCCGCCACCTGCTCTCCTTCCTGCCGTACCGGTCCTAGGCCCGGCCCGAAGCGTTGTCCTGGACATGAGGTCTGAACGGTTGCCGGAAGCGGGTGGGATCAGGGACTGGACTGTCGTTCCTTCAGGAACACTAATTAGCAGGTAAGATCTAATTACTATTTCCTTATCGTCACTCCAGTCCAGTCCCTTTACTTCTGGGAAGTACCAGAGCAGTTCAACCCTGGGTGGGATCCGGCATACCGGACTGAAGGACCGCTAGCCCGAACCGGGCGTCCGCTGCACTCTGCAAGTCCAGTCTATAGTGCTTGGAGAAGGTATGTAGTGATGACCAAGTCGCTGCCCTACAGATGTCCAGCGGAGGGACCAAGGAGAATTCCGCCCAAGAGGTTGCTTGAGCCCGAGTGGAGTGAGCCCGCAGCCCCACCGGAACCTGCTTCCCCTTCAGGATGTAGGCGGAGGCAATCGTCTCTCTGATCCACCTGGAGATGGAAGCCTTGGCAGCCGCCTCACCCTTGTGCGGACCTCCAAATTGGATGAATAGTCGGTCGGACTTTCGGAATGGGGCTGTGCGAGAGAGGTAACGTTTCAAGGCTCTCTGGACGTCCAGGAGACGCAGCTTGTCATTACCCCTTTCCTGTCCCTTGGCCTCTAAGACTGGCAGGGTGACTGTCTGGTTCACATGAAAAGGAGAGATAACCTTGGGTAAAAAGGACGGCACCGTACGCAGGACCACTTTGTCCTTGAGGAAGGACAGGAAGGGGGGCTGTGAAGATAGCGCCTGTAATTCCGAGACCCTTCTGGCCGAGCAGATGGTGACCAGAAACACCGTCTTTAGTGTTAAATCCTTTAAGGAGGCTCTTTTTACGGGCTCGAACGGTTTCCCGACCAAGGCATTTAGCACTAGATTAAGGTCCCAAGGGGGGATGACCGATCTCCGTTGCGGGCGTAGACGACTAACCGCTCTTAGGAACCTGGAGACGTCCGGGTGTGCCCCTAGTGGTTTGCCCCGGACCTTTCCTCTATAACAAGAGATAGCCGCCAGCTGAACCCGTAAGGAGCTGTGAGCCAGACCTTTATCAAAGCCAGCTTGCAAGAAGTCCAAAATCTCCGGGACCGAGGCCGAAAGGGGCTTTCGCCGATGCTCTGCGCACCAAGCTTCGAAGATGCGCCAAACCCTCACATAAGATAGACAGGTCGAGCGCTTCTTGGCCTTCAAGAGCGTCGAGATTACCGCTCCTGAGTAACCACGTTTTAGGAGCCGTGCCCTTTCAATAGCCAGGCCGTAAGCGAGAATCGATCCACGTGGGGCATCCGGACCGGGCCCTGCCTCAGCAGATCTCTCTTGCAAGGAAGTCGCCACGGACGGTCGGCTAGTAGTCTGATCAGATCGGCATACCAGGGTCGGCGAGGCCAATCCGGAGCTATGAGGATTACCAAGCCCTGGTGAGATTTCACCCGTTGGAGCACTTTTCCGATCATAGCCCATGGAGGGAATACATAGAGAAGACCTTCCAAAGGCCACTTCTGCGATAGGGCATCTAATCCCTCGGACATCCTTTCCTTCCTCCGACTGAAGAACCTGCCCACCTTGGCTGTGGAGAACCGAGCCATGAGGTCCATGACTGGGCGACCCCAAAGGTCCACTATCTGGTCGAAGATCTCCTGTTCTAGTTCCCACTCTCCGTGGTCTATCTTGCACCTGCTGAGGAAGTCGGCTGTGACGTTGTCCTCGCCCGCCACATGTTGCGTTGAGAGTGCCAGTAGCCGGGACTCCGCCCACTGGAAAAGAGTGTCCGCCTCCTTCTCCAAAGGCGTAACTGCTGGTGCCTCCCTGGTGGTTGATGTAGGCCACTGCGGTGACATTGTCGGAGAGGACGCGAATCGCCTTTCCTTGCACTAGGCTCCTGAATGCCTTGAGAGCCAGGCTGACCGCCCGCAATTCCAGTCTGTTGATGGGCCATTGTGATTCCAACTGTGACCAGCGACCCTGGACGAACTGGTCTTTGCAGTGCGCTCCCCAGCCCGACAGGCTGGCATCCGTCGTCAGCAGCAACCACTGATGGGGATCGAGTGGCATTCCGCGGTCCAGATTCTTCGGGCATCTCCACCAGTGGAGAGAATATTTGGTCCGCGGAGCGCAAGGTAACTGCATTGAGAGAGGCTGATGTTGGGGAGACCAACGACGCAGAAGAGCTCGCTGCAGCGGTCGCATGTGGGCCCTGGCCCATGGCACTACCTCTATCGACGCCGCCATAGTCCCCAGAACCTGAAGATAATGCCACGCTGAGGGGTTTCGTCTGCCAAGAAACTGTGTGATTAGAGCTCTTAGTTCTCTTGATCTTGATCGAGACAGGAATACTCTGCCCTTGAGGGTGTCGAATCTTGCTCCGAGGTACTCGAGTTCTTGAGCGGGAGCCAACCTGCTCTTTGCCCGGTTGATGACCCATCCCAACTCCTCTAGGACGTGAATCACTCTGGACGTTGCCGCATGACTTTCCTGTTCCGATTTTGCCCGGATCAGCCAATCGTCCAAGTAGGGATGCACTAATATTCCCTCCTTCCGGAGGAAGGCCGCCACTACGACCATTACCTTGGTGAATGTTCTGGGAGCCGTGGCTAGGCCGAAGGGTAGGGCTTCGAACTGAAAGTGACCTCTTGGTACTGCGAATCTCAGGAACTGTTGATGAGACTTCCTGACCGGAATGTGTAAATAAGCTTCCGTCAAGTCGAGAGACGTTAGGAACTCTCCCCCCCTCACGGCTGCTATGACTGAACGTAGGGTCTCCATCCGGAAGTGAGGCACCCTGAGGCAGCGGTTGACCTGTTTTAGATCTAGGATTGGTCGAAAGGAATCTTCCTTTTTTGGTACTACAAAGTAAATCGAGTACCGACCCGATCCGCACTGGTCTGGAGGTACTGGAATCACCGCCCCTAAAGCTATTAGACGGGCAAGAGTTACGTCTATTGCTGCTCTTTTCGCTGGGGCGCCGCAGGGCGACTGAACAAATGCCGGCGGGATTTGTTTTGCAAATTCGAGCGCATAACCTTCTCTGATCACCTCTAGGACCCAACGATCGGACGTGACCCGGGTCCAGGTGGGGAGAAACAGACTTAGGCGGCCGCCTATCGGTCGTCCTTCCCCCTGGACCCCCGCGCTCTCATTGCTGTTTCCTGGTGCCCGAGAAGGAGGAGGAAGAAGCTCCAAATCCCCTCCCTGCCCCTTGAAAACCTCTGAAGCCTTGTCCCTTAGATGGAAACCTACCCTTGGGAAAGGGATTAGATCTGGCCGTGCGAAATCTCCGCGCCTCCCTAGGCTGGGAGCGCCCTGGGGCTGTGGAGCGGCCTAGTTTTGGCCTATCTTCTGGTAGTCTGCCTCCCTTAGACTCGCCCAGGTCTTTAACCAACTTCTCTAAATCCTCCCCAAACAATAGTTTCCCTTTAAAGGGGAGCCGACTTAGGCGCGCCTTCGAGGAAGCATCAGCTGCCCAATTACGTAGCCACAGATAACGCCTGGCCGCCACCACCGACGCCATGTTTTTGGCTAAGCTTCTGATGAGGTCATACTGACTATCCGCCAAGTAGGCTGCGCCGGATTCCACTCTGGCCGAGTTCGCCTGAATCTCCTCCGGAGAGCCCTCTGACTGAAGCTGTTGAGCCCACCTTAAGCAGGCTCGAGCCACCCAAGCTCCTGACACGGAGGCCTGCAAAGCGAGAGCGCTTACATCAAAGGCTTGTTTCAGAAGCGTATCCAACTTCCTGTCTTGTGCGTCTTTTAAAGCCGAGCTTCCCTCAACTGGGATAGTCGTCTTCTTAGTAACTGCTGATACCGCTGCATCCACCCTGGGCGACTTCAGCAGATCCTTATCTGCCTCCGGGAGAGGGTATAGACGAGACATGGTTCTGACTCCCCTTAAACTGGATTCTGGCTGGTCCCATTCTTCCTGGATCATCTGGCGAACCACCCTGTGGACCGGGAAGACCTTCTGTGATCTCCTAATGGCCTGTATTAAGGGGTCCTCCAACGCCTCTTCCTGTGATGGTATGTCAGAGGCCACATTGAGCACTTTTAAGGATTCGTTAATTAAGGCCGGGAGCTCCTCCCGCCGAAAAACCCTAACTATTCGTGATTGATCCTCTTCCGGGATCTCTCCTTCCTCCAGCTCCTCCTCATCCTCGTCCAGATCCTTAAACGAGCTATCCTCCTCCGGAGCCCCCTCGGAGAAAGGCGGTGAGAGGTCTTCTCCATCCAGACGTGGGCGCTTGGAGGGGATGCTAGATTCCGGGTTGATAGCCCCGAGGAGTCTAGCCGACTTGTCTTCCACTGGAGTGGGAACCTCCTCTGTTCCTAGGCCCTGCTTGCGCAGGCAGTAGGCCTTATGAAGCAAGAGGATGAAGTCAGGGGAGAAAAATTCTGCGTCTCCCCCTGCACTCGAGGGTGGGGGTGGGGGGGGGAAGGGGAGGCGTGGGCAACTCAGAGGGAGTAGAGGATGGACCCTGGGACCCTCCCTCTCCTACTAGAGGGTCTGCTGATCCCTGGGAGGGCTGCAAAATTTCTAGTTCTACTGATGCAGCCACTGCGGCGCAGCTCCTGCAGATTCCTGCCTCTGCGGAGGTGCCCCTGCGCGTTCCACAAGAGGGGCAGCGTGGCTTAGATGCCATGGGAATGGCTGTGGCTTACCCTTGTGAACCCCTGACGCCAAGGCCCGATTACTGTTAGGAAACGTAACTTTAAACCCCCTTAGCAAATGTAAGCCAATTAGTTGGAGTTAAGCTCAATAGGAACGGAAAAATCAAGAGAAAAATAACTTAACATTTAAACTTTAAGTTAAGCAAGATTAAAGTTGAGGTTACAGTAAAATAAATTTAATTAAATCAAAGAATTAAATCATCAAATCGTTGGAATAAGGTAAGATTCTTTTATCCCCTAAGGGAGGTACTTGCGGTTTGGGCCTGCAGATCCTGGGCCCGAGGCTGCGTTCACCACCCGGAGGCTCAACACGTGTTAGGCCTCACCACGTGGAGCCTGACCGGGGGGACCGTGAAAGTGCTTCTGGCGCCTGTCTGCGCACCGGGCCCGAGACTGGAGCTGAGCCCCACTGTAGCACGTGTGCGATCGCCGCCTGATCGCACCGTGTGTTGAGCCGGGAGCCGCGCGGTTCGCCTCCTCGGTCACTCGCGTCGGGCCGAGCTGGGCGCTTCAAACCGGCTGGAGTTGCAGCCTCTAGCGCTCAGCCACCTTCCGGGCTTCGGCGCGAGGCTGTTTCCCCCCCGAGAAAGGCAGAAATGACCGCCTGGGAGCTGGGCAGAGCAGAGCACCTCCTCTGTGCTGCAGATCCCAACCCTGCTCTGCGAGTCGTGCCGGATCCGGGTGGCGGCGGGGGGGGGGGGGGGGGGGGGGTAAGACTTAAAGGAGCAGAGCACCTGAATTGAAGAAAAGAAATCAAATAAAGGCAATCACTTCAGTAAAACAAATAAAGATAAGGTAAAATTAAGTTAATTAAATTAATTAAAGAAATAAAGGTAGGACTCCAGTAAGCCCAAGGCTTACGGAACCCTCCAGCTGCTTGGAGGCTGAGTATACTGGAGGTAGTGGGTGGTCCCAGTGGTATTTATACCGCTCCACCTCCAAAAAGGTTGGGCTCAGCCTCCAAGCTGCTGGAAGGGTTGCGTAACCCAGAAGTAAAGGGACTGGACTGGAGTGACGATAAGGAACACCTATTGTCACAGACTTGAGGAGACCCAGGCTTTTACTAGCGCCAAAGAATAACATATGCCAGAGGTTCCCAAAATGGTCTCAGTTCACAGCGCCCTAAGTGCCTTGGTAATTTTTTCAAGGCACCCCTAGACCAAAAGAAATACCTAACAATTCCATTTATGAAATAGTTAGGACATAAATAAATACTTAAGTATGGACCTAACAACTTTGTACAACACTGCAGAAGCAAATACCACGCAAGAATAGAAAACCAGTCCAGAAGCGTGGTGTGGTGGAAAAATGAAATCTTTATTGCACAAATGCCAACCCGACACAGGCCGTGTTTCGTCACACTTTGTCAGGGGTTTAGCTGGTGTATACTAAAAATATAAAGGAACAGAGCAACAACAACATGTTCCATTAATAAATGAAAATTATATAAAAAGTAACTCATCAATATAATACATCATGTAAAAAATAAATAAGTAAAACAATAAAAAATCAATAACAAACATCATATAAAAATACATGAATGAATAACAAAGACCCAACGTGTATGCCCAAAATGATACTAAGAGATATATGACATAAAAACATATAGATACCTCTATGAAAGACCATTAAAACAAGAGGTCTTGTAAAAAAGTGTGACCGGGGATACTGCGTGCCATTAAGATTTTACATTAGGAAAGCATAATCTATTGTTTCAAGATGCGTTTTCTTATTTATGTTTTATAATGTTAATTGAATTGAATTGTGTGGTATGTTCGCTTGCATATATCTACTGCTTCAAAGGAGGTATTTTTAGGCGTTTAAAGGTAGTTCAATCTAACCTCCTTGGTTTTAATTTGAAGTGCTATTTTTTTTTTAAGTGTGACTTTTTAGCGGTCCTTTAGATCGTTTTTTTATTTTGAAAGTAAAATTTATATAAACTACCAAAAAATGTTTATCTTCCCCTTTTTCCTGTTTTTAATGTAAGTTTAACATGTGTCATTTTAAAACTATTGATAAGGGTTCCCTCATCGCTGACTCACTCCTGCTTCCCTCTTCTCCAGATATAGAATATATTCATGTTCAGTCCTTTACGAACCCCCTTTTTTAAAATTGACTTGCCCTTCCTTGTTCCACTCTTTATGTATTTTTTGATTGTATCTTAATGACTGTTAACTTATTTATTTATATCTTTTTTTAGAACATACAGACTCATAGCACGTTTACAAGACCTCTTGTTTTAATGGTCTTTCATAGAGGTATCTATATGTTTTTATGTCATATCTCTTAGTATCCTTTTGGGCATACACGTTGGGTCTTTGATGTTTCTTATTGATTTTATTGTTTTATTTATTTATTTAATTTTATTTTTACATTATGTATTATATTGATATTTTTTATATAATTTTTATTAATGGAACATGTTGTTATTGCTCTGTTCCTTTATGTTTACGTATTTATATGTTTATATTTTTAGTATATGCCAGCTAAACCCCTGACGAAGTGTGATGAAACACGGCCTGTGTCAGGTTGGCATTTGTACAATAAAGGTTTTGTTTTTCCACCACACCACGCTTCTGGACTGGTTTCCTAACAACTTTGTAGCCATTTGAAAGTAAAAATATATTCATTTCATTCTTAAATAATCACAATTACAAACGGGATGTGTGCGCCTGTTGGCCACTGCACAACTTATCAAGCCTTGGAAACAGATTGAATCTCATTACCCACATTTCCTTTTCCAGATTAAAAAGCAAGTACTGTGCAAAATTTTAATCACAGCAGCCACCGAAAATCCAGCTTCACAAAGATATGTCAGTCACCACAAATGGAATTAGGATTTGCTGAGTTTTAGCACTTAGCAGTAGATAATCATTTATTGGATATCCAAAACTCAGTTGCATACTGCCAAATTTAGTTTTTAAAGTCTTTGTCACAGACAACTCAATAAGATTTTCTTCTTCTGCAGAGGCAAATTCAGATGAGGCCTTAACTTTGAATGGGTCTTGGATACATGCAAACTTCTCCATATCTTCTGGAAAGTATTTTTCAAACCAATCATTGAGCTGCATTAAGGTATCTGCAGTTTTCAGGATCATGCCATGCTCTGGTAAATGGAGCAGATGTTTCAAGCCATCATGCAGTGGTTTTCTTCAGGGCAAAGTGGTTATAAAGTGAACATCTGTTCTTATAAACAGTGGTTCTTAAAATCGGATTGCTGGGTTTGAAGCAGGGAATTTGAATTTGAGGAAATTTTGTTGGAAAAAGGTGGGAAAAAAGTGCAAGTAGGAATCCCATAGGAGAAGGAACTGTTGTTTACATGTGGAGTCAAACCATCTAGCCACAAAAAGAGGCATCCTGCACACACTAGTAAATGGTGCACTAAAAATCTGTGACCTGGACCATCTCCAGGAAGAAAGGAACGCCCTCTGGGACATCTTCTGAGCTAGTGGCTACAACAAAATGTCCATCTCCTAAGCCTTAAAGTCTTTGGACAAACCAATCCACAAGAATAGCAGCCACTAACAATCGCTGGATAACACCACATGACAGAACAAAAATTTGTGACGTTCCACTATGTCCAAGGAGTAACAGACCACATAGGAAAACTCAAAAAAGAACAATATCGGAACAGCATATAGCGCACCACAGAAGCTGGTATCCTTCCAAACCACTGGAGTGTATGAAATTCCATGCAGCTGCGGCTAATCATATGTAGGCAAAACCAGCCGTACCACAGAAAGCACAGTTACTTACCTGTAACAGGTGATCTCTGGGAACAGCAGGAATTAGTCTTCACATATGGGTACGTCGGTACCGACGGAGCCTGCACGGGAACGCTTCCCAGCTTCCAATCAGAAAGCTTTTGGCAGCATCCCTCGCGCCTGCGCACTGACTTCCCGCCTTCTCCAGAGCCTCTCTTCAGTTGAGTTTCAAAGCTGAGACAAAGGCGAGGAGAGAAAAGGAAGAAGATAAGAGATGCAACTCCTAGGGGAGGTGGGAGGGTTGTGAAGACTAATTCCTGCTGTTCCCAGAGATCACCTGTTACAGGTAAGTAACTGTGCTATCTCCAGGAACAAGCAGGAATGAGTCTTCACATATGGGGACTCCCTAGCTAGAGATGTCAGGGGGAGATCCCATAAAAATGCAGGAGCCTGGACCAGGGGTGCATTTTGTCTCCAGGAATCCCAGGCATCCAATGTGGGATGGAGGGTAGGAGTTGATAATAAGGAGCTGTGAGGAAAGAAACAGCATAGCCAAGGACTATAGGGGAGAAGTCCTTGGTATATATGATAAGTAGCACTAAAACACATTTAATGTATACTTAAAATATGCAGCTTACCTACTGTATTGTAGGAAGAAGAGAGCATAATGGAGTCTACTGGATAAGGAGTGGCGGAATCTTCAAGGTGACCTCACAGCAGTGAGGGTGAAGGTTCAGACCTGGAGGCAGTAGACGATCCAGGTGTCAACTGGGTAGGATTAGACGTCAGGTCTTCAATGGAAAGCTTTATAGGAAAAAGCTGAAAACCCCTTTAGGCATAAAGTCATTAACATTGAGGACTAAAGGAAGAAGACTGACGGAGTTGGAGAACTAGCCCAGTCCTGGCGGGAAGAGGGGGAATGGAAAAACCCCTATTCCCAAGGAGAACAGCTGTGTACTCAAAGATAAGATGTACACTATTTTTACGAGCTGGCGAGAGATAGGAAAAATATTGAAGCTGGAATCATCAAGGACTTAAAGAAAAAATGGAAGATGTTAGCACCACAGTAGTTATTGGTGTATAACAGTTTCTGCATCGTAATATGGTATGCAAAGTAGGGCGATAGACTGTCTAAAACCTATAGAAGGTAAATAGTTAGTATAGACAGTAAGGGTGATAATGTGTAAGACATATCAACCCTTAAGAAGCCTCCCAACAGACACATATATATACTCCATCCACGTATATATATCTGTATATATATCTATCTATCTATATATATATCTATCTATCTCTCTCTCTCTCTATATCCAGATATACATATGTGTATATTAGGACATGGGTGGAGAAATGTAACAAATGATATATATATATATAGATAGATAGATAGATATGATATATCTAAATATATATACATTTGTGGGGCATGGTTGTGCACCACCAGAGTAATGACATAAGTACGTAGACATATATGGAGATGCTACATACAAGACAAAAGGATGAAGATACATGTCTACCACCCAGCCCCATAATTTGTATATGGGGAATATAAAAGAAAAAGATTCTTCGCTGTACAAGAGGGTGAACCCACTTGAGATATGTATAGAGAATCTATTTCTGTGGATGAAGGGATGCAGGAAGGCAATCCAGCAAGACAACCGTGATGTTTGTGTGAAAACTGATGAGATCAGTCTGTAAAGAAGAAGGCGGGCGTTCTATAGAACACTGACATGGCAGATGTTCAGAAACGCAAAAGAAGATACCAGAGGGATCTACTGGAGGGACCCAGGAGGTAGCATGCGTCAGCTCTGCCTTGGATTTTCACGCTGAAGAACCTATATGTCAGGTTAATAGTCCAGGCCAGAGGGTGTGGGGAAACCTCACAGGCATGGGAAGGGATTAGAAGCTTTTCCCTACTAATAGAGACGCTTCAGAGATAAGGTCAATGCTCTAAGCAAGGCCCTCATAGTAGAAAGCTTCTCTGAGAGTGCAGAGAGCATTGTGCAGGAGACAGATGAGATAAACTGACTGAAGTCAGGCATGTTGCCATATCCTATGAAGGAGATGGAGAACAATGTGAAAAAGCCTGTAATATAACCACTGTAACTCCTGCAGGCACAGCTGCTGAGGGAAACAGCAGAGAGATTGCACTGTGCATATGAAGAATAAGATACAAGAAAGGAAAGGAGGCATTCCTTCTCCCATTCTGAAGAAAAGCTTGCTAAAGAAGCTTTTCAGTATGGTACCTCTCAACCAGGAAGAAAATCCTGTAGAGAGGGTAGAGCAAGTAATTGGAGGGTAACGTACCCCTAGGGTAAGTCAACCGAAGGAAAAAATGTTCAAATTGGGACAGAACTATCAGGGGATAGTTGCAACTGCTCTACTAACGAGTAAGAAGAGGAGAAGTTTATAGTCCCTGAACAAGAATTTTCCGACAGTGAAAAAGAAAAGCACAGTGAATAAACTTCTAATGGGTAGAAGTGAACTGTAGATTCCAATTCCCAGCTCCTATGGTTGCTGGGAATGCTGAGACTGGCCCGAGCTGGAGGGCTTCAGACTAGGCTGAGGTGACCCTTGTTTAGGTACAGCCGAATGATGGGCAGGAGATGAATGAAACTTTCTTTTCTTAGGGAAAGAAGGTTTGGTAGGACATTTCCTACCCCTTGAAGAAGGAGGTGGCTTAGAACGGTCCTTAGCGGAAGGAGAGTCAGTGGAGCATTGAGCAACCTGACAAAGCCTCCTTATTGAAGAGATTCTCTCCTGTACAAGGAGAATGAGCCAGGATAGTTTGTGCCCATCTGCTCAAGTCTGAAGCTTCGAGCCAGGCTCTGCGACGTGCTGCAATGGAAATAGCAGAGGATCTGCTAACAGACTCAAAAGAGTCTATAGAAGCACGAGAAAGGAACCAAGATATATTCCAGCTATGATTGAGGAGCAAGGAATAATCAGTAGCCTTGGGCTCTGGCAAAAAAGGGGTCAAAAGAGACAATCTCTCTCTGACCTCCTGGAGTGTTACTCATGTAGAAAATATATGAAAAAATTCTGGAGGCTAGCATAGATGTTTGAAAGGCCTGACGACCAAAAGCATCGAGTGTCCTGGAAGCACGACCTGGCGGATAAGAAGAATGCTTCTTTTTGCTCTTAACCTTCCTCAGTGCTGATTCCACTACAAGGGAACGATGAGGAAGTTGAGGCTTCTTAAACCCTGGAGAGGGTGGCACCCAGTACCGAACCTCAGTGGCTGTAGAAATTAGAGGAAGCCGCAATGGTGATTTCCAGACCCTCAGAAGGAGATCCTGCAGAGCAGGATGTACAGGAAGCATCATATTTTCCATTTGTGCCTGTGAGCCCTGAGTAGCATCACAACCAGGGATAGAGATATTAAGGAAGGTTACCATATCCAGGAGAAAAGCCTGAAAAGACTGATCTCCTATGGGAACCATCCCTGGTAAGGGCAAAGGAAGAGGCTGAGCACCAGAGGATGGACCGTGGTGTGAAGAGAGAAACCTAGTGGATGGAGAGGGATACTGGCATGTTAACTTAGAGGCAGTGGGTACTGCATCATCAATGCCAGGTATCGGTTCCAAACTAGGCATCGGTGCAAGAACAGGCATCGACATCGATACAGGACCAGTAGATGAAGTTGTCATCGGGGACTGCTGCAGTGGTACCGAGATCATGAGAGAGTTATGGCTAGGATCTTCGGAACTGCCTATCCGGAAACGACAGGAGTCGGTTCCGGGACGCGTCGGTACCCAGTCCTCGAGACCAGCAATCGATTCAAGATTCGGCATCGAAGGAAGCGAGTCTATCGATGCATGTCTCGAGGGTACCGACGTCGGTGGTAGTATCGGCGATGCCAATACCGGTAAAGCAGTCTGGGTTACACCGATCGGTCCCGAAGGTACCGATGATATCCGATGACAACCCGTTCCTGAGAGTACGTTACTCCACACCGGTGCCGATGCCGGGGTATCGGAACCGATCGAAGCCGGTACCGTCCCGGAGCATGGCTGAGATATGGAAATGTCCATCCGTATCGCATCGACCGGCCCCAAAAGGTACCGAGGATGCTAGAGGACGATTCCTGGTGAAGAGTGGAACACTCGACACTGAAGCCGATGCCGGGTTATCGGTACCGCTCAAAGCGGATACCCGCACCGTACACGGCTGGGATCGAGGGAAGTCAATACGGTGCGTATCGATCGGTCCCGAAGGTACCGAGGATGCCCGATGACGATCCCTCGTGAAGAGTGGAACACCCGACACCGGTGCCGATGCCGGAGGCGCGGTACCGCTCGAAGCGGATACCACCTCTGAGCATGGCTCAGGTATGTTCTGTGAGGGGTGAGCCCCAGGAACAACCTGAAACCCCTTTAACGCTTTGGAGCCCGAAGACTCCCGCAGGGGTAATGCCAATGGATTCCTGAGGGTAAGGCCGGAGCCATCACCATGCTTGGCATGGGACATACCACTCACGCATTGACTAGTCTTAACAGACTGTTTGTGGATTACCTGATCCTGTGAAGTGGAGAAACCGGGTACCCTCACTGCCGAGGAAAAAACGGTATCGAGGGAAACTCTAAAAACTGAAGGTTTCCTCACAAAATTATCACCGGACAAGTCAGGGGAAAAAGGGTCAGGTCCCACACAGTTGAGACACCAACCATTGGTGTCTAAAAAGAAACATGTGTTTCCACATCGAAGGCACTTCTTAGGAAAAGAAGGCTCCATAATGAAGAGGCCTTGTAGGCCCAACAAGTTAAGGCACAAAAACTAAAGAAAAAAGTTCTCAGAATTTAGTCAAAAATCCACCGGCGGCACCGGTGGCGGCGGGAAATACAGCCGCGACCACAAGCAAAAAAAAAAAGTACTTTAAGTAAGAAAAAAGAAATGTTTCTGCGGTGACAAGAGGACGTCCTGTTGGCTCCGCGGAAAAACGAAAACTGAAGAGAGGCTCTGGAGAAGGCGGGAAGTCAGTGCGCAGGCGCGAGGGATGCTGCCAAAAGCTTTCTGATTGGAAGCTGGGCAGTGTTCCCGTGCAGGCTCCATCGGTAGCGACGTACCCATATGTGAAGACTCATTCCTGCTTGTTCCTGGAGATAGGCTACAAGAGTACAAAAGACATTATAAACTCTCTGCAACACAGAGAAATCTGCTATAGCCCTCCACGTGACGGAAACTGGCCATAAAATCAAATTTGATATAAGAATCTTGGAAAGAACACTAGTGCCCAGGAGGATTAGAGGCAGCAAACTTCAGTGGAGACAAAGGACTTAAAGTATGGCAACCCCTCTTTCACAGAAGGTTTAGTGCTACAAGGTCTGGTTCCAAACAATTTTTTTCACTTTCCAGAATCTGAGATTGTCACAACAATCTCACCTTTTCCCCCACTACTACCAGACCAGCCATCCCCACTTTGACCACCTGTTCTACAGGACCCAACTCAAACTAAGAACATAAAACCTACTGTATATACATGTAAATACATATGTAAATAGTTTCAGCTAACAGTTCCCTATGTTTATCCAAGTTGTCGTACCTGTTCTCTGTAAAACCAAACAGTTTGTTGTTCTGGTCTACTGTTATAATGTAAACCGCGATGATTTTTTTTTTTTTTTTTTTTTATTTATACTTTTCTTTTATACCGCTTTTTCCCAAGATCAAAGGCGGTTTACAAATAACATAATGAACAGTTTACAATTAACATATTGAACATTGTTTTACATAGAACATAGTATTTTCTTTAAACTATGTACAATTAACTTTTCATGAACAATAACATGGAGCATATAATTATACATATGCTGAACTATTTACATCAGTCAGATATTTACATTAGTCAGTTATTAATCATGGTTTCGAAGGGTTGTTTTTCTTATGTGTGTTGAGGTTTGAGGCTTTGAGGCTTTTTGATCTGTGTTTAGGGAGGATTTTTATGTAGGTGTGGTGAGGAGGATGGAGGGGGTTGATTAAGGTTTATAAAGTGTTCTTTAAACAGATATGTTTTTAGTTCTTTCCGGAATGTCTGGAGATCCTTTATTTTGCGGAGGTTTAGTGGGAGTTTATTCCATATGGTGGGGGCTGCATATGAGAATGCTCTTGAGCTTGTGGTTTTTTTGTTTTTCGAATTGATTTTTTATGTCTAGTGAGTGGGTTGCATTTTGTCTGCGGATTCTATGTTCTTTTGGAGCATGTAGTAGAGTGGTTAGATGTGAAGGTGATATGCCGTTGATAAGTTTAAATGTGGTTAAGAGTATTTTGTATGATATTCTACTATTTATGGGAAGCCAGTGTAGTTCAGCGAGGATGGGAGTTATGTGGTCAGTGAGGCGGGCTTTTGCTGTTACTCGGGCACAGATGTTTTGAGCTCGTTGGAGTAAGTTAATATTTGTGAGAGGGAGGCCGATAAGTAGACTATTACAATAGTCAAAGTGAGGAGTGATGAGTGTGCTGATAACAGATCTGAAGTCATGTGTGTCTAGTATTGGTCGTAGGTGTTGAATGGTTTTGAGTTTATAGAATATGGTTTTCACGGTTTGTTTTATGTGAGGGATCATACTAAGTGTGTGGTCTATTATGATGCCTAGGTATTTTACTTCCTTTTTGATTGGGATTATTGTATCGTTAATTGTTATTGTTTCTGGGAGAGTAGTATCTGGTTTTCTTGTTACGAACATTGCTTCAGTTTTTTTTAGGTTGATGCTAAGGTTATTATTTTGTAGCCAGGTATTTGCTTCACTGATACAGTTTAGTAAGTTCTGGTAGTTGGGATTATTTGTGTTTATTGGTTGAGTGAGCATGATGTCATCTGCGTATATATAGTGGTTGACTTTATGTTTTTTGAATATATTTGTGATGGGTTGGAGATATAGGTTGAAAAGGAGGGCCGATAGGGCCGAGCCCTGTGGAATACCTTGTCCTTGTATGAATGGCTCAGAGGTGTCTTGACCCAATTTAACGCGTATTGATCGGTTTGTGATGTATGATATAAACCATTGTAGAATTGTTCCTCCTATTCCTAGGCTTAGGAGTCTGTTAATAAGTGTGTTGTGGTGGACATTGTCAAAGGCACCGGCTATATCAATGAATATGAGGATGTAACCTTGGTTGCATGTGTCAGTGCCCTTTATGAGGTCATCCATGAGTGTTATAAGTAGAGTTTCGACTCCATGTGAAGGGCGGAAGCCAAATTGATGTGAGTCAAGTGGTGCATGTGTGTCAATAAAATCTTGCAGTTGAAGCTGTATGATTTTTTCTATCACTTTGGCAATGAACGGTATGCTGGCTATGGGCCTGTAGGAGTTTGGGTCTGTAGGATTGAGTTTATTATTTTTTATTATAGGGCGTAAGGATGTGAGTTTTAGGGCATCTGGCATGATGCCCTTAGATAGTGATTGGTTTACTATATTTTGTATATGTATAGCTAATTCAGTTTTGGTGTTTTTATCCATGACACCGGACAAGGATCTAGAGGGGAGGTAGTGGTGTTGATCATGGATATGATATTGAGGAGGTGTTTTTGTTCAATATCTTGAAAGGTTATCCATTTATTTGTCGGTTTTAATTCCGTGGGTATGGTTATGATTGTGCTGGATGATTTGTTTTTTAATTTGTTAGCAAAATGAGTTGCAAGAGTTTGTGCGCTTATCGTTGATTGTTCAGGCTCTGGAGTTTGGGTTTTTGTTAGTGTCCTTATAATTGTAAATAGTTCTCTTGGTTTATTGAGTGCCATATTTATGACTTTTGTGTGGTATTCTCTTTTCGATGATGCTAAATAGTGCGGTATATAAGAGCCTGTAATAAATAAATAAACAACCAACAATCTTTCTGCTAAAATCCAAGTTGGTCGCATGCAGACTGAGCCACACTGAGCCACCCATACCATTTAATTTTCTTCTCCATAGCAGTAACTATTTTCTGAAGGCTGAAACCTTCTCTGCAAGTTTCCAAAAATACATGTTGATTCCCTGCAGTAAGATTCAGCACATTCAATCAATCAGTGTTTTGAAGAGACTGCACAGGTATGCTAATTTTGACAAACATACAATCAGTATCCAAGACATTTTTGGCACATTTGCATTCTTAGAGTTAAAAAGAGTTCATCATAATTCAAAGACACAGGACAGTACTTTGCCATGAGAAAGTCAATGTGAGCTAGAGCACTACAACGAAAATGTGTCTTCACATCCCATATCCTCAGTGTGGGGGGGGGTTGTTTTTTTAAATCTTGCTGTTTGTGGCTGAGATTTTATACACAGACTCTTGTGGAAATTATAAAGTTACGGGATGGGAAGCGCAGTGTACTTTTGTGGAATAGGAACTGGCTGAAAAAGATAGAAAACAGACAGTAGGGCTACACGGACAATTTTCTCAAAGGAAACCCCCAGTGATCTGTGCTGGGCTGACTGCTTTTTACATATTTATGTTCAAATAATTTTTATTGATAAATGACCTGAAAATGGTAACAGTGAGCGAGGTGATCAAATTTGCAGATAACAAAATTATTCAGAGATGTTAAAAACAATAGAGGATTGTGAAAAATTGCAAGAGGACCTTGATAAATCGGGAAACTGGGCGTCCAAATAGCAGATGAAATTTAAATGTGGAAGAATGCAAAGTTATGCACTTAGGGAAGAAGAGCCCAAACTACAGTTACATGATACAAGATTCTACATTAGCAATCACCACCCAGGAAAAGGATCTGGGCATCATCAAAGATATTTTGAAACCCTCTCCCAGTGTGCAGCCACAGTCAAGAAAGCAAATATGATTCCTAGCATTTTAAAGAAAGAAAATAAAAATCAAACCACGAAGATTATAATGCCTTTGTATCACTCCACAGTGCAGCTGAGGGGAGATATGATAGAGGTCTATAAAATAATGAATGGGCAATATTTCTGCTATTGTGGTAATATATAGATACCATGACACCCTACATGCAAAACAAATTATTAACCAGGTAGCAATCTGTGATGGAGGGGCACCCAGACCGCCAACAATGACAAATGTCAACAGATTATAATACCCTAAGCAATAACCAGAAGGACGGATGGACCACAGTAAGTGGGGAGAGTAGGTGGGGAGGGAAGGGGAGAAGAGGGAATTGTTCATAGGCATATTAGAGTTGAATGTATTAAAAAATTGGAAAAAGGTTGTTATATGAATAACATTCGGGTATGGTGTAAGTGTACCCACCATGCCCAAAATATGTATTGTTTTGATACGGATTCAATAAACAGTATTCAAATAAATAACAACAACAATAATAATAATGAATGGAGTAGAATGGATAAATGTAAAATCGGCTGTATATGCCTTCAAAAATGTAGAAAGGCTAGGGGATACAAGTGATCTACATTGTAACTTCAAATGTGAGACTAAAGAGGAGAAAATATTGTTTTGCAAAACCATACTGAATCTCTGGAATTCAACACCAGAGGATGTAGTAAAAACTGTTCCTTATTGTATCCTCCAGTCCAGTCCCAACACGGACGGGTAGTTGCGCCTGTCCAGCAGCTTGGAGACTGAGCATGTCAGATCTGCGACATCTGCATACTTGGGCAGCCAGAAGCCCCTCCTAGTCCCCAGTATTGTGTCTCTCCAGCTGCTTGGAGACTGGTCTCCCTCAGGGGGGATACTCACTTGACTTTGGTCCTCTTCTAGGCTATTTTATTTGGGGGTTTTTCCTACTTTGCTCCCTCCTTTGCAGCACCAGTGCCAGCTGGAAGGGGGAAGCCCTTCGGAGGGACCCTTCCTTGGCTGGAGCACCCAGCTTTGCTAACATTTGGTTGGCAAGACAGCATAGTTACTCACCTGTAACAGGTGATCTCCGGGAACAGCAGGAATTTAGTCTTCACATATGGGTATCATCGGTACTGACAGAGCCTGTGCGGGAACGCTCCCCAGCGTCCAAAAGGAACGCTTTTGGGAGCATCCCTCAGCATATGCATGCTGCCTTCCTGCCTTTCCAACTGTCCCTCTTCAATTAAGTTTGTAGCTGAGTGAAAGGACAGAGGGAGAGAGTAAAGAGACAGAGACAACTCCTAGGGGAGCTGGGTGGGTTGTGAAGACTAAATTCCTGCTGTTCCCAGAGATCATCTGTTACAGGTGAGTAACTATGCTATCTCCAGGAACAAGCAGGAATGTAGTCTTCACATATGGGGACTCCCTAGCTTAAGATGCCAGGGAGAATGCCCCAGGAAGCTGCCACCTATAGTAAGGTGGGCCATGCTTCCTCCCATGGATCTCTGGCATCCCAGCAGGGTTGGTGGGTAGGAGTTGAATTAGGTCTGAAAGAGATTTTGAAGAACAGCTTAGCCAAAGAAGGCATCCCGATGGGAGGCTTTATCTAGGCAGTAGTGGGCTGTAAAGGTGTATACGGAAGCCCAGGAGGCTGCTCAACAAATATCATCGATAGACACAGAGTGAAGGTTAGCCATAGAGGCTGCCATGGCTCTCATATTATGAGCTGTGACATGGCCGTGAAGAGGAAGACTCTTACTCTCATAAGCAAAAGGATATACATTGTGCAATCCATTTGGATAGAGTTCTCTTGGAGACTGGAAGTCCCAAATGACTAGAATCAAAAGCAATAAAAAAGTTAAGACCTATGTTGCTGTGTTCTTTGTAGGTAAAAAGCAAAAGCTCTTTTACAATCCAAAGTATGAAGGTTCCTTTCTGTATTAGAGGCATGAGGACTCAGAATGTATACAGGAAGATAAATAGATTGATTTAAATGAAAAAAGGCGAAAACACCTTTGGCATAAAGTGTGGATGAGTTCCGAGAACAACCTTATCATGGTGAAACCTAGTATAAGGAGGAACAGCCACCAAAGCTTGCAATTCACTAATGTGACGTGCAGAGGTGATTGCAATTAGGAAAATGACCTTCCAGGATAAAAGCTTTAGGGTTGTAGTGGCTAAAGGTTCAAAGGGTGGTTTCATGAGCTGCCCGAGAACTAGGTTTAAATCCCATGCCATCGCTGGTGGCCTGATGGAAGGCTTTGTTAATAGAATACCTCTCATAAATCTTGATATGAGTGGATGAGAGGAAATTGGTTGCCCATTTAGAGGCTTATAGGAAGCTGCAATTGCACTAAGATGGACTCTTACTGAATTGGTCTTTAGACCAGAATTTGATAAATGAAGTAAGATACTCTAGTATTGATTCCAAATAGTAAACACCATATAGTAAAACATTTCCACTTGAAGGCGTAAGAGCATCTTGTGGAAGGTTTTCTAGAAGCCTGAAGGATATCTTTTACCTGTTGGGAAAGGTTGAGATCCTGAAGGTCTAAGCTTTCAGCAACCAGGCCCTGAGATGCAGGGACTGGGGATTCGGGTGCCATAGCATCCTGTTCTTTCGGGAGAGAAGATCGGGAGCACACCCTAACTCCAGAGGCACAGCTTGAGAGAGATGTAGAAGCAGGGTATACCACGTTTGGCGTGGCCACCGTGGCACTATGAGGATCATACGACCTCTGTCTCTCTGAAGCTTGAAGAGTGTTTTGGGGATGAGGTGAATGGGTGGGAAGGCATAGAGGAAGTCGTGAGCCCAGTGAAGAAGGAAGGCATCCTTTGCCTGGCAATTTTGAGCCAGAATTCCGGAACAGAACCGGGGAAGTTTGGTATTCAGTGGATTTGCAAATAGGTCTATGTCTGGGGTTCCCCAGATCTGAAATATCTTGGCCACCTGGTCTAGGTGGAGAGACCATTCGTGGGGCAGCAATACTCGGCTGAGTTTGTCTGTCCAAAGATTTTGAATGCCTGGAAGATATACCACAAGAAGGTGAATTTGATGCTCTCTGGCGAGGACCCATAGTCGTAAAGCTTCGTTGCATAACGACAGAGAGCCTGTTCCACCCTGCTTGTTCACGTAGAACATGGCTACTTGATTGTCCATTTGGACTAGGACTGTCTTGTAGCTGAGCTGGGCATGGAATACTCAAAGAGCTAGATAGATTGCTCCGAGTTCCAGGAGGTTTATGTGAAGACAAGCCTCCTGTGGAGTCCAGGTACCCTGGGTAGAGAGATGATGCAAGTGTGCTCCCCATCCCACCTGTGATGCATCTGTTAGGGTGGCCTGGAATAGGGGTTGCTAAAAAGGAGATCCCACTAGAAGATTTTCCAGTGATTGCCACCATTGGGGGGACAAAAATCAGTTGTCGTGAGTTTGATATCTTGTCCAACAGATGTCCTGTGGCCTGTGTCCACTGTGTGGATAGGGTCCACTGGGCTGCTCGTATATGAAGGCGAGCATAGGGAACCACATGAACCATGGATGCCATATGTCCCAATAGTTGTAGTAGTTCGAGCAGTTAGGGAGGACTTCACCGCTGCTAGAGAAGCTAGGTGCACTATGCAAAGACAGTGGGGTTGTGGGAGAAAAGCCCTTGACTGTCTGGTATCTAAATGAGCTCCTATGAACTCCAGGGACTGAGACGGAGCAAGCTGAGATTTTGGGAGGTTTATGACCAATCCCAAGTATTGAAGGATTCGCATTGTGCGAGACAGTGCAGAGCTGGCTTCTGGAACCGTAGGGGCTCAAATGAGCCAGTCGTCCAAGTAAGGGAAGACTAATATCCCAAGGGTTGGCAGAAATGCAGCTACTACTGCCAAGCATTTTGTGAATAGTCTTGGTGCCAAAGCTAGACCAAAGGGAAGGACCCTGTATTGGAAATGTTTTCCCTTAAAAAGGAATCATAAGAATTTCCTGTGATCTGGATGGATCAGAATGCAAGTATATGCATCCTTTAGCTCTAGAGAAGAAAGCCAATCCTGACTTTGAAGGTATGGCAGAAGAGTTCCCTGAGAAATCATTGTGAACTTTTCTCGGAACAGATATTTGTTCATTTCTCTGAGGTCTAGAATGGGTCTGTGTCCTCCTGTTTTCTTTGGAAAAAGAAAATAAGGGAAGTAGAACCCTGAACCCTGTTGAAGAATGGGCACCTCCTCTATTGCTCCTTGAGCAAGGAGTGTTGAGACCTCTCGATCTAGTAATTGTCTGTAGAGGTTTGGGAATTGAACTGTCTTACAATTGTAGGAGGGGGCACACTGTGAAAATGAAGCTTGTACCCCTCTCCCACAATGGACAGAGTCCAATTTTTTGCTGTTATTTGGTGCCATCTGTTGGCAAAATGACACAACCTGCCTGGAATGTTTAGGGGTTTTGGACCTTTCAGAGGCAGGAAGGCTAAGTTCTCTATGAAGGAGTCAAAGCCCTTGAGGGGCTGTAGAGCTGGTTGAGGGCCTGTAGAACTGGTTGAGCTCTAAGGCCTTTTGGCTTCTTTTGTTGTCTGAATTGTTGTTGTTGACCTTTCTGGGCAACTTGACCCTGAGCTTGCCCTTGCTGGGTATAGGACGGATAAATCTTCCTTTCTGTTACTAAAAATGTTTTTTTTTATAGGGTTTCTTTTTGGCTGGTGTGGCTGTAGATTTTGACAATCTCATTAGCCTTTTCCTGCCAATTCTTGCCAAAGAGGTTTTCTCCTGTGCAAGGGATGTTTCCTAATTTATCCTGTACCCAAATCTCCAAGTCTGATGCCTGAAGCCAGGCAATCCGATGTGCACCAATGGCAATAGCAGAAGTTCTGCTGATGTATTCAAAGCAGTCAAAGGCTGCACGATTTACAAACTTGGAGACGTCTTGAGCATGCTTGACAAGAGTAAGGAAGTCTTGTCGTTTGTCATCAGGGAGAATGGGGCTCATAAGCTCCAAATCTCCTGTGACCTCTTTGAGGAGCGTTCCCATATATAAAATATATGAGCTGATCCTAGCTGAAAGCATGGAAGCCTGAAATGTTTGACACCCAAAAGCGTCAAGAGTCCTGCATTCACGACCTGGAGGATTGGATGCATGTCTCTGCACTTTTCATCCTACGCATGGCTGACTCCACTACCATTGAATAGTGTGGCAGCTGAGTCTTTTGAAAACCAGGACATGGTGGAACTCGATACATGGTATTGAGTCTCCTAGAATGAAGAGATGTGGCCAAAGATGTCTCCCACATTCTGGGCATCAAATCATGAAGAATTTCATGAACGGGAAGAGTGGCTGCCTCCTTGGGAGCTTTAGGGTATTGGAGAATTTCCAATTCCTTTGCTCTAGGTTCTTTTTCAGGAGCTACTGTGATTGAAAGGCCTCGGGCCACATCACGAATAAAATCCTGAAAAAAGACATTTCTTCCAGAGGAGACATCCTGCGTTGGGGAGAAGAGGAGTCTTCCAGGAGAAACACTCTGGTACTGGCAGAATTATCAGACTCCTCGGAATCAGAGGACTCGAAGTATCTCTGATCCTGATGTTCATGCAAAGCACGGTCTCGGTATCGATCGAAGTCGGTACCGAATTGGTCCGGTATCAATCTGTCGATGCCAGAAAAAGTCGGCATGGGAAGAATTCACACCGGAGCTGGTACTGTCGGTTCTGGTACCGGTATCGGTACTGTTGCCCGTTGAACCGCTGGGGTCAACGGTACCCCAGCTGTAAGGAGAGCTGCCAGACTGCGTTCAATAGCGAGGAATCTTTGGTCTATCGACGCTGCCGGTGCCTGGGTATCGGTACCAGTAAAAGCGGCCGGAACTCCTGAGCATGGCACCAGTAGTTCTGCTGAGGTCGAGGCCTCGAGAACATCCTGGAACCCTGTTGATGCTTTGGAGGTCGAAGCTTCCCGCTGGGGCTGTTTTGCCAGTGTAGTTTCCTCAAGGGCAATTCCAATGGCCTCTCGATGCTTTCAAGGAGAGCTACCCTTTGAGGACCGGCTCTTATGTTTAGTTACCTGAGATCCATGGGAGGAAGACGAGGCTCTTGAAGACGTCGATGCAATAGACCTGGCATCCGAAGAAAAGAGGGTACCGAGCTTTGCAGCCTGGTTCTGTCTTCCTCTTTTAGTCATCCCCATACAAGAGACACTCAGATGGAGAATGGTCAGGGCCTAAACATTTGAGACACCAGTCATGAGTGTCGGTGACAGAGATGGTACCGCCACACTTTGTACATTTTTTAAACACAACTAGCTGGTTTTTCCATCTTTTAGGAAAAATGGGGCCTAATGCCCAAAATGGCGCCTAGCACCAAAAGAAAAAAGTTTCTTAAGAGAACAGTTCAGAAAGGGGTTTTTTTGTTTTGTTTTGTTTTTAGAAAAAAGAACCGGCGGTACCGGTAGGTGTCGTGCGGAGGCAGACACGACCACAAGAAAACAAGTTTAAAGAAGAAATTTTCTGCGGTGACAGGGAATGTGTTCTGTCGGCTCCGCGGAAAACAAAGAACTGAAGAGGGACAGTTGGAAAGGCGGGAAGGCAGCGCGCATGTGCTGAGGGATGCTCCCAAAAGCATTCCTATTGGACGCTGGGGAGCGTTCCTGAGCAGGCTCTGTCGGTACCGACGATATCCATATGTGAAGACTACATTCCTGCTTGTTCCTGGAGATACCTTGTTACCCTTCCCCACAGTAAGGAGAGGGGACTCCTGGCTGAGCGTGAGTGCCCAAGGCCTGGCTTGGGGGGGGGGGACATGTCCAGGGCTGCCCAACTCACTTCCAGACAGGCCTGCATCCACCATAGACTGAGCAGTGCGAGCTGCTACATTTAGGCAGCCCTCCCTCCAACAGCTGCATAGCCGCCGAAGCCTCTGGGCAGGCTGAGCGGCGCATGTCAGCACAACCCAGTATTTTTTGCTGGCTCCTCTGGGAATTCCCATGATTGCTGAAGCAGACAGGAAGCTGAGCAGCACAAGCAGGACAAGAGCCGCACTCCCGGGGGCCTTTTAGAGCAGCGTTTGTTTGGGGGGGGGGGGAGAGAGAGAGAATGGGAGGCTGGACATTCGGGAACCCTTCCCTTCCTCTTGATTAGGCAGGAAAACACGAAAGGAGACCATTTCGCTTTCTCCCCCCCCCCCCCCCAACAGCAATTTTGCTATGTCTATAGCAACAGTTATTATCCAAGACAGAGACCTTATCTAACCCAAGCTTGGGGATGGGTCCCAAGGTGGTGAAAAGGATCAGAAATTGGTTGACTGACAGACGACAGAAGGTGACAGTAAACAGAACTCACTCGGATGAAAGGAAGGTGTGCCCCAGGGTTCGGTCCTGAGACCGGTACTGTTCAATGTATTTCTGAGTGATATTGCTTAAGGACTAAAACAGAAAGTCTTGACTTTTTGCAGATGACACTAAGGGGCTTGTTTACAAAGCTGCGGTAGCGGTTCACGATCGTTATCGGAGCCGCGACCCCATTGATTTCAATGGGGCCGCGGTTCCGATAACAACCGCGAACCGCTACCGCGGCTTTGTAAACAAGCCCCTAAAATTTGCAACAGAGTGGACTCCCTTGAGGGAGTGGAGAACATGAAGAAAGATCTACAAAAGCTGGAAGAATAAATCTCAACTGCCAAGTATTAGACCAATGTGAAGAAGTGCATTGTCATGCACTTTGGAAGCAGAAATACAAGGGAACTGTATGCGATAGGGGGCAAAAGGTTGGTGTGCACGGACCAGGAGAAGGACCTCAGAGTGATTGTTTCGGCGGATTTCAAGGTGACGAAACAGTGTGACAAGGCAGTGGCAAAAGCCAGAAGGATGCAGGGTTGCACACAGAGGAATTACCAGCAGAAAGGAAGAGGTACTAATCCCACTGTACAAGTCGCTGGTGAGGCCTCACTTGGAATATAGTGTTCAGTTTTGCAGAGTGTATCTCACAAAGGACATAAAAAGGCTGGAATCAGTTCAGAGGAAGGTGACCAAAATAATTTGGAGCCTGCGTCAAAAGACTTATGAGAAGAGACCTGAAGACCTAAATAATGTACACTCTGGAGGAGAGGAGGGACAGGGGAGATAACACTCAGACCTTTAAATACTTAAGAAAATTAATGAACAAACGTACGTCTTCCAAAGACGAGGAAGCTGTAAAACTAGAGGACATAAACTGCAAGGGGGTAAATTGAAAGGCAATGTCGGTAAATACTTTTTCACTGAAAGGATAGTGGATACTTGGAATGCCCTCCAGATGGAAGTGGTGGAGACAAATACAGTGACAGAATTCAAAAAACTGCATGGGACAGACAAAATGGATCCCTCTATAGGAACAGGATAAAATCAAAAACATACACAAACTATCTCTCTCTTTTATCTCAGTAAATAGGGGTGACCTACACAAACCGGTGGGTACACCAATAAACAAAGGCATGGGGAGGGGTGACCTGCACAGAGTGGCAGATGCACCTACTCTTGCCGCCTTGCTGGGCAGACTAGATGGACCATACTGGTCTTTATCTGCCGTCATATACTATGTTACTATATGTATTTCTTAAAGAAAAAAGTGTGTGTATCTAATGCTGACACAAAGCTAGCAATGTCAAATGCAAATTTACCATAAAGCAATATCTGGTAGCTCAATTCAGAGATAAAATTATACAATAAGTGAAAGAGTAGCCTAGTGGTTAGAGCAGCAGCCTGGTGACCAAGAGACCAGGGTTCTATTCCCACAGGCACACCTTATTTAGTCCAGAATTGATTGACCACATTTACTACATGCACCAAAAAGTAATTAGTCCTTACCTGCTAATTAGTGTTCCTGAAGGAACTCCAGTCCAGTCCCTTTACTCTCGGGTTGCGCAACCCTTCCAGCAGCTTGGAGGCTGAGCCCATCATCGTTTTGATGATGGTGTGGTATAAATACCACTGGCACCGCCCATAGGCACCAGTAATCTGATGAAAAGGCAGTCCTGATAGGCACCGCAACTAAGATGTGTAAAACCAACAATTTCAAAGAAACAGGAGAACCAAACAAACACTCTTATTTTTATTTTTTGTTAAACAGAAAGAACAGTGGTAAGGAAGGGGAGGGCAGGAGAGGGCTTACCCGGGGCCGACCTAGCCCTTACTCGTTCCTCCCCGTACCTCCCTAGCCCGTAGCCCCACCGCTGGGGGCTCCTCCGACCGGAGATTTCCACCTCCGCTCTGTTCACCAACTTCGGTCCTTACTTTTATTCCGAACACTAGGAACCGAACTTGGGTGGGATCAGGGACTGGACTGGAGTTCCTTCAGGAACACCAATTAGCAGGTAAGGACTAATTACATCCCGAGAGTAAAGGGACTGGGCTGGAGTTCTGCTAAGGAAAAAGTAACAGAGCAGTTCAAACCTGGGTGGGGTTCGCCACTCCGGAACGAAGTACCGCACTCGCAAACCTGGTGTCTGCTCTTCTCTGGACATCCAGTCGGTAGTGCTTAGAAAAGGTATGCAGAGAGGACCAGGTGGCCGCTTTACAGATGTCTAGCAGTGGGACCAAGCTATGCTCTGCCCAGGAGGCCGACTGCGCTCGAGTTGAATGCGCGCGAAGACCTGCTGGTACCTGCCTCCCCTTGAGGATGTAGGCCGAGGCAATGGCCTCCCTGATCCATCTAAAAATGGAAGCTTTGGCCGCTGCTTCCCCCTTGTGCGGCCCTCCAATTGAACAAAAAGCCGTTCGGATTTGCGGAAGGATGCTGTGCGTGAGAGATAGCGTCTCAGCACTCTACGTAAATATAGTAGACGCAGTTTGGAACTCTCCCCCTTCCTGTGCTTCTCCCGCAAAGGACGGGAGCGAGACTGTTTGGTTCATATGGAAGGGAGAGGAGACCTTGGGTAGGAAGGAAGGCACCGTCCGCAAGACCACATTGTCCTTAAAAAAGGAAAGGAAGGGAGGTCGAGAAGAGAGAGCTTGGAGCTCAGAGACCCTCATAGCCGAACAAATAGCTACCAAAAATACCGTCTTCAGGGTCAAGTCCTTTAGGGAGGAATTCCTTGCTGGCTCAAAGGGCTCCCTGGTTAGGGAATCCAAAACAAGGTTTAAGTCCCAAGGGGGAATCACTGATCTTTGCTGAGGGCGTAAACGCTTGACCGCCCTCAGGAATCTGCCCACATCAGCGTAGTCTCCTAGAGACTTGCCCTGAACCTTTCCCCTATAACAAGAAATGGCCGCTAGCTGAACCCGCAACGAGCTGTGAGCCAAGCCTTTCTCGAAGCCTGCTTGTAGGAACTCTAACACCTCCGGCACTGAGGCTTCTAAGGGTTTCTTATGGAGATCCGCGCACCATGCTTCGAATATGCGCCAGACCCTGATATAGGAAAGGCAGGTCGAGCGTTTCCGAGCGTTCAGCAGGGTCGAGATTACTGAAGTCGAATAACCTCGCTTCACGAGCCGCGCCCTCTCAAGGGCCAAGCCGTAAGCAAGAATCGATGCACGTGGGGCATGAGTACTGGGCCCTGGCGTAGCAAATCCTTTCTGTTGGGGAGCCTCCAAGGGCGGTGAGCCGTTAGCCTCACCAGGTCTGCATACCATGGGCGACGAGGCCAATCCGGAGCTATGAGGATTACCAGACCTGGGTGGTCCTCTATTCGTCTTAGAACTCTGCCTATGAGCGCCCAGGGCGGAAACACATACAGTAGACCTTCCGCAGGCCACTTCTGGACCAGGGCATCTAAGCCTTCTGACATCCTCTCCTTTCTTCGGCTGAAAAACCGGCTTGCTTTGGATGATTCGTAGCGCGCCATGAGGTCCATGATCGGTGCTCCCCAACGTGCTACCACTTGGTCGAATACCTCCTGCGCTAGCTCCCATTCCCCGTGGTCTATCTTGTGCCTGCTGAGGTAAATCGGCCGTCACATTTTCTGCTCCCGCCACGTGTTGAGCTGACAGATTCAATAGGTGTGCTTCGGCCCACTGTAAGAGGCTGCCTGCCTCCCTCTCTAGCAGGGGACTGCTCGTCCCCCCTTGACGGTTGATGTAGGCCACCGTAGTGACATTGTCCGAGAGGACGCGGACTGCCTTTTGCCGAACCAAGGGCTCGAGAGCTCGGAGTGCCCGTGCCACTGCCCTCAGCTCTAGCCTGTTGATGGACCACAGAGCTTCCGTCGGGATCCAGCTTCCCTGTGCGAACTGGCCCTCGCAATGAGAACCCCAGCCTGCGAGACTTGCATCCGTCGTCAGCTGTATCCATTGGGGTGGATCGAGGGGCATCCCGCATCCTAGGTTCCTTGGACACTCCCACCAGAGGAGAGTCCTCCTGATCTGAAGAGGGCAGGGTAGCTGCATGGATAAGGGATGATGCTGAGGGGACCAACGTCGTAACAAAGCGCGTTGAAGGGGTCGCATATGTGCCTTGGCCCACGGTACAACCTCTATCGCTGCCGCCATGGTGCCCAACAGCTGAAGGTAATGCCAGGCGGTAGGAATCCATCTTGAAATGAAGCGAGAGACCAGGCTTTTCAGATCTCGTAACCTCTGTTCCGACAGGAAGACCCTTCCACTCCTTGTGTCGAACCTTGCTCCGAGGTAAATCGATCTCCTGTGAGGGAATTAATCTGCTCTTTGCCTGGTTGATGACCCAACCCAACTCCTCCAGGAATTCCACCACTCGGGCCGTAGCAGTGCGACTTTCCGACTCCGATTTTGCTCGAATCAGCCAATCGTCCAGGTATGGATGTACTAGAATCCCCTCTTTGCGAAGGGCCGCTGCTAATCACTACCATTACCTTGGTAAGAGTCCTGGGGGCTGTTGCTAGGCCAAAGGGAAGAGCCTGGAACTGGAAATGACCCCTCGGCACTGCAAATCTCAGGAACTGCTGATGAGATTTTCGTACCGGGATGTGTAAGTATGCTTCTGTCAAGTCTAGAGATGTCAGAAACTCCCCCTGTCTTACCGCTGCAATGACCAACCTCAGAGTTTCCGTTCGAAAATGAGGAACCGAGAGGCAGCGATTGACTTGTTTTAAGTCCAGGATAGGACGGAAGGACCCTTCTTTCTTTGGTACCACAAAATAGATCGAGTATCGACCGGAACCGTACTGGTCTCATGGGACAGGAATCACCGCTCCCAACTCGATCAGCCTTGAAAGGGTGTCTTCTATTGCTTCTCTCTTTTCTGGAGCCGCAAGGAGACTGCATAAAGGCTGGAGGAACTCGTTTTGTGAATTTGAGGGCATAACCCTCTCCGATTACCTCCAGTACCCAACGGTCCGACGTGACTCGGGCCCAGGCGGGAAGGAACTGCCTCAACCGACCCCCCACCAACAGGCCTTTCCCCTGGGCCCCCGCAGTTTCATTGTGGTTTCCTAGGACCTGAGGATGAGGAGGAAGCTCCAAAACCTCTTCCAGCTCCACGAAACCCTCGGAAACCTTGTCCTCTAGGCGGGGGGCGACCCCTAGGAAAAAAATTCTGTCTGGTTGACCGGAACCTACAAAACTCCCTCGGCTGGTTGCGAGCTGGGACCGACGCACGGTTCTGCTTAGGTCTATCTTCCGGGAGTCTACCTCCCTTAGACTCGCCAAGATCTTTAACCCACTTTTCTAGGTCTTCCCCAAACAGCAGCTTCCCCTTGAAGAGGAGGCGACTCAGGCGAGCCTTCGAGGAGGGGTCCGCCGCCCAATTGCGCAGCCACAGATATCTCCTGGCTGCTACTACCGAGGCCATATTCTTTGCTAAACTTCTAATAAGGTCATACTGGCTATCTGCTAGAAAGGCGGAACCCGACTCCAAGCGTGCAGCGCTCGACTGCGCGTCGGTAGAAGCGCCATCCGCTAGTTGGAGTTGCTGGGCCCACCTCAGGCAGGCTCTTGCTACGCAAGCCCCTGACACTGAGGCCTGTAGCGCGAGGGCACTCACATCAAAGGCTTGCTTCAGCAGGAAGTCCAGCTTTCTATCCTGACTATCTTTAAGCGCTGCGCTGCCCTCGACCGGAATGGTCGTCTTCTTAGTCACCGCTGAGACTGCTGCGTCTACCCTTGGGGACTTCAGCAGATTCTTGTCAGTTTCCGGTAAAGGGTACAAGCGAGACATGGCCCTCACCCCTCTTAAACTGGACTCTGGTTGATTCCACTCTTCCTGAATCATCTGGCGTACAACCCTGTGGACGGGAAAGACCTTCTGAGTCTTTCGGACAGCTTGAATCAAAGGATCCTCTAACGTTTCTTCCTCTGCAGGGATGTCTGATGCCATATTGAGCACCTTCAGGGATTCATTAATCAAGGCTGGGAGCTCCTCCCTACGGAATACTCTAACTATTCGGGAATGCTCTTCCTCTGGGATCTCCCCCTCCTCAAGCTCTTCTTCTTCCTCCCCCACTTCTCTGTCTGATCCCTCCTCCTCCGGAGGGGACGGGGATGGAGACATGAGAGGTTCCTCGCTCATTAGCCTAGAACGCTTGGGAGGGGCTCCGGGGTCATGGGAGCTTGTCTTCCCTGGACCGGGCCGGCTACCTTCTTTCAGTAGCGTGGGTTCCATGAGCCCCTGCTGACGCATACAATAAGCTTTGTGCAAGAGAAGGACAAATTCTGGGGAAAAATGCTCCCAGCTTTCCTCCGCGCCACCGGAAGTAGGGGGGAGGGACTGGGAGGGGCCTGGTAAGGCAGGGGTAGAGGGCGGGGGAGAGGAGGAAGAATCCCCCCCCCTTCCGTGAGACCTTGAGACCTCTGAGAAGGGTGATCCATGGACACCTGGATTTCATGCTCCACAGAGACTGCTTCCGCAGCACAACCCCGGTAGATCCCAGCTTCAGAATCAGCTACTCTGCGGGTTCCACAGGACGGGCACCTTGGTTTTCCCCGTCATTCTACCTCCTCTATCAATATTATTGTTAAAATTGAAAACCCCCTGGAGAAAGTGCACTCAAGAAACCACAAGGCTGACAATCAAATAAATCAATGAAATTAAATGAAATTAAATTTATTTTTTATTTATTTTGACAGTTTTGTATACCGCCTTATCCTTCAATCAAAGCGGTCACAACACAATTGGGGGATACATTTAACACACGGGGATATGAGACACATACACTAATACTTACAGGGAACAGGGGCAATGGCGGGTTAAGTGGCTTGCCCGAGACCACAAGGAGCATCTGTGGGACTAGAAACCCCAGTCCTTCCGGCCCAAGGTTGCTGTCCTCTAGTGGGATTTGAACCCCCGACCTTCCGGCCTGAAGTACCTTGTCCCAAACAATAGGCTACTCCTCCCCAACCACGATCCACCAAGAAGGGGGAGGGAGGGGAGGGGAGGGGGGAGGGCCTGAACCCCAAGACTGGAGCAGGACACTGACCCTGTTCACGGATAAATTATAACAAGGTTAAAATTGAAACAAATAAACAAAATAAGCAAATTTAAAATATAACTAATTAAAATACAGACCTCAGAACCGATTGCAATACTTGCGGTTTAGGAGACCTGATGCTCTGCGTGCCGCTGCTTATGCTGGCGGATGCTAGACTCCACGTGGTAGGCCGTAGCCACGTGGAGTCAGGACCTGCGGTCGGTGAATCTTTTCAATCCGCCGGAGCTGGAATCCCCCCTCCGTTGGGCAATTGCCTCAACGTTCGGACGCCGCCTCTAGCGCTCAGCCGGGCAGCCACTGCAAGAGCAAGGCGGCGAAAGGCAGAAGGCAGGAACGTTGCTTACTCCCGCGCTGAGCTCCACAGCGGGCCGTTGCGCCGAAGCTCCCGAGGCGGGCTGAGCGCTTGAGGCGAGACCAATGCGGAGAGGAGGATGAAGATTCCGCGACTGCGAGAGGAGAGGCTCCGAGGCGTCCCGCTGCCGAGTAAGCGCTCTCCTTCCAAAGGCCCCCGGGAGGCCGAGGGGGGGGGGAGAGGGGAGGAAAACTCAAGTAAGCAATAAACAAATTAAACGCACGGGAGTAGGAGAAACTCCCACAGCTAAGGAAATTAAAGAAAATTAAAGAAACCAAAAAGGAACTAAGGACCAGTAAGCTCCCGGCTTACGGTAACCCTCCAGCTGCTGGAGGCTGAGAATACTGGTGCCTATGGGCGGTGCCAGTGGTATTTATACCACACCATCATCAAAACGATGATGGGCTCAGCCTCCAAGCTGCTGGAAGGGTTGCGCAACCCGAGAGTAAAGGGACTGGACTGGAGTTCTGCTAAGGAAAGCAGTTTACAACAAAATCCTTGTGGCCTTGGGCAAGTCACTTTAGCCTCCATTGCTTCTGAAGAAAGGCCTAGCAATCTATTTCTAGTCACACCTTGCCAAGAAAACCCAGGGGATGTTGGGACACCAGAAGTCCACACTGACTCAAACGGCACACATTGCATTTTGCAAGCAACCACAAGAAATATGAAACATGCCTTTTACTGGGGAAAAAAAATATAAAATTGCTATCTTGATGATGAAAACAGAAACCCAACCAAAAACACACACTAATAAATGTTTTCCATTATTCAGTTCATCTCCAGTGCCCCATGCTTCCTCCATAACAAAAATTTCCCTTTGATGCAGACTACAGATCAAACACTGCAATTTTGATAAATCTGATCAACATTAGAAGAACTGATGTGCAACACATGCACGATCCACAGCTTAAGAACATAAGATATGCCATACTGGGTCAGACCAAAAGTCCACTGAGCCCAGTATCCTGTTTCCAATGGTGGCCAATCCAGGTTGCAAATAAATATTAAATTACACTTACCTGGTAATTGTACTTCCTTTAGTGACGACAGTGCAGTCCTCTACGTCTGTCCTCTACGTCTGGGTAGTCAACCTCGTCCTGCAGCTAGGAGACTGGCATGTCCAAATTCGTGACATCACTGGTATATCCTGGCACCATCAGCCCTCCTACTTCCAGTGTGAACTACTAACAAAGCAGACTCAAAGGAGCAAGAAATAAGTAGCAATGTAACAACGTCAACTGAACAATGTGTTTTCCCCTGTCCGTTTCCTTTTTTTTTTTTTTTTTTTTTTTACAACTAGATACAGAAGTGGGAATGGATTCTGTTATGTACTGCACTTTTAAATGCCATAGAAAAGCTATGACCCAGGTTCTGCTTCCTATCCCTGCACCCCGAGCAGCGGAAGCAATAGGACAACTTAGAAAGCAATAGACAGGAAAAGATCGGAGCCAGCTCACCTGTAAGACTCTTTGACCCGTACTCCACGCCGGAAACCTGGAAAGATCATGAGTAGGGCGGGATGGAGGATTGCATTGTCGTCACTAAAGGAACTACAATTACCAGGTAAGTGTAATTAATATTTCCTTAGCGTTCCTCCAGTGCAGTCCTCTACGTCTGGGATGTACCAGAGCAGTACTTAACGGGTGGGATCTTTCCGGCCGGCCGACAAAACTGCCGATCCGAAACGGGTATCCGCTCCCGCCGCCACATCCAGGCGGTAATGCTTACTGAAGGTATGCAAGGACGACCAAGTAGCCGCCCTGCAAATATCTCCTGGCGGAACTAACCGATGCTCCGCCCACGAACAAGCCTGCGCCCTAGTGGAATGAGCACGCAAGCCCAAAGGTGCCGAGCGGCCCTGAAGCAGATAAGCCGAAGCAATCGCCTCCTTAATCCATCGGGCAATGGAAGCTTTAGCAGCGGCTTCCCCCTTACGTACGCCCCCAAAAAGGACAAATAAACGATCCGACTTACGAAAGGATTCGGAAACCCTCAAATAGTGCCGCAATACCCGCTGCACATCCAAGCGGCGCAAGTCGCGATCGGAACCGCCGAGAACGGGGAGTGAAACCACCTGATTCATGAGAAAGGGCGAAACCACTTTAGGGAGAAAAGAAGGAACGGTCCGCAACACCACCTTGTCGTCCGAGAAGGACAGAAACGGTTCCCGACAGGACAAGGCCTGCAACTCAGATACGTCTGGCCGAGCAGATCACCACCAAGAACACCACCTTCAAAGTTAAATCCTTCAGGGAGGCGTGTTTCAACGGCTCAAAGGGAGACCGGGACAAAGCTCCGAGGACGAGATTAAGATCCCAAGGCGGAACACAAGACCTAAGGGAAGGGCGCAGCTTAGAAACTGCTGACAAGAACCGCCGAATGTCCGGGTGAGAATCCAACGAAAGGCCGTTGACCTTGCCCCGATAACAGGCCAGTGCCGCCAGCTGAACCCGCAATGAGCTGGCCGTCAGACCTTTGCTAAAACCATCCTGTAAAAAATCTAGAATTATGGGCACGGCCACGGTGGCCGCTCGTATCCAACGCCGAGAACACCAATCCTCAAACACGCGCCAGACGCGGACATAGGCAAGGGAGGTAGAACGCTTTCGAGACGCAAGCAGCGTGGAAATCACCACTGCCGAGTAACCCCGCTTACGCAAACGCGCCCGCTCAATGGCCAAACCGTAAGCGAGAACCGATCCACCTGCGGCATAAGGAGAGGACCCTGAATCAGAAGATCCGAACGAGCCGGGAGACGCCAAGGACGACCGTCGAGGAGACGAATCAAGTCCGCATACCATGGACGTCGGGGCCAATCGGGAGCTACGAGAAGAACTCTCCCCGGATGTCGCCCTATCTTCTGCACAACTCGACCTATGAGCGCCCACGGGGGAGAAACATACAGAAGACCTTCCCCCGGCCAAGCCTGCAGCAGCGCATCTATTCCCTCTGACATTCTTTCCCGTCTTCTGCTGTAAAAACGAAAAACCTTTGCGGAGAGAAAGGTCGCCATCAGATCCATCACCAGTGTCCCCCAGCGCTGCACTACCTGAGCGAACACGTCGGGATGCAGCTGCCACTCTCCGGCATCCACTCGCACTCGGCTGAGATAATCGGCTGTCACGTTGTCCTTTCCGGCAATGTGAGCTGCCGAAATCGCCACCAATCGCGTCTCCACCCACGCGAACAGCTGATCCGCTTCCTCTTCCATGGGGGCGCTGCCCGTGCTGCCCTGCCGATTGATGTAGGCGACGGTCGCCGAGCTGTCGGAAAGAACTCGCACCGCGCGACCCAGAACTAAGGGCTGGAAAGCCTGAAGAGCGAGGAACACAGCCCGGAGCTCCAGACGATTGATTAACCATGAGGTTTATGGAGGAGACCAGCGACCCTGCGCAAAGGTCCCCTGGCAATGAGCTCCCCAGCCCCCCAGACTGGCATCCGTCAAAAGAGGTATCCAATCGGGTTGTTCCAGCGGCATCCCGACCGCTAAGGATTGCGGAAGAATCCACCACAGGAGAGACTTGCGAACCGACAGAGGGCAAGGCAAACGTTTGCTGAGAGGATCCGCCTGATGCGACCAGCGCCGGAGTAGAGACCATTGTAACGGGCGCATGTGCACCTTTGCCCACGGCACCGCTTCCAGGGTCGCCGCCATGGTACCTAAGACCCTCAGATAGTCCCAAGCCGGAGGGGCCAGAGTGGACCTGAACTTCCGAACGAGAGCTCGCAAGGAGGTGGCCCGCCTGGCAGGGAGAAACACGTGAGCCGAGCATGTAATGAAGCGCACGCCCAGGTACTCCAGGTTCTGAGAGGGTTCCAGATGACTCTTTCCGAAATTGATCACCCAATCCAGACTCTGCAGAAAAGATACCACTTTGCTCATGACCTGAATGCTTTCCTCCTTGGACTTGGCCCGAATCAACAAGTCGTCCAGATATGGATGAACCAAAATCCCTTCGCGCCTCAACGCCGCCGCCACGACCACCATAATCTTTGTAAAGGTCAAAGGTGCGGTCGCGAGACCGAAGGGAAGAGCCTGGAACTGGTAATGTCCCCACGGCAGCGCAAAGCGCAGGAACGTCTGGTGAGCCTGTAGAATGGGCACATGCAAGTACGCCTCGGTTAGATCTAGAGACGCCAAAAACTCCCCTTGGCGGACCGCGACGATCACCGACCGCAAGGTCTCCATGCGGAAATGCGGCACTCTCAGACAACGGTTGAGCGCCTTTAGATCCAAAATAGGGCGAAAAGTCCCCTCCTTTTTGGGAACCACGAAATAGATGGAATATCGACCCATACCGTAGTCGCTTTTGGGAACCTCGGTCACTGCCCCCAACTGCAACAATCGGTGCAGGATGGAGGCTACTGCCGCCGCCTTGACCGCTCAAAGGAATCCCGAACGGAACAGGCAAACTCGAGAGCGCAACCGTGTTGAATGATATCGAGCACCCATTGGTCCGTGGTAATGAGGATCCAAGCGGGGAGAAACTCCCGGAGGCAGCCGCCCACCGAAATATCCACCGCCGGGACCCGCCGTATCTCATTGCGGTTTCCTAGCCACGGAGGAGGCCGCGGAGAAGCCTCGGCCGCCGCTTCGGTAGCCTCGAAACCCTTGTGGACGGGACTGGAAGCGGCCCCTTTGAAATCCTCCATAGCGGGAGGACCGAAACCGCCGAGAATCCCGAGGCTGTCCCCGAGGATACGGAGTCGAACGAAGCGGCTTAGGCTTATCCTCGGGAAGCCGACCGGCCTTGGACTCCCTGAGATCCTTAACAAGCTTATCCAAATCATCCCCAAAGAGTAAGCCGCCCTTAAAGGGAAGCTTGCTAAGACGGGATTTAGAGGGACCATCCGCCGCCCAGTTCCAGAGCCACACAGAACGCCTGGCCGCCACTACCAAAGCCGTACTGTTGGCCAAGGCCCGAATCAAGTCGTAATGCAGATCTGCCAGATATGCTGCTCCGGATTCCAAACGATCCAGCTCCTTGACATCCGCCTCCTCCAACCCCGGGGAAAGGCGGAGACGCTGAGCCCAGCGCAAGCACGCCCGGGCCACCCAAGCGCCACACAGCGACGCCTGCAAGGAGATGGAATCAGTGTCAAACGTCTGCCGCAGCAGATTATCCACCTTCCGATCTTGGGCATCTTTCAATGCTGCACCACCCTCTACAGGGATGGTAGTCTTCTTAGTAACCGCCGAGACCACCGCGTCCACCCGCGGAGCTCGAAAACGCTCTTTATCCTTATCCGTTAAGGGATAAAGTCTACTGAGAGTACGAACCCCCCTCAAGGCCGATTCCGGACGGGTCCATTCGTCCGTAATCATCTTATCCACCACGCGATGCAAAGGAAAAACAACCTGCGACTGACGTTCCGCCTCACTAACCGGATCCTTGATCGCCACATCCGGAACTACCGGAGCCGCCATATTCAAAATTTGCAGCGACTCCAAAATGAGAGAAAGCAACTCCTCCCTGCGGAACACTCTGATGATCTTGGCTTGGTCCTCTGGCTCTGGAATTTCCCCTTCTTCCAGATCCTGAGGCTCCTCTGCAGGGTCCCAGACGTCCGCAGACTCCGGGGGCCATTCCCCCTCGGCGTCAGAGTCCGGCGCCGTCCTAGCCCGCTTTGCCACCGGCGGAGGAAGAGACGCTGCCGCGGCAGAATCTCGCTGCCCCTCCAGGGACGCCAAAAGGTCCGGATGCCTGAAAGGTACCCTGCTGACGCAAGCAAAACGCTTGATGCAGCATTAAGACAAACTTGGGGGAAAAGGACCCAAGAGCAGTTGAGGACCCCCCAGTCAGGGACCCAGAGGGTCCCGCGACGCTCTCCGACCGTGGGTCGGCCACTACGGAGCGTGCTGCAACCGCCTCGTCTAATACGGGAGGCTCAGACACCTCCGCGGGCTCAAGCACCTCCATACGCTGCTCCATTAGAGCAGAGAGGGTGGCACAGCCCCGACACACTCCTAACACTGACACCGGCCCTCTGTGGGTACCACAAATTAGACAGAGAGGCCTCTGAGGCATTGGCCAAGCAGGAAAACCAAGGGGACCGCGCTGGAAGCACTACTGGCTCCCCCCCCCCCCCACCCCCCAGAAATGCCCTGGAAGGAAAGGGAAGAATCAGCTCTAATAGAAAAATAAAATGAAATAAAAGAAAAGATATAAAAGAAATAAACCCCAAAAAAAACCTGAAAGGAAGGGTCACTAAGTCCCCCAATGGTAAAATGAAGCACTCACCACGTGCTAGCAAAAACTCCTCATGTGCTTGGCTGCCTGCAGTGTAAAACTGCAGTCAAAATGGCCGCCGAGGCAAAAACCCCGAGGCTAAAAAGGGCGCTAAACAGAACTGCTTAAGAAAGGTCTGCAAATGCCTGCCACAGGCTCTCTTCAACAAGAAAATACTTAAAAAACACTTACCCCAGCTCCAAAGGCAGTCACCACGGGGAAACAGCTGATTGAAACTCAACAGGAAATCCCCAGCACAGCAGGGAATCCCGGAGCTACAGGCAAGTGAAGGGCTCGCTCCGTAATGTCTGGGAGCAGAGAACTTCAGTACTAACAGACAGCCTGCTAAAAATCTCCAGACCACAACTTACAAGAAAGGGAGAGGAGAAAAAAGGAAAATAAAGGAAATGGAAAATAATGGCAAAGAAGCAGGGCTGCCACGAGGAGAGACAGGAGGCTCCCTCAGGGCTGAGCACTGACCCCTCCCTCCCTGCAGAAACTCTAAAATTTAAAGTAACAGGCACCCAAAGAAAGGGAAATTCTCCAATCCCCTAAATAACCATCTAGAAATAAAAGTAAGCAATAAAATGAAATGAAACTAAGCTCCTTATTTTTTTCTCACAGTGAGCCCCCACATCCAGGGCTCCACAAGTCCTCCTGTTGCAAAGAGACTGGTCACACTGGAAGTAGGAGGGCTGATGGTGCCAGGATATACCAGTGATGTCACGAATTTGGACATGCCAGTCTCCTAGCTGCAGGACGAGGTTGACTACCCAGACGTAGAGGACAGACGTAGAGGACTGCACTGGAGGAACGCTAAGGAATGAATGATACAATTACTAGTCTACATAAGGCTGATCCCATAATATGAGCACAGAGTTGGAAAGTCCAATGAGATTCTTATAGCCATTCACGCCGAGTGACCTTGACTAAAGTACTTAAACTGCCAATGTCCCATCTTACCACAAAAATGCCTACAGCAAACAGCTTAACTACTGGAAAGGTCTTGTTCGGTGAATGATACAGATGTGTTATATTTGCATACAGTGTATTTTGATCATGCCATACAAATGATAAACAAGCTAAAAATATTTAGATAAAATAATTTCACCCCACGCACAAAAAACAAAACAAAACACAACCCACAAGCTTATTTTAAATCACTTTCATTGTTTTAAATGCATCTACATCCTTCCATAATCCCAATTTAATGGAATAGCTTACTGGACAACTGTTTAAATTTACTATTTTTTAGTTTCCTTAAAGTCTTGGATATGTCCTATTCGAAGAACAGTTCTTTCAATGCTTTGGTACTACATTGCCACAATTTTTTTTTAAATCTTATTTAATGCTTTTCTGAATTTACAAATCAAATCTTAAAGAAACATCTGTCAACAAGAAGGATAAAATTCAAAAATTATCCAACCACCACATAATAGATCACATCAAGAAGAGAGTATCAGTGAAAAAGGCCCACATAAAACAATTTTTTTTTTGAGAAATTTATATATATGAATTTTCTTTCCTTGAATCCTGCTAGGCCAGTCCAGACAAGTGGTTATGCTCCCTTGGCAGCAAGTAGAGGCAGACCTGAGCTACTTAAGACTTTTACAAGTAATGTGCTGTTTTAGAACATTTTCTATTTTGTACCATGTCACCTGCAAAAAAGTAGTGCACTTTCTGAACAGGATGTGCACTGCATAATTTCTCCAGCAGCTAACACACTGAAGTCGCTACAAGCGCAGCCCTACAGCACTAAGTGCAAATAAAACCACCCATTAAGGTGGTATCTGCATCCAGTCTACAAAACAGATGCCAACTGCACACTGTTGATGCCCATAGTAACAGCGTATTGCAGACATACCCACTCCACCCCTACTCAATTCTCCCATTTACCATACACCCTGCAGATAGTGCAGAAAATCAACGTATTGTTATTGTGAATCAATACTGTACGCTCATGCCCATGGCAACAGCTAGCACAACTTAGTAAACATGCCTCTTGGTATATCTGCTGGTGCAGCAAAGAGAAGCCAGCATGAAGCTTCCAGAGCAGTAAGCAGGACTGAAAAAAAAAAAACCCACCTCAAAAATTACAAACACATTAATAACCAACAGGGCCAGCCTGACTGTTTCTGCTGCTCTAGGTAGACCCTCCATGCACTGCAATCGTCAGGGGATGTCAGCCATGATGCGCCCCCCCTCCAGGCATCCATCTTCTCACTGGAGGGGCAGCACTGCAATGCCTTTGCTGCATCAGGCTTTAAATTGCCCACGCTAGAAAGGTCACGGCCTACCACTCCTATCCCCTTCTCACACAACTTCCCATTGGAGGGGGTAGGAGCAACAGGCCATGAGCACATTAGTGTGGACACTTTAAAGCCAGACACAGAAGAGGCTTTGCCAAACCACTCCCTCCCCCCGGTGAGAAGATGGATGCCAGGGTGGGGGGGCGGCAATGCCACTGACTGGTGCCTGCCACCTAGGCAACCACTTAGTTTACCTAGTGGATGGGCCGGCCCTGATATCTAATCATAAATTGGAACAAATATTTGGCTCTTTTACCATGACTCTGCGTCATACACAGACTGATAATGCAAATCATGAAGCGGCAGGGCACCCAAACCTGTAGATAAGGTCTTCAGGGCAAGTACTGGACTGGTCTAACAGGATTCCCAAAAAGAAAAGATATCTGGTATATAAATTCCTCCTTTATCAACTTGCTAGATCAGTCCAGATGAGCAAGACATACCCAAGCAGTCAGGACCTAGGATGGGGAGGAAGATAATACTCTGGGAAGAACCGTCCTGCCAAAGACACCATCTCCCACCTACAATGAAAAGGAAACAGAACTCCCACAATAATAGGTGGATCGCTCTGGCCTCCAACCCACTGATCAGTCAAGAGACTTCCTGAGGGGAGGCAGGGCCCCTGCACAGTGAACTCCCCAGCTCTTCAAGCTGGCATCTGTGGCAGGCACCCCCCACTCTGGTAATTCCAGGCACATCCTGTTTAGATGAGGCAGCAACCACCATACCAGCTGTGCTCCTTGATCTCTTGAGGGACAGGAAGGGCTTAGTTTACTTTACTTTCATTTATGGTTTATGAAGTTCCAGGATCAACGTCAGACTATAATAAAGTGGAAGCAGTCCCAGGCCCCGGGGGGGATTGGAAAAGAGCCAACTGAGCACAAAAACTTCCTAAACTGACTCTGCAGGTTGAGCAACTTCTTCTGCGTGAAGAATACTCAGCCCAAGCAAATACTGGACCAAGTTCAGAGACGAAACTAGGCTGCTCTTGGGCTAGCTGATCACCAACCAACCTCAGCCTCTCCAGCCAACAAAACACCAAGGCTGAAAATAGCCCTTCCAAGCATGGATGTACTCTGATCCCTTGTCTGTGCAGGGGACGCTGCCACCACTGCCATGACTTCAGGAAGATATGAGGAGCTGTGGCTAGGCCAAAGGTAGAGCCCAGAACTGGAAATGGCAGCCCAGGACACAGGAGTAATGAAAATCACTGCTGCTCCCAGAAGGGAATGTGAAAGTATACCTTGGCTAGATCCAGAGAGGTTAGGAACTCCTCCCAGATTGACACAAGGACCGACAATCAAGTTCTTCACTGTCACATGGAGGCAGTGTTTGGCATTGCTTGCGGCCTCTTCTGGACCCAAAGGCAGTCAATCTCCCTTCTTGGGCACAAAAGATAAAATAATGCCCTTGGCCCTGCTCTACGGAGAGCATGGGTAGAACTGTGTACAACTGTGGGAGGCACTGAAGAGTTTCCTCGATAGTCACCCACTTGAATGGGGAGTCACAGGGAGATGCCACAAAAGGCATCCTATAAAGGCTCCACAAACTCCAGCAAGAAACCCTGGCTGGAGACCTTGGGGACCCATTGGTCTTGATATGATCCAGGTCCACTAAGATAAATATAGCCAGAGCCTTCCTCTTCCCCCACTGGCTATACCCCAGAGGGGATCCACCAGATCTCATTGTGGGGCCATACCGACTTTAAGGAACCACAATAGTCTTATACCCACCGAGAGTTCTGAAAGGGTTGGACTTGCTTAGGCTTGGACCCATATGAGATATAGGCTCTACCCAGACTCTCAGCAATCTAAAAACATCTCCATGCAAGGCCCTGCAAGAAACAATTCCCTAGACCTGCCCTGTTCTGCCACCCCTAAGCATATACGAACATGTACTAACAAATTCCACAAGTGCTTGACTCATCACTTCACATAATACTTCCAGATACAAAATAACTCACATAAATCCTGCTGTTTAAGTTAAATTAAACTTGTTTTACATGGAAGGTAAGGATAATAGAACATGATGTAAATTGTGAGCTACTGATAACTTAACTTAGAGTGGTGTACCAATATGTTTTACTATAACTGTGTTTCATGTACAGTGTGTTAGTTCTCATGTAAACCGCTTTGACTTTAAGATAAGGCAGTATAAAAAGCTACTTAAAAAAAAAGAAATTTTAAAGATTCCAGAGGCAATCCAGGAAACTACAGACCAGTGAGCCTGTCGTCAGTAAATGGGCAAAATGCTAGAAACCATTATAAAAACAAATTATTTGAACATGTAGATAGTCATGGTTTAATAGCAGAAAGCCAACATGGATTTAGCCAAGAAAAGTCTTGTCTCACCAATTTTTTGTATTTTATTATTTTTTTAAAGGTGTGAACAAACAGGTAGATAAAGGCGACCTGGTTGACATAGTATATCTCGATTTTCAGAAAGTCTTTAACAAGATCCCTCATGAGAGGCTCTATGGGAAATTAAAAAGCCATGGGCTAGGTGGCAATGTTCATTTGTGGACTAGAAACTGGATGAAAGATAGAAGACAGTAGGGCTACGTAAATGGCCAATTTTCACAATGGAGAAAGTTGAATAGTGGAGTACACCAGGGATCTGTGCTGGACCCGCTTCTCTTTAGCATATTTATAAATAACCTGGAAATGGGAACACGTGAGGTATTCAAATTTGCAGATGACAAATTATCCCAAGTTGTTAAAACACAAGAGGATTGTAAAAACATTGCAAGAGGACCTTGATAAATTGGGAGACTGGGTGTCCAAATGGCAAATGATATTTCATATGGACAAGTGAATAGTTATGCACTTAGCGAAGAACCCAAAATGGAAATTACACTTACCTGGTAATTGTTGTTCCTTGAGTGACTACAGTTTAGTCCTCCACCTCTGGGTAGTGCACCTCCTCCTGCAGCTTGGAGACCGGGCATGTCAAAATCGTGACATCACTGGATATAGCCTGCTGGTCTCTCCCATCAGCCCCCAGTGAACTATTGACAAAGCAGACTCAAAGGAGCAACAAATAAATAGCTCTCTTTATCAAAATCAATGCTAAAGCCCAACCAAAGGCATAACCCAACATTTAACAACTAAAACCCCCTCCCTTGAAAAGGAGGAAACTGCTTTTTTTCTTTTTTTGCACTTACACCTTCCAGCTCTATGCCTCCTCCAGGACAAGAGAAAGAAGAAGAGACAGAAAAAGAGATAAGAACAGAGCCAGCCAGGCACCAATTAGAAGCTCCACTCAGCGGTATGCCTGCCCCTCGTCCAACTGAACTACAACTGTAGACTAAATCTTCCCCGGGCAGGATGAGGACTAAACTGTAGTCACTCAAAGAACAACAATTACCAGGTAAGTGTAATTTCAATTTCCTTATCGTTCCTACAGTTTAGTCTTCCACCTCTGGTATGTAACAGATCAGTAATCATTGGGAAGGACCTTTCCAACCAGAACGCAACACCGCCTCCCCAAAACAGGCATCATTCACCGCTAGAACATCCGGGCAGTAATGCTTGCTGAAGGAATGAAGCGAAGACCATGTGGCTGCTCTACAAATTTCTACTGGTGGAACCAAACTGTGTTCCACCCACAAAGCCGCTTGCGCTCTAGTGGAATGAGCCCTTTAGCCCACTGGTACTGAGCGACCTTGCAAAAGATACACCGACGCAATTGCCTCTTTAATCCATCCGGAAATGGACGCCTTCGCCGCTGCTTCCCCTTTACGGGGGCCTCCGAACAACACAAAGAGGCGGTCAGACTTGTGAAATGGTTCTGAGACTTTCAAATACTGCTGCAGCACCCTTTTTACATCCAAACAACGTAAACCGCAGTCCGAAACCTTCCCCCCTGACGAACTTAGAGAAGGAAGAGAAACCGTCTGATTTAGGTGAAAAGGATATATAATCTTTCGGCAAAAAAGACAGAACCGGCCACACCACCACTTTTTCCCTGGTAAAAGACAAAAACGCCTGTAGCTCCAAATCCGCCTCGCTGAACAGATGGCTACCAAGAATACTGTTTTTAAAGTTAAATCCTTAACAGAGGCCTGATGTAAGGGTTCAAAAGGCTCCTTAACCAAAGCCCCCAAAACCAAGATGAGATCCCACGGCGGAACCGAAACTCTACGAGGGGGCCACAACCTGGACGCTGCTTTAAGGAAACGCACCACATCCGCATGGGAACCCAGCGCCGGTCCCTGAACTTTTCCTCTGTAGCAGGCCAAAGCCGCTAACTGAACTCTCAAGGAACTACCGCTAGACCCTTATCAAACCTGTCCTGTAATAAAAACTCAATACCACGGGAACGGATACCATAGCTGCACGAACCTGCCTTCACGAGCACCAGTCCTCAAAAACATGCCATATACGCACATACGCCAGAGACGTGGACCTTTTTCTCACTCACAGCAAAGTCGCAATGACCACTGACGAGTAACCTTTCTTCCTTAACCTTGCCCTTTCAATGGCCATACCGTAAGTGAGAACCGATCCACTTGAGACATTCGAAGGAGGACCCTGCAGCAACAGATTCTCCGACGTCGGTAACCGCCAAGGATCCCCATCGAGCAACCGAATGAGATCTGCGTACCACAGGCGCCTTGGCCAATCCGGAGCCACCAACACCACCTTCCCCCGATGAGCTTCGATTCACTGAGCTACTCGACCTATGGAGCGCCCACGGAGGAAAGACAGAGGAGGCCCGACGACGGCCACTGCTGTATCGGCATGTCGATTCCTTCCGACATCCTCTCGCATCGTCTGCTGAAGAAACAACTCATCTTTGCTGACTGAAATGTCGCCATGAGATCCATTATTGGTGGAACCCACCTGTGAACTATCCGCGTGAACATGTCCGGATACAACTCCCATTCACCGGCATCCACTCTGACTCTGCTGAGAAAATCCGCCATGACATTGTCCTTTCCTGCAATGTGTGCCGCTGAGATCGCCAGATGTTGAGGCTCCACCCAAGAGAGCAGAGCCTCTGCTTCCTCCTCCATGGCCACACTTCCAGTACTGCCTTGCCAATTGATGTAGGCCACAGTCACCGAGTTGTCTGACAACACCTACACCGCTCGACCAGATACGGTCGATTCGAACGCTTCTAATGCCAGGCAGACCGCTCTCAACTCTAGCCAGTTGATTAACCAATTGCTCTCTCGTTCCGTCCAGACGCCTTGCACAAATAGAGATCCTCAATACGCTCCCCAGCCCTCCAGACTTGCGTCGGTCAGCAAGGGGAGCCACTCCGGCTGCTCCAGAGGCATTCCTGACTTCAGAGATTCCAGAGGCAGCCACCATCGAAGCGACTGCCTGACCCGCAGTGGACAGGGAAGCCGCTTGCTCAGTGAGTCGGACTGATGTGACCAACAGCAAAGCAACACTCTCTGTAACGGGCGCATATGAAATCTGGCCCATGGAACAACTTCCAACGTTGCTGCCATGGTTCCCAGCACGCGAAGGTAAGTCCACGCTGAGGGCGCCAGAACGGACCTGAATTTGCGGATCAGCTGCCGCAGGACTTGAACTCGACGAACCGGCAAAGACACCATCCCTGACTGCGTGTTGAACCGTACCCCCGGATATTCGAGATCCTGGGATGGCACCAAGCGGCTCTTGGCCGGGTTAACCACCCAGCCAAGGCTCTGCAAAAACTTTACCACCTTGTCTGTGACCTGTACACTCTCGGCCCTTGACTTTGCTCGAATTAACCAATCGTCAAGATAAGGGTGAACCAGAACTCCCTCCTTTCGTAATGCTACCGCTACCACCACCATGACCTTGGTGAAGGTTTGTGGAGCTGTCACCAGACAGAATAGCAAAACTTGAAACTGATAATGTCCAAGGGAAAGCGAACCGTAGAAACCTCTGAGTCTCCCTGATTGGTATGTGTAAATCCGCCTCCGTGAGATCGAGAGAAGTCAAATACTCCCCTTTGCGAACCGCCACAATGATGGATCAAAGTTTCCATCCTTAAATGCGGCACTCGAAGGCAGCGATTCACCCCTTTGAGATCCAGAATGGGGCGGAAGGATCCGTCTCTCTTTGGTACCACAAAATAAATGGAGTAGCGACCCACACCGTACTCTGCTCGTGGCACCGGCACGACTGCACCCAACTGTAACAGCCGGTCTAACGTACCACGAAGCGCCAGCATCTTCTTTTGACCTCTGCAGGGAGACATCACAAAGGAGTCCAGCACCGATTAGGGAATTTAGACTATTGCCAATACTAGCAAATGACCTAAACCAATAAAAATAATGAAATCCGAATAACTAAAATAGAATAATTAAAGCCAATTCAAATCATAATATAATTTGTTTGAAATCTAAAGCCTGACTAAATCTGCTCCTTATCTGTTCCTCAAGTGAGCCCAGCACTTAGGCTCACTACGTCCTCCTGCTGCATGGAGACTGGACACACTGGGGGCTGATGGGAGAGACCAGCAGGCTATATCAAGTGAAGTCACAATTTTGACATGCCCAGTCTCCAAGCTGCAGGGGGAGGTGCACTACCCAAAGATGAAGGACTAAACTGTAGGAACAATAAGGAACTATGGTTATACAATGCAAGGTTCCAACTACCATCCAGGAAAAGGATTTAGGCATCATCATGGATAATACATCGAAAACCACTGCCCAGTGTACAGCAGCAGCCAAGAAAGCAAACAGAATGCTAGAATCATAAAGAAAGGAATGGAGAATAAAATAAAGGATATTATAATGCCTCTGTATCGCTCCATGGTGTGACTGCACCTTGAATATTGGGTGCAATTCTGGTCACCATATCTTAAGGATATGGCAGAATTAGAAAAAGTACAAAGAGTGACAAAAATAGTAAAGGAAATAGAAGGATATCCTTACAAAGGAAAAGGCTTAAAAAGTCAGGGTTTTTCAACTTGGAAAAAGACTGAGGGAAGATATGATAGAGGTCTACAAAATAACAAATGGAGTGGAATGGGTAAACAGAATACCAGGAGGCATGCAATGAAGTTAGTGTAGCACATTAAAAATCAGAGAAAAATACATGTTGAGTGAAAAAGTAATCAAAACTCAAATTCAGAGAATGTAGTAAAAGCTGTTAGTGTAACTGCATTTAAAAAGAGGTTTGGACAAGTTCCTGGAGAAAAAGTCCATAAACCATTATTAAAGAGGACCAAGAAAATCCACTGCTTACCCAGTGAACAAGCAACATAAAATCTGTATACCTTTTGGGAACCTGACAGATACTTGTGACCTGGATTGGCCACTGCTGGAAACAGGATACTGGACTTGATGGGCCTTGGCCTGACCCGATATGACATCTCTTATGTTCTTAGGTACAGCAGATATTTTTCCTGTTGCAAAAGGGCTTACAATCTAGCGGGGGGTGGCTAGCCAAATCTAATACAGCTAGCTGCTGCCACTGAACTCTAAACCCAGATATTCAATGCCGGGGCCCATCCAGGTTGGCTGGATTGCCAGGAAGTTAACTGGGCAGCGGCGATATTCAGCCTTGACTTTCACCACGTCAGTAATAATATCACCACTGCCTAGTTATTGATGGGTGCCACCCCACAATGCCCCCAGCATGCCCACTGCTAACTGGTTAGCATCGGGGCATGCAATAGCAGCACCCACTATCCCCTCAAGTATGTACCTGAGCAAATGATTAAGGGACATGCCCGATAGCACAAGTAGCAGCAGTGTGATTTGAACCTGGCTTCTTCCCAAGTTCTGAGCCTGCTGCTTTATCGATTAGTCTGCTCCTCCACACAGAACCTACATATTGCAAATAGCTGGAACGTGTTGGCTTTTCTTATTTTTTAGGCAGGATATACCCACCAATCCAGAGTCATTTCTATTAGGCTCAAAAGAAAGTGGTTTTAAATATATAGTTTGAGAATATATTCTACAATTTTCCACTTGACTGTCCCTGGAAAAAAGAACTGCCAAATCACTCCTGGCTCTACACATGTCTCAGATTCACCCACCAGAAACTGGTAATCTTGCCTTGCCTCCTCTTTCCACCCACTGGCAGGAGACCAGCGCTCCTGTCCTGCTTGCCTCCTTTCCTGGCATCTGATACCAAAGAATAAGATCCTCTAATCTTGCAGAATCCACTGACCTCATGTGTTCAGGTATCAGACTGAAACCAACAAACTGCTGTCCTTCTATAAGTGTAAAGGAGTGGGGGTTAAGGATGACACAAAATTTGGTTTGTTGCCATGACGTTTGAACTAACAATGTGTGCCACAAAATAAAAAAAGGTTGAATAGTACTGGTCTAGATGATGGAGAGACCCATAAACCCAAAATTATAAGATACAGATTGAGATGCGGGACCTTAAAACTACTAATTTGGCTGCACTGGTCTCTCTACTGCCTTGTTCCTCTGACAGGATGCTTGACTTACTCAAGAAAAAAAACCAGATAGCAGCTCTTGTAATATCAGGAAAAGACAAAAAGAAAAAGGAATCTATTCTAAGTTATGCTCCTTAGTTGTCCCTTCAGCGAGTCCAGCACCCTGGCTCACTAACTCCTCCAACTGCTTGGAGACTGAGCATACTGGGGCTGGTAGGCGGTGCCAGCTGCATAAGTACAAGGGTGTCAAACGATGACATGCTCAAGTCTCCAAGCTGCTGAAAGAGGTACACTACCCAGGAGGTGTGGGACTGGACTGGAGGGCCGATAAGGCAAATTGATTAGTAGTTCCTTAAGTTGATCCAAGTTCATTTTTAACCAAATTAGAGCAACAGGATGCTGGTTGTGCTCTTGTTTGATCTAACAAATGTTTGGCGAATTACTTCCACTAATGCTTTTATGCTTAACATCTTTAAAATATTGAAAAAAAATCTATATAAAAAAAAAGATGATAAAAAAAAAGAAATAGGAGCAACAATGCACAAAGAACCAATCACTTGAATATAGCTCTTTGAAGGTAAACTTACTCCAAAAATGACTGAACGAAAAAGGTTGATTACTATTTCAGATTTGTTCCGAGCTCCTTCCTTAAACAATTGCAACTTTTGTACTGCAGACTAATTTTTATTAGATATATGGCCATGGCACTATGTTCACTGAACACCATAGCCTTGGACTTCTACTACCACCCAAACTCATTTTCAGGAAAGTATTACATGTCTGGATACTCTTAAATTAATTTAAGATGGATCACAAAGTTATGTTTTATTACTACAAGTAAGGATATAAATAAATATTGTTTAAAAAGTTAACATCTGAGTAGTGAACCTATCCTCAAAAAGATCATGCCTTAGCAGATTACATTGCAGTTTTCAATCAATGTGTGCTGTCTAGTCAATGCTGTCTCCTAGTGACCCAGCAGCCCCTGGGTTTTCTTGGCAAGGTGCGACTGAAGTAGATTGCCTCGGAAGAAAGCCTGCCAATGAAGGGTTAAATGACTTAACCCATGGCCACTAAAGGAGCGCCAGTGGGAATTGAACCCTGGTCTCTTGCTTACCAGGCTGCTGCTCTATCTACTAGGCTACTCTTCCAGTAAATCAGCAAATTGATTAGACTATTTTATAAAAATGTGCCACCAGCCTTTTTATCCATGTTTAGTAGGTAATGGCAAATATCTACCTCTAGGAACTTCAACAGTTAACAGTTTAAAACCCTTGCTTGATTCATGGTTTGTTGTGCTGCAAGGGCTTTGTGCATCAGTAATGGTGAGAGCTATGCTGTCGGTAGCTTAACTACTAGCAGGGTCTCCCAAGGTGGACAGGTCTCAGCTCACATACCAGACTAAGTCAAATCACCCATCTAGGCAGCAGCAGTATAAAATGGTAGTGGCGGCAGAAGATCACATTTTTGTGACAACAGCAGCAACACTAGCATTAACTGCACAGAAGACTGGGCAATCTACTTCCGTATCCTGCCACGAAAACCCAATGGATAACAACAAAAACTGAAATATAGTGATGGAAGATGAATTCTTTCCGACCTGAGGTCTCAAAGCATTCAATGGATTACTGGGGAAGAGCTGAAGGCACTTCATAAATGCTAGCTTTACTTTGATGTAGTTAGATCGAAGCCCTCAGGACATCTGACTGCTGATGTAGCTGTGCATGAAATGAGAGTCAGAAGCTGCAAAGAAGTCATACATATTGAGATATGGAACGTATGAAACATGAATCAGGAGAAGCTGGAGGTGGTCAAGAATGAAATGTAATGTGTACAACTTGGAGTATCAGCGAAATGAAATAGGCTGGCATCACGCATTTTGCATCTAATTATCACATGATATTCAGTTTAGAACAACTATCTGGAGGGTCACCGTGAGTTGACATCAACTTGACTGCTCTTAATAGTTTTAATAAGGAGAAGCAAAACAGCAGCAACACTTCTTAATACCTGTAGGAATCCCATGCAAGAAAGCAGTGCGACATCAGACTGAAATCAGCAGCAGCCCAACTAGTTCCCACCAGCAGACATATCTAGTTTCCATTTAACTATTTAATAAAATCTGAACAGTAACTTTTTACTTATTATTTAACCAAATTTAATATCTCTAATTGCAATACTGTAATGTCACTTAAACAGCAACAGCTAAGAAGAGAACATGTCCATTCTAAAACAGGTCTGATCAATTTAATATTTGGATACCCAGAATAAGATTTAAGCGCAAATATAGTTCTGGACTACCATGCACAGCTCATAAGCAATAGTAAGATTAGGCTACGCCCAAAGCAGAAAATAAAATTGTTGAAACCTTCAAAATAGGTACTACTGCTCATGTTTCAAGCACAGGCTAATTCGACTCCTTTTCATACCTCTTATTTTACGTCTAATGTAAGATACAGTTTGTTCTGAAAAAATACAAGTTTAAAGCCTGCTGTAACAACTACAGGACCCTGGCATAGAGATTAGTCCAGTATTATTATATTTCCTTCCAAGAGACCCATGTTAGAACAAGGAACCCCCTTGTAAAAAACACCTTAAACAGAATTAAACCAGATACTGAACACACTCAAAGTAGACTATGACAATTAAAATAAACCTCTTTAACTACAATACTATCAATCAATCTGCATGTTGGTAAAGTGCTTGTGGACAGAATAAGAGGTTTGGGTTTGTTTGTTGTAAAAATAGATAAAACATCTGAAACTTCAGGGATATCACAGCTTCAAAACAAGCAATTTCAAGACTAACACCATATATCTTAATACATTCAGCATGACATACAAGTTCAGATCAAAAAAAGGTACAAAAATAAAGATGCCTTTGAAAGCATACAGTCAAGGCTCGCCCATCCACTAGGAACAAGGCATTCACCTAGGGTCACGGGGGCAGCATGCAATGGCACAGCCTGAACTGTAGCCTTTGAGTACCTACATGCACATGTTCATGGTCTGCTGCCCCACTGCTTCCAACAGGAAGCTTGCATCAAAAGAGTCAGGACTGGCAGGCCATGAGTGCACACGTGGTCCTTGAAGGCCAGCTGCTGCGCTGTTTTTCTTTTCTATGCAAGCTTTGTTGGTGCCAAGGACAGAGATATACAGGCAGGTCCATCAAGCCCAGCATCCCATTTCAAACAGTGGCCAAAACCAGGTGACAACTGCCTGGCAGGATCCCAAAAGGTAAGAGATAAGACACACAATTCCCCTAGACCACTTTAATAATGGTTTATAATCTTTCCTCCAGGAACTTGTCCAAACCTTTCTTAAGCCCAGTTACACTAAGGGCTTGTACTACTGTACATCCTCTGACAGCAAAATGTGTGTGTGCACTTTCGAGTCAATGCCAAACTCCTGCAACCCAGCAGCTCCTGGGTGTTCTTGGCAGCTTGACAGAATGTAGCGTAAAAACAATATTTCTCAGATTAATCTTAAATGTGCTACATTGCAGTTTCATTGCATGTCCCCTAGTTTTTATAGATTTTGAAAAAGTAAAAACAGAATTCATGTTTACCTGTTACACTTCACTAATTATTTTATAGACCTCTATCAAATCTCCCCTCAGCTGTCTTCTCCAAGCTGAAGAGCTCCAACCTTTTAAGCCTTCCTCATAGGGGTATCCTTCCATCCCCTTTATCATTTTGGTCACCCTTCTCTGTACCTTAACCCACAATTCTGCTTTTTAAAAAAAAAAAAAAAAAAAGATGCCACCACAACTGCACATGGGGGAAGGGGAGGGGAGGGCAGCTACTGGATACCTCTGGGAGAGGGAGTGAAGGGAATGGCGGGGGGGGTAGGAAAAGGAAGGTAAGGATAGATGCTGAATAGCTGAGGAGGAGGGGGGCCTTGAGCTACTCGGGGCGGGGGGGGGGTGAAGGGCCACCTAGGGCAGCAGCTATCCTTGGGGTTGGCTCTGCATAAAAGAACATAATGGGAAAAAAGATTGGGGACCTAATTAATTGCAGTGAGATTTTACTACTAATAATTTTTTATAAAAGCGCCACAAGGCATACACAGCACTGTACAAACATACAGGCCAATGCAGAAAGCTAGCACAAGCTCTATGAGCCGATAGCGCCACTTAAGTACATTTTTACAAATCTCCACATGCAAGAAACAGACATAAATGCCGGAGGAAAAACTAGCACCCAATTAACACCACACATATTTAAATTAATCTTAATTATTTAAATGTATTTTAATCTGCTGAGCTGGTATACAAATTATGGCTACGCCCAAAGCAGAGACACGTGTAGATTATTTTGACATCAGCCATAGCGCGAAAATTTTTACTGCAGGGTCTGAGTGGAAATAAACCTCTAACACGTGCCCCCGACAGTATTTTGATGGCACCGGGAAAGACCCCCCGATGCCATCAAAATACTGTCGGGGTGGGATCATCTTATTTTGGGATATGACCCCCGATAGTATTTTGAGGGCATTGGGGGATGATCATAGCATCGGGAAAAGCCCCTGATGCCATCAAAATATTGTGGGGGGTCCATGCCCGACAATAAAATTATCCCTGGTGGCATAGTGGCCCCACCCCCATTAAAATGTTTATGTTTATTGCATTTAATATATCGCCTTTCAAGCAAGCAATCAAGGCGGTTTACAATTCACAGTTGGAGTAGAGGGCCACTGGCCATGAAAAAGAAAAGAAGTTACAATGTTTAGACAGGACAGCAAAAGATAAAAGCCAGGCATAACCAGACAGTACACAAGAGAAACAACAGAAGGAGAGAGAGGGATACCAGGATTGGTGTTGACAGGAAAGGTTACAATACATGATAGGACAGACATAAGACAACGATACAATAGACAACGCATGTGGAGGTAATGCTGAGAGAGGGGAAAATAAAGAAATTATGTGGTTGGAGGGGGGAAGTCAAAAGTGGTGGAAAAGAGATAGGTTTTCAGACGGGTTTTAAATGTACTATAGTGCTGTTCTAATCTAAGAGTGAGGGGTAAGGAGTTCCAGTGCACAGGATCAGCAAAGAAGAAAGCAGAGTTAAGAGTGGATTGTAGGTGGGCATGTGCAGGAGAAGGAAGATGAAGACGATAAATGTGTAGGGACCGGAGAGATTGACTGGGAATGTGAGATTGAATGAAGTCAGATAGGTACTGCGGAATACACGTATAAATGACCTGATGGACCAATGTGAGAAGCTTATACTGAATGCGATAGACCATAGGGGGCCAGTGGAGGTTTATAAGGAAAGGAGTGACATGATCCCAACGTGCAGAGTGAGAGACGATGCGCGCCGCTGTGTTATGTACGCGTTGTAACCTTTGCGATTGGGTTTGGGGAACACCGGTGAGAACACAGTTGCCAAGGTCGAGACGTGAAATCACCAAGGACATCATAAGGGTGGTGAGGGCCTGAGGTGTTAAGAAAGGACAAATAGCACGGATTTGTCTGAGGAAAAAGTAGGAGGTCTTAACAACATGAGAGATATGATCGTGAAAAGAAAGAGTAGAGTTTAAGAGATAACGAAAGGATGACACCAGTGGAATGAGAGAACCAGAAAAGGAGGGTGCCATTGGAGGAGGGGGATTTCCATGTGTGAACCAGATAGCAAGTGCCTTAGAGACATTCAAGTGGAGAGAGTTACTGACCAGCCAGTCAGCTACAACGGAAAGACAGGAATCCAAGGGAGAGGGGTTCGGACAAAGTGAGGAAGTGTGGTGCAGAAGAATTACTATGCTGACGATATCAAAGGCAGAAATTCCAAACTGTTGAATCAGTAGTGCAAGTGGTGCCATAAAGATGTTAAACAGGAGAGGAGCTCAGACGGAACCCTGAGGGACACCACAGTGCAGGGGGAAGGGATCGGAAGGAGTATCCAGGGAAGAGGGGAGAACATTACAAGACCGATCAAAGAGATAGGAATGAAACCACCTAAAAACTGTCCCATGAAGACCGGCTTCCCGCAGACGAGACAAAAGAAGGGAGTGATCCACCAGGTCAAAGGCAGCAGAAAGATCAAGAGATACCGCCACCGAAAAGTCACCACGGTCGTGTGCCACATGAATCTCATTGAGGAAAGCTAGAAGAACCGTCTCAGCACTATGACCCTGCCTAAATCCAGACTGACGGAGGTGAAGGAAGTGAGTGGTGTCAAGGTGGTGAGATAATTGGGTGAAAACTACCTTGTCTAGTATCTTGGCAAGAAACGGAAGGTTAGAAACGGGACGGTAATTGGTAGGAACAAGAGGGTCCAGGGAGGGTTTCTTAAGGAGGGGGTGGAGAAATGTGTGTTTCCAAAGATGGGGGAAGGTACCGACAGACTGGTGTTGATCATAGTCAGGATGGGGAGAACAAAAGCAAGGGATGGTGTGAGAAGCGATGAGGAAGGAATGGGGTCCAGAGAACAGGTGGTCTTTTGAGCAGTGGAGATCAGTTTAATAAGCTCCAAGCTGGTAATGGGATGGAAAGAGGTCCAGACATGCGAGAGGGGGGTGGATGAGGGAGGGGAAGAGAAAAGAGGGGGGGACTGTGAGGCAGTGACGCTCTCTGATCAAGAACTTTGGTTGAAAAGAAGGAAGCTAGCTGTGACGCAGAGGGGGCTGTTGTTGGGTGAAGAAGAGTGGTGGTAGAATCTGACTGAAGGGTAGTGAGGGTCTTAAGTACCCAATAGAGATGGCGGGTTTGATTTGGTGCAGAGGAAATAGACACAGAAAAATAGGTTTGCTTAGCCAGATGCACCCGAAAACGATAGTGAAAGTGATGAGTTTTGAAGGATGATAGAGAGGAAGGAGAACGTGTGTTCCCCCAGTACCATTCTGCCCTACGAAGTTGGGAACAGAGAAGACAGAGACCTGGGTGGAACCAAAGTTGTGACGGTTTAAGATGAGAAGTGAGGGGCTCTAGTGGTGCTAGAAGGTCTAGTGTATCGGAAAGGCGAGATGACCACTGCGAGACCTGTGAATCAGGAGACGAGGGGAAATCTATGGATAGAAAATCACTAGCCGGGGGGAAATGACTAAGGGTAAGAGGGGTAAGCCAACGGGTAAATTTCACAGGGGCTCGTGAGGACGGGTCAGCCGAGAGAAAGGAGGAAGAGAGGGAAGATGAGACAATAGAGCACTGGAAAATAGACAATGATTGCTCCAAGGTAAGGGCATAGTGTAGAAGCGTTCAAGATGTAGCCAGGGACTAGTTGACGTAATAACCAGATCAAGGGTGTGACCAGCATGGTGAGTAGGAATAGTAACATGTTTAGACTGAGAAAGGTCCTGAGATAGAGATAAAAAACAAAACCTAGTGGTCGTGACCCCTTTTCCCCTCCTCCATCCTATTAAATAAAAAAGAAAAAAAAATGGTGGTCTCGTGGCCCCTACCTGGTGGGCTGGCAGCCCCCAAATGCACCTAAGCGGGAGCGCTGCCTCCACGCTCCCGCTCTGTGTCAGCCATTGTCCAAAAAGGTGGTGTCTGGCACCGCGTGATGCATCCTGGGATGCACCAGCCGAGGTCAGACTGCCATATAAACCCACCAGGTTTTGCTTTTTTATTTATTGGGGGGGGTAGGGCCACTAGACTACTAGGGATAATTTTATTATCGGGCACGGCTCCCCAACAGTATTTTGATGGCATCAGGGGCCTTTCCCGATGCCATCAAAATACTGTCGAGGGTTGTGCCCAACAATAAAATCATCCCTGGTGGTCCAGTGGCCCTAATCCCACCCCTGACCGTATTTTGATGGTATCGGGGGCTTTTCCCAATGTTGCGATCATCCCCCAATGCCATCAAAATACTGTCTGGGTTGTTATGCAAATTTGCCGCGCAGTGCCCAGAGAGCAAGTCAAATTAGCGCAGACTTCTTGTGCACATGTGTTTGGCTTGCTCTTCCAGTTTAACACTATGATGGCTCATTTGCATGAACACGGTTAATGCAGGAGTCATTTGTATGCCCTATCTTTGCTGCATCTGGCTTTAAAGTTGTCCTCGGCGCGTGTCTAGCACCTGTTTTGTGCATCAGCCTAAATAGATAGCTGTGATCCCTACTCATGGGAGCTTACAATCTAATTTAACACAGACAAGACAAAGAATAAGGGGAGAGAGCAGGTTAAGGAGACAAAGTAAAAGGTGTCAGGATCCAGAAGCAGCTTCAAAGAGATAAGACTTCAACGTGGACTTGAAAAGGGACAGAGAAGAAGCCTGCTCCAGGCATAAGGAGCAGCAAGATGAAAGGACCAAAATCTGGAGTTAGCAATGGAAAAGGGCAAAGAGAGAAACAAGCCAGAAGAAGAGCAGAGTCCAGGAGAAAGGGTGTAGGAAGAGAGAGAAGAGAGAGTAAAGGTAAAAAGGAACAGAAGAGTGAATGCACTTATAGGTCAGAAGAAGCAGCTTGAATTGGATACGGAAGGGAAACCAATGAAGTGATTTGAGAAGAGGGGTTATATGAGAATATTGAGGCTGGGGAAAAGTTAGTCGCATCAGAGTTCTGAATAGATTGAAGAGGAGAAAGATGGCTAAGAGTAAGACCAGCAATAGTCCAAACGTAAGTTACCAGAGCAGCACATTTGTTTTTTTTTCTGTAAGAAAGAAAATAAATTCATACCATAACGAGTACATGCTGCAGACAGACATTCACACACAGTAGTAATAAGGCATGGGTGTAATTGTTAACTCAACACATCAGAGATCCACAATATCAAAAAATGGTGGATAGGATGAACAAGAGCGTATTCTACTCACAGAACTTTTATATACAATCAAATCTAAGAACTGCAACATGTCATTACCGCCTTAATCCTATCCGAACAAACGAAGCGAAGGCGATCACAGCAGTCTGTCAATAAAACTGCCTTGACCAGCCTACCGCTGCCCCACACCGCTTCTCACCGGGACAAATGCTGCACCCTCGGCTGGAGTGTCAACGCTAAACACACGAACCATAAACAGCTGAGATGCAGTAGCCGAACCTTAAAGACCCAATACCAGAGCACAGCGCAGGGAGCAATGCTCACAGTGGTCGAGACCGGAAAACCCAACAAGAGCAGCAGAGCAGTTTTGGAAAGGGACGTCTCACATTAAAATCCATTCCGTGCTTTCAGATATCGAAATGTATTCCATCGCATGGATTTGTGTTTATTTATGTATTTACTTACAACATCCCCACCCCTGCCCCGCATGTCACTATTTTGTCTTCAGAAAACAGCCTAGAGGAATGTGTCAACCTCGGAAGGTAAACCGGCGAAAACAGCCCCGACCCCACCACCACCACTCACAGTCTAGGTGCTTCTTCTTGGGGCCCATGATCTCGTGCGTGGTGGCCTTGCACACGGTCTTGGAGACAGCCGAGCCGGTGACACTGTGCTGCGCGGCCGTGATCCTATCCGTGATACTCTGCCCGGACATCTTGGCGGCGGCCACTCCCTCCCAGCGCCCTCCGCCACAGCCAGGGCGCGCTCGCCGCGAGATCCCACGGGGAGGGGACGCTCAAACCCCCGTCTCGCGCGCGCGCAGCCTTTCCTGACAGGAAAATTCCAAGCGAGAAAAACCCCGTCCGGCGACGACGAACTACGACAAATCCCTTCCTGTGGCACCGTGAACGAGCGAGCGGTACAGTCCGCCTCACGACAAATGTCCCCCGCTGCCGGTCTCCCCTTGTCAGCTGCGGCTGGGTTTTAAAACCGACGGGAAGCTGGAGGAAAATGGCGGTCTGAGGCTCCTCCTCGGATCTCTCCGGGCGTCACGTGATGCGGCTCCCGTCCGGCCCGCTACACGGCGCCTCAGGACTAGGAGACGGCCAGGGTGAGCTCCCTGGGAGCCGCCCGAGATAGGAATTCCCGCCGTATTATTCGACCATAACCCTGGCTCTTCCTGCACGCCCACAAATATTTTGTGTTTTTTCTTTTTATGTTTGCATAGCACCTTCTCTGGTCACCAGCACTTAAGAGGGCACCAGTTTTCTAGCAGATGTTTTTAATTTTCATGAATGAATATTTTTCAAAAGAGCCCGATGGCATTGTTTGCTTCCACAGCACATTGCGCATAAACCTTGTCGTCTTTATTGTCTGAAACCAGGTTGCAATGTTCTGAGCGTCAACCTGCCAAGAATAACTTTACGCCTCTAGGATAACCACACCATTTAAATAACATTGGCAAGAGTTTATTACCTTGTTCTATAGAAGAACGTAGGATATTAGTCTACAAGCACCAGCATCGGAAAGCTAGACATGATGAAATGTATTAACTTAGTCCAGTAAAAACATATCCCTTTATATTTCTTTTTGTTGTCTTTGCTTCCGTCCTTACATACAAAATACAACATCTGTGTCTATTGTCCAATTTAAAAAGACATTTGTGTTTTATATGCAGAAATATCTTCTTATAAGGTTACTTGGCGATCATGTTTTATAAATGTATCAAACCTGAGCAGAGCTGTGCCCACGGACGGGATTTAAGGGGGGGGGGGGCACACTGAGACACGTACTTTATAAAATGTGCATGCCGGCGACTTAAAAAAAAAAAGCCCCGCAAAAGTAGTCTGCGCACAACAGCAGGTGTAAACGTGTATGTCTTCTTCTGTGGAGTAATTTGCTCATACTTTCTCTTAAAATTGGAGTAATGTGCTAATCAGGTGGCTTGTTATAAAATTGCTCTTAGAGCTACTTACATTTCCAAAGCATTCAAAAAGGAAAATTACTTTGCATCTTCTACCACTGCTCTTCTAAGGAAATCTAGGTAGGTGCTTATATGCTGCTCTGGGACTTTTTGGGTAGGTGGCACAAGAGAGACACTTAGAAAACAACTGAAGATGTTCTACTACAACTTCAAATAAAAAAAAAACCAGAGAAATGCGCTAATGGGAAAATCATCTCTTTAATCTAAAACACTGCAAAAAAAAGCAATAAGACTTGGCAATCCTAAAGCTGACTTTTCAAATTACAAAAAGTAAAGAACATAAGAACATAAGATATGCCATATTGGGTCAGTGGCCAATCTAGGTCATACGTACCATGCAGTTTCCCCAAAAGACACAGGTTCCACAATGCTTGTACTGGGTCAAGCATTGATATCCTGGGTCCCTTCTTAATAATGGTTTATGGACCTTTCCTCCAGGAACTTGTCCAAACCTTTTTTAAACCTAGCTACACTAACAGCCTTTACTACATCCTCCAGTAACAAATTCCAGAGTTTGATTACACGTTGAGTGAAAAAATATTTTATTAGTTTTAAATAGTTTACCCTGTAGCTTCATTGCATGTCCCCTAGTCTTTCTATATTCTGATAACGTAAACAATCAATGTATGTTTACCCTTTCTACTCCGTTCATTAATTTATAGATTTCTATCATATCTCCCCTCAGCTGTCTCTTTTCCAGATTAAAGAGCCCTAACCTTTTTAGCCTTTCTTCATAGGAGTATCCTTCCATCTTCTTTACCATTTTGGTGGCTCTTCTCTAACTTTTTCTAATAACGCTATATCCTTTTTAAGATACGGCGACCAGAATTGCACACAATATTCAAGGTACGGTCTCACCATGGAACGATATAGAGGCATTATAATATCTTTTGTTTTATTTTCCATTCCTTTCCTTATGATACCTAGCATTCTATTTGCTCTCTTGGCCGCCGCTGCACACTACGCCGAGGGTTTTAACATGTTATCCACAATGACGCCTAAATCTTTTTCCTGGGTGGTGGTTCCTAATGCGGAACCTTGCATCGTGTAACCATAGTGTGGGTTGTTCTTCCCTAGGTGCATAACTTAAGAAGAACATAGCATAGGAATTTAAATGTATATGCTGTACACTCTGAATGCATTAGATACATATCTAAACAAAGACTAAGGATGCATGTTTCACGACAAATCATGAAGATACAGACAGTTCATTTATCAAAAATAACTGAGTCTGGACATCATACAATGGAAGATTTATATCTGACGCAAATCAAAGGTCTCAACTAAGAACTAACAACGCTAGCATTTTCATAGTGTGCTTGTTAGCCCCTTTACTATTATAGATCTTTATTAAAAAATGTCACCTCCCATCTTCTGCAGAGAAAAAAATTGCAACTGCACTTGGGGCCAATTTAACCATTAGGTAAGATTAGGTGGTCAATTAGGGTGGAGTGGAACAAAGAGCAGCTAAAATCAATGAAATACAATAGATCCTAACAGTCCCTACTAATAACATGCTTTTGCCCACAAGAAGGGCTTTTAAATAGTCATTTATTGCATTTTGTTTAGTGCCATCAAGTGACTCATAGTGCCATCAAGTGACTCATAGTGACCCAGCTACCTCTGGGTTTTCTTGGCAATGTATCACTGGAAGTAGATTGCCAGCCTTTTCTTCCAAGGCAATGGTGGGTAAAGTGACTTGCCCAAAGTCACAAGGAGTGCCAGTGGGAATTGAATCCTTGATCTTCTGGGTACTAGGCAGTTGCGCTAACCACTAGGCTACTCCTCCACTCCATTTATTGCATACCTATATGTATTTAAAAGTTCAATATTTAAAAGTATGACATGCAAATATCCACTTTTGTAGTATTGTTCTGAGACGTGGTGTTGGAGCAATCAGAGGGAGGGGGCTAGTAGCCTGAGTTAATTTGAAAAATGGAGTTGGGCACAAGTCTAAATGTTTGCCTAGGGCCTTGATGCCCTTTTAAAAGTCCTGGTTTCATTTACAGTAATTCTAAATAATCCAGGGACTCGTAATCTAAATTATGTTATAATTTATTTTTAAAATTTGCCTTTCCAGATTAGAAATCACCAGTTAAGATACAATCAATAATACAAAATGAATGTGCAACTGATAAATTAAATTATACATTAAATGAAGCTGGCAAGAGTGGCTCAAGGCCATCTGCTGCCTGAGGCGAGAGATGAGATGGCACCCCCCTTCCCCCCCTGTAGCAGGGGAAGGGAGGCTTTTCTCAGGGACTGAACCAAACCAAAAAGCCGATTAGAATATATGAAGGAAATGCAAGATGTTTGCACACCAAGGAGCTTAAAAAAGAGCGAGAACCACAGCACAGTTTATAAAACTAAATTATAACTCATTTTTATTTTGTTATAAACTGCATTATGATTCTTGCTTTTTCTTTTTGAACATATATTTTGCATCCACAGAACCTAAATCTGATTCTGATCATCTCACTAACAGCAACAAACATTATCCTTTACCAGACGTATTGTGAACTAACACAAAACCCTATGACAAAGTCATTGAGTATCTATAAAGCAAATCTACTGTACCATACCATACCAGACCAGCACCAACTTCCAAAACTCACATAAGGCGGCCATCCAAAAAAAGCATCACTGTAAATACTGCAGCAGTCCCTGGATCATCCAGACACCTATTTGAAAAGCCGAACAATTCAGATTACTACAGTAAAGATCCCTACATACAAACTCCATATTAACAGAACACCTGGTCTTGGTCACACACTCAAAACACAGACCCTCACCAAGTACAGAATAAGTGACCATAACCTAAAAATGAACAGATGTACATAAAAATTAAATTGCATCCCAAACAGCATACAGTGCAATACTAGAGAAATAGAAAGAGATGCATTTCCATGTACTGTATAAATATAAAGATAACACCAAGTCCAATCATTAAATTGAAAATAAAATTCTCTTCTAACTTTGTTGTTTGACCATTTTATTCTCTGATCATGTAGGTCCCAATCTGAAGTTTCTGCTTTCCTCTGTCTTCCAGTATACCCTCCGATCTACTTTCCCCCAGGGATGGCATGAGGGTGATTCAGGGCCATATGCGGAGACTCACTGCAGCATCATTTGCATAAATTTAGTATATTTTATTTTAAAATGTATATGCCTCCCATCTAAAATCCTAGGTGGCTTCTAAACAGACATGCAATTTAGTAAAACAGATGTTACAATAAAACAAACATAATAAAACATGAAATTTGATTAATGAAAAGCCACTGACACAGCTCCTCCTCCAATCAAACGATTATTAGTATCCGCACATCAGATTTATTTTGCTATGAGCAGATTATTGATGAGGAGAGAAGATATAAAATGAGAAATCCTGGTAGCCATGAATTCAAATGCTGGATGGGGATTATGCTAGAACTGGAAAAGTCTGGAACTCAGCAGCGGTAAAGCTATCAGGCTACTAAACAAAATTAAACTGAGATGTTCCCTGAAAATGTGAAATTTCCTTGAATCTGAACTGACAAAATAATTAAATTTCAGTCTGGGAGCATAAAGAACACAAATCTCAAAAGCAGTACATATTCCAGTACTCCACCCCCCCCCCCCCCCCACCAACCAACACCCTACAAATTGACCTCACCAAGAACCCAGAGTATAGGACCTATAGAGCAATTCTACTATCCATAACAACACTAACTTACAAAACTCACACAACATGGAGCGTACCCAGAAAAGGGCAGTGGGCCTAGAACATCCATATTCCTATTCAAAAAACTGAACAAGTCAGATTACTACAGCTCCCTACATAGAAAATCCATGCTAACAGAGCATGTAGTCTCAGTCACATATATCCAGAACAGAGATAGATCTTCACCAAGTAAAGAATATATCAGTACAAACTAAAAACAAATATGTAGTAAAAAAAAACAAAAAAAAAAAAACCTTTTACCCATTACTGTTAGGTTTACAGGATTTCTTTACCAAAATTATACTTTACTGCAGAGTGAGGCCAGAGAAAGAACTCTTACACACAGGCACCTGCATTATCAGCAAAAACTAGCATAATGGCTCAGGCCAAGTAGCGTGAGTGCAACTAATGCCACCTCAGTGGCTGGCCTTAGTTGCACCGGCAGCTGTTTTGCCACGCTGAAATGCGGTAACTGCAGGGAGAGTAACTGCCTCCCTGCAGTTAGCCTACAGCCCTGTGTAATCAAACTCTGGAATTAGTTGCTAGAAGATGCAGTAAAAGGTTTTAGTGTAGCTGGATTTAAAAAAGGTTTGACAAGTTCCTGGAGGAAAGGTCCATAAACTATTATTAAAAAGGACCTGGGAAATCCACTGCTTGCCCTGGGACAAGCATTGTGGAACCTTTGTGCCTTTTTGGGAACCTGTCAGGTACTTGTGACCTGGATTTGCAACTGTTGGAAACAGGATACTGGGCTTGATGGACCTTAGTCTGACCCATTATGGCATTTCTTATGTTCATATGTTACAAATGCAGAGCCTAGGAAACATTCTGCTAAATATGCCAAACAAAAGGGGCTCTGTACAAATAGCCAAATGTCACTTTAAATATTAAGTAAGGAGTTTTGAATGTTTAGAGAAACAAGAGGGGCTCAACAGCACCCATGCAGCATTTCCCACTTCCACAAAAACAAGAGCGACTTGGCACCACAACACATCACTTCCTACCCTCTAAAAAACAAGAGGGACTTTGTGACCCCAACATAACACCTCCTATTCCAACATAAACTCCTGAAACTGCACACTGAACCAGCATGGTGTTAATGTAAATATATATTCCATAAAAGCAAAGGAAATGAAAGATGCTCTACACCAAGGAACTAAAATAAAAAGTGAGAACCATAGCACAGTTTATGACCAAATTATAACTAATTTTATTCTGTTATAAACTGCGTTATGGTTCTCACTTTTTCTTTTTGAATATAGATTCTGCATCCACAGAAACGTCTCCCTCAACAATGGGTACAGAGCAGAAGTAGGGCATTCACCCACAGAACTCAATATATTAAAAAAAAATCTGTTTCTGGTCATCTAACATTCTCCAGTAACAGGCATATTGGGAACTAATATAAAACCCTACAAAAGTCACTGAAGATCTGCAAGGCCAAATCTACCATACCATACCATGCTAGGATAAACTTCCAAAAATCACATAAGGGGCCTACCCAGAAAAATGACGCACTATAAATACTGCTATAATTCCTAGAACATCTATACACTTATTTGAAAAGCTGAACAAGTCAAATTACTACAGTACAGTATAGATCCCTATGTACAAATTTCTTGTTAACAGAACACATGGCCTCAGTCACACAGAACACAGACCCTCACCAAGTACAGAATAAGTGACTACAACCTAAAGTAAAATGAAAATATGTAGACAAAAATTAAACAGAATTCCCAAGAAGCCAGACTCCACATGTAGTGAAAGTGCAATATCAAATAAGTAAGAGATGCAGTTCTCCATAAAGATCGCGCAAAGTCCAATCACTAAATTGAAAATAAAATTATTTTTTATACTTTTGTTGTCTGACCATTTTATTCTCTGATCATGCTGGTCCTGATCTGAGGCTTCTGCTTTCCTGTCTTCTCTTAGCTCTCTTTCTATGGTCTATAGTCCATCTGCCATTTCTTGTCTCTTCTTTTGTTTTCTTCACTTCCTTCCATCAGCCTATTTCCAGTCCTAGTAACCCTCCCTAGTATCAGCCTCCTTTTCTAGTCCTCCTCTTCCAGTACCTTCCAATTTCAACCTCTTTGCATTCCCGGGACTGCCACTGGTGTCCATTCCATTCCAGTCCCCCTCTTTCCCCACTGTCCTGCACCTTCTAATCCAAATACCATACCAGTGCCAGTGCCTCCTCCCTTCCAGCCCTCACCCCCAATACCCAGTCCCCCTCCAGTCCCATCCTTAGGTGTTAGCTCCCTTCCAGCCCTCTCCTCCCTTCCCTAGTGTCATCACCTTTCCAGTCCCCACCCAACACCATCCCCAGGTATCAGCTTCTTTCCAGCCCCCTCCTCCCCCCCATGTCAGACCCCTTCCAGCCCCCACCTTTTCCTGTGTCAGCTCCCTTTTAGCCCCCTCCTTCCCCCTTGTCACCCCCTTCCAGCCTCCATCTTCCCCATGTCAGTTCCCTTCCAGCCCCCTCCTCCTCTGTGTCAGCTTCCTTCCAGCCTCCTCCTCCCCCATATCAGCCCTGTTGCAGACCACACCTTCCCCTCATGTCAGTAACCTTCCAGCCCCCTCCTCCCCCCGGGTCAGCCCCATTCCAGCCCCTGCCTTCCCACATGTTAGCTCCCCTGCAGACTCACCCTCTCCTTTCCCTGACAGGGCGGCTCCTGCCTCTCAGAGAACTATGGCTGTGCTAGCTATATTCAGTTTAAATAAAAGTGAAACTGGTATGGAACCTTCTCATCTCTGTGAAGGAACCAATGCAGCTGCATCCCGTCCCCAAAGGAAGTTAATGTAACTTCCTTTGGGGGCAGGACACAGCTGTACGGTTCCTTCACAGAGGCGGGAAGGCTCTGCACTGGTTGGCTTTTTATTTAAATTGAATATCGCTAGCACAGCTGCAGCTCTCTAAGAGGCAGGAGCCACGGCTGCCAGTGAAAGGAAAGGGTGAGTCTGCCGCTGCAGAGAAGTGGACTCGGTAGCGGTAGCAATTTGTGCATTTGTTGTTGTTGTTTTTTTTACTTTTGAAGGCGGAGTGAGACGGCTGTTTTGGGGGCATTTTTTGCCGGCATCAAAACTTTGCCACCTGAGGCAGCTGCCTCACTCTGCCTCATTATAGAGCCACCCGTGGGTGCCCCCCCCCCCCAGTGTTCTAGTTCCCCTAATTGTAGTGCCAGCCTTACACCTGATCCTTAACATTCTCCATTCTCAGCCCCTCTAATCAGAACCCCCTATCCCCAATCCTTTAGAATAATTTCCTTTGAAAGTCCCTTTATCCCTCCCCTGACCTTCACAGCACCTACCAGAGGTGTCCTTGGTAGGTAGAGGAAGGGGCAGGAATGATCTCCAGTTGTTCTTGCACTAGTCATGGTGGCTACTAATCCCTAGTAGTGGTCTGGTCTCTAGCTCTAGTACTACAAGACTGCCAATTAAAAGAGTGCCCTCATGGAGCGCGGGTTGGAAACTAACAGGATGAGATCTTAGTTCTTATCAATAATACTTGTTTAACTATAGAAGTATTACAGCAATCTGATGCAGCTGTTACCATACTTACAAGGCTCTGCCAAGAAATATGGAAGACAACATCATGGCCAACTGACTGGAAAAGATCTGTGTTTATACCAATACTAAAGAAAGGTGATCCAACTGACTGTGGAAATTATCGCACAATCGCTCTGATCCCACATGCCAGCAAGATTCTATTGAAGATTATTCAAAAGAGACTACAACCATACCTGGAACAAGAACTACCTGAAGTGCAAGCAGGGTTCAGGAAAGGGCGAGGAACGAGAGACATCATTGTGGATGTGAGATGGATCCTTGAAAAGACTAAAGAATACCAAAAGGATATCTATTTGTGCTTTATCGACTATAGCAAGGCTTTTGACTGTGTAAACCATGAGAAACTCTGGGCCACATTAAGAAGCATGGGTATACCAGAACACCTGATCGTACTCTTGCACAATCTGTACATTGATCAAGAAGCAACAGTTCGAATGGAACAAGGAGAAACAGAATGGTTTAAAATAAGCAAAGGTGTAAGACAAGACTGCATACTTTCCCCCTACCTGTTTAATTTATATGCAGAATAAATCATCAGAGAAGCAGGATTGTATGAAGACAACAGAGGTGTGAAGATTGGTGGAAGACTCATCAACAACCTTTGCTATGCTGATGAAACCACATTACTGGCTGAAAGTGAAGATGATCTGAAACATTTGCTTCTCAAAATCAAAGAACATATTCTCAAAATGGGACTGCACCTTAATGTAAATAAGACAAAGATCATGACAACTGGCATAATCAACAGGTTCATCGTTGAAGGAGAAGAAATTGAAATCTTGAACAACTTTAACCTACTTGGAACAACTATAAGAAGCAACAAGCAGTCAAGAAATCAGACGATTCATTGCTCTTGGCAGAATGGCTATGAAAGACCTAAATAAGATTCTCAAGAGCAGAGATGTCTCTCTCCATAAAAAGAAGTGACTTGTTCAAGCCATGTTATTTTCAATAACATCATATGGATGTGAAAGCTGGACAGTGAAAAAGATAGACAGGAAGAAAATTGATGCCTTTGAATTATGGTGCTGGCAGTGAATACTGTGTATACTATGGACTGCCCAAAGAACAAACCAGTCGGTGCTAGAGGAGATCAAACATAAGCTTTCTTTAGAAGCTCAGATGGCAAGACTTCGACTTTCATACTTTGGACACATCATGCAAAGAGAGAGATCATTAGAGAAAGACATCATCCTTGGCAAGATAGAAGGTCAACGCAAAAGAGGAAGGCCAGCAATGAGATGGATCGATACAATAACGGCAGCTACGGGTACCAGTCTGTCAACAATGAGCCGCCTGACTGAAGACCGTACACAATTTAGGATAGCTATCCAGAGGGTCGCCATGAGTCGACTCCAACTCGACGGCACTTAACAACAACAACATCCTAGTAGTGAGGGGAAATGGGGAAGGCTCACTTTAGAATAAGGATATTATCCATTGAGTACCCATTTTATGGAATAGGCTGCTATTAGATTTTTGGTTAAAACTTAATAATTAAACATTTAGAAAGAAGATTAAAAAGCATTTTAGTCCTTATGACTGTGGTAGTTCTCTTTGTCACTAGGGTAGGATGAGCTGTTTTGTGCAGATTATTGATACAGATGTGATACATAGGAGTGATGTTATGTCTGTATTCTGTTTGTGTGGTGGTTCGAGTTGAGGTTAATTGAAAAGTATGGTTGTGGGCCAGGTGTGGGGTTGGAATATAGAGTTTTATGTGGGTCTATGGGGATTTTGATGTGCCTTTTTTCTCCAACAGAGTGGCACTGGATGCTGTCTTTTATGGGCTGTGTGCTACATTCTATGCACTGTGTGTACTGGTTTTGGAACTGACCTTTCTGTTTGTTTTATCTAAATTGCTGCTTGGTGTCTTAGAATTTATAAAATTATAATTTACAGTAAATTCCGGTGCCAATCAAATAACAGCAACACAAGTTCCCTTCACTACCATGCATACTGGAAAGTGTGAAGTAATACAAAACCCTGCCAGAAAGACATGAGAACCCATCTAGCAAACCTTCCATACCACAACATCACTAACTGCCAGGACTCAAAAGCAACAACTCTAATTAAGAAAATGCAATATCGCAAATATAGTAACAGGATCCAGAATAGTAATACACCTACTGGAATAACAAAGCAAGTCAAACTACTATGCATTCCTACACAGAAACCACATGCTAGCAAAATTGCTCACCTTGGTCCAAGATGCAGAACACAGACAGATCAATCATCAAATTCAGAATAAACGGGTAATTTTATTACTGTGTACATAAGTAGAGGAGATATGATTGAGACTTTTAAATACCTCCGTGGCATAAATGCACAGGAGGATCTCTTTCAATTGAAGGCAAGCTCTGCTACGAGGGGACATAGGATGAGAGTGAAAGGGGATAGACTCAGGAGTAATATGTGGAAATGCTTCTTTACGGAAAGAGTGGTAGATGCATGGAATAATCTCCCAGTGGAGGTGGTAGAGATGAAGATAATATCTAAATTTTAAAAAGCATGGAACAAACACAGAGGATCTCTAAAGGAAAAAAGGGGGCTCTTGTAGTGGTTCATAAAGAAGGGTGGACTAGATAGGCCATGTGGTCTTTTTTTTGCCGTCATGTTTCTATGTTGTTTTACTGAATTTTTCACTTTGAAATTTATCTCAAAAAAATTGTGTGTTCACATTTACACCTGCTCTTTTTGTGACATGATTTTTCAGGGTTAATTTATGCACATACACTTGAATTTGTAAAACTATATGCAAATCCAAGCCCCAATCTCACATCTTTTTGGTGTAAGTAAAAGTGCACACATAATGGTTTTATGCGCACACTTATGTCTGCATATTGAGTGAGCAATTTTGTAAAAACTTATTTTCATGACGAGAACACAGTTTTACCCATGAAAATGGCTTTCAAAATTATCTCTAGGACCACAAATTAGAAATTTGAAATGTGCAGACTAAATCTGAAAGGGAAGGTCGAAGAGCTGAGGCTCTGCATGCTATACCATACTGAAGAAAGAAAACGGAAATGCATTCCCTTCTATACTTGAATGAAAAACAAAATATACTAGAAGCTAACCATGGTAATCTCTTTGAACATTCCCCTTCAATTTTCTATTTATATGGGATCTAATCTTTTTTCTGCTCTTTTTTTTGTCAGTCTTCTCTTTTTCCAGGTCTCCCTTCCTTTTTCTGTTTCTTCTCACTTCCTGTCTTCTTAAGTTTCACTCTTTCCTCCTCTTTCATTTTTTTTCTATTTCTTCCTTCTGTGCCTCTATTTTGGCTCATTGCTAGAATTCATCCCCTCCTGTAAGTCTCTTTACTTTAGTATATCCTGAAATGTTTCAATTTAATTATATGCTTACTGAGACAACACACCTGTTTTGTTTTAAAGTTTATGTGTCGGAAGTCTCCATAGCTCAGAGCACTCTTAGAGGCATGTTTATTAAAGTGCGGTAGCCAGTAGGACATGGTTTCATGCAGTGTTAACATGCATATTGACCACACAATAGCTGGGAATGCAGCGCCAACATACAACCGTGCTAAAAACACCATGCTATCAGAGCAGTGCATGAATAAGTGGGGTTAGGGCAGAGATGGGGCAGAAAATGGGTGGTAGAAACCGCATGTGGCTGGCGCAGTCATGCTAGTGGTGCGCTAGAGGCAGAAAGATGCCACTCGCATGGGTGCAACTACTGCTAGCCACCAACCAGGTGATAGTTGCACCTGCCTTGCTAGCACATCACAAAAGCGCAGCCCAAGCACAAATGTTAAGTGGTTTAAAGCCCTAAACCATCCAACACATGTATTATTATTGTCAACGGTGGATGGCATTGTCCAGAATTGAACCAGACACTTGCCTAAGGTATTGGTATCGGATGGGCAGCATGGTGCATTTGCCATAGCAGCGGAGCACTGCAGCCTAAAAGCACAAAACCAGGACCTGCAGCAGATGAGTGTATGTGCTGGGAGAGTGGGCACACACACATATATATATATATATATATAAAGCAACGTCACTCTTGCATTTGCAATGGAGAGATGTGGGGGCTGTTGATATGATGAGCTTTGGAGGAGTTGAGAGCTAGGGTCTGTACTCAGTGAAACAGCTGATACTGGCCACATAGCCAGGGTTGGAGACAGCAGAATACAGCGGGGGGAGGGGCATGCCAATGAGAAGATAAAAACATAAAATACGAGGTGCGATCAAAAAGTATTGAGACTATAAAACAAGAAGTATAACACTGACAATTATTGCACTCAGCCTCCTTCAAAATAGCCCCCTTCTGATAAAACACACTTCCTCCAGCATTCCTGACACTGCTGGAAACAATTTTGAAATGCCTCTTTCGTTATGCTGTGAAGCTGCTGTGTCGAATTTTGCTTAATGGTCTACAAGTCATCGAATCTCCTTCCTTTCAGTGGTAATTTCAGTTTTGGAAACAAAAAAAAATCACAGGGTGTGAGGCCAGGTGAGTATGGAGGTTGACGGACTTACACGATTTGGTGTTTGGCCAAGAACTGCTGGACAAGATGTAATGTGTGAGCTGGAGCGTTATCATGATGAAGCAACCATTCACTATTCCTGTGGAACTCTGGCTTCTTACGATGAACTGTGTCTCTCAAACGAGTCAGAACTTGGACGTAGTACTCCTTATTGACGATTTGGCCTTTTGGAGCATACTCGCAATGAACAATACCCTGGTAATAAAAAAAAACTGTGAGCATAACCTTGACATTGTTCCTCACCTGATGGGCTTTCTTGGGTCTGGGAGAGTTTGGAGTCTTCCATTGTGAGGATTGAGCCTTAGTTTCCAGGTCATAACCATAAACTCATGATTCATCACCTGTAATAATTTTTTTGATGAAATATGAGTTATTTTCAACACATTCCACCAACTACCTGGCTACAGATAGTCAATCGTCGTTTTGGTCAGGGGACAGGAGTTTCAGCAAGAATTTTGCAGACACACATCTCATCCCCAAATCAACAGTAAGAATGGATTGTAGCAACCTGAAACTAATGTCCATGTCCTCAGCAAACTCCCTGAAAGTCAATCAATGATTTGAACATTTTGCAGCATGCGCTGCTTCAACTTTGTCTTCATTCCTACTCGTGGATGTCCTTCCAGAACGTTCAGCACTGTCAACACTTTGACGGTCCTCTTGGAAACATTTGTACCAATCATAAACTTGAGCACGACTCATGCATTCACTTGCTGTAACTTGTCATATTTCTTTGCACGAATTTCCAATTTTTTGGCAGAATTTAATGCAAATTCGCTGTTCAGTTTTTTCACTAATAGTAAATTTGATGAACTGCTTTTACACAATACCAAACATCACGTGATTAAAAAAAGTACAAGCGTGCTGCAGCCACGCTGCACTCTGTACATGCAGAGCACATAACTAGTCACTGCATGCTTAATAGCATCATGGTGCGATGTATTGTTATATAGCTACACAACAAGTCTAAATACTTTTTGATCTCACCTTGTATGCTTTTCTGGGTTAGACCAAGGTCCATCAAGCACAGTATGCTGTTTCCAGGTCACAAGTACCTGTCAGGTTCCCAAAAATGTACACAGATTTCACGTTGCTTATCCCGGGCTAAGCAGTGTATTTCCCTGGTCCTTTTTAATATTGGTTTATGGACTTTTCTTCCAGGAATTTGTCCAAACCTTTTTTTAAACCCAACTACATTAACAGATTTTACTATATCCTCTGGTAATGAATTCCAGAGTTTGATTATGCATTGAGTGAAAAATATTTTCTCCTATTTGTCTTAAATGGCCTATATTGTAACTTCATTGCATGTCTCCTAGTCTTTCCACTTTTTGATGGAGTAAACAACCAATCTTTGTTTACCCGTTCCACTCCATTCATTATTTTATAGACCTCTATCATATCTTCCCTCAGCTGTCTCTTTTCCAAGTTGAAAAGCCCTAAACCTTTAAGCCTTTCCTCACAGGAGTATCCCTCCATCCACTTTATCATTTTGGTGGCTCTTTTCTATGCCTTTTCTAATTCTGCTATATCCTTTTTAAGATATGGTGACCAGAATTGCACACAATATTCAAGGTGCGGTCACACCATGGAACAATACAGAGGCATTATAAAATCCTTTGTTTTATTCTCCATTCCTTTCCTTATGATTCCTAGTATTCTATTAATATTTAATCAGGGCCGGCCCATCCATTGAGCAAGAATGTTTTTTGCACAGGGCCTCGTGCTAACGACACTCTTGCTGCTGCCCTTGTCTTGCCTGCCTGAACGCCTAGAAAAAGTGCTCTGTCCCGCTGCCGCGCTGCTGCATTCTGCTTTATTCTGCCAGCCTGGGTGGCAGCCCCGCTCTTGTGATCCAACTCCATCTCCTTTTTGTTTTGTTTTTTCTATCAATCATGCCTTTTCTGCCCGACATCGACGTGTCGCCGCTGTTCACTACAGCCAGTTAGCCAGGCACGCATGACATACATCCAAAACTCCTCCCACTGACTCAGCACGCCTGCTGCACGTGGAACTGGACTTTCTCAGCAATTGCTTGCTGCAACAAACGACAATGACGTGAGTTTGACGACCGACGAGTGCTTTATAAACTTTGGGAATTTAAAAAAAAAAAGCCAGCCTGCCAGCAACGCACAGTAGGTAAAATTATTTTTGTGATCGTGTGTTCATTGTCTGGCCCATGCTCTCCTGGTCCCCTATCGGGCCACCGGCACTGCGTGAGGGGGAGGGCCTCGGTCTGGAAAGCTCGGTTTTGGCTGACTCGTCGGCACTGAAGGTGTCTGGTTTCTTCTAATTTCGTCACAGTGGCGTGGTCTGAGCCAGAAGAAAGAGCCGTCGCCCCTGCTGTTTCTAGCTGGCGACTTTCTCCCACCAGGCCACTCCCTCCTCATGGGACTGAGACCGGCTAGGGAGGAGGAATGCTTGTCTCTGGTGCTTTCTCTGCTTTTTGTGGTGCTCAACCGGCTTTAGGGTGGGGGTGATCTTGACTTGGCTTGGCTGAGATAGAGCGGGGAAGTAGTACCAGCTGATCTGCTTCTTTTTAGGGGAATCATGGCTTCTAAGGAGCTGAGCGGGTGCCGGCTGCCTTGTGTCTCTAAGGGGAGGGGTTGTTTGGGGGAGGGGCAGCAGTAAGCGCTGGCACTCCTTCTGATCTCAGCAGGGGAGCCGCTGTCCTGATTCGTTCTCTTTTCTCTTGACTCTTAGTAACGAGTCTCCCGGCTCTTTACTTTCATTATTGTGAGCTAAATAAAAAGATAAAAGCAATATCTTTTTATTAAGGTATTAAAATCTGATAAAAGCAATATCTTTTTATCAAGGTATTAAAATCTGATTCAGAGGGTATTTTTTTTCTTGTTCCTGGACAAGGCTTGGTGCCATCGTCATTCTCTCGGCTCCAGGTGTGGATTACTCTGGGTACCTGTGAAATACCTCTGTGAATATGCTCGGACTTCACTGATATCTAATAGCATTGGTGATGAAGTGTGTGCTAGGTATGTTGGGCGAGACATATGTAAACTAATGGCAGATCAACACCTTTTTGCTTTGGCAGTCCAAATAAACCAATTTCTGTCCCTGTCCCCAAGCATTCTAGTTGCAGAGGCTGTGTTAGGCAAAATATTGGTAGGGCCATGGCTCCAATGGCCCGCCCACCCCATGTTGCCACATGTACTACTTTCCTGTGTCATGCAGATTTAGGTTTTTTTAGCAAGTTGGGATTTGACTAAAAATAAACATGCCAATAAACCAAAATATTAATGACCGTTAGTTCTATAGTGTGTTTCAACTTTTAAATAATTTAATGCTCCATAACGCATGAAAGCACATGTTAGAAGCAACACCTACCATTTGCTTTCCATGGTTCGAGTGCCGTTGGCATAGTAACAAGATATTCTTGATATATGGGATATTTTTTGTTCCATTAGTAAAGGATGGACACAGGGACAGTATTGGTAATAGAAATTCTATACAGAGAAAGGGGGCGAGAAGGTCCTCTAGCATCAAAGGTGCAGTCAGAACAAGAAAATGTAGTAGAATAGGACAAAAATAGTCTCATTTGAATTTGGGCCTTCAACCTGATTAAAAAATAATTCTAAGCACACCTTGATAATGCCTTTGTGTAATATATGGATTTCAGAAGGAAGCTATATTTGGCACAATGCAAGCATTAAGACATGCATAAGGTTTCTACTTTCAACCCCCCCCCCCCCCCCAATTAAATACCATTTCTTCCTCCATGGGCAAATGAATCTCCTTTTTCTTTTTCTTCCCCCCTTTGTTTTATCCCTGCCTACACCTTCTGTGTTGTCTGTCTTGACTAGATTGTAAGCTCTGATGAGCAGGGACTGTCTCTTACATGTCTGTGCAGCACTGCGTACGACTTGTAGCATTATACAAATGCTCAGTAGTAGTAGTAGTGATTGTGAATGGTTCAATGTAAGATCGTTGCTTGATGCAAACACACGTTTCGTTTGAAGTTTTTGCCTGTAACACGCTCCTAACTGTGATCGGTGTTCCTTTGGTGTACAGCCCTGTATATTTACATATTTTCGATCCACTCAAGATGACTCTGAATTGTAAAGTTTTAAGCACCTCTGTTGTTTTGGGTCCTGCCCACGTGATATGATGCATTTTTTACCTTTTATCACCATAATGGAGGTTCATGAGGAGTTTGATACACAACCCCTACTGTTCGGTCATCAGAACCAGGTTAAAAGTGTTTCTAAGCTGTGTTTCTCGCTGTTCTCTTTGTTCTGGGACCCCCCTTTCACCAACACAGTATTACATTTATTCATATAGCCTACAAGTTTAAGAACGTGAACCTATGGTATCTACTGGTTAAAATAATAGTGTTTGGTGGGTTTCATTTTGTAATTTTCCTTCGGTGGTATGTGCCTCCTTCCTTAATAATGGGTTATGTTTAAGTCAGAATATGTTTTAATCTTTTATTTGTTTGCAATCGATTCCTTTTCCTCAGTCTTCCTTCCCCCCCCCTCTCTTTCCCCCTCCCTCCCTCCCTCCCTCCATCCCTTCCCCCTCTCTCCCTCCCTTCCCCCCTCTCCCTCTCCTCCTCTTCCCTTCTCCTCCTCCCCGCTCCTTCCTTTCCCTGCCCCCCTTTCTCCAGTCCCCCTCCCCCTTTTTCTCCCCCTCTGGCACCAAGGAGCCATGGAAAAATTTGCCTAACTTTTTTCCTCCCCTGCCTGGCCACAAGGGCTTAAGAAATGTCTATCTCCCGCCCTGTCTGCCACACCCTAGCCAGGAACCCAGGCAGCCAATGAGTTACAGTGAATCATTTTTTAATATATGCACATACATTTCGTTAGATGTATTTATTATTTACAGTCATCAAAATCACGTCTCTCCTGCCTCCACTGGGAGACTATTCCACGCATATACCACTCTTTCCATATATTACTCCTGAGTCTATCCCCTTTCACCCTCATCCTATATCCCCTTGTAGGAGAGCTTGCTTTCAACTGAGAGGCTCTCCTCTTGTGCATTTATGCCACTGAGGTATTTAAATGTCTCTATCATATCTTCTCTATCCCACCTTTCCTCTAACGTATACATATTAAGATCTTTGTCTGTCCCCATATTTTAGATGTGAATCTAAATAATATGACTAAGTAATAGATATTTTGATTTCAAGCATTTTGATTAAATAGAAAATGAGCAGCTAGGGCCACTAGCGATTCTCAGTGAGGTTCTAGGATGAAGAAATCTTCTTAGAAATGACTCAGAACATTTGCTACTTAAATCCAGAAAATGGGTGTTTTTATTAAATGAAATTTTTAAAATATATTAGGACAAGAAAGGGACCAGTCCAGCTGCAGTCCCTCCCAGTCAGAGGCAAGGACTCTGGCACTGGTCTGGATGTCAAAGAAGAGATTCTATCAAGCTGAAATCAGGTGATGTTTTTGGTTTAATTTTCTTTCTCGCTCTCGGCTCTCATCGTCTCCTTACTAATTTAAATTACAAAACAGTTTTGGTACCAGATAAAATATAAACATAATAATTACTTCATGCTATTTTCCCCACATGCAATGGGTTAAAGAGTGGGTGGGTTGTGGGTTAGGACAGAGAATGTACATGGAACACGCATTGCAGTTAGTGTGGGGGGACCTATCCTGCACTAATGCTCAATGCTACAGTCTCTGCCCTTCCATATCAACTACTATAGTACCTTTTCTTCTTTAGAGATCTTCTGTGTTATATTGGTACCATGATTTATTGAATTCAAATACTGTCCTGGTCTCTACTACCTGACTGGGAGACTGTTCCATGCATCTACCACTCTTTCTATAAAGAAGTATTTCCACATATATCTCCTTTCATGTTCATCCTATGTTCCCTTGTTGCAGAGTTTTCTTTAATTGAAAGAGACTCATCCTGTGCATTTATGCCATAGAGGTATTTAAACGTCTCTATCATATCTCCCCTCTCCCATCTTTCTTCCAAAGTATACATATTGAGATCTTTAAGCCTGCCCCCATATGCCTTAAAATGAAGCCCATTGACCATTTTGGTAGACACCCTCTGTACATCCAACCTGTTTATATCCTTTTGAGGATGTGGTCTCCTGAATTGCACACAATACTCTAAATTACTGTAGGTCTCATCAAAGACTTAGCCAGAGGCATTATTCCCTCCTCCTTTCTGCTGGCCATTCCTCTCCCTATGCACCCATTTAACCACCTTAAGATCATGGAACAGTCAGACCTGGGCACAAGTCCCACTCTTCTTTTGTGGACAACAGCACTTTGCCCCCCCCCCTCCTTTATACTGTACCACTCCCTTGGATTTTGTACCCCAAATGCATGATCCTGCATTCTTAAGCATTAAATCATAACTGCCAAATTCTCAACCATTCCTAAAGCTTTGATAGAACCCTCTTCATGTTATCTACGGCTTCCCGGGTTTCTACTCTTATCTATTGCAGATTTTTGTATCATCCACAAAGAGGCAAACCTTACCCGATAGCCCTTCTGTAATATCAAAACGAATCGGACCAAGGACAGAGCCATCATCCCAGCAGCACACTACAAGGATATTGCAGTTTTGAGTATTGATACATGTTTTTTGGTACCACTATATATCTCAAAGATACATTTTTAATTTAAACAATCAATTTATTTAGTGGTGATTTGTAAAAATTTTCTGTTGTTTTTTTTAAAGTATAGTCCATTCTGTCTATAATATGATCTAGTACAGCGATGGCGAACCTATGGCACGCGTGCCAGCTGTGGCACGCGAAGGCCTTGCAGCTGGCACGCGGGCCATAGGTCCGCAAAAAAAAGAAAAAGCTGTCTCTGACTGCGGACGCGGCAAGGGCAGAATGCAGCGTCCCGCGGGGCCCCCTCCGCCCGCTAAGCCCCTCTGCAAGAGCTTTCAGATTCGCGAGGGAGAGCGTCTCCCTCGCGTCTCTCTTAAGCCCGCAGGGGCTAATGGGAAATTTCCCATCAGCCCCTTTAGATGCGAGGGACTGATGGGAAATTTCCCATTAGCCCCTGCGGGCTTAACAGAGACGCGAGGGAGACGCTCTCCCTCGCGAATCTGAAAGCCCTTGCAGAGGGGCTTAGCGGGCGGAGGGGGCCCCGCGGGACACTGCAATCTGCCGCGGCAGCAGCCAGAGCCTGCTTTTTTTTAAAAAAATTTGCCGGGGGGGGGGAGGTTAGGACTGCTAATGGGCAGGAGGAGGGGGGGTTACTACTGATAATGGGCAGGAGGGGGGGGGTTAGGACTGCTAATGGGCAGGAGGAGGGGGGGTTAGGACTGCTAATGGGCAGGAGGGGGGGGGTTAGGACTGCTAATGGGCAGGAGGGGGGGGGTTAGGACTGCTAATGGGCAGGAGGGGGGGTTAGGACTGCTAATGGGCAGGAGGAGGGGGGGTTAGGACTGCTAATGGGCAGGAGGAGGAGGGGGGGGGGTTAGGACTGCTAATGGGCAGGAGGAGGAGGGGGGGGTTAGGACTGCTAATGGGCAGGAGGAGGAGGGGGGTTAGGACTGCTAATGGGCAGGAGGAGGGGGGGTTAGGACTGCTAATGGGCAGGAGGGGGGTTAGGACTGCTAATGGGCAGGAGGAGGGGGGGGTTAGGACTGCTAATGGGCAGGAGGGGGGGGTTAGGACTGCTAATGGGCAGGAGGGGGGTGTTAGGACTGCTAATGGGCAGGAGGGGGGGTTAGGACTGCTAATGGGCAGGAGGGGGGGGGTTAGGACTGCTAATGGGCAGGGGGGAGGTTAGGACTGCTAATGGGCAGGGGGGGGGTTAGGACTGCTAATGGGCAGGAGGAGGGGGGGGGTTAGGACTGCTAATGGGCAGGAGGAGGGGGGGTTAGGACTGTTAATGGGCAGGAGGGGGGGGTGTTAGGACTGCTAATGGGCAGGGGGGGGTTAGGACTGCTAATGGGCAGGAGGAGGGGGGGTTAGGACTGCTAATGGGCAGGAGGGGGGGTGTTAGGACTGCTAATGGGCGGGCGGGCGGGCGGGGGTAGGACTGCTAATGGGCTGGGGGGGTAGGACTGCTAATGGGCTGTGGGCTGATGGGGGCTGTCTGGAAATGGGGTGATGGGGGTTTAGGGCTGGAAGTGAGTTGATGGGGGGGGGCTAGGACTGGTATTGGGTTGGGGGGTTGCTAGGACTGGAAATGGGCTGATGCAGGGACTAGAAGGGAATGGATGCTGGGTGAGGCTGGAACTAGAAGGGAGCTGATGTTGGGGGAGGATTAGAATGGGATGGGGCTGGGAGAGTAAAATGGAGAGGGGAAAAATATTTTGTGTGGGAGGGATAAAAAATCTACAATTGGCCGGGTATTGGGAGAGTAAGTGGGGATTGAGGATGGAGGGGTAAAATTTGAGTGGATGAAATAGGAATGAGGAAAGAGCAAAAGGAGAAAGATTAGTATGTTAAAGCAGATGTAGAGAGAGAGAATGGAAAAAAAAACTAGAAGAGAGAAGAAAGGACAAATGGACAGCAGATGATGGAGAGTTAGCAGAAAACATGAAGAAACCAGAAGAAAGTGGCTGGAGCAATTGCAACTGTGTAACTGAGCTGAGGTATTCTGTTTATGTAATTCCTTTTTGACATTGCCACTTGTTCTCTTTCCCCAGTAGGTCATGTATTGTTATTGTCTGAAATGTATTGGTTTAATATTTGCAGTGTTGCCTTTTGATAGGTATGGTGTGGTGCTTTGTGAGTCCTGGTAGTGCTGTTAGGATACGGCGGGTTTGCTATTGGTTCTAAATGGGCAGTGTTTGTAGTAGTTCCTAATGTGCCTGGCGGTTGGCACTGGATTATAGTAATGTAGAAATCTTTTAGTCTGTCTTTATCCATACACTCATTAAGAGACATGTTTACTAAAAGTTAGTGTATGTTAGCATTATGCAAATATTTATGCAAATTGACGTGCTGGCACTTTGAGGAAATTCTTTGGTTTTGTGCGGCAGTTTGGGCACTCGGGCTCAAAAAGGTTAGCCATCACTGATCTAGTAAGAGGGGCCAGGGCCAGTGGGTTAGAGTAGTATGAGTAAACCCTGCACTAGAACTTTAGTGTCGGGCTCTAGCATAGTTTCTGCATTGAACATATGGAAAGGGTTCCTATTGCTAAACAGACACAATGAATATTTCAGTGCGATTTTTCTGGGTTTTTGATTGCCGTCACATTTGTGTACTGTGTTCTTGTGAGACTCGGTAATTTTATAATTACTTATTTGAAGGTAGTTGTACAGATCTTATTTTATTTCACGTTATTTTACTGTAGACTTACTCTGCGGAAGAAAGGCTTGACAATCTACTTCTGGTTGCACCCTGCTAAGAACACCCAGGAGCATGGTCACCAGGAGTCAGCATTGACTCAACAGCATACACTTCAAAACAAATACTAAATTTAACCCGTGGTAAGGTGAAAACCAATTCACACTTCTGGGCTCACTTCTAGATTTAATAAAAGCTTTGTCAATGCTTGTGGTCAGTGCTGGCATGTAGTTTATAGCAGTCCAACTTGTTCTATTTTTCCGGACCAGTAGGAGATGTATTGTTGATATAGGGCCTGGTATAATATTTACATTACAGCTGGGATTATTGCTGTGAGATGTTTAGAATAGCAGGATTCCTACATAGGTGCTGAGCATCTGTGTGATGCATGAGACTTAGTTAATTTGTCCAGCTCTTCCAAATAAAAGAGCATTCCATGCCCTTTGTATAAGGCAGTTTCCTTTATTCCTGAGGCTTGAGATTGCTGTCTAAATGACTATCAAATAATACTTAAAGGAGATCATTTTAAAAGCCCTAGTCATGATTGGACATCTGAAAACTTCCATGCAGATGTCCAAATCATGGAGACATTGCTGGAGACATTTTACATTGAAAAAAGTGAATTAGGATAACTCTATTCAGTTTACTATATTTGATTAATCTTTATTGGTTGCAGCTTGTTGGGGCTTACTCTTTGCAAGAGAAAAAGTAAACAAAACACACAATGAGCGACAAAGGCTGAGACAGAGACAGATTTCGAAAATATCCCTCTGGTGCAGAGAAGACAAGAAAAATAAAATGTGAGCAAGAGTTCCTAGAAACACAGAAAGGAGCTTTGGAAAAATACATGAAAAAAAGATCAAAATGTAGAAGAAAGTGAGACAACAGATATCGTACAGCAGAGTGAGGCCTCGCACCCCCCTTGGGCCACCCCTGTATTTAATATAACAGATCAGTAAGACAATACTTTCCTTGGCTAAATCCATGTTGGCTTTCTCCCATTATACCATGACTATCTACATGTTCAATAATTGTATCCTTTATAATGGTTTCTACCATTTTGCCAGGTATTGACAACAGATGAAACCAAAATCACCAAACCAAAACCCCCCGAAAAATTGAATCAAAAGTATCTTCTTTTTGTCGGATGTATTCAGGAAAGGAACATTGTATCAAAACTATGTCCACCACACAGTCACATCCATTTTATGTATTTCAGGTATTGACAACAGGCTAACCGGTCTGTAGTTTCCCAGATCACTGCTGAAACCCTTTTTGAAAATTGGTATTACAATGGCCAGTCTTCAGATACTACGGAGGTGTTGCAACAACTGGTAAAATGAAGGTTTGGCACTAATATATATTGTCAGACCACCTCCCCTGCATGGGGAACCATGTAGCGTTGCATAGGTGCACCTGGGAGCCTATGTTCATGCCATGGGCCCTGTTTCTGTGGGCAGATGGCCCCTCATCCTAACCATAGGAGGACATGTCTTTGACCTATTGGCTTAGAGCAGCTTTCTACATTTCTTGCACTATACATGGGCTAGCTCCTTGATCAGTGTTCCTGTCCTCAGTTCCTTGCCTAAGGTATGAGACATTTCACAGATCGGGGAGCTGTTGTGAGCTCCCAGAAGTCGGTGGGCCTTCATTTCCCTGAGAGCTGGTGTGTTCTGGCTGTGAGCCTCTTGGGGTTGCCTATACCACTTTGTGTAACCTGAAAAGGTGGTACAGCAAATAAACTAAGCCATATCTCTATGGGGTATGTAGTGTATGCTGTGGTGTCTCCCTAGAACTCCTCATAGTGGGACTGCCCCCTCCCCTGGCAAAGGATAGGTTACCAGGGATGAGTGGGCCACAAGAATGCATTTGGACACTGTGGACCCCATGTGGTCAAGAGATTGGGTAGCAGCATTGAATTTGCTGTTCCACAGGCTCTAGCTCCTGCCTTCTCTCACATTGGGCCAGTGGTCCTCACTGGCAAGGGATAATGACCTATTTGAATATAGGGAATGATAGGGGGAGGTGCAAATTTCCTCCCACACCAGAGGCTTGCCAGTCTGTCCACTGCAGCCTAGGTAATTGGGTACCCTGGGCCATTCCACATGGTAGGTACCGCTGCTACCTTACCTGTACCCATACAGAACCTCCTACTCATTCAGATGCTGCATTTGCACTCTATCTCTCCCAGAAAAGACCGCAGCACTGTGTCTATCCATGCATTTGCTTCCCTGCTTTACATGCCCCGCCTCCTTGTACTTTGGTCCATTACTCTGAGCTATGCAGCAGCATGTGCCTATTTCCCAGGTCAGTCCTCTCTGTCCTTTATTGGCCACTTACTATATGCCCCATTAGTGGGGTAGGGGCCCAGGTATTGGTGTCATATCTCTGCAGGGGTTTGTTAGCTTACTGCGGCCATACCATTTCACTGGTAGCAAGCAATTGCAAGGTGCATGTAGCAAGTGCCTTCACAGTGTGCATGCATTCTGGCCGTGAGTTCTCTACTACTGAGCTAGTGATGTACTTAGCATGGCATTACTTCTCTACCTCGGCCATGCCCCCTGCTTGTATCATGGCCACTGCGCTCCTTCCACAGTAAATTTACGCACTAATTGCTTGTTAGTCCCGCATTATCTACAGCACTTTAGTAAACATGCTCCTTGGAATCAAGACTGCTGGAAATTGCAGTTCAGGAGTACACTTACTCATTCTACTCTTGCAGACAGTGCCCCTTATGGCTGTGTATGGAATATATATGCCATCATAGTAATAAATTATAGAATATGCTAAAAGTAATGTACAACAAATTAATATCATATATCAAATAAAATCAAAGAAATCATATTTTTCATGGTACTGACTCAGTAGCCACGGAGCTGATTTTAATGTAGCAATAATCATTGTCAAAAAGAAACACAGATCAGAAAACCAGTATGATTAATGCACTAATGGTTTATAGCTAGGAAAAGGCCGCTGCAGTAAGGAAACTGAAATAAACTTATTTTACAATAATTTCTATTACATTTTTTAAATAGTTTGCAAATACCAGGAATGACCTTCTGCTCTAGCATTTCCTGTTCACTAATAGTCAGCTGGTTTAAGAGCCTAAGACTCTAATTCCTTCATGCGGTTATTGGTTATCAGGAAGTATGTCCTCTGCAGAAATATGTGCACAGCTCCAATTTTCAAAACCTTGTAGATCATGATCATAGCAAGAGTTGGTTGCATTGTGTTCCTACAATATTAAGGACTGACTTTCCTGAGGCTTTTTTTTCTACTTGTTTATGGCCCTATTTGCAGCAAATTACCATAATGATGGATGAGCTAACTCTTCTTTAATTAGAAATTTTCTACTTGGAACTTCCCTACAACTATCAGAACATAACACAGGAAGAAGAATACTTTTTTAAATTCCTGGTGCTATAACAATTAGCTATTGTAAAGTATAAGTTTGTGCTAGTTTTACATTCCCAAGGAAATTACCAGCCTCACATGCTATTAACAGAAACTTAAGAAATACAATGTAGTACCTGCTTCTACATGCTTAAAATATGCAATTTATGTTTTGGTGCCCAATAGTTTGTTTTGTAAGCTTGTATGGCATTTCATTATTAGATTATTCAGAGCTCAGTCGCATCAATTTGTTAAGAGTTTCTGTGCTAAATTGTCAAATAGGCGTTCCACCAAAAAAACAAGTTGAAATATGTACATTTGGCGCGTCTCCCCCATTTGCAGAATCAGGCATGCAGGAGGTACATGTGTGTGTGTCATGGTGCATGGGGGGGTGATGGGACATGATGGGGGCATGTGTGTGTGTCATGGGGAGTGACAGGAGGGTGCATGCATGTGTGTGTATCATGAGACATGTCAGAGTGCATGTGTGTGTGTGTGTGTCATGGGGATTGGGGGTGATGGGACGTGATGGGGCATGTGTGTGTGTCATGGGGAGTGACAGGAGGGTGCATGCATGTGTGTGTGATGAGACATGTCAGAGTTCATGTGTGTGTGTGTCATGGGTGCGGGCATGTGTGTATGTCATGGGAAGTGTCAGAGTATGTATGTGGGGGTAAGGTACATATGCGCATGTGGGTGTCATGCAGAGTGTTGGAGGGTGTGCACATGCATCTGTATGTGTGTGTCACTGGGAGTGGCAGAGTGTGTGTATGTTATGGGGAATGTTAGGGGGTGCATGCGTGCATGTACACGTGTGTGTGTGTGTCTCATGGAGTGTGTCAAGGAGTGGTGTGTGTGTGTGTCTCATGGAGTGTGTCAAGGAGTGGTGTGTGTGTGTGATGGAGCGTGTCATGGGGAATGTTGAGGAGTGAGTGTGTGTATCAGCTATGTGTGCAAACATGCATATGTGTGTATGTGTATGTGTGTGTGAGTGTGTGTGTGATGGAGCGTATTGGAGGGTACATGTGAGTGCATGCACATGTATGTGTGTGTGTGTGATGGGATTGTTGAGGGGTGCATGGTGCATTCATATGTCTGTGTGTGTCATGGAGAGTATTAGGGGATGAGTGCATGTGAGTGTCAGTGAGAGTTCTGGGGATTTATGTGTAAATGTGTGTGTGTGTGATGCAGAGTGTCAGGGGTGCATGCATGCATGTGTGTGTGTGTGTCATGAAGGTGATGGAGGATGTATGCACGCATGCATCTGTGTGTGTCTTGGGGAGTGTCAGAGGGTATATGTGCACATGTGTGTGTGTGTGTATGTATCATTGAGAATGTCAAGGGTGTGTGTGTGTGTATATATCATTGGGAGTATCAAGGGTGTGTGTGTGTGTATATATCATTGGGAGTATCAAGGGTGTGTGTGTGTATATATCATTGGGAGTATCAAGGGTGTGTGTGTGTCATGGGGAGTGTCAAGGGGTGGCTGTGTGCATGCAGGTGTGTGTGTGTGTGTGTCATGGTGAGTGTCAAGGGGTGCCTTAACTGCAGTGCCTTAATTCTAAGAAGAATCATTTGGAGCCTTAGAGTTTGCCTTATATGTCTCAAGCTATCTGCTATGCATAGAGAATTGACTCTATTAAGGGAAGAATTATCTGCAATGAAACATACCTCTCCTATGGTACAAATTGAAAACAATCCACCACCACTCCCACAAAGAATCAAACATCCCAGGAACAAATGGATCACAGTGGTAGGTTGCAACCTGTAACATGGAGACACCCTATCCATCAACAGATATTTTATTTATTTATTTAGACAGTTTTGTATACCGCCTTATCCTTCAATCAAAGCGGTCACAACACAATTGGAGGATACATTTAACATACGGGGATATGAGACACATACACTAATACTTACAGGGAACATGGGCAGTAGAGGGTTAAGTGGCTTGCCCAAGACCACAAGGAGCATCTATGGGACTAGAAACCCCAGTCCTTCTGGCCCAAGGTTGCTGTCCTCTAGTGGGATTTGAACCGCTGACCTTCCGGCCTGAAGTACCTTGCCCCAACCACTAGGCTACTCCTCCCTCTAGGCATAATGCCTTCTCTGCCTTGGAAAATGAGAGTGCCCAAACATGAACACAAAATCGGAAACAGGAAACTGTTACTACTGGTAGGCTCCATCATCTGAGGGATTAACTTGGGAACACAGTCCAAGTGACAGAAGATGGTCATATGCCTACCAGGTTCTTCAGCCAGCAGGAATATAAACCAAATTGTTAGTGTAGTCAGTGTGGAAAGTAAGCATTCCACAATTGATGATGTTAGCCACTTGGGTACAAATGACCTGGCTAGAAACTACCTCTACAGTAGAAAGGGACTTCCAGATTCTGAGAGAGAAACTTAAACCCACTGTCAACAAAGTTCTAACTATTCATGATATGGGGGAAGAGAGTCTGCTTCACATAACCAGATTCATTGGGGATGGGTGAAGAAAGCCCCCAGGTAAGTGAAACATTAAATACCTTTATGGAAATGGGTGAAAGGGGCAACATGGAAAGTGGTATGTATAAATGTCCGTAGCATGGGAAATAAGATCCCATATGTTGAAGCTTTAATGAGAGTGGCTGACTTGGATTTAGTAGCAGTTACAGAAACATGGTTCACAGAAAACCATGACTGGGATGTAACTATATCAGGCTATACTTTATTCCGAAAGGACAGGGTAGGAAGAAGGGGAGGAGGAGTGGCACTAAATGTAAAAAATAATATTAAAGCTTTGGAATTACAGAACTTAAAAGGGAGAGAGGAGGCACTGTGGGTTAAACTAGAAAGAGGGAAAGAGAACTCTATTTCCATTGGCGTGCTATATAGACCTCTTTCACAAGAGGAAGAGGTGGATGGAGAGTTAATTGAAGACATACACAGCATTGCTAGGAATGGGGAAGTGCTACTGATGGGGGATTTCAATATGCCAGATGTTGACTGGCATATTCCTGCTGCAGAATCATTTAGAAGTAAGGAGATCCTGAATTCTCTACAGGGAGAACTATTCAGGCACTTGGTAACAAACCCCACACGTGAAGGGGCTGTACTGGACTTGGTGCTTACCAATCGTGAAAGTGTTTCTGATGTTATAGTGGGAGATCATTTTGCATCCAGTGATCACCAGATGGTGTGGTTCAATATTAGGACTAAGGCTGTAAGAATCTATTCAAAAGCGAGGATCTTAGACTTTAGGAAAACTAACTTTGCCAAGATGGGCCAATACCTCAGGGAGCCGTTAGCGGGATGGAAACAGTTGGGGGATGTAGAAAAACAGTGGGCAAAACTGAAAGGGGATATTTTAAGGGCAACCAACCTTTTTTGTTAAAATGGTAAATAAAGGTAAAAGGAAAAGGAGACTGCTATGGTTTTCAAAAGAAGTAGCTGAAAAGGTGAAGAAAAAGAGAGAGGACTTCATGAAATACAAGAGATCACAGAGAGAGGAAGACAGGCATCTATATTTGGAAAAACTTAAAGAAGCTAGCAAAGTAGTCAGGAAAGCAAAGATTCAAAAAGAAGAGGAAATAACCAATGCAATAAAATGGGGGGATAAGACATTTTTCAGATATATTAGTGAGAAGAGGAAGGGCAAAAGTGGTATTGTCAGACTCAAGGATGAAGGGGAGGAATATGTAGAAGCTGAAGAGGATAAAGCGGACTTGTTTAACAAATATTTCTATTCTGTGTTCACAGATGAAGAACCAGAAACAGGACCTTGGGAATACACCCACAAACAGGAACAGAAGTGAGGGGCATCTTGAACAATTTTCAGAAGACTGAGTTCGTGAGAAACTAGCTAAACTTAGACAAAGTGATGGGACCAGATGGGATACACCCTAGAATACTGAGGAAACTTGGGGACGTTCTAGCAGCTACACTTACTGACCTTTTCAATGCCCCATTGGAGTCAGGAGTGGTGCCAAAGGACTGGAGAGAGACTCATGTGGTCCTTTTACACAAAAGTGGAAGTAAGGATGTGGTTGAAAACTACAGGCCAGTTAGTTTAACTTCGGTGGTGAGTAAATTATTGGAAATGCTGCTGAAAGAGAAAATAGCAAGGATTCTGGAGTCCAGCGGATTACAGGATCTGAGGCAGCATGGATTCACCAGAGACTGGTCTTGTCAGACAAATATGATTGCTTTCTTTGACTGGGTGAGCAGGGAGTTGGACTGAGGGAGAGTCCTAGATGTGGTATACTTAGATTTCAATAAAGCCTTTGACACCATTCCTCACAGGCGACTTATAAACAAACTGAGCACCATAGGGATGGACTCTAAAGTTACTGCTTGGGTTATAAAATGGTTGAGTGGCAGGCGACAAAGGGTACAGGTAAATGGAGCTCACTCTGAGGAGAAGGAAGTTACCAATGGTGTGCTCCAGGGATCTGATCTTCTTCCGTTTCTTTTTAACATCTTTGTTAGTGATATAGCAGAAGGGCTGTCTGGCAAGGTTTGCCTCTTTGCAGATGATACCAAAATCTGCAATATAGTAGACACCAAGGAAGGTGTAGAGGGATCTAGCTAAGCTTGAAGAATAGTCTAGAATTTGGCAGCTGGGATTTAATGTAAAAAATTCAAGGCCATGCATTTGGGCTGCAGCAATCTGGAATTTGTTACAGGAGGATGTAGTAAGAGCTGTTAGTGTAGCTGGTTTAAAAAAAGATTTGGACAAGTTCCTGGAGGAAAGGTCCATAAATTATTATTAAAAGGGACCTGGGATATCACTGCATGACCCAATACAAGAATTGAGGAACCTGTGTCTTTTAGGGAAACTGCTAGGTACTTATGACGTAGATTGGCCACTGTTGGAAACAGGATACTGGGCTTGATGGACCTTGATCTGATCCAGTATGGCATATCTTATGTTCTTAATCCAAGGGAGCAATATAGTATAGGTGGTGAAGTACTTTTGTCCACAAAAGAAGAGTGGGACCTAGGAGTGGTTGTGTCTGATGATCTTAAAGTAGCTAAATGGGTAGAAAAGGTGACAGCAAAAGCTGGAAGGATGCTTGGGTGCATAGGGAGAGGAATGGCTAGCAGAAAAAAGGAGGTGATAGTGCCTCTGTATAAGTCTTTGGTGCAACCTCATTTGGAGTATTGTGTGCAATTCTGGAGACCACACCTTCAAAAGGATATAAACAGGATGGAGTCAGTACAGAGGGTGGCTACTAAAATGGTTAGTGGTCTTCATTATAAAGCATATGAGGATCTTAATATATACACCTTAGAGTAAAGGGGGGATAGAGGTGATATGGTTGAGATGTTTAAATACCTCTATGGCATAAAATGCACAGGGGGAGACCCTCTTTTGATTGAAAGCAAGTTCTGCTATGAGGGGACATGGGATGAGGGTGAAAGGGATAAATTCAGGAGTGATATGCGGATATATTTCTTTATGGAAAGAGTGGTGAATCCATGGAATAGTCTCCCAGTGGAGGTGGTAGAAATGAGGACAGTATCTGAATTCAAAAAAGCATGGGACAACCACAGAGGATCTCTAAAGGATAAAAGGGGACTGTTGTAGTTGTTGATATGGAAGGACAGACTAGATAAGCCTTGTGGTCTTTTTCTGTCGTCATTTTTCTATGTTTCTATCTTTAATATGTGGCTCCAAACTTGGTGTAAACATGCAGGATTTAGATATATAGGCAATTGAGGTAACAGATGGAACAACAGGAGGCTATATTGTGTTAACTGATTGCATCTAACTGTGGCAGGAAAAAGGATCCTAAATGAAAAATACAGGTGATATGAGGATAGGCATTTAAACTAGGCAAAGGAGGTGACAGATGGAAAAGAACAATTTCAGGACGTCAATCCCAGCAAAAACATAATAACATTGGAAACAGTCATTATATTAACCCACATATCAATGACAAGAGGAACAAGTTGTCTAGAATAAAATCCATGCAAAATACAAGAAAGCCAACCAACAATTGCTGGAAGGCAATGAGCGCAAATGCTCAAAGTCTAGCCAACAAAGTTCCTGATCTGGAAGCTCTAATGGCGAAAATGGACTTGAACATTGTGGCCATTACAGAAAAATGATTTAACGAGTCACATGAGTAGGATATAGTCATAGATGGCTATAATTTATTTAGAAGAGATAGAGAAGGCAGAAAAGGAGGAGGAGGAGTAACCCTGTATGTCAAAAGCAATATTAAAACTGCTGAAATGTAGGGGATGTGAGGAAATAAAGAAGTGCTGTGGATTATGTTTGAAAGAGGAGATGGCACTATCATCCATACCGGTGTAGTCTACTGGCCTCCAACTCAAATAGAAGAAATGGATAGAGACTTGATCATTGATATTGCAATGGTAGCCATGAAGGGAGAAGTGATCATATTGGGTGACTTTAATCTACCAGATGTGGATTGGAGTATTCCTTCCTCAAATCTGGAAAGAAGTAAAAAGGTTGTGGATGCCTTCCAAGAAGCATTGCTCAGACAAATGGTGATGGAACCAACCAGGGAAAGTTTGACGCTGGATCTAGTATTCACCAATGGAGATAGTATGTCAAATATCTGGGTGCCCACATGAGCAGCAGTGATCATCACATGGTGTGGTTTGAGGTAAAAGCCAAGGCAAAATCCAATCACAGCAAGGGACAGTTCTAGACTTCAAAAACACTCATTTCAGTAAAATGGGAAAGTACCTGAAAGAGGAGTTGGCAGGGTGGGAGGAGATAAAGGAAATGGAATTGCAGTGGGCTAAACTAAAAGGGGCAACATATATATATATATATATGTAAGAAAAGTAAATAAAAACAAGAGGAAAAGGAACCTATATGGTTCTCCAAAGAAGTAGTTGCACAAATAAAGGCAAGAAACACAGCTTTAACACAATTCATAAGATCACAGAGGAAGACAGAAAGGTATACATGATAAAGCTAAAAGAGACAAAGAGAGAGATAAAGGATAGCAAAAGCAAAGGCAGAAGAAAAGATGGCTAAAGATGTGAAGCGTGGAGACAAAACTTTTTTCAGATATATTCGGGAGAAGAGGAAGATCAGGGACTGATTTGCAAGACTCAAAAGTGCCAAGGACAGATATGTGGAAAGTGATATTGAAAAAGTGAAAATGCTAAACAAATACTTCTGTTCTGTATTCACTAAAGAAAACTCTTGAGAAGGACTACAGTATACATGATCAAGAAATATACAAATGGGAATGGAATAGATCACACCATTCGCAGAAGATGATGTTGTTGAACAGTCTGAAAAACTGAAAGTGGACAAGGCCATGGGACTGGATGGGATACTGAAAGAACTCAAACTTCAGAGCGATATGGGCCCGGATAACTGACGACTCTGCTAAGTCGGGCCAGAAAGATTTCCCAGAGATCTTCCCCCTGGAAGACCTGGATCTAAGTGGCATGACTCCCAAGCCTGCTAAGTCCCAGAGTTAGTGATGCCAGGAAAAACTTTGCTACCAACAGAATTTGGAGATGGCTATGAGGGAGGCATCCGAGAAGGAAGAGCCTAGGGAAGAAATGTCTGAGGACAGCTCAGGACTCAGCAATAGTGACCCAAATACAATTGTCCCATTCCCAGAGTGGGGGCTGGGAGAAGGCCTAGGGAGCTTCAGGAGGGCCTAGAAAGAGAACGAGTCCCTTAAACATGCCCAAGAGCAGGTTTTGGAGGTGGATGGGGTTCTAGTAGGTAACTAACAGTCCCCTGTAAGAACCTTTCCCTATTTTCTGCTAAAGGGAGATTTATTATACAGTGTGGCCAAGGAAGCCTAGAGGGGGAAGAGGTAGAACAACTGATAGTTCCCTGACCCTATTGTCAGAAGGTATTATTGATGGCCTATAGCCATTTATTAGGAGGATACCTGGGGGTGGAGAAAATACTAGAGCATGTTTTAGCTCGATTTTTCTAGCTTGGGGTCCATAAACAGGTATAGTAATATTGCCAATCATGCCCCGCCTGCCAACTTTATAATCCCAGCAGAGTCCTATCTGCCCCTCTAATGCCTATGCCTATCATTGAAACCCCATTTGAAAGAGTGGTAGGTCCACTGGAGTGAACAACCCAAGACAACAAGTATATTTTAGTTTACGCTACCCGATACCCGGAGGCCATTGCTCTACAGAATATAAAGACTACAATGATTATGAATGCCCTCTGGGAAGAATTCTCACAGGTGGGAATACCCAATGAGATCTTCACAGATCAAGGAACACCGTTTGTATTCAAGGTGATGAAGCAAGTGTGTGCCTTGGTGAAGGTCAAGATGCTGCGAACATCAAGTATGTCACCACAGACAGATGGCCTCTTCGAGTGATTCAATAAAACTCTGAAATAGATGTTAAAAAAGTTAGTGCAAGAGGACAGGACATCTCCTACCCTATTTGATGTTTACCATCCATGAAGTACCTTAGAGTTCCACGTGGTTTTCACTTTTTGAGCTGCTGTTCTGAAGAAGGCCAAGAGGCATATTAGACATGGTAAAGGATACCTGGGAAGAAGAACCCCGTGCTAGGCATAATTTGGTGGAGTAAACATAGAAATGTCAGCAGAAAATGACTATATGGCCTATTTAGTCTGCCCATCCATATCAAATACTATAGTCCCTTTTTTCCTTTAGAGATGTCCTTTGTTTGTCCTATGCTTTCTTGAATTCAGATACTATCTTCATCTCTACTACTTCCACCTCCTCCACAAAACACCTAGAACCTTCACAAACCAACCGACTCCACTTTTTCACAAACCCACAATGAGATCTCTCACCATCCTCCTCTGCTTGCTATATTTCTCCACACTAATCACCCACTCTATCACTCATACTTCCCATATAGGCATATTGCCCCTTGTACTACCACAAACGTCTCATGGCCCAGTCACACCACATTACCATGAAAGAAATAGAGCCCCATGCTCCCTCATTAGAATCCATACACATGCACCTAGCACTACCCTCCACAATACACTCATACACATCCAATACAACCTCAAATGTGCCCTAATCAATGCGCAATCAGCTCGCAACAAAATACAAATCTTATCTGACCACCTCAGCAACCACAACATAGACATCATTTTCTCACAGAGTCCTGGTTCTCAGACACAGACAATGCCCTCATAAATTAGCTCGCATCCCACATGTACAACCTATTCAACTGCACCAGGACTAACCAAAGAGAAGGAGGTGTCTTCATCCTTGCCAGAAATGCCTTAAGCTTCCTTTATCCACAATGGATGGCATAGATATAATAACAATTACCAACAAACACCTAACACTCTGCCTGGCATATAGATCCCCTAACACCAGAGCGGAAGAGTTGCCGACCCTCCTTGATACTGTATGCATCCACAACAGGCACAACAATCATCTCATTTTACGTAGAGACCTAAAACCTCACTTCAGCTAACCCTAGAACTGCCAGAACAGTCATAGAGGCAATGGAAACATAGAAACATAGAAATATGATGACAGAAAAAGACCACATGGCCTATCTAGTCTGTCCTTCCATATCAACAACTACAACAGTCCCCTTTTTACCTTTAGAGATCCTCTGTGTTTGTCCCATGCTTTTTTGAATTCAGTTACTGTCCTCATCTCTACCACCTCCACTGGGAGACTATTCCATGGATCCACTACTCTTTCCGTAAAGAAATATTTCCGCATATCACTCCTGAATCTCTCCCTTCACCCTCATCCCATGTCCCTTCGTAGCAGAACTTGCTTTCAATTGAAAGAGGCTCTCTCCCTGAACATTTATGCCACAGAGGTATTTAAATATTTCAATCATATCACCTCTATCCTGCCTTTCCTCTAAGGTGTACATATTAAGATCCTTCTTCATATGCTTTATAATGAAGACCACTAATCATTTTAGTAGCCACCCTCTGTACCGACTCCATCCTGTTCACATCCTTTTGAAGGTGCGGTCTCCAGAATTGCACACTGTACTCCAAATGAGGTTGCACCAAAGACTTATACAGAGGCATTATCACCTCCTTTGTTCAGCTAGCCATTCCTCTCCGTATGCACCCAAGCATCCTTCTAGCTTTTGCCGTCGCCTTTTCTACCTGTTTAGCTACTTTAAGATCATCAGACACAACCACGCCTAGGTCCCGCTCTTCTTTAGTGGACAAAAGTACTTCACCCCCTATACTATATTGCTCCCTTGGATTGTTGCAGCCCAAATGCATGACCTTACATTTTTTAACATTAAATCCCAGCTGCCAAATTCTAGACCATTTTTCAAGCTTAGCTAGATCCCTCCTCATGTTATCTACACCTTCCTGGGTGTCTACTCTATTGCAGATTTTGGTATCATCTGCAAAGAGGCAAACCTTACCCGTCAGCCCTTCCGCTATATCACTAACAAAGATGTTAAAAAGAATCGGACCAAGGACAGATCCCTGGGGCACACCACTGGTAACATCTATCTCCTCAGAGTGAGCTCCATTTACTTGTACACTTTGTCGCCTCCCACCCAACCAATTTCTAACCCAAGCAGTAACTTTAGGGTCCATCCCTAGGGTGCTCACTTTGTTTATAAGTCACCTGTGAGGAACAGTGTCAAAGGCTTTACTGAAATCTAAATACACCACATCTAGGGCTCTCCCTCGGTCCAACTCCCTGGTCACCCAGTCAAAGAAATCGATCAGATTTGTCTGACAAGACCTGCCTCTGGTGAATCCATGCTGCCTCGGATCCTGTACTCCGCTGGACTCCAGAAATCTCACTATTTTCTCTTTCAGTAGCGTTTCCAATAATTTACTCACCACCGAAGTTAAACTAACCGGCCTGTAGTTTTCAACCACATCCTTACTTCCACTTTTGTGTAAAGGCATCACATGAGCCTCTCTCCAGTCCTTTGGCACCACTCCTGACTCCAACGAGGCATTGAAAAGGTCAGTCAGTGGAGCTGCTAGAACGTCCCCAAGTTCCCTCAGTATTCTAGGGTGTATCCCATCCGGTCCCATCGCTTTGTCTACTTTAAGTTGAGCTAGTGTCTCACGAACACAGTCTTCTGAAAATTGTTCAAGATGTCGCTCGCTTCTGTTTCTGTTTGTGGGTGTTTTCTGAAGTCCTGCTCCTGGTTCTTCATCTGTCAACACAGAACAGAAATATTTGTTAAGCGATTCTGCTTTATCCTAATCAGCTTCTACATATTCCTCCTCTGCACCCTTGAGTCTGACAATACCACTTTTGCCCTTCCTCTTCTCACTAATATATCTGAAAAATGTCTTATCCCCCCATTTTATTGCATCATTTCCTCCTCCTTTTGAATCTTTGCCTTCCTGACTACTTTGCTAGCTTCTCTAAGTTTTTCTAGATACAGATGCCTGTCTTCCTCTGTCTGTGATCTCTTGTATTTCATGAAGACCTCCCTCTTTTTCTTCACTTTTTCAGCTACTTCTTTCGAAAACCATAGTCCTTGACTATTCACAAATAGTGGACGAGCCAACACACTCAACAAGAAATGCCTTTATCTTCATCCCAAGAGCATGTACAGCCACAACAACCCACCATCCCCTACAATACCATGGTACTGTGGTCGGATCACAAACTCATCACCTTCCACATACCTTATTACTCCAACTCATACAAAGTCACACTACCACAGAACCCTCCTCCTAAGTTCCATTAACTGGATAAAGAAGTATTCGCACAAAAGGTTATACCCAATATTGACTGCAACACCGACAACCTTGATCTAATAGTCCATAGCTGGAATGCGACCATAAGCAATTATGCATTCAAGCCAAATGCCAGCTCTACCACCTGCAAGGTTTGCCCCAAAATAGCATGGTACTCCAGAGATCTAAAAGAAGTCAAACACAAACTCTGCCAACTAGAAAGATGCTGGCGACGCTCAAAGAACTCAGATGGCCTCCACAAATATATGGCACAACTATACCAATACCAAACCTCGATAAACAGCAAAAATAAAGAATATTACACTCATCTCATCATAACATCACTTTACTGTCCCAGAGAACTTTTTGATTTAGTGAAATCATTAACGAAAGCTCCCACCCAAGAGACCATGGGAGATGACCTCCCCCTACAAACACTAGCCAGCCACTTCCAAAGCCAAGCCAGCACCTTTGGCAACACACAACTGATAATGGCAATAGAAGAGAATGACTAACCCCTCCTACCCACCTGGGCATTCCTTCGCACCCATATCTCTAGATAACCTGCAAGCAATCATCAGAAACCTCAACACCACCACATCTCCTCTGGATCCTTATCCCACCAACTAGATCAAAGCTACCAAAGACAACCTACTATCCATCATACACAAGATCACAGAACTCTCACTCATGCAAGGATACATGTCACACAAACTGAAAATATCCATTTGCCCATTTAAAAATAAACCTACAGTGGACCCAAAACTACGCAGCTCATATAGACCCATTGCCAGCCTTCGAATCCTTGCAAAAAATCATCGAGAAGACCATCTTGCTCCCACTCCAGTAGCATATTGATATGCATGCCCCACTAGTCCACCACTAATAGTTTCAGGCCCAACCATGGGGATGAAACCTTGTTCACAGCGCTCATGGACAATCTCATCAAAGTCACCGAGAAACTTCACCAGGACTTCTTGCTCATCTTCTTGGACATGAAAGTTGCTTTTAACTCCATCCCACACAATCTGCTACTAAAACGCCTACAGGCAATTGGAATAATTAACACCATGCTAAAATGGTTTCAGTCATACCTGACAAACCGAAAACAGCAAGTATCAATGAAAGGTTATACCTCCACACCATACACGCAGCAAAAAGGAGTTTCCCAAGGATCAGCCCTCTCTTCAATGTCATTTAACATCTTCCTACAACCCATTTGCAAGATAATACAATTCTACAACATACTCTTCCACATTTATTTATTTATAAACGTTTATATACCGCCACTTCTAAAGATCAGTGACAGTTTAAAATGCAGACAATGTCATGTTATACATGTCATTCTCCACCGCAAAATCCATCTACACCCTGCTAATAAATTACTTACATAATGTTACACAATGGCTGGCAAAACACAGTTTTATCATCAACCTGCAGGACCGAAGCCCTCTTTATATTCCATGACATGCGCTAAACCCCCCCATCCAACATAAAAATTCCAGGAACTCAACTCAAAGTGAAATCAGAAGTACATTACCTTGGCATAACCCTCAACCAAACCTAACCCTGCAACCCCACGTCAGCAACATCACCAAAGTCTTATACCTGTGCCCACTACTGGACTTCAATGATTACTGCATGGTCTTTCAAGCCTTCACCTAGCCCACATCGACTACTGCAACATCCTTTTCCAAGGACTACTGGACTACATACTTCACTCCCTACAACTCGCACAAAATATCACTGCCCACACATTGTCCCAAGCTGCTAGATCAGACCAGATAGCGCCTATACTCAAAAAAACTACATTGGTAGCTTGTGAAAGTAAGAACAAAATACAAAGTCCTATTAATCACATTCAAAATATCCCAAAGCCTATCCTTGACTCACTTACAATCCCTTCTCCAGAAAATTCCCACTGACAGAGCTAGAGCACCCCAACAAAATACTCTGGTAGTGCCTCACAATTTCCAGAAAAACAATAAGACCACCACAAACAAGGCCTTTCCTCTCTGTGCACCTATCCTATGGAATGCATTATCAGATCACCTACAAGAAACCACAGACCTAATGGACTTCAGAAGAAAACTAAAGACACACCTTTTCATGTAGCATTTTGGCGACAATGACAAACCCTCATACACTCCCCACACTCAGCCCTCCTGCCCCTTCCCCCCTAACCTATCCAACCTGCCTACCCCCCTCCCTTTTCCCATTGGCCAATGAATAACTTTTAGAGTGGAAATTTATACCTCTAGAGTTCAAGTTCCATGTTATCTTGTTTAAAGTTCACTTGTAGCTAATATTTGATGTTCTATGTAAACCCATGTTATTTGTTCTATGTAAACCACCTTGGCTCTAAAATTAGGTAGTATATAAACCACTTAAATAAATGAATATGGTTTATAACGAAGACCACTGACCATTTTAGAATTTATTTTATTTATTTATTGCTTTTATATACTACGCTCTTTAAAATCAGTGCGGTTTACAGATAACATTTTTATGCATAACAGGATGTCTGTTATGCACTTACAGTGAATGGATGATACAACTTGGATTTCAAACTGGGGGAACTATCTACAGTATCTACAACTATTTACAGTATAAATATGAGTTGTCTGTTGCTTATCATTGCTTAGTTGGGTGTAAGGCGGCTAAGGCTGGGCTGTGAGTAGTGTAGGAGAAAGATGTGGTGTTTTAGTGCTTTTCTGAATTGGGCAATATCCGTAATTGCTCGAACGGTGGCTGGGAGTGCGTTCCAGCAGATGGGAGCATAGAACTTAAAGGCTCTGTTCTTCGTTGCTTGGGTGCATTTAGTTATTTCATTGGGGGTCTGAAGGGTATTGATGGCGAATAACCTCCTCACTCTGTTTGCTGGAGTGGAGTAGAGCAGATCCGTTAGGGAGGAGGAGGATATGTTGTTGATGGCCTTATAAGTCATCAGGACTACTTTATATGTGGTTCGACAGTAGATTGGTAGCCAGTGCAAGTCCTTTAGAATCGGGGTAATGTGGTCTCCTCTGGAGGCTCCGTGTAGGAAGTGTGCCGCAGTATTCATTGCCAGTTGTAACGGGTTTAGTGTGTTTTTGGGTAGGCCATGAAGGATCACATTGGCGTAGTCAAAGTGGGGGGTCACCAGGGCCTGAAAAACTGTTCTCAAGTCGTCTGGTTGCAACAGGGGTCGGAGATGTCTCAATGTTTGTATTTTTTTATTTATTTATTTATTTACATTCTCTTATATACCGCGCTATTCTGCATCAGTGCGGTTTACATTGAACAAACTGAAATTACATTGAACAGGGCATTATAACTTGGAGATAACTATTTTACAGGGAACATGGGCTATGGAGGGTTAAGTGGCTTGCCCAAGACCACAAGGAGCACCTGTGGGACTAGAAACCCCAGTCCTTCCAGCCCAAGGTTGCTGTTTTGTGGTGAATTTGCCTGATGATGTTGCTGATGTGTGTTTTAAATTCGAGCTGCTGGTCTAGTGTAATACCGAGGGCATTCCTAATACTAGAAGCCACCCTCTGCACCGACTCCATCCTATTTATATCTTTTTGAAGGTGTGGTCTCCAGAATTGCACACAATACTCCAAATGAAGTTTTACCAGAGACTTATACAAAGACACTATCACCTCCTTTTTTCTACTGGCCATTCCTCTCCCTATGCACCCAAGCATCCTTCTGGCTTTCACTGTTGTCTTTTCTACCTGTTTAGCCACTTTAAGATCATCAGAAACAATCACTCCCAGGTCCTGCTCTTCTTTCATGGACGCACTTCTCCCCCTATATAGTACCGCTTCCTTGTTTTTTTGCAGCCCAAGAGCATGAGCCTGGATTCTTTAGCATTAAATCTCAGCTGCCAAATTTTTGACCATTCTTCAAGCTTAACTAGATCCCTCCTCATGTTATCTACTTCTTCCTGGATGTGTACTCTATTGCAGATTTTGGTATCTGCAATAGAGGCAAACCTTACTGAACAGCCCTTCCGCAATATCACCAATAAAGATGTTAAAAAGAATCGGACCAAGGATAGATCCCTGCTGCATACCACTGGTGACATCCTTCTCCTCAAGTGAACTCCATTTACTTGTACACTTTTTTGCCTTCCACTCAACCAATTTTTAACTCAGTCAGTCACTTTAAGGTCCATCCCTAGGGTGCTCAATTTATTATTCCCATGTTCAGAAAAAAGGGACTGCTGATGCAGGGATAGTATGGGCACGAGCAGGGAAAGGATTCCTTTTTGGATGAGAAACAGAGAACATATTTGTAGTCCTGGTACCCCATGCAATTATGTTATGTCACAACTATTTTTTTTTATTTTTTGTTTTCTGTTGAACAAGTTTACAAACATCAATCAAGACACAATCTAAAATAGAAAATAGATACAATGGTGTAAATTCCAAATTATATAAGAAAAAAAAGTAAAGAAATATATATAACCACGATCTCTTGTAGTCCACATAGTAGAAGGGGGGGAGATGAAAAAGAAATAAAAACCCAAGGCCAAAAATCCCAGGTAAATATCAAAAATAACAAAGAAAACTGTGGTCTCCAAGACTATCCTACTACAGAGAAGATTATCCTTAACCATCTAACCTGACTCTTTATGTGATAGTTTAGCATTAATAAAGGCAGCAAGATCAGCAAGTTGAGAGAAAATATATATAGCGGAATTATAAAACATCAAACATTTACAGGGACATCTTAGATGAAAAGTACCCCTAATCTGCAAAACACTCGGCTTGTGAAGAAGAAACAACTTCCTCCTTTTCTGCATCTCTTTTGTAATATCTGGAAACATAGAAATAGTAAGACCACAAAATGTTTCCCTTCATTTCTTGAAGAACATATTGAGAAGCCAATCTTTATCCAAAACCAATAATGTGGTAGGAATATAATTTTTGGAAATATTCAAAACTTCCAAGATAGAGTCTTCCCTTGAAGTCACTGCTCTTTTTTCCCAATTGGTAAATAATATACCTTTATTAAAGGCGGAATTAAGTCTGGAGAGACTTTCAGAACTTCAGTTAAATATCGCTTAAACATATCTAAAGCAGAAACACCCTTCACCTTAGGGAAATTCAAAACCAATGGTTCATAGCTCGTGCAGCATTATCCAACACCTCCAGCTTATATCTCCAGCTTATATCTTATAAAGTGTGCAGATTCTGCGGCCATCTTCTTCGGCTCCCCGATCGGGGTAGAGCACAGGGCAAGTTCCCGCTCCTGCACTCCAACCCAATCGGGGTTGTGGGAGGTCCCAGCGGCCCGTTAAAGCAGCTGCCGCCGGCAGGAGAAAGCAAAAGTGTTGCAGATTCTGCGGCCATCTTCTTCGGCTCCCCGATCGGGGTAGAGCACAGGGCAAGTTCCCGCTCCTGCACTCCAACCCAATCGGGGTTGTGGGAGGTCCCAGCGGCCCGTTAAAGCAGCTGCCGCCGGCAGGAGAAAGCAAAAGTGTGCAGATTCTGCGGCCATCTTCTTCGGCTCCCCGATCGGGGTAGAGCACAGGGCAAGTTCCCGCTCCTGCACTCCAACCCAATCGGGGTTGTGGGAGGTCCCAGCGGCCCGTTAAAGCAGCTGCCGCCGGCAGGAGAAAGCAAAAGTGTGCAGATTCTGCGGCCATCTTCTTCGGCTCCCCGATCGGGGTAGAGCACAGGGCAAGTTCCCGCTCCTGCACTCCAACCCAATCGGGGTTGTGGGAGGTCCCAGCGGCCCGTTTAAAGCAGCTGCCGCCGGCAGGAGAAAGCAAAAGTGTGCAGATTCTGCGGCCATCTTCTTCGGCTCCCCGATCGGGGTAGAGCACAGGGCAAGTTCCCGCTCCTGCACTCCAACCCAATCGGGGTTGTGGGAGGTCCCAGCGGCCCGTTAAAGCAGCTGCCGCCGGCAGGAGAAAGCAAAAGTGTGCAGATTCTGCGGCCATCTTCTTCGGCTCCCCGATCGGGGTAGAGCACAGGGCAAGTTCCCGCTCCTGCACTCCAACCCAATCGGGGTTGTGGGAGGTCCCAGCGGCCCGTTAAAGCAGCTGCCGCCGGCAGGAGAAAGCAAAAGTGTGCAGATTCTGCGGCCATCTTCTTCGGCTCCCCGATCGGGGTAGAGCACAGGGCAAGTTCCCGCTCCTGCACTCCAACCCAATCGGGGTTGTGGGAGGTCCCAGCGGCCCGTTAAAGCAGCTGCCGCCGGCAGGAGAAAGCAAAAGTGTGCAGATTCTGCGGCCATCGGCTCCCCGATCGGGGTAGAGCACAGGGCAAGTTCCCGCTCCTGCACTCCAACCCAATCGGGGTTGTGGGCACTGTTCCCTCTAAGCTGTGCGCGTGTGCGCGCGCACACACCTGGCCGACCGAGCGCACATACTTTACAACAGAGCGCACAAAAATTTTGGTTCTGATTCTGATAGAAAACACAGACGTCTTAAAATTTAAAGGTTGTTGTGTATTTACGGTTTTCATAAGTTCTACAATATTTTCTAGTGCAATCAATGTGGTGTACATACTGTATTCTGACGTGTAGTCAAATTTTAAAGTATATAACTCCGAGTGTCGTTATGTGGCGCACAAAACTTTAACCTTTCTTCAAAAGCTGCACAGCTGATATTTTATGCGCACACAGCCTACAGAAAATTAGAGGGAACATTGGTTGTGGGAGGTCCCAGCGGCCCGTTAAAGCAGCTGCCGCCGGCAGGAGAAAGCAAAAGTGTGCAGATTCTGCGGCCATCTTCTTCGGCTCCCCGATCGGGGTAGAGCACAGGGCAAGTTCCCGCTCCTGCACTCCAACCCAATCGGGGTTGTGGGAGGTCCCAGCGGCCCGTTAAAGCAGCTGCCGCCGGCAGGAGAAAGCAAAAGTGTGCAGATTCTGCGGCCATCTTCTTCGGCTCCCCGATCGGGGTAGAGCACAGGGCAAGTTCCCGCTCCTGCACTCCAACCCAATCGGGGTTGTGGGAGGTCCCAGCGGCCCGTTAAAGCAGCTGCCGCCGGCAGGAGAAAGCAAAAGTGTGCAGATTCTGCGGCCATCTTCTTCGGCTCCCCGATCGGGGTAGAGCACAGGGCAAGTTCCCGCTCCTGCACTCCAACCCAATCGGGGTTGTGGGAGGTCCCAGCGGCCCGTTAAAGCAGCTGCCGCCGGCAGGAGAAAGCAAAAGTGTGCAGATTCTGCGGCCATCTTCTTCGGCTCCCCGATCGGGGTAGAGCACAGGGCAAGTTCCCGCTCCTGCACTCCAACCCAATCGGGGTTGTGGGAGGTCCCAGCGGCCCGTTAAAGCAGCTGCCGCCGGCAGGAGAAAGCAAAAGTGTGCAGATTCTGCGGCCATCTTCTTCGGCTCCCCGATCGGGGTAGAGCACAGGGCAAGTTCCCGCTCCTGCACTCCAACCCAATCGGGGTTGTGGGAGGTCCCAGCGGCCCGTTAAAGCAGCTGCCGCCGGCAGGAGAAAGCAAAAGTGTGCAGATTCTGCGGCCATCTTCTTCGGCTCCCCGATCGGGGTAGAGCACAGGGCAAGTTCCCGCTCCTGCACTCCAACCCAATCGGGGTTGTGGGAGGTCCCAGCGGCCCGTTAAAGCAGCTGCCGCCGGCAGGCGCACCCGCGCCTTGCGGGCCCGCGCCTGAGGGCCTCGCAAGAGGGCCCTTTGGCGTGGCCCTTAGGCGGGGCACGACAGGCGAGAATCAAACAGCAACCCAAGCGATTCATCTCCAGAATCTACTTTCGGAAGGACGCCTACGGAGTACAGTTCTCCTCAACTGACTGTGACCCAAGCTCTCCTAGGAAGGATTGAGCTCATAAAGCGGCCCACACCAACTACAATCATAGTCACACCTACAGCAAGTACTGCAAGTATTATCAACACAACTAGAACAGTGCTAGCCTCCTCAATTCTTCTTATCCCTTTAACACTGCCTGCTGCCGTTATATACCGTTGTCAGTATCTACTCTCTCTCCACTGTATTTTACTGTCACCATATTTACTGTAGCCAGTATCTACTCACATTCTGTTGTAATTAATTAATGTTGCCATCAGTTACTGTAGCCAGTATCTACTCATATTCTGTTGTAACTAATGTTGCCATTTTTACTGTAGCCAGTATCTACTCTCATCCTACTGTAATTAATGTTGCCAGCAGCTACTGTAGCCAGTATCTGCTCACATTCTGTTGTAACTAATGTTGCCATTTTTACTGTAACTAGTATCTACTCTCGTCCTACTGTATTTTACTGTTGTCACTATTTACAGTTGCCAACAACTACTCTCATTCTACTTTAATGCTACTGTGGTACCTTCTTCTATTGACAGTAATCACTACCGTCACTCAACAGAGTTTACTATTGCCAGTACCATTCAATTTTCACTGTTTCAATTATTACCATAGTCAGTAGCCTCTCAGAAAGCACCAGAATCACATAATCCCTCACATAAAGTTACCTCATCCACTTCAACAAAACCCCAATGGCTCTACCATTCAATACCCTGGCGATCTGCCTCTTCCTTCTCACAAGCTGGCTCAACGAAGCCCTTGCCTTATATCACACGGCTCACCAAATTCCAATACTTCTGAGTCATGGAAAAAGAAGGGCAGAATCTTCCTATCCCAACTCAAGAATGGAGACCCCCACACGCCACTCTCACCTCATACATATAGCCCTTCAACAACCAAAGAAAAATAAGCAAGACAAACCCCTTCAACCCTTTTACTTAAACTGTGCTCTCATAAATGCACGGTCTATCCGCAAGAAATGGCCAGTCATCACTGACACAATTTCTTCTCATAATCTAGACATCCTCATGATAACCGAAACCTGGTTATCTGACGCGGATAATGTAATCCTTAATCAACTCATACCCCCCAACTTCTCTGCCCATTCCCAACATAGAGAGAGCAAGAGAGGAGGAGGCATTCTCATACTTACCAAGAATGACCTAAATTTCCACACCGTGGACTCCACAAGCTCAAACAGCATGGACGTATTATCCATCACAAATGAACAATGCCTCATCAATTTAATTTACAGAGCGCCCTCACCCTCCGCGGACGACCTGCCTTACATTCTAGATCTAGCAGCTAACTCACGCAAGCCCAACATTCCCAACTGGATATTAGGAGACCTCAATCTCCCAACACTACATCCCAGCCACGCCTCAGCCCTCCTTGAAGCTATCAACGAACTAGGATACAAGCAAATTGTTGACACCCCCACGCACGAGAGAGGAAACATCCTTGACATGATCTTTGCCCCTCTTACAGCTCTCGACTCCAACAATAGACTTGACAACTCTGTAACCCCAGTACCTTGGTCAGACCATAATTTAATCACTTTCCCCATCCTCATCAATGGCAAACAGTCACCACACAGAAACAAAAACTCCATTGACTCAACAAGAGTATCATCTCGAAAATTCAACACCCTCAACAAAGAACATATAGTTATGGAAACCCTCCCTCTCCTACATGACACCTCTCTCAATCTGGAAAATCTGATCACATCCTGGAACAGCACTATCAGTACCATTGCACTGCAACCAGTCCAGGGTAACAACCCAAAGAAAAGAAAATCTTCTCCCTGGTTCTCCCCTGACCTACGAGCCTCCCTCACACACCTAAGAAAACTGGAGAAACGATGGCGTCGCTCACACTCATCAGAAGACCAAGCAGCTTATAAAACACATCTATCTGTACACAGGGAGTCAGTCATGGCCAAGATGAAACAATTCCATACCGATACGCTGAAAAGATCACTAAATAAACCACGCGATCTTTTCAATTTAGTCAAAACCTTATCTAAAGAACCTTCACCAAAACATCCTGAACCCATCCATCCCCAAGCATTTGCCGATTTCCTGCAATCCAAGTTGCTTCAAACCAACAACATTGCAACAATCTCCTCTCAAGTCACCATATGCATATCAAACCTATCCATGTTCTCCACACCATCCAGAAAACATGTTGAAGACACCATCGCTGCGCTTAACACGACTACTGCACAAACTGACCCTTGCCCAGCCCACTGGATAAAGGAACTACGCCAAGATCTCAGCCCCATCATCACTAAAATGATGAACTTATCCTTTACAACCGGCTCCTTCCCACCAGCCCTCAAGAGAACATCCATAAGACCCCTCTTGAAAAACCACAAACTCGACCCACAAAAGGTTGAATCTTATAGACCCATAGCTAGCATTCCCCTACTAGCGAAAATAATTGAAAAGGAAGCTCAAAGACAGTTACAGGACCACATTGACACCGTCTCCCCTCTGGACCACTGCCAACATGGCTTCAGAGAGTTCCATGGTGTTGAAACCCTCCTCACCACTCTCTGCAACAACATCATCACAGGCATTGATAACATCCGCCAAGGCTTTGCTCTCATCTTCTTAGACATTGCTGCGGCTTTTGACTCTGTACATCACGATCTGTTAATAGGGCGACTAAAAGAAAAAGGCATCAATAACACTGCCCTAGAGTGGTGCAAGTCATACCTTGATCAGAGATGGCAGTACGTTACCTCAGGGACCACAACATCCACACCATACCACCAAAAGCAAGGCGTACCACAAGGATCATCCCTATCCTCACTCTTTTTCAATATATACATACAACCGGTTTGCAACATCATCAGGTCCTTCAAGGTTGAATGCTTGATATACGCAGATGACATCCTCCTATATATGCCTTTCTCCACAGTTCATATGGACCTTTCCCCGCTAGCTAAATGTTTTGATGCAGTATCCGAATGGCTTCAATCCCAGAACCTCCGAATTCAACATAAAAAGACCGAGGTTCTCTTCATCACCAGGGACCCACTTTTCACCCCCCCACCCCATATAAAGGTGAAAGAAGCTGAGCTCCAATCAAAACCTTCCATTCGCTACCTTGGAGTCACTTTTGACCAACGCATGGATCTGAAACTACACATAACCAACGTAGTCAGAGCAATCTACCTCAAGATCCGGACTCTTCGACATCTTCGCCCCCTGCTTGATCCTGATGACTTCAGAACTATATTTCAAGCCTTAACCTTACCACACCTTGACTATGCCAATGCCATTCTCCAAGGCCTCCCACACTCCACATTAAACCCTCTGCAACTCGCCATGAATACCGCTGCTAGAGTCCTCTACGGAGCATCAAGAAGGGACCATATAACACCCATCCTAGAGCAACTCCACTGGCTCCCCATACATGGCAGAATATTATTCAAAACATTACTCCTAACTTTCAAGGCCACTAAAAGCATCACCTCCTCCTCCCTAATAGACTTCATTCAGGCCGTCCCACCCAACAGATCCAGGAGAACGATATCAACAAATACTCTAATCATCCCTAAAGCAGCGACAAAATGCCTATCAGTGACATCTAACAGGGCCTTCAGATTCTATGCCCCTAAGTACTGGAACGCTCTACCCCCAGAGATTCGTGCTATCAATGATCTATCCCTTTTCAGGAAGGCACTCAAATCCCACCTCTTCCCCCAATATTACTTGACCAACTAACCAATCTTAATCACTACCCAAACTAAGAACAAATCCTGTAATGTATACTTGTAAATACTCTTGTAAATACTCTTGTAAATAGTTGCAGTAATGACGTTCCATGTTTTATTCCAAGTTCTCTGACCTTGTTCTCTGTAAAACCTAACAGTTTGTTGTTATGGTATGTTGTTATATTGTGAACCGCGCTGATTCTGAATAGAGCGGTATATAAGAGCCTGTAATAAATAAATAAATAAATAAATAAAAATCTGAGAGCCAGCTAGTTCAGAATTCACATCAGATATTCTTACCAACCAACTTGCATAATCGTCTATCTGTAACTTAACATTGGCATCAATTTGAGCCGAGTTCTCCTGGACTTTAGAAGAAAGAGCCAAAGTTTGCTTGGTCACTGCCTTGGAAAGGAATACGATATCCCAGATAAGTTCCAAGGTAAACACCTGTAGATGAGAAAGCAATGTCAACACCGGCATGGAAATTGAAGCAGATGAAGACTGAAGCAAATTTCCCTCAAACGCAGTCTCACTGGTCAGGTGAGGATCTGCTTGCCGCAAACTAAGTCCTCCCCAAATACCACGGGGGACACCGCTTCCATCCTCTCAGAAAATGCCAGCCTTACTACCTGACGGCATAAAAGGCAGCATTTGGCTGACCAGGGCTTGGCTAGGGGAAGCTGGACATTGCGGCGGTGCTCGCTGTACAGGAGATGGTCTCAAGGTCTGAAGGAGCCGTCGCCAAACCGGTATGAATCGCCTATTTTTTCTCTTGGGAGACTTCAACAAATCGATCCATAGGACTGCTAATAGGAGACAAGGGCTCTGAGGGAACAACCCATGCTTTCCCCTTTCATTTAGGCATCCGATGAGCAGCAGCACATGGCAGCCATCTTAGTTAGCCACTCCCCCCATCGTCACAACTATTATGTACAGGTTCAGGGCATCCTTTGAGCAGAATCATGTTTTTTGACAGAAAGTAAGAGTTTATGTGTGGTTTGAGGGGTGCACAGGGGGATCTGATGTGCTCATCTGCAATTCAGGGGGGGCATGAAAGCCTGGCCAGTACCTGGATCGTATGGATGACCACAGCATCACCAGGTGCCGGTGTGATTGGGCAGTCAAACTCAGAGAGGGTTCATCATAGCTAAATGTTAAAACACCCCCATCAATGATAAGGGACCCTCCGAATAAAGGCACTCAACAGTGCAAACAGCACCAATGCATGCCCATAATGCACATTGTGTGGGACCAATGGTGTTGCTGTTAAGCATGTCTTAGTGCTCTTTGCACTTCTGAATGCCCTTATTCTTTCAATAATAGGACCCTGTTATTGACAGGGACATGTTTAGAAATTTAGCCATAGGGAACCTATGCTGCTTCCTTCTGGATTAGTTTATTTATTTAGCTGTATTTATATGTCGCCTTTCGCCGGGTCAAGGTGGTTTACAAGGAACAAATTGTAGTGAATATTCCAACAATGAGTGAAGTAAGTTAACATTTAAACTATGTACATCAATCAGCTAATAACTCTAGAGGTGAAACTATATACAAAGTAAACTATGTACAGAGATTGTCATCTGCTATGTTCCTGCTGGTGGAAGGTCATGTGATAGGGCTGAAATGCTATGCCTAGGTGTTTTCTGAAGGTTGTGAGGTCAGTGGTATCACTTAGCTGGTTGGACTTAGTTCTGGAGTAGGTGATGGTGAGGTTGTTCATCATGGAGGTTCATCGGGCCCTATGTGGGAGTGAGGTCTGAAGCAATGTGTGTAGGTGTGTGGGAAGGTCGGAGTGGATTGCTTTGTGAGTCAGAAGGATTGTTTTGTATTTAATTAAGCTTTGTAGTGGAAACCAGTGGAGCTGTTTGAGTATACAGTAGGTGTAATGTGATCCTGCCTTGTTGCTCCTTATAGGATCCTTGCTGTTGAGTGAAGAACAGTTTGCAGGGGTAGGAGTGTGGATTGTGGAAGGCCTTGGTATATAGCATTGCAATAGTCAAAGTGAGGTAGTATTGACGCTTGCATAACAGAGCAGAAGTCTGTTGGTTCAAGGAGCATTCTGAGACATTGCAGCGTCTTTGCTTTATAGTATATTATGTGGGTGATCTTGTTGATGAGAGCTCTGAATGTTAGGTGTTGATTGAGGGTGACTCTGAGGTATCTGACTTCAGTCTGGGTTTTGATTGATTTGTTATTCATTGTTATTGTAGGTGTGGGGGGGGGGGGGAAGAAGATGGTGTCCCTCATTATGAAGAAGGCTTCTGTTTTGTTATAGTTGATTTGGAGGTTCTTGTCCTGTAACCAATTAGATACCTCAGTGAAGCATTCCTAGTGGGAAGAGGGCATGGGTTGCTTGGTGTTGATAGGTCTGTAGATTATAATATCATTGGCATAGATGTGGACATTGAGGTTATGTGATCTTATGGCAACACTTTCTTTAAATAAGGGTTTGTGGCTGGATTCTTTTTGGCTTTTACAGAGCTACTACTAAATTAGTAAATTTGACAATCGGCAGTAAATTAGGCAGGGGATTTATCATACCGCATGCATTGGCATCTTTTACTTTCATTTTCAGTGCTGATTGGAGCTGCAAGCAGTTGACATTTCTTGTGAAGAAGTTGTTTTAAAAACTCTGATAATAACTATTTATTTGTTGCTTTAATCAGGACCTCCCTGAAGCAGCCCAGTGGATGAAACCATGGTTGGAGGTGGAGATTTTTTGGATTTATAATTATACAGGCAAATGGGCTTTGGTTTAATAGAGAGGCATAACAACTGTCATGAGTATTGGAGAATATCAATTCAGACAAGATAAGTGATGTTCTCTTAGGCTTCCAAGGCTAGTATCATGATATTTGTAGTTTTCCAAAGATCAATATAAGTGATTTTTTTTTAGACATTATTCTGTCTAATCAAAACCAGAGATTTATTCCTGGAAATTGCCCGAAAATATTATTGATGCTGGAGGGGTGGGAGCGATGAGGTTTATGGTGTAGTACAGATAATACAGTGCACCACTTTAATTTGAGCTCCCCTCTTTTCAACATACTTGAGTAACAATATTGATATTTGTGATGCACAATGGGTTTTGGTTTACATGTATAAAAATATTTTTTTCTATGAGAAAAAAAAGTCTGGAGGGGTTGTAAAATTAATTATAAAATTCATTAGAAAAGTTATTAACACTGATGTTTTCACTTGAGGATTTCTTATTAATTTATTATACTGAAGAAAGGACAATTTTATTATATCAATTGTTGGCTATATACGGTTCCTACAAATATTTTCTGAATGGAACTGTGAGCCCCACATGGAACAGTTCTCATCAGTCAGAATTCCAGAAACACGAATGGATCCAGGGACAGCTAGTTGGAAGTGGACCAGGCAGGTGCTGTGGTCCTGAGTCAGGCGCAGCTGTTCTGCAATTGGAAGACAGGAAATAGGAGATCAGCCAGCACACAGATAGCTGGGGTTCTTAGGCAGATGCAGGGGATTATCAGAATCCAGGAAAAAAGGAGGCTAGATCAACACTAGAAGGTGGAAACTGTCTCGGAAGGCCATTGAGCCAGTAAAGGTTCCTCTCTTTTGGCTAGCCTTATATCCTGGTCCCTGTTTGAGCTCCAACCTTCTGTCCTCCCTTCACTGTCCTGCATGAGAGTGCCTTATCTTCTTTCCTGATGGCATACATATGAGCTTGAGGTGCCACCTTCTTGGTCTTCCTGCCTCCTCTTCTGTCTGTCTCAGATGCCTTAGGTCAGCAATTCTAATCCCAGCAATCCTGTCATCAACCCTATAAGAAGCAATGGTCAAAATTAATAGTGTTAGGAATTATTTAACAATATATTTATAAAATAAATGATATTGTCATACTTCTATACAAAATAAACACGTGTCTACATCTTAAACTGTATACAGATCTGGTCACCAAATGAAAAAAGACAGTATACGTAGAAAATATACAGAGACAAAGACAATTAAGGTTGTGGAACAATTTGCAAATGAGGAGAGATTCCATAAAGCTAAGATTTTTCAGCTTGGTAAATGGATGGCTATAGTGATAGATGATCATGCTTGTGAAGGTTCTATGAAAATCCTCTGGATAGCACTGGACTTTAGACTTCTTTTCTGTTTTGAGTGAAGCTAGACAAACACAGAGGCATTTGAATTTTCTTAGCATAGCTTTACTAGGAGAAAAGATATCTGGTCTCTCAGCAGCCTACAGGTTTGCCTTTTCCTATCAAAGCAATTAAGAAGAGAACCTAAGGTATATAGTATATCAATTTATCCGACAATCAGACATAAGCACAACTAAGCAACATGCCATTTCCATCCAACCAGGAATTTATCTTACCTTTAAGGTTCTGTCAGATACTTTCTAATGACCCAGATTGGCCATGGTCAGACAGGATACTGGACTCCATGGGCACACCATGGCACTTCTTATGTTTTTAATCAGTCATCAGTAATATGACAGTATACAGCCAATGAGAAATAAGTGTTTATATACTCAGACTCTTGCTTTTGGATATTTATCATTCTTTTTTTCACTCTTTGGATAGACGGGGTAATATTATAAGGGGGCATGTATTTTTAACTACAGCATAGGTGCCTACTTTAATGCTATTTAAGTCATTAACATGCATGCATGGCACAATCTCTGCCATGTACAGTAGCATTTTATAAAAATAAGTAAGCGCCTACTTAGTTTTATAAAATAGACCATACAGCATCTTAAAAAGGCACTTTAACTAGGTGCCCCCTAATAAATTTCCCTTACAGTTTCTGGGACCATTAGGCCGGGTCCTCTCCTATAAGATTAGTTTTATAGCACAATGGTAGATGTTGTCCTGTTCTTTTTGTCATATGAAAGCATAATAGTAAAGTACAGTTTCTGAGTGCTGACTTATGAGTCATTGTTCAGTTCTGTAAGCCTGAGGCCTATGATATCCTCACAGAGGTAAAAAGAATAATTCTGGAGAAAGTAAATAAGGGACTATTATTTAACTTGTTTTGCAATAAAAGAGCTAAACAAAACCATCATGCAGCAGGTCTGAGATAAACGAAAGAAAATATTTCTTCACACAACACATTAACCTATAGGGCTCATTTTTTCAAGATGCTGTGAAGTTTAGAAAGCATATAAAATTGGGAAAAACCTTGGGTAGTTGGACATGAAGGTTCACAGAGCTATGGCTCAGTCCAACTCAATTCTAAGTTGGAAACCAAAGGAGCGAGAGGAATCTTCTTGAGCCCTCCATCCCATCTTCTTATCCCTCTACAAAACTTTAAGAACTAAACAAGTCACAAAAAATGTCAGCAAGTGGTTTCAAGGTTTTTCAATAGTGCAATTTTGCCTGAGGCAACACTTTATCAGCAGATCATGACTACAAGGAAAAACGGAATAGTCCAGTATTCAAAGGCAATTTTCTGTATAAAGGTTGCCGTTATTTATTTATTTATTTTATTTATTTAAATTCTCTTATATACCGCACTATTCAGCATCAGCGCGGTTCACATAGAACAAAAAATCTCAGTACAGTCAACATGCATGAGTTTACAGATAACAAGGGAAGGAACTTGGATAACAGGGGTAACTATCTGGACAATTGCCCTAGCTGGCACTATCCATTTATGTTCAGCAGCACTATATGGATAGTGCCACTGAAAATCATTACAGATTGTCTTGACACTGTATGCATAGTGCTAGTCCAGAGAATGGGTGCTCCATTTAGTTATCTGGAGAGCAGCGATATTCAGCCTGCTATCCGGATTACTATCTGGATAAATTTAGGACATCAGCAATGACCATCTCCAGAGAGTGAATGACGCTGACTTCTGTATACATAGATTTCATGCAGCTTCCTAACTGGAGAATGGTGCTATTCAGATGTTGTTGTTGTTAAGTGCCGTCGAGTCGGAGTCGACTCATGGCGACCCTCTGGATAGCTATCCTAAATTGTGTTCGGTCTTGAGTCAAGCGGCTCATTGTTGACAGACTGGTACCCGTAGCTGCTGTTATTGTATCGATACATCTCATTGCTGGCCTTCCTCTTTTGCGTTGACCTTCTATCTTGCCAAGCATGATGTCTTTCTCTAATGATCTCTCTCTTCGCATGATGTGTCCAAAGTATGAAAGTCGAAGTCTTGTCATCTGAGCTTCTAAAGAAAGCTTAGGTTTGATCTCCTCTAGTACCGACTGGTTTGTTCTTCGGGCAGTCCATGGTATACATAGTATTCGCCGCCAGCACCATAATTCAAAGGCATCAATTTTCTTCCTATCTTTTTCACTGTCCAGCTTTCACATCCATATGATGTTACTGAAAATACCATGGCTTGAACAAGTCGAATCTTTGTATGGAGAGAGACATCTCTGCTCTTGAGAATCTTATCTAGGTCTTTCATAGCCATTCTGCCAAGAGCAATGCGTCGTCTGATTTCTTGACTGCTTGTTGCTTCTTTATTGATAGTTGATCCAAGTAGGTTAAAGTTGTTCACGATTTCAATTTCTTCTCCTTCAGTGATGAACCTGTTGATTATGCCAGTTGTCATGATCTTTGTCTTCTATACATTAAGGTGCAGGCCCATTTTGAGACTATGTTCTTTGATTGCGAGAAGCAAATGTTTCAGATCATCTTCACTTTCAGCCAGTAATGTGGTATCATCAGCATAGCGAAGGTTGTTGATGAGTCTTCCACCAATCTTCACACTTCTGTTATCTTCATACAATCCTGCTTCTCTGATAATTTGTTCTGCATATAAATTAAACAGGTAGGAGAAAAGTATGCAGCCTTGTCTTACACCTTTGCTTATTTTAAACCATTCTGTTTCTCCTTGATCCGTTCGAACTGTTGCTTCTTGATCAATGTACAGATTGTGCAAGAGTACGATCAGGTGTTCTGGTATACCCATGCTTCTTAATGTGGCCCAGAGTTTCTCATGGTTTACACAGTCAAAAGCCATGCTATAGTCAATAAAGCACAAATAGATATCCTTTTGGTATTCTTTAGTCTTTTCAAGGATCCATCTCACATCCGCAATGATGTCTCTCGTTCCTCGCCCTTTCCTGAACCCTGCTTGCACTTCAGGTAGTTCTTGTTCCAGGTATGGTTGTAGTCTCTTTTGAATAATCTTCAGTAGAATCTTGCTGGTATGTGGGATCAGAGCGATTGTGCGATAATTTCCACAGTCAGTTGGATCACCTTTCTTTAGTATTGGTATAAACAAAGATCTTTTCCAGTCAGTTGGCCATGATGCTGTCTTGCATATTTCTTGGCAGAGCCTTGTAAGTACGGTAACAGTTGCATCAGATTGCTGTAATACTTCTATGGGAATGCTATCAATGCCTGGTGCTTTGTTCTTTGATAAGGCTTTCAATGCTGCTTTAACTTCTTCTTTCATCACCAATGGTTCCGATCATAAGGTACAGGTTGAAACGGCTGTTGGTCCACTTGATCTTTATCATATAAGAACTCTGTATAATCCTTCCACCTTTTCTTGATCTTCTCAGCATCATTCAACATAGAACCTTGAGCATCTTGTAACATTTTCAATTCGAGGCTGGAACATTTTCTTTAACTCTCGTAGCTTTAGGAAAGCCGATCTTGTTCTTCCACTAATAGTTTCTGCTTCTATTTCCTTGCATGCGTCATTGTAGTACTTTTCCTTGTCCTGTCTTGCTGCGCGTTGGAAATCTCTGTTGAGTTCTGTTATTGTCTTTCTTTCTCCTCTGGCTTTAGCTTCTTTGCATTTCTGGGCAATATTCAGATAGGGATGCTGAATATATGGATTTTATTTACATGACATAACCGGCCAGATGTGGTGTTTAAATATCAACCCATAAAAACACATACATGCACTATAGAATTCTTCTCCAGTCCTGTTTCCATTCTTACAGGCAATTGTTAACAGGTCAGGAAATAAAAATCTCAACAGCACTTGGATCCACATAACTAAAGTGGAAAGTGACCAGTCAAGTACACATCTAGCTCATTACTGTACATAGCTTGACTTCTAGATATTTGAGAGATGGATTAGTTTAGTACTCACTGACATGCCCCACAAGTAGGTTATTTTATAAGGTGCAGCCTAGATATAGTCAATAAGAACACACACAAATGGGGGTATTTTAAGTCATTCAAAAATGAGAGTCCTACACTTCAGGAAAACTAACATTGTAAAGATGGGGGAATACCTTGAGGAGTTATTAGCTGGATGAGAACATCTGGGGGAAGCAGAGCAACAGTGAACAAAACTGAAAGAAGATATTTTAAGGGCAATGAACCTTTTTGTTAGGAAAGTAAATAAAAGTAACAAGAAAAGGAGGCCACTATGGTTTTCAAATCGCAGAAAGAGGCAAACAACAGTATCTAAAGAAATTAATCGAAGCTGGTAAAGCAGTCAGTAGAGCAGATTGAAACAGAAATAAAAATAGCCAATATAGTAAAATATGGGGACAAGACTTTTAAGGTATGTTAGTGACAGGAGGAAGTGCAAAGGAGACATTATAAGATCTCTAAAGGAAGAAAAAGAACTATAGTAGTTGGTATGGAAGGGCAGACTGGATAGGCCATATAGTCTTTTTCTGCCATCATATTTCAATGTTACTCTAGGGTGAAATATGTACAGGATGATGACGATAAAGCAGAATTGCTTAACAAATTTTTCTGTTCTGTGATCACAGATAAAGGGCTGGGAATGGGACCTTGAAAAATGAAGGAAAATAGGAATGGAAGTAAGATAAAACTTAAACTATTTTCAGAAAACTATGTTCATGAGGTGCTAGCAAAACTAAAAGTGGTCAAAGCGATGGGGCTGGATGGAATTCATCTGAGGCAATTGGAAAAACTTAAGGAAGTTCTGGCAGCTCTGCTGGTTGACTTTCTCAATGCTTCTTTTGTGTTGGGAGTGACCCCGGAGAACTGGAGATGGGCAAATGTGGTTCCTATCCACAAAAGCGGAAGTAAGGAAGAGATTGGTAACTACAGATTGGTTAGTCTAACCTCTCTGGTGAGTAAATTAATGTATAAATGAGTAATATAAATGACGCTGAAACAGAGGATGGTTCAGTTTCTGGATTCCAAGATAGCATGGCTTTACTGGAAATAGGTCTTGTCAGATGAATCTGATTTCTTTGACTGGGCAACCAAAGAATGGGATCAAGGGAAAGCGCTAGATGTGGTATACTTAGATTTCAGCAACGTCTTTGACACTGTTTCACAATGGCTACTTATAAATAAACTGAGTGTCTTTGGCATGTACCCTAAAGTGACTGATAGGATAAGAAACTGGTTGAGTGGGAAGTGCTAAAGGGTAAGAGTTCATTCTGAAGATAGGGTAATATTGGAGAAGGTCTGTCGGGAAAGGTATGCCTCTTTATGGATCATACCAAAATCTGCAACAGGGTAGATAACCCTGGAAAGATGTAGATAGCATGAGGAGAGATCTACGAAGCTTGAAGAATGGTCAAGAATTTGGCAGCTAAGACTTACAGGCCAATGCAGAAAGCTAGCACGGGCTTCACAAACCCATAACGCCACATTTAAGCACATTTTAATGATCCTTTACATGAGGAAATAGACGTAAACACCGGTGGAAAAACTAGCTCCCAATTAACACCACATATATTTAAATGAATATTGCTGCTAAGCAGATAGTGGTGCTGATATCTGGGCAGATGGGATATTCGGAGGCAGAAACAAGATATGGTCTGCCACTGAATATCCAGTTCAAATTAAAGTGGTGGCTAGATGCTTTATTTTGCTTGGCTGCCACAGCTGATTATGCCTCCATGATTGTTATTTTATGAACACACCTTTTTTTCACCAACATTTTTAGTGATTTCTTTATAAGAAAGATTTTTCAGTGGTATGAATCCTATTGTTCAGAGTTGGTTTTGGTTTTGTTAAGAAAAACTCTGGATATATATACAGTCTTTTTTAAGTTTTGAATCAACATATTATTTTGGAAAGATAATATTGTATTTTATAAAGATAATATAGGCACCTCTGTGCTTATATAAAATAGGCTCTCAGGACTATCCCTAAGAGTTGTCAGACGGCTGCCTGGGTGAGAATCTTCACAGTCTTGGCAAGTGCATATATCTATATGATTTGCAAGAGATTGTGGGCAATGCAGTTCATTCACACCAGACACAGCTGCTGACAATAATTTAGTTGTGCTCAAGTGTTAAAGCCAATAAGATATTTATTTATGGGGTTATTTCTCCCAACACAGATACGCTTGGTAGCACATAAATCAGGTTACTTGCTTCCAGTGTTTAACTTGGAAAAACAAAGTCAAAATCAGGAAAACAACATTCAAACTTGTCAGGCATTAGCTAATGTTGTCTTAGCATATATCAAACAACAAACGAAAAGCCACAAAGAAAGAAAAAACTGTTCTTTTCAGGTTAACTTCTGATAACTTCCCACATAGATTCAGAAGTGATTCTCTCCTAGCTCACAAGCAATTAGGTAAGGCTCAATTGCTAGCAGTTATCCAGCTGAAACCCCTTAGCTGGCTTGCCTTCCACTGTGTGGGTCAAATCCTGCCTCAGGAGCTTTTCTGAGTAGATTAAAGAACAAGTTTGTATTTCTTTGTGATGGTTGCTGTACTTTGTAACAGAAAGTTACCAAAGGAGTTTAGACAGAGAGCAGTCCATATAAACAGAATCTTCATCTGCTATTATTCCCCCTTCTTCAACAAGCATGGGTTCAATATCATGGATTGGCATAGATGAATCTCTCAATGGAGCACTTTCAGGAGAATACTTGTTTCCCTGCTGTCTTTCAAGGTTATAGCTAGGGCATAGATCAGTGTTCATGCCTGAGCTTCCATTGCTGTTAGAGTTCCTCTCTATATAGCCTGGCCAGTATGTAGTCCAGTTCTTATGTCCAGCCTTCCAATCCAGATCCCTGGACACTGGATCTCTCTTCACATACCTTCTGGCACGGGTCTTAGGGTCCCTTCCACTGCAGCCGTCTCCCTCACAGGTAGCGTCTGGAGATTCCTAGCTCTGCAGCACCATTCCTCTGGCTTTCCCGTCCAATGGTGTATGCTGGCCCTTGGAATTCCTCCCAGTATACGTACTGCTCTGGACTCTTCTAGACCTCTCAAAGGCTTTTCTCCTCTTTCTTCCAGAGGGTTTCTTTCCTTCTCCGTCCGTCCGGTTTGGCTTCTGCTTCTGATGATCCTTCAGATGAAACTGATGATCAAGCTCAAGCTGATTCTCAGGATAATGAGGATGATTCTCTGTAGAATAAACTCTACTTTTATTCTGCCTAGATGAGTGCTCCTCCCTAACACAGCGCAGCTGTGCTGAATCAGGCCCTGCCCTTTGAGATGAGTGCTTAGGGATTACCTCATAGCCCTCCTGATTGAACACACGTTTCCCCACTTCAGCTCCTCTAATGGCTGTTGGAAACCTGGTGCATTCTGGGACTGGTAGTCTTTTATGGGAAAATTCTGTTTTCTTATTTCTACCAGAACTGACAGGTTGCTTGTTCAGAGTCACTTCACCTTTTCTATAGCTCCTTCCTGAGCTATGATAAGCTTCCTTATCACATACCCTCCTGCTTAAGTTATTACGGACTGGTTTAACTGGTGAAACTTCTTTCCTACAGTCCGTAATACCTACGAGAGTGTTCTCTTTTTGAAGCTCACTTACTTCCTGACTGGCTTCAGGGTCATTATTATTTACAGGCCTCTCCTTCCAAGACTTAAGTACATTAATATGGTAGGTCTGCCTACGCCCTCTTGCATTTTCTACCATATAAGATACTGGGCTCACTTGTTTAACAACCTTCCATGGCCCTTTCCACTGTACTTCAAATTTTGGGGCTGTACCTGCTACTTGAACCAAAACCTTTTCACCAATGCTTAATTGGCGGCTTTTGGCCTTCCTATCATACCACCCTTTCTGGTGCACTTGACTGTCCTGCAGGTTCCTCTCAGCAACCTGCGAGGTCCTTTTTAAACGTGCCCTCAGGTCACGTAGAAACTGTGGCACCTCCTGACTTCCTGGTTCAGGATCAATCCATTGTTCCCTCAAAATATCTAACAAACCCCGTGGAGCCCTACCATACATCAATTCATATGGAGTTACACCTAGGGATACCTGAATTCTTTCCCTGCAGGCATATAAGGCAAAGGGCAATAACATATGCCATTCTTTTACCTCTCCTGCTAACCCCCTTCTCAACATTTGTTTGAGAGTTTGGTTGAATCTCTCCACCAAACCGTTTGATTGTGGATGGTAGGCTGAGGTTTTCACGTGATGAATGCCAAAGGCATCCCAGATCTGGGCCAAATATTTGGATACAAAATTGGACCCTCGGTCAGTCAACACCTCTCTTGGGAATCCCACTTCACAAAACAATTTTACCAGCTCTAAAGCTATTGTTTTTGCAGAAACATTCCTCAATGGTATGGCCCAGGGAAACCTTGTTGCCTGATCTACCATAACTAGGATGTATTGGAAACCTCGGGGCGTTTTGACTAATGGGCCTACAATATCCATGGCAATGCGACCAATTGGGTCTGTGATAATTGGCATGGGGATCAATGGCACCACCGGTGGGTGAGCCGCTGTAACTCGCTGACACGCTGGACATGCAGCACAAAACTGGGCAGTTTCTTTGAAAATACCTGGCCAGTAAAAACGCATAAGTATTTGATCCAGCGTTCCTTGCATCCCTTTATGACCTCCAACTGGATGATCATGTGCTAATCTAAGTACTAGCCCTTTGAAAGTTGTGGGTACCACCAATTGTTTACGTATGGTCCCATTTCTGGGGTCCTGACTCTCTCTATATAATATTTCATTATCTAGTCTGAATCTGGGCAATTCCTCCCTGACCTCCTGAGCATACTTAAAAGCTCGGGTGAGAGCTTGATCAGCTCGCTGCTCTTGTGGAAAGTTAGGAAACTTTGCCATTAACTCAGCTGGCACCCAGGGTAAACTTTGACCAGCTAACATCTCAGCCCTACCCTGTGCTCTGCAAAGTCTCTCACGCCGCTTTTGTGCTTTTAACTTTCTTACTTTACCAGATGATGGGGTTATTAAATCATCATGAGAGGGTAAGTCTCCCAATAACTCTGCCTGCTCCCCCTCCTCCTTCTGCTGGCTCTCTACCTTAGCCTGCGAGCGGGTGGATACAAGGCCCCTCTTATTACCCATAGTTTGGCCTTCTGGAAGCTTAACCATCTTTGTAGCTAGGGACTGAGGACTTCCAAAGAAAGGCCCGGGAGCTATTTCCATTAATCCTTCTCCCTCCTTCTTTCCTAGCCCTTCCACTAGACCCTGCTTAAATCTTGGCCAGTCCCTTCCTAGAACCAAATCAAAGGGTAGCCTAGGCACCACTGCTAACAGGACTTCCTCTTGTTCCCCCAGGCACTTAAACTTTAGCCTATAGGTGGGATATGATGTTGCAGCACCATGAATGCATCTGATGTGAACTTGGCTTTCAGGGGTTCTAGGCACAAATCCTTCTTGGGCCTCTATTCTCTTCCAAAGCCTTTTTGACATCATACTCTGGTCTGCCCCAGAGTCTAACAAAGCATTTGTGGTAATTCCTTGCACATCAACCATCAAAAGAAATCCTTCTTTGAGCTGTTTTAAATCCACACCCATTAAGCTAGTGTGTGTCTGGCATCCCTTTTCTAAATGTCCCCATTTTCCACATTTGAAACATTTCCTTCTATTCCACTGTGTCATCTGGTTTGATACAGTACATTCATTTTCAGAAACATTTTTAATTATTTTCTTTTCTGATACAGCACATCTGGCCTCAGCACCAATCTTCAGAGGGCCACCCATTCTATGGCAAGCCTGCGTGGCTTCCAAGAATCTCTGTGCTAGCATGGTTGCCTCTCCAAGATTTTGGCAATTTTGCTGTATAAGGAAAGTGTGCAAATCTTTAGGGACCGCAGACATAAATTGTTCAAGCATTATAATGTCTAATAACATTTCTACCGTCTTTTGCTCAGGCTCCAACCATTTTACAGCTAAACCTCTGATTCTCTGACTCAGAGCCCTGGGTGTTTCACCCACTCTCAATGTAGTAGCTCTAAACATTCGCCTATACTCTGAAATAGACAACCCTAGGTGATCTCTAATAGCAGCCTTTACATCAGGGGTCTCAAACTCAAATTGCTTTGAGGGCCAAATGAGGACTTGTAGAGTAACCCGGGGGCCGCACAAGACGCAGGCCTCATTTGCATAATGGCATCATTTGCATAAGGGCATCATTTGCATAAATATTTGCATATACACTAACTTTTAGTAAACATGCAGAACATACACCATCACCAAACAAGGAATCACAATTTAGAAACAGGAAGACAATTAAACTGGGAACCCCAAAAGCCAAACTTAGAATGTACAACACTGTAGAAATAAAACTATAAATTGATTTCCTCTTGTATGTAAGGGAACAATCATGGAGAATGGGCCCCTGGGCCTGTGTCCACTCCCATATCTTTTCTGGTCACATGGAGGGGGATGCTCTCACCTTTGTGGCTCGAATCTCTGGCCCTGTGTTCATTCTCTGCTTGAAAACCCTAAGGAGGGGATTTCCTAGCTCTCTGTTCTCTCTGTTCCTGATGTCTGGAGAGAGAAATCTTTTGGTTCTGTGCAGTTTCTCTCCTTCAAGGTCCTGGGGGGAGGATTCTTCTGCCCCATGTTCCTTCTCTGCTTATGTTGATCCTATACTCACGATCTTCCTTTTATGCTGTTCAAAGGGTGGCATCCAGCTTTATGCTCGCTTTATTCTTCTGTGAGGAGAGGATCTCTGGTTCCTTCATTCATCCTGTCTCTTTTTGGGTCCCAGGGAAGGGATCCCTGGCCCTGTGTTACTACATTCTCTGTTTCTGGGATTTGGGAATGACATCTCTGGCTAGTTGCTTGCTTTTTCTCTACTTCAGGAGCAATGGGAGAGGATCCCCAAGTCTTGCACTGATGATATGACCAAAGAGCTCATGTGCACTCTGGCCATTTTTACACCAGCTGTTGCACAAGCCTTTTATTTTGATGTTTATAGACTCTCCTACCTTTTTTCTTAAAACTGTGTTTTTTCATTTATTTTCCAAAATGATGAGCTCACTATTAGTTGCATGAACAGACAGATGGGTCTATGAACCAATGGCAAACTCACACAGACAACATAGTCAGCCACAGAGAAATTTGAGTAGTGTCAGTTTTTCACCCGGGACTATTATTTTTTTAAAACATAGCCACTATTGGCAGCAGTCAGTCTGATCCCAATGCCAACAGTATTAAGCGTCCCGCGGCCCCTCTGCCTGCTCTGAGTCCTCTCCTCCCTGCAGCATCAGCTCAAAAAGTGGCGGCTTTCAGAGCCGCGAAGAGAGAGAGTTTCTCTCGCGCGGTTCTGAAGAGCAGCGAGTCTTCAGAACCGCGCGAGAGAAACTCTCTCTCTTCGCGGCTCTGAATGCCGCCACTTTGTGAGCTGATGCTGCAGGGAGGAGAGGACTCAGTGCAGGCAGAGGGGCCGCGGGGCGCCTATACTGCGGCGGCAAGTTGGATTTATTTTTTTTTTTTAGACACCGGTAAGTGCTTCGCGGGCCGCACAAGATGCTCTCGCGGGCCGCATGCGGCCCGCGGGCCGCGTGTTTGAGACCCCTGCTTTACATCCTTATAATTCAAAGCCTGGGCTGCTGGCATTGCTCTATAAGCTGCAAGCGCCTCTCCAGTTAATGAGGCTGCCAGCCTTACTGCCCACTGGGTCTCTGGCCATGCTAAAGCTTGTGCCACTCTTTCAAAAGACACTAGAAAATCATCAACATTATCATCTGGAGTTAACTTCCCAAAACTAAATGCCCCAATCCCTTGATTGAGTCCCACACTGTCCATATGTGGTGTACCAGTATTTACTGCTGGTCTTGCATCTGTTCCACTTTGGTTCTGCACCAGATCAAGCACTGGCCTCTGCTGTTCCATTAAGGCTTTCATAGCAGTGTCCTGAGCCTGCTGTGCTAGCTCCTGTTGCCTGCTAAACTGGGCTGCCATCCAGCTAGCCATCTCCCTCGGATCCATCTTGATCCCTGCAAGAAACAAAAAGAAAAAAAACAAAGAGCACCACCTTCCAAACAGGTGTGGGTTTTTTTCTACTTTTTTTTTTTTCAATTACCCCTGTGCCTTACTCCCATCCACCACTAGACATGCCCAGGTACTTATTACCTTGTGTCAGTGATGAATCCAGCTCTGCACAGGGTCTTTTCCTCCTGGGACAGCTTCCTGGAACCACCACTTCTCCTCCAAAGTGCAGTTGAGGGAAAATCTTTTTTCCAGCTTTAAACTTGAACTTTAGTTGTAATCCTCAGCAAGTAAATCCCCTTTGTGCAAAAGCAATCCAAAAAACTACGCCATTTGTCAGACGGCTGCCTGGGTGAGAATCTTCACAGTCTTGGCAAGTGCATATATCTATATGATTTGCAAGGGATTGTGGGCAATGCAGTTCATTCACACCAGACACAGCTGCTGACAATAATTTAGTTGTGCTCAAGTGTTAAAGCCAATAAGATATTTATTTATGGGGTTATTTCTCCCAACACAGATATGCTTGGTAGCACATAAATCAGGTTACTTGCTTCCAGTGTTTAACTTGGAAAAACAAAGTCAAAATCAGGAAAACAACATTCAAACTTGTCAGGCATTAGCTAATGTTTTCTTAGCATATATCAAACAACAAACGAAAAGCCACAAAGAAAGAAAAAAACTGTTCTTTTCAGGTTAACTTCTGATAACTTCCCACATAGATTCAGAAGTGATTCTCTCCTAGCTCACAAGCAATTAGGTAAGGCTCAATTGCTAGCAGTTATCCAGCTGAAACCCCTTAGCTGGCTTGCCTTCCACTGTGTGGGTCAAATCCTGCCTCAGGAGCTTTTCTGAGTAGATTAAAGAACAAGTTTGTATTTCTTTGTGATGGTTGCTGTACTTTGTAACAGAAAGTTACCAAAGGAGTTTAGACAGAGAGCAGTCCATATAAACAGAATCTTCATCTGCTATTATTCCCCCTTCTTCAACAAGCATGGGTTCAATATCATGGATTGGCATAGATGAATCTCTCAATGGAGCACTTTCAGGAGAATACTTGTTTCCCTGCTGTCTTTCAAGGTTATAGCTAGGGCATAGATCAGTGTTCATGCCTGAGCTTCCATTGCTGTTAGAGTTCCTCTCTATATAGCCTGGCCAGTATGTAGTCCAGTTCTTATGTCCAGCCTTCCAATCCAGATCCCTGGACACTGGATCTCTCTTCACATACCTTCTGGCACAGGTCTTAGGGTCCCTTCCATGTGCAGCCGTCTCCCTCACAGGTAGCGTCTGGAGATTCCTAGCTCTGCAGCACCATTCCTCTGGCTTTCCCCAGTCCAATGGTGTATGCTGGCCCTTGGAATACCTCCCAGTATACGTACTGCTCTGGACTCTTCTAGACCTCTCAAAGGCTTTTCTCTCCTCTTTCTTCCAGAGGGTTTCTTTCCTTCTCTGTCCGTCCGGTTTGGCTTCTGCTTCTGATGATCCTTCAGATGAAACTGATGATCAAGCTCAAGCTGATTCTCAGGATAATGAGGATGATTCTCTGTAGAATAAACTCTACTTTTATTCTGCCTAGATGAGTGCTCCTCCCTAACACAGCGCAGCTGTGCTGAATCAGGCCCTGCCCTTTGAGATGAGTGCTTAGGGATTACCTCATAGCCCTCCTGATTGAACACACGTTTCCCCACTTCAGCTCCTCTAATGGCTGTTGGAAACCTGGTGCATTCTGGGACTGGTAGTCTTTTATGGGAAAATTCTGTTTTCTTATTTCTACCAGAACTGACAGGTTGCTTGTTCAGAGTCACTTCACCTTTTCTATAGCTCCTTCCTGAGCTATGATAAGCTTCCTTATCACAGAGTGCACAAATTTATACCAGCTCTGAAGAAGTTGTAAATATGTGCATATTGTCACATATTTATTCCCCAGAACTCCCTCCTCGCTTAAGAGGGCCACAGCTTCCACCCCCTCTTTTAAGCCATTACAATTCACACCTGATTGGTTCCCTAAAACTATATAAACCCCATAATTCCCATTTTATCTTGTCTACTGATAGGTGTTGTGTGAGAGTTCCTGGGCATGCTGCTTCTCTTTGTCTTTTTGAACTGATGTACTTTGACCTACAGCATGGGCATAATTTGTGGGGGTCGAGGGGGGTGATACCTCCCCAAACACTGCACTGCATGGGTGGCTAGAGAGAAGTGTCTTCCCTTCTTCCCCCTCCCAATGTGGTTCAGCATCCTATCTCTATCTTCCAAACATGGTCCAGCATCTCTTCTTTCACACACCCCCAATCCCAACTTGACCCCCCCTCAAATCTCCATTTCTCCCATGGCCATGATAGTATTAGTAAGACAAAAGACGCTAATATGCTGTATGTGGAGCCTCACACAGAATCGCTTTGCAGGAGGCGCTGGAGCACAGTAGGAGGAGGCAAGAGAAAGGAAAGATGCTGGACATGGAGTAGGAGGAATGGAGATGCTGGATTAGGGGAGAGGGGAAAGGGAATGGAAATATGCTGGATGGGGGGTAGAGGAGAAATTAGAAAAAGAGATTAAATGCAGAATTACGGGGCAAGGGTAGATACTGGACATGTGGGAAGGGAGAGTAGAAACAGAGGTGAGATGATGGATTGTGGGAGAGAGAAACGAGGAGGTTGACACTGGCAAATGATAGGGTGGTAGACAAGGCCTGCATTAGGGGGTGACAAAACAGGGCAATTGTCTTTGGCCCCTATACCACAGGGGACTCCAAGCCTGCCTCAGGCTTGGGGCCCCATCACCAGTTTCTGTCCTACCACCAGTCCTGATGGTAGACTAGGCATCATATTAGAAAAAGGGTTTGTTACTAGAGATGGAAAAATGGGGGTTGATGCTGGTGGACACAGGGGCTGGGGGTTGAGCTAGGAGAAGGGTCTGATGCTGGGTCTGGAGGAGATAGTGGGAAAAGGGAATTGATAAGGAAGAAAATGATAAATGGGGGAGAGAGGAAGCAAGGGCATATACAGGGAAGGTGGAGATGAAGGGGCAAAAGAATAGATGCTGGAGGCATGAAGGAGTAAAAGCAGGGAAATAAATATCGAAAGAAGTAGGCAGGAGGATGCCAGGTAAGGGGGGGAGGAGATATGCAGAAGCGGTGGGCAAATGGAAGCTAGGGATGGGGGAGAAGTAGAGAAATGGATGCTGGGGAAAAGGCAGATGGTTATGCAGAAGGTGAAAGACAAAGAAAGTGGATAGATCTTGAAGGAGGTGAGAGAGTGGAAATGAAGTAAAAGGGGGCATGTAAGCCTGGATAAAGGGTAAGACATAAGAGACCGGAGGAAGAGAAGGGGATAAGTAACAGGGAAGGAGTTGAGGTTGGTAAAGGGCAAAATGGAAAGGAGAGAGCGTTGGCCATGAGAGATGGAATGGTGAGACTAGAGTGAGAATGAATGAGTGCCAAGAAGGAAGGGAAAGGATGCCAGAAAGAAGGGAGAGAGAGAATCGTTACTGAGTAGGGGAAGGGTAAAGATAGGGAAGTGTTAAAGGGAAGGGATGGTGAGGAGGGATAAGGAAAGATATGGGGGAAGGCAGATAAAGGTGAGAGAGAAGGTGGAGGGAGGAGATGGAAAAAGACAAAAGGAGAAGGAGGGTCAGGAGGAGTACAAAAGGAGAGAGAGGGAAGGGGAGGAGTTTTGGGTGGCAAGGGGCAGAAGTGGAGTGAAGGAAGAAGACAAAAGCTGGTGTGGTGGAGAGAATCAAGGAGGAAGGCGTGGTAAAAGAGAAGAACTGGAGAATTATGAAGAGGTGGGGAAGGATGAGTGGGGAGGAAGAATGTATATGGGAAGGCAAAGTTTGTGTGTGAGAGCAGGAGAGGAAGAGAAGAACGGAACAGTATAGGTGAGATAATGGGAAACTCAAGGAAAAAATGAAAACAAAAGAAATGGAATCTATAACATAAGCAAGAGAGAGAGACAATAACAGGATGGAAAAAGCTAGAGGAATACTGAGAGACTCAAATGGTAAAAGAAAAACAACTTTAAAATCTGAGGGGAAAGCAAACATAAATAAAGAAAATGAATAATATGGAAAGGCTAGTGAAATGAAATCTAAATAAATGAATAAAGGAAAACAATAAGAATAGACTAAGAAATACAAAGGTTCAAAAATAGTTTGTCACCATGCAGCAATAACAACTAAATAAGTGGCAAACGTTGAGGCTGGTGGCAGCAGGCCTGGTAGGGAAGGGAAGTGGGAGCTGAGAAATTGATAGCGTGTAAATGTGTGTATGTGGAAAAAAGTGACAGCAGGGCAAAGGGGGTAGCTAATTGATGCTAATTTGAGGGAGTTCTCCTTCACCCCCACTAATCTGAGCTCCTTCCCCATTGTCCCCGCCCCCTCAAATAAAGCAGGTAAACTATGTCTATAGCTTATGGTCACACTACCCTGAGTCTGCCTGATCGTGTCTAGTCATAGAAATTAAGCAGGGCTGTTCTGGCTGATACTGGGATGGGAGACCTATTCCTGACCTTTATGTACTTAAGTTCCTACTATCTGATGACTATTGATATACTCTGCATTGAACATGTTGGAACTTATGCTTTAAGTCCTGGCAACGTTTGACTGTCAGAAGGGACATATGTACTCTACGAGGGTAATTTTATAACAAATTGCCAAAGTTAACTGGGCAGGAACAGGTGTATTTTTCACCTGTTTTACTCGTATAAAGATACATTGGTGCCTGTGTCTTATATAATACTAGCACAAATCCTGCAGAGCTCAAACTTACACTGTAGTCCAGCGCTGGTGCAAGGAATGGAAGCACCCCAGGTGGGCTGTCCATCCTGCCACCCACTGCACTGACCTTGCCCCCATTACCGCCCCCTCCAGGGCCAAAAGCAGTGGCAGTGTTCAAAAACTGATGCAGTGATTACTTAAAGGCTCTGGCACAGCGTTGTGGTTTCTATATGTTCCTACCTGCCACTTGCGCCCTCCGACCAACTAGAAGTGCATCGGAGGGGGCAGATGTGGTAGGTAGGAGCACATGGAAACCGCAACATTAAGTATGCATGTATGCGTGTACTTTATAAAATATGCATGCAAATCATGACTCTGCCCATGCTCCTCCCCTAAGTATATAAAACACGGCACTATGCAAGGGTATACACACAACCATGTTGATCACCAAAACCCAGCATTAACATACAAAAAGCGAGAAACATTGAGAAGGAAGAAAATGATAATTTGGGGGAGAGGAAGCAAGGGCATATGCAGGGAAGGTGGAAACGAAGGGGCAAAAGAATAGATGCTGGAGGCATGAAGGAGTAAAAGCAGGGAAATAAATATTGAAACAAGTAGGCAGGAGGATGCCAGGTAAGGGGGGGAGGAGATATGTAGAAGAAGTGGGCAAATGGAAGCTAGGAATGGGGGAGAAGTAGAGAAATGGATGCTGGGGAAAAGGCAGATGAAGGTGAAAGACAAAGGAAGGGGATAGACCTTGAAGGAGGTGAGAGAGCGGAAATGAAGTAAAAGGGGGCCTGTGAGTCTGGATAAAGGGTAAGACATAAGAGACTGGAGGAAGAGAAGGGGATAAGTAACAGGGAAGGAGTTGAGGTTGGTAAAGGGCAAAGTGGAGAGGAGAGAGAGTTAGCCATAAGAGATGGAATGGTGAGACTAGAGTGAGAATGAATGAGTGCCAAGAAGGAAGGGAAAGGATGCCAGAAAGAAGGGAGAGAGAGAATCGTTACTGGGGAGGGGAAGGGTAAAGATAGAGAAGTGTTAAAGGGAAGGGATGGTGAGGAGGGATAAGGAAAGATATGGGGGAAGGCAGATAAAGGCGAGAGAGAAGGTGGAGGAAAGAGATGGAAAATGACACGAGGAGAAGGAGGGTCAGAAGGAGTACAAAAGGAGAGAGGGAAGGGGAGGAGTTATGGGTGGCAAGGGGCAGAAGTAGAGTGAAGGAAGAAGATAAAAGCTGGTGTGGTGGAGAGAATCAAGGAGGAAGGCGTGGTAAAAGAGAAGAACCACAGTAGGAGGATTTGGACCAGTTTAGAGCAATTAATTGCTAATCAATCCTTTTTCATATTTTTACTTTTACATGCCACAATTCATTCTTCATATGGTGTTTCATATGAAGAATGAATTGTGGCATCTAAAAGTAGAAATATTAAGGGCCAATTCACAATAGCTCTGAACTGATTTGGTGATGTAACCAGATGGATAATTTAAGTTTTTATTTTAGTTAGAATGGGATTTTTTATGATGTTAGAGGGAGGAAGAAAGCTATGGAATGTTGGTGGGTGGATGAGAAGTTGGCAATTGGAGTCTAGATGAGAGAGTGAATGCATGTCAGTGTGTCTGTGATCAGGGCCCTGGAAGAGTATTTTTGAGAGGAATATTTGCAGGTTAAATGAGAGTCTGAGTGGTGTTATGTATGGACTGAGGGGCTTTATTTTATTTTCCTGGGTTTTATGAGCAATTATGGTGTGTCAGTATAGTGACAGTCAGAGGAAGTGGAATGAGGAAGAGTGTTTGACAGAGGAAGATTGGCACATTGAATGAGTTCATGTTGAATGTGGCCTGAATACATTTTTTTACTGCATTATTTGAATATTTTTTTAGAATAGATTGTTGGGGAGGAGTTTAGGGACTGGGAATAAGATAGACAGAGGTGATCAGAAGAAGTCCTGCTGAAGAACTGCAGTGCTGAGTTCCTGTTTGATCTTGTTGGAGGAGAACATCCCAGTGCCCACATCTCAGAAAGGTGGAAAAGATTTCCTGGGCCCCCAAGAAGACAACATGGATAAGTACTTACCTGAACTGCACTGTGGGAGTTATTTGAGCTCAAATAAGAGGTACTTAGAAAAGACATTTTGTGGTTGTAAATTTATTTGCCTTTAATGACATAGAATATAGTCTTATAATACTTACCTGTAACTATATATATATTTTTTTATTGAATTTCAACAAACTTACAAAAGCAAGATTTAAGCAATTCAAAGTGTCATTTTACACACATAAAATCAATGAATACATTCCATAAAAATTAATACCATAAATCGTAAACAAGCAACACTTAGTCCTAGCCCTCTATACTGGGGAGATAAAAAGCAAAGGAAATACATAAAAGAAAGGAAAATACAAAGAATTATATCACTCTAAGTTACAAGACAGCTTTTAAACAAATTCCTCCTAAACCCCGCCTACACTTTACTCTGGCCCTCTTTACCAACCAAAAATAATTCCAATTGTGATGAATCCATAAAAGTAAATTTAGAACCCTGCATTGTAATTAAACATTTGCATGGGTAACGAAGAAAAAAAGAAGCTGAAAGGGCTAAGACTCTAGGCTTCAGCGCCAAAAAGGACTGTCTCCTAACCTGTGTAGCCCTACTAACATCAGGAAATATCTGAATTTTTGCACCACAAAACAAGGAAGACATCTTCTTAAAGTAACTTCGTAATACAAGAACCTTGTCCTTATCAGAGACAAAGGTTACTATCAAAGTAGCACGAGATAATATAGTATCCTGAGAATCCTCAAGAAATTTGGTGAGCTCAAGCTCAGGGCGAGCCTGAACCACATCAAATTCCCCAAGAGAATTAAGTGCAACCCCACGTCCCGTCAGGTAATATAATTTCGAAATAACAATAGAGTCAGCCGAAGCCAAATCTAACACTTCTCTAAAGTACTTCTGGAGCAAAATTTCTGGAGAAATTAAATGACAAACAGGAAAATTTAACAACCAAATATTCTTAGACCGCAACATATTATCATATAATTCCAGTTTGTGGTGTATAGTTAAACTATCTTTAACAGAAGAGGAATGTACAGACTTTAAAGAGAGACATTGATTTTCACAAGTAGACATACGAGAAAGAATATTCCCGACACACCCTTCTACCTCGCTAAGCTTAGTGGAAGTCTCAGAAGAGAAGTCACACAACAGCTTAACAGTGGGAACTAGGGAATTCTCAATCCGAGTAACGGCTTTCCAGATGTCTGCCAGGGTAACCTGAGCACCAGGTAAATCCTCGGCAGCACCTGACGTAGCCGACCAGGAAACAGGTTTCAGCTTTTCCCCCAAGGCAACTGGAGTACTCTGCTGAAACTGAGCCCCCACGGTAGATAAGGGTGCCGGGGAAGACACATATGGCGGGGAAGGGGGAGAACGATCCGGGGAACTAAGGGACGCAGCAGAAGATCCCAAAGTCAGAAAGTCGGGGCCCAAGGACCCATCAGCAGCAGACAGTACCTTAATATGTTTGTCCATAGGACCCACAATTGCAGCAGCCGCTGCCGAAACCTCAGGCACAATCTTTTTTTTTCGCTTGCCCATCTGGATACTGAGTGTCCTGGACCCCCTACGACACTTCTCCTTCGGTTCTCCAAGGGGCTCCCAAGGGGCTTAACACGCCCCTTGTATCTAGCCCCTTAGATCGCTGCCCCGGACTCGCGCCTCCGGCTGCGCCGGCGAAGCAGGCTTATAAACGAGGCCCCCTGATGACGTCGGGGCCACCGGAGCAGGAGCCTGTTCCCTCTCAATCGGGCGCTGTCGTCTCCGGCTCTCCCAACTGCTCACCGCACTTCCCGGACTTTAACGAGGCCCCCTGATGACGTCAGGGCCACCGGAGCAGGAGCCTGTTCCCTCTCAATCGGGCGCTGTCGTCTCCGGCTCTCCCAACTGCTCACCGCACTTCCCGGACTTTAACGAGGCCCCCTGATGACGTCGGGGCCATCAGAGCAGGAGCCTGTTCCCTCTCAATCGGGCGCTGTCATCTCCGGCTCTCCCAACTGCTCACCGCACTTCCCAGACTTTAACGAGGCCCCCTGATGACGTCGGGGCCACCGGAGCAGGAGCCTGTTCCCTCTCAATCAGGTGCTGTCGTCTCCGGCTCTCCCAACTGCTCACCGCACTTCCCGGACTTTAACGAGGCCCCCTGATGACGTCGGGGCCACCGGAGCAGGAGCCTGTTCCCTCTCAATCGGGCGCTGTCGTCTCCGGCTCTCCCAACTGCTCACCGCACTTCCCGGACTTTAACGAGGCCCCCTGATGACGTCGGGGCCACCGGAGCAGGAGCCTGTTCCCTCTCAATCGGGTGCTGTTGTCTCCGGCTCTCCCAACTGCTCACCGCACTTCCCGGACTTTAATGAGACCCCCTGATGACGTCGGGGCCACCGGAGCAGGAGCCTGTTCCCTCTCAATCAGGCGCTGTCGTCTCCGGCTCTCCCCCTGTAACTATATTTTATAGATACTATCCATACTTACCAGTATTGAGGTTTTTGAAAAATAAATACACTTTTGTAATATCTGAAAGCTCCTATCTTATCTTTAAATGTATAGTTTATATATCCCACCTATGTTCCTGTTGAAGGTATTCCAGGGGGATCTAGGTATTCTTCAACACCTAGGTTCTGTTAGGGTAAATGGTTAAACATTCCTTTGGCTCACTGTATACATTAACATTCGGGGAAACCAATCATTATACTGCCCCCAGAATATTTCCGGGTTGTTGTAAGTGGCATCAGGGGACAGGATAGGATTCTGGCATTTCAGAACTGGTTAATCTGGGTTAACTGGTGCCCAGGTTCTATTGGAAAAAGTATTGATCGTTCGGGAAATTGGGGGTTTAGTTTCATTGAATTCTCTTTTAAATAATGGATTTATTGGTGTACCTATGTGATTTATTTTAATGTTAGGATAGGGGTGGGGTGCTTTCTGTTCTTCTGATTGGGAAGCTGGGGCTGTGGAACCCATACCTCATGAACATGGATCCCCTTACTCAGCTTGACTGGATGTTCCATGTGGTAGAAAAAATAGCCACACTTGCTGAGAATATCAAAAGGAAGAAAGGGTCAACCATCTGAGACAGATTGGGGATAGAGTTAGGTATACGCCCAGGTTGGAACTGGAGGAAGTTCTACTTTGAGAGAGGGAAGAAGACCGCCAGTTGCAGAACATATGATTACACTATTGGCAGTACTGGACAGATACCAGGAGACAACTGGATGATGCAAGTGACAGAACCAAGTAAAAGAGAATCTTGGTGGAGAGACTATATTGTTGACTAATACAGTGTAGAAGTCTGTCTGCTGAAGATGGAAAATTGTTATATTCTCTAGAGGAATATTCCTTTGTCAAAAATGGAATATCTGAGAGCAAAAATCATAGAGAACCTTGGTCATCCAAAGATTTTAGAGAAAGAAGTCAGGATGAGAAGATAGTTTCTATCAAAATTATTCAGGTTTGGACATTCTCAGAGGTTGGAGCTTGTGGACAAATGTAAAAAGATGTTCCCATTGAGAATACTGCTCTGGTATCAGAAATCTTCTTTTAGAGCAAGATGTAGAGGCAGATGAATTTATGGATTCTTTCCCAGAGGAGGAAGAAGGAACAGGTTCCACTACAGAAGTGCAAGATTCAGATTTTATTCCTTCTGAATCAGTGTCTTTAGTGGAATAGGTGTTGGGGGAGTCAGGCAAAGCAACACACCAGAATGACAGAATGAGATAGTGGACAAATTCCAGTTGGAAAAGGAAATGGTTGAAGTGAAATTAGGAGAAGAAAATGTTAGTGTGTCTTTAAAAGAAGTTCCTGAGGATGTCATCCCATCATTGGATGAAGGAGAGTTTTAAAGAGGCTGAAGATAGGGTAGATCAATAATATAGTTTTCTTCCTGAAGAAATGGAAAGAAAAGAGTTAATAGAAACTAGAAGCTTACATTGGGAGGAAGAATATGGAAGTTTTGACATGACTGATCTTGGAAAAAGAGTGTATTTGATGATAATACTTTCTCTGAAGAAGGGGAGAGAGGAGTCCGATTATAAAGAAAGACCTGGAAACAGTTATTGTTAGTGGAGTGACTAGAAGAGAAGAGAGCTTGGAAACCAGTAAGGTACTGGAAATCCCTCTGGTGGAAAGTTTAGAAACCAAGGAGAGAAGTTTCTAGATTCCAATAGAGACATTAAGAAGTCAGAAAATGGAAGAAAAAAAGATTGTCAACTGGAGAAATAAAGGTGGAAAGAAAGAACTCCAGTAACCTTTCTAGTGGTGATAGAGACAAATTTTGTTTGAAGAATCATTCCAGTTGCAATCTACAGATATTTTTGTTTCTGTGTCTATGGTGCCTGCTGATGAAGTTCAAGGAAGGTTGGAGAGTGAAACCTATTATTTGGACATTTCTACAGCTTTGGTTTCATGGTCCAAAGAATGCTAATATGTTGGCTTATCATGAAGAAAGGAGCTCGGGTTCCACTTCTTTAGAATTTAAATGAGTATATAGATTGCAATCTATTCTTCACCTGATGATTAGATTTGTGACAAGGATCAAGAAGAAAAAGAAAAATCATTGTTCATGATTCAAACTTATAGCTAGACAGAAGAAGAAAAAATTGGTGCTAGACAAGCTGAAGGGAGACATATTTTGTGGGAGTATGTGTTTTGGGGTCCCCGAGGTTTCTGGTTAGAAGAATAGAAATCACATAAATGGGGAAAGATATTGCAATTTTAAAAAACTGTAATACAAAGAAAAATGTCTGTGTTAACCCCTCCCCCCCCGAGAATGTAATCGTATTTATTGAATGTGAAAGTAGAAAAGAGAAAAATGTTGACATGATGTAAGGTATAGTGATGCTACTTACCATGTTATGTGAAAAAAAGTAGGTAAAGTGAAAAAATGTGGTAAAGAAAAAATAAGAAGAAATTAAAATTTGCATTGGTGGGAGAATTTTTTTTTTTGTGAAATGCTGGGGTCAGCATTTAACTCCGCTGGGATGAATGTAACCATATGGATAAATTAAGTTTTTATTTTAGTTCGAATGAGATTTTTTTATGATGTAAGAGGGAGGAAGAGAGCTATGGAAGGTTGGTTGGAATGCTGGTGGGTGGATGAGAGGTTGGCAGTTGAGATCTGGATGAGAGAGAGAGAGAGAGAGAGAAAGAGAGAGCGAGAGAGCGATGCTTGTCATTGTGTCTGTGATCAGGGCCCTGGAAGTGTTATTGGGAGGAATATTTAGAGGTTAAATGAGAGTCTGAGTGGCATTATGTATGGACTGAGTGAATCTGAGGGGTTTTAATTTATTTTCCTGAGTTTTATGAGCAATTGTGGTGTGTCAGTATAGTGAGAGTCAGAGGAGCTGGAGTGAGGAAGAGTGTTTGACAGAGGTAGATTGGCACATTGAATGAGTTCATGTTGAATCTGGCCAGAATACGTTTTTTTTAGTGTGTTATTTGAATATTTTTTTTAGAATAGACTGTTGGTGAGGAGTTTAGGGACCAGGACTAGGATCAGAGGTGATCAGAAGTCCTAGGGAGGAGTGGCCTAGTGGTTGGGGCAAGTTACCTCAGGCTGGAAGGTCAGGGGTTCAAATCCCACTAGAGGACAGCTTCTAGTCCCACAGTTGCTCCTTGTGGTCTTGGGCAAGCCACTTAACCCTCCATTGCCCATGTTCCCTGTATTAGTGTATGTGTCTCATACCCCCCAATTGTGTTGTGACCACTTTGATTGAAAGATAAGGTGGTATACAAAACTGTCTAAATAAATAAGTCATGCTGAGTTCCTGTCTGATCTTGTTGGAGGAGAACATCCCAGTGTCCACATCGCAGAAAGGAGGAGACTTCCTGGACCTCAACAAAGAAGACAACACAGATAAGTACATGACTGAACTGAGAAATGCATTTATTTGAACTCAAATAAGAGGTACTTAGAAAAGACATCCTGGACACAATTTGTTGTTGCAAATATTTTAGCGTTTAATGACATAGAATATGTTCTTATAATACTTACCTGTAACTATATCTTACACATACTACTCATATTTACCAGCACTGAGGTTTTTGAAAAATAAATACACTTTTGTAATATCTGAAAGCTTCTAGCTTTTCTTTAAATTTATAGTTTTAATATTTATTTACATTCTCTTATATACCGTGCTATTCTGCATCAGTGCGGTTTACATTGAACAAACTGAAATTACATTGAACAGGGCATTATAACTTGGAGATAACTATTTTACAGGGAACATGGGCTATGGAGGGTTAAGTGGCTTGCCCAAGACCACAAGGAGCACCTGTGGGACTAGAAACCCCAGTCCTTCCGGCCCAAGGTTGCTGTCCTCTAGTGGGATTTGAACCCCCGACCTTCCGGCCTGAAGTACCTTGCCCCAACCACTAAGCCACTCCTCCACTCCAATATCCAATATCCCACCTGTGTTCCTGTTGAAGGTATTCCAGGGGATCTAGGTATTCAACATCTGGGCTCTGTTAGGGTAAATGGTTAAACATTCTTTCGGTTCACCATACACATTAACATCTGGGGAAACCAACCATTATACTGCCCCCAGAGTATTTCCAGGTGGTTGTAGTAATACTGGTTTGCATTTGGAGTTCCACAAACAATTTTTTTTCCTCCCCTAAATATACTTATTTGACAAGTATGCTCCTACTTGCACTGCGTATATTTCTAGACACAACCTAGTTTTATAAAAGCTGTTTTATACATGAAACATACCACCTATATGTGCACATGTGTATTTTCTAAATATGTTGCAACTACTCCCCAACTCTGCCTGAACTTCACCCCCAGCAATACCTTCATATGGTGCATTTACAACTACGCAGGAACTTGTTGGCGCTTAGATGTGTATGCTTGTATTCAGCCATGCAGTTTTATAAGGCCATTTTCTTCATGTAAAATATACTTCACATGTGGAAAATGCTTTAGAAAATTACCCCCATGTGTTTGGGTTACATATTGTAATCTGCATTGATTAGTAACAATCTAGAGCAACTGAGCAATATAAAGGCTGGCATTAAACGAAAATTAAATTTAGAGGGCAAAATGTTTCTTATATGTAAAGCTTTTTCTCTGTCCAGAAGCATTAATGACAAATCTTAACCCGTCAATATGACCACACCAAATGCTATATTTAAACAATAGTCATATTGAAGTAATCTCACGATGCCTTACTTGTCATTTATAAAAACAATTATTGCATTTTGAGTACAATTAGTTTAAATGCTTTTAAGCTTAGTATTATAGTGTTGGCATAAACAAGCTTTTTTTTTTTACCTTAAGGGAAATAGAATTTGAAAAGCAGAGAATGTAAAAGGAGTCTCTGTGCCAAATGCCTGAATTGTAGTACAAGCCAGCAAACTACTGGAATCAGACTGTATATTCCAGCTGGTGGATACTTGTCAGAGAAGGCCTTATGCAATAGGTAAGGCAAGCTGTGTATTTCTCCCTTCCTCCTATTAATCTCCAAAGCAAATAAAAATGTGCAACGTGGAGAAAAATCTTAATCTTTTATTTCAGCTGTATTGCTTTTTGTGTAGGTCACACAGTCAAAGTCTTTTTCATGCTTATTGAAGTGCTTTCCTCTTTTAAACACTCAAATATAGAAGTATGTCAGAGTTCCAGAATTGTGAGAAGCCATTGTTTCTGAATTTCTCGGTGTGGGAAGACAACAAAGCTACAGTGAAATGATGGCCCAGTTACTGATTGTCAGTAATAGAGAATTTGTTTTGTAATCTTAAGGAGCTATTTAAAAAATATGCCTTTTTTGACCCTGCATTTGTTGTCCTGCTCCTTTGGGCTTTCAACTCAGTCAGAACCAGCCTCCATTGGACTGTAAAGCCATGAGTCTTTGTTTGCAAATGTTGCATGTACAGATTCACAATTTCTTGCACTTACTACATGTATCCAGTTTTATGAGTGAAATGATATAATCATATTGCTGCCGATGGTTTAAGCGTTCAGAACAAACGCATAGAACAAGAAAGAAAGCAATGCAGTGGGCAAGTCCACAAGAAGGTTCTTACTGTATTTAATATTTCTGCCCCCTTGGGCAATCATTGACCTCGCGGCCACAGGTTTGAAACTCTGCAGTTGTTGCTGTGGTCATTATAAGCCAAAATGGAAAGCAGTTTGAAAAGTGGGCTGATATGGCAATATGTTCTGGAAGATAAATATAGAGCACTTTGATAAACCCTTAAGGCACATTTTAGAAAGGTCTCCATCTTTAAATATAAATGTCTCTGGAAAACAAAGACAAAAGGGAACATGCAGAAGAATGGGCTAGGCACATGCAAGTTTCCAGGCAGTTTTAAAAACTTGCGCATGTCCAGAGTGGATGGCAGTGGCTTGGGCGACAGACATTGCTGCATTGATGTTTCAGAACAGGCATGTCTATCCGACATCACATACACATCCCAGCCAGCCATTTTACAAGTGGAGACAGGCAGCAGTATGGCAGCCATAAAAAGTCTCTTTATTTATTTGCATGCTTTTTTGGTATAGTGAAAAGTGCTGTGGGAATGAGAAGACTTTCTTCTCTCCAGAGGTGTTAGATTCCGAAAATGAGCACTTTTCTGACACCTATTTAAGCTTGGAGGCAGGTAAAGACATGAACGTGTGCGCTGCGAGTTCCAATGTGCAGGGCCATTCTAAAATCGGGTGCACACGTGCCTCTTTTTAATTACAGTCTGGGCATACCTCCACCATGCCCCCGTGCAACCTGGACGCGATTGCACCAGACATGTACATTCGGAGCTTTTTAAAATGGCTCTTAGGATGTCAATGTGATTTGCACGTCTGAATGGGAACTTTCTGATGTGGAAATTATCAATAGAACTTCTAAAATGACTCTTAGGTACCCAAATTACCAATTTGAAATTTGTTGAAAATAACTCAGCATTTTCTTTGCTTAACAAATAAATAGTTTTGAGAAACATTTCAAATTAATTGACTCAGAGTTAGTCACAGAGAAATGCTTCCAACCAAATCTAAATTCTTGTGTTTCTTATTATAATGCATATTTTATTTTATTACCAATTTTTAAAAGTGTTACATCTTTTCAAATGAACTATATTAAGAGAAAGCATACCTCCATACCAACATCAATTACCTTCTCAGGCATCCTAACTCTAGCTTCATAGAAATTTGTAAAAATCTTTTTATGGGGCAAAGGCAGTGTTCACAATACCTGAAAGGAGAGTGTCCCAGGCATCACCCAACAGTGACACATATGGAGTATGTCTACTAAGCCCAAGTTAACCATTAGCTTGGCTATCTGCAACCAGGTCCCATGTTATTCAATGGGACCTCATTGCAGATAGACCAAGTTGACCATTAGCCTAGCTTAGTAGACATACTTAATAGTGAATGAGCTGAGACCCCATAAGAACCATCAAGCTCAATAGCAGCCATTTTGGATCACAGCTCATTTGAAGAGATACGTGATTGATTTTAGAAGTCTACCTGGCTGCTAAGTTTTTTTAATGGACTATTGCTCCAGGAACTTGTCCAAACCTCTTTTGAACCACACCACATTAGTCATGTTGACCTCGTCCTTTGAGAACAGTTTCTACAGCTAAATTATGTGCTGCATAAAAAATACTTTCTAGGATTTGTTTTCAATTTGCTGGTCATTAGTTTCATGGAGTATCCTCTTGTGTTTGTATTTGTAAAGTTAAATAACCATTCTCTATTTAATCATTCTATTCCACTCTGTCATCTCTATTCCATGCTGAACAGCCCTAAACTGTTTAGCCTTTATTCATAAAAAAATGTTCCACTCTCTTATCATTTTTTGCCCTTCTTTGATTTATTTCTAGTTCCCTTATATCTCTTTAGAGATGGGGCAGCCAGAAACTTCACACAATAGTCAAGGTGCCTTAAACTTACATAGAGGCATCATGATATTCTTAGTTTTATTCTTCATTCCTTTTCAAATAATACTAATATTCTATTTGCTTTTTGGCAGCCATGGCACACTGAACTGGAAATTTCAACTTATTTCTCCCAAGATCTAGTTTAAAAGCTGCTCAATTTCCTTTTAAAACATAGTGCCAGCAGCATGGTTCCAGCTTGGTTAAGATGGAATCTATCCTTTTGGAATAGGCACCTCTTTCTCCAAAATATTTCCCCAGTTGAGAACAAATTTAAATCCCTCTTTTCCGCACATCTTCTCATTCATGCACTGAAACTCGGAAGCTTTGGATTCCCGTGCATAGAATAGGAAGCATTTTTGAGAATGCTACCTTGGAGGTTTTGGATCTCAACTTTCTACCTAAAATCCTAAATTTGGCTTCCTGAACTTTGCTATGTTGGTACCTGAAGATTGGAGGATTGTCAATGTAATGCAAATTTTTAAAAAGGGTTACAGGGTGATCCGGGAAACTACAGACCGGTGAGCCTGACATCAGTACTGGGAAAAATGGTAGAAACCATCATAAAGAACAAAATTAGTGAACATATAGATGTTGTGGTTAAGTGCCGACAAGTCAGAGTCGACTCATGGCGACCCTCTGGATAGCTATCCTAAATTGTGTTCGGTCTTCAGTCAGGCGGCTCATTGTTGACAGATCAGTACCCATAGCTGCTGTTATTGTATTGATCCATCTCTTTTGCGTTGACCTTCTATCTTGCCAAGCATGATGTCTTTCTCTAATGATCTCTCTCTTCGCATGATGTGTCCAAAGTATGAAAGTCGAAGTCTTGTCATCTGAGCTTCTAAAGAAAGCTTAGGTTTGATCTCCTCTAGTATTGATTGGTTTGTTCTTCGGGCAGTCCATGGTATACACAGTATTCGCCGCCAGCACCATAATTCAAAGGCATCAATTTTCTTCCTGTCTATCTTTTTCACTGTCCAGCTTTCACATCCATATCATGTTATTGAAAATACCATGGCTTGAACAAGTCGAATCTTTGTATGTTAAAACCCTCTGCCCAGTATGCAGTGGTGGCCAAGAGAGCAAATAAAATGCTAAGTATCATAAGGAAAGGAATGGACAATAAAACAAAGGATATTATAATGCCTCTGTATCATTCCATGGTGCGACCGCACCTTGAGTATTGCTTTCACATCCATATCATGTTATTGAATATTAAGGATATTATAATGCCTCTGTATCATTCCATGGTGCGACCGCACCTTGAGTATTGCTTTCACATCCATATCATGTTATTGAAAATACCATGGCTTGAACAAGTCGAATCTTTGTATGGAGAGAGAAATCTCTGCTCTTGAGAATCTTATCTAGGTCTTTCATAACCATTCTGCCAAGAGCAATGCGTCGTCTGATTTCTTGACTGCTTGTTGTTTCTTTATTGATAGTTGATCCAAGTAGGTTAAAGTTGTTCACAATTTCAATTTCTTCTCCTTCAACGATGAACCTGTTGATTATGCCAGTTGTCATGATCTTTGTCTTCTTTACATTAAGGTGCAGGCCCATTTTGAGACTATGTTCTTTGATTGTGAGAAGCAAATGTTTCAGATCATCTTCACTTTCAGCCAGTAATGTGGTATCATCAGCATAGCGAAGGTTGTTGATGAGTCTTCCACCAATCTTCACATCTCTGTTGTCTTCATACAATCCTGCTTCTCTGATGCTTTGTTCTGCATATAAATTAAACAGGTAGGGGGAAAGTATGCAGCCTTGTCTTATACCTTTGCTTATTTTAAACCATTCTGTTTCTCCTTGTTCCGTTCGAACTGTTGCTTCTTGATCAATGTACAGATTGTGCAAGAATACGATCAGGTGTTCTGGTATACCCATGCTTCTTAATGTGGCCTAGAGTTTCTCATGGTTTACACAGTCAAAAGCTTTGCTATAGTCAATAAAGCACAAATATATATCCTTTTGATATTCTTTAGTCTTTTCAAGGATCCATCTCACATACGCAATGATGTCTCTCGTTCCTCGCCCTTTCCTGAACCCTGCTTGCACTTCAGGTAGTTCTTGTTCCAGGTATGGTTGTAGTCTCTTGTAGATAGTCATGGCTTAATGGGAGACAGCCAACATGGCTTTAGACAAGGAAGATCTTCTTACTAATCTATTATGTTTTTTGAAGGTGTGAATAAAAGGTAGACAAAGGTGAGTCGGTAGATATAGTGTATCTGGACTTTCAGAAAGCCCTTGACAAGGTCCCTCATCAGAGACTTTTGGCAAAACTAAAAAGTCATGGGATAGGAGGCAGTGTACTATTATGGATCAGGAACTGGTTAAAAGATAAAAAGCAGAGGGTAAGGCTAAATGGCCAATTTTCCCAATGGAAAAAGGTGAATAGTGGAGTACCCCAGGGATCTGTGCTGGCTCCGCTGCTTTTTGACATATTCATAAATGACCTGGAAAAGGGAATAACGAGTGAGGTTATCAAATTTGCAGATGACACAAAACTATTTAAAGTTGTTAAAACCCATGAGGATTGTGGAAAATTGCAAGAGGATATTGATAAATTGGAAGACTGAGCATCCAAATGGCAGATTAAAATTAATGTGGACAAATGCAAAGTTATGCACCTAGGAAAGAAAAATCCAAACTATGGTTACACGATGCAAGGTTACACATTAGGAACCACCACTCAGGAAAAAGATTTAGGTGTTATCGTGGATAACATGTTAAAACCCTCTGCCCAGTATGCAGTGGTGGCCAAGAGAGCAAATAAAATGCTAAGTATCATAAGGAAAGGAATGGACAATAAAACAAAGGATATTATAATGCCTCTGTATCATTCCATGGTGCGACCGCACCTTGAGTATTGCGTACAATTCTTGTCGCCGTATCTTAAAAAGGATATAGCATTATTAGAAAAGGTACAGAGAAGAGCCACCAAAATGGTAAAGGGGATGGAATGATACCCCTATGAAGAAAGGCTAAAAAGGTTAGGGCTCTTCAACCTGGAAAAGAGACGGCTGAGAGGAGATATGATAGAGGTCTATAAATTAATGAATGGAGTGGAACGGGTAAACGTAGATCAATTGTTTACATCAGACATGTCCAACAGCTAGATCGCGATCTACCTGTAGATCGCGGAGGGGTCAGAGGTGGATCGCTAGCCCCACTTGGCTCCATCTCTCCAGCAGCTCGCCCCATCGCTAGGAGAGAGCTCATGCCGGCAGGTTGTCTGCCGAGGGCTTGCCGCCGCTGCTGATCCTTTGCCTGTCTTTTTTCCCTGCCTGCACGGAATCTTGCCTGCGGGTATATTGGGGGCACTTGTTGTTTTCGTGCCAATAGTTTGTGGGTACCCCAGGGGACTGCTGCCCACGCCCCGTGATGAGATGCCACAGGCCCGGCATCATACCTGGTCTCCTGCCTCTCAGAATCACACATTCCTGCCCCCACCCCAACACCCCTTAGAAGTGTGTTATATACCGGGAGATATCCATTTGCCCGGGCTTTACCTGAATATACTTACCGTATTAGTTGTGTCGTGTGCTGGTCATTGGTCGCTTTATAGTTCCCTTTCATTAAATGTTTTCGGGCAGACACAACAAAATATCAAGAATTTGGTGATTTTGGTGGGCTTTTCCAAGTTTGTTCTAACTTGCCTATGCCTTGCCTTCGAATTGGTTCAAACCACTGTGACTTTTGCTTGCCTCTGCAATTTTATTTTGCCTAGCCTTTGCGTTGATTCTACACTGCAATTTTATTTCGCCTTGCCTTTGTGTTGATTCTACACTGTGTGCAGAATTTATTAAATCGCGTGTGGTGGTATTTGAACTTGTTTGGCGGTACTTGATTTTATCTGGTTTGCTGGACAGGTGTTTGAGTTTTTTGGATGATTGTTTGGTGGTATTTGATTATTGGTGCCAGTATAATGAATTCTTATTTTTACTTTTAGAGCTGCATGTGTGGTTTTGGCATCTCCAGTCCTTATATTGCACATCATCCAGAGGCCTTCAGTTCCTGTTGATCTTTAATACTTTGGGACAGTGACAGTTTTGGACCAGATTCAGCCAGTGTTTATACTAACTTAGCAGATTTGGCCTTCTTACATCCAGCCACCCCAGTATAACGAAGATGAGTGTTCCAAAGAAGAGCAAAACCTACCACTTTCATGTTGAATGGGAAATGGACTACTTCTTCATCATGGTGAAAGACAAGTGTTGTTGTCTAATTTGTAACGCCCCAGTATCCTTGTCCAAAAAGGGTAATCTGGAACATCATTATAAGGCTCTGCATAGCAATAAGTTTGATGCTGATTATCCACCCAAAAGTGAAATTCGTAAACTGAAGCTCAAAGAACTTATATCGAAATTGGCTACTCAGCAACAGTTGATGGCGAAGCCAAGGTCACATTCGGTCAATGCAACCATAGCATCCTTCAAGGTCAGCAACCTGATTGCAAAGAAATGCAAACCTTTCACTAAAGGGGAATTTGTAAAAGATTGTTTTCTTGAAGCAGCTGACAATCCTTTCTTAAAAATAAGAAAGAGATCATAGCTGCTAATCAAGATGTACAATTGACAAGAAATACCGTCGTGCAGCGAATAGAAAAGATGTGTGGAGACAAAACTGGACAATTGTTGGAGGATGTTTCAAATTGTGTTGCTTTCTGACTGAATCTACAGACATAAGAGACATAGCCCAGTTACTAGTCTTCATCCGGATGGTTTTTGAAGACTTCAGTGTTAAAGAAGAACTACTTGGAATGATTTCTTTAAAAAGGAGAACTACCAGTCAGGAAATATTCAGTTCTTTCCATTCTTTTGTGACAAAGTGTAATCTTCCATTGCATACACTTGTGTCCATCACTAGAGCAATGACAGGTGAGGTTAACGGTTTCATAGCCCTCTGTAGACAGCATGACGACTTCCCAGATTTCCTTTGTTACCACTGCATCATTCACCAGCAAGTTTTGTCAAGAAAGAGACTCAATACAAAGACTATCATAGACACCACTTTCAAAATTGTAAATTCATTCAGTTCATGGAAGATCACTTCAAAAATGGCTTTTCAATCTTACTCTTGATGAAGGGGCAGCAGAAATCATTTTGCACACAGATGTAAGGTGGCTAAGTAGGCACAAATTTCTGCAAAGTTTTCGTGATTTGCTGAATGAAATAAGAAGTTTTTTGAAGGAGAGGGGAGATGACCAAGCAGAGTTGGAAGATGAGGAGGGGTTATGTGATCTGGCATTTCTCGCTGACTTTACAGGCAAACTAAGTGATATGAACCTTGAACTACAAGGTACAAGGTAAAAACAAATGCATTGGCGAGATGATGAGTACAGTTTCATCCTACAAGAGCAAATTTGAGCTAATGATGACTGACCTTGCAAACAACACTTTTGATCATTTTCCTAATACGCAGGACCATCTGGGACAATTTCCAAATTTTGTTTTTCAGAACGAGAAGTATGTGACAGAAATCTGTTCTGTTATCCAGGAATTTGAAAATAGATTCTGTGACTTCCAAAAATTTGGAACAGTTGCGGAGTACTTGTCATACCGATTCAAAGCAGATGTGGACATTAAAGAAACTGCAGCTGTTATCAGTAAAAATTACTCACTGAACAAGCCATCTCTTGAAAACGAAATATTAACCCTTAAAAATGACATTTTTCTCAAGACCTGAGCTGAGCAAGAATCGTTTTGGAAGCTAGTGCCTAGAGACAAATTTCCCAACTTGAGAAGATGCAGTGAAGCTGTACACTCCTGTTTTGGTTCAACTTATTTGTGTGAATCTGTGTTTTCCCATCTGAAAATGGCAAAGAGTACTGCGACGCTCCTGCCTGCGCCCTGGAGCTTACAGGCAGGAGTGGCCTTATTGTCCCTTGTGAGTATAGGTAGAACTGTTCCCTATGAATGCTGGGAACTGAAGTCCACTTCTATTTTCTTTAGGGAATAAATTGTAGTTGCGACCAAAGATGGTAAGGCTTTGCAAGAATATTTATTTATATTGGGGATGTTCTCCAGCGCATCAAAATTCATAGATACAAACGTAAAGGTGCAACTTTTAACATAAGCAGAAGTAAACAGGAACTCAGGAATAACTGAAATTGAATTAGCTTTGACTCAGCTTTTCATATTTAGAGGAGCTTAAACTCAGCATTGCCTCGAGTGGTAACTCAAGAGTATTGCAGCCTCACATTAACAGCTGTTCAGCTCACAGCGTGGCTTTAGAACACAGGTGCAAACAATTATGAACTCTCACGGCAAAGGCAGCAGAAATAGCAAACGTTCTGTATTCCTTTCATACAAACTTTCAAAGCTTCTTTATATTGCTATTCTCTACAACAAAAAGAGCAGTCCATGCTACAAGGATCAGTGGTTAAGGTAGGCAAATCATTTTCTACCTGCATGTACTCCTCTGAGTTAATGGAACTACGGTCTTCTTCAAGCTTCTGAAGTTTCCCTGCTTTCAGCTCTAAAAACTGCTGAAATTCTTTTAGGAGCAATTCAGCCTGCTTGTTATCAGGTTGGCAGTTATCAGTAAGGGTTATGCCCTTCTCCCAGTCACTAACTGTTTCTATTGCAGAGCTTTGCTTATACAGTTCAGGGCAATGAAAAGGTTTCTTCAACAAAGCACTAAAGATAGGAAATTGTGCTTTACCTTCTCCAGCGTTGTTTGTACAAGAACTGACTTCTTTCTGCAAAACTCCTCTCCTGTTTGGAAGCTCAGGAATTTTGTGGTTAACTCTTCTGTTAGGAGAATTTCCCTTAGGAAGGTTTTCTCCCTGCTGTAACTTTCTATAGCACTGCCTGCCAGTATAGGAAGTACCTTCTTTCCACGTGTTGGTTTTTCTGTGCTTCCCAGGTCCAGGCTCTATTCGGTAGAAAGAGTTTCCTTCAGAGTGGGCCTGCCTTTGAGGCTTTCTATTCCAGGGTTCTGTCTTCTCCCAAGATTCTAAAGCATTGCTCCGTCCATTCCTCATAGGACTCCTCTTAGTAGTGCCTTTAGAACTCCTTGCAGAACCTCTCTTGCTCCTCCTCACAGACTCCGACCTTGTCTTGGACTCCGACCTCCACTTAGCGTCAGACTCCAAGCTCGACTTGGACTCCGACCCTGACTTGGACTCTGACCTACTCTTGGAGTCCGTCCTTGACTGCCTAGCAGCCCTGTTCAAGGCTTTAAAAAGGGCTTCTTTTCCCGGCACACCTTGTCCAACCCCTGGGTGTGCCCAATCAGCATTGAAGCCTAACTCCTCCCCTGGGGTGGTGTCTGTGCTCAGCTCAGCAGAGCAGTGTGTTTTTTTCAAGTCAGAATTGAAAATCCTGTGTAAATCCTTTCCCTTCTCAGGATTTTCCTCAATCTCCATCTCTTCTGGAGGGCAATCTTCACCACAGTACACAACGTTCCAACATGACAGATGAACATCTCCAGGATTCCCTGAGACTGGCCCTCACGCAATATTCACCCAACTTCAAAAAGCTGGTGGATGAAATGCAGGCTCAGACGTCTCACTAATGAGCAAGAGCGAAATATTAAAGATTGTGCAAGATCAGCCTGGATCAATACTCAACCAAAATTTAACATAAACTACTCAATAAAAGTTAAAGAAAGTTATTAAGACAGTTAAAGAAAGTTATTACTCAATAAAACTTTAAGAAAAAATGTACTTTCCATTTCCCCTTGCAGTTCTTATTGGATCTTCGTCTCTCTGTTTTGTTTTTGCTTAATTTGCTTAACAGCTGATCACATCCAAGTAAATGACAGAAGGTTCATTAAAAATGGGGGGGGGGGGGGATCCTCCAACTTTATTGGCTTAAAATTTAATTTGAAACTTAATTTCATGGTGGTAGATCACCGTCACTTTTGGCCGGAAAAAGTAGATCTTGACCTGTTCGAAGTTGGACATGCCTGGTTTACATCATCAGAATATAGAAAGACTAGGGGACATGCAATGAAGCTACAGGGTAAACTATTTAAGACTAATAAGAGAAAATATTTTTTCACTCAATGTCTAAATCAAACTCTAGTATTTGTTACCGGAGGATGTAGTAAAAGCTGTTAGTGTAGCTGGGTTTAAAAAAGGTTTGGATAAGTTCCTGGAGGAAAGGTCAATAAACCATTATTAAAAGGAGCCCGGGATATCACTGCTTGACCCAATACAAGCATTGTGGAACCTGTGTCTTTTGGGGACACTGCTAGGTACTTATGACCTAGATTGGCCATTGTTGGAAACAGGATACTGGACCTTGGTCTGACCCAGTATGGCATATCTTATGTTCTTACCTATATATACCAAGACACCCAGATCCTCCCTAATACTGTCTAAATCCTATCTGTGTGGTGCATGAGGTCCACTACTTTCACACCAGATAGGCAAGTTACCAATAGATTTTCATGTTCAGAAGCCAACCTAATACATACGTTTCAAATAACTGATTCACCAACTGCAATGGCTGCCTTAATCCTTCCTTCCTAGGCATGTACTCCTGAAGACACATCCTCTGTTCGAGAGGATACTCCATCACTTTTAAGTGGAGGTCTTAGTTCAGGATCACTTCCTGCCACATCAAGATGATGCTGTCCTTCCAGATGATCTTTCTCCACCAAGGCAGCACAGAGATTGCTAGTTTGGAGGTGGGACCACTCTATTATGTCCCTGAAGGTCTCCTCTATGTACCTTTCCATCTGCCTCAACTATCTTTAGTCTGCCATTCTAGCATCCAGAGATCAAACTTGTTCTCTGACAGCCAGGAGTTCTTTGCACGAAATATTGGCATATATTCACTCACTAACTGGGAGCTAATCATACATGTGGAACATGGTGCAAAAGACTAGATAGCTCCCATCTTGATGCTGAAATTCTTTCTATTTTAGTATTATTGAGTTGTTCGTTATTTAAAGTTGCCAAAGGAATAGGGATGCTTTAAGGGACTTCTTAAGTTTATTTGGTCAATTTTGTATTTGTAGTCAGTGACCTGCAAAGGAAGTACAGTTAGCCTATTGATAAAATCAACATTACTCAGTGTTGAAGAAAATTCCTAATTAACTTTTATTATGAAAAAAAAATCCCTCCTTTCCTCACAGTTAGGGTAACAACTTGCAAATCAAAGAGAGTGCCTGGGGTAGGTGGGAGTTAGGATGAAGACAGAAGAGTATCATGTGACCCTGAACAAGCCTGATCTTGTCTGTTTTCAGAAGCTAAGCAGGATTAGGTCTGATTAGTACTTGGATGGGTGATCACTTTGTAATACCGGGTGCTATAGACACACTGTGTAGAAGAAAGGCCTGGCAATCTACTTCTGGTTGCATCTTGCCAAGAAAACCCAGGGGCTGGATCATCAAGAGTCCTCAATGTCACACACCTTCTAATTTTTAAAAGCCCTAGTGCTTGGCCTGTGTCTAAGACAGAGGTGGGCAACTCCAGTACTAGTGTACCACAATCCAGCCTGATTTTCAGGATGTCCCTAATGAATATTCATGAGATATATTTGCATACAATGGAAGGTCATGGATGCAAATATACCTCATGAATATTCATTATGGGAATCCTGAAAACCAGGCTGGACTGTGGTGCACTAGTACTGGAGTTGGCCACCCCTGGTCTAAGGACTGTTACTGTAATGATTGGACTAAGTTGGTGGGGGGGGGGGGGGGTTATTATTATTATTGGTATGGAGTTTCTTCTTTGTCCTTAGCTAAACTCTGTCTCTATTGGGCTACATTGTTATGAGCCTTAATCATAACCACTTGGGGGATTTCCCTTATTTCTACATCCTCATCGCAACTTAAACTAGGCATTGCTGTGACGGTCCCTGACAAGGGGTCACAAACTACAACTTCTTCTAGGAACTGGCTAATCTAGGCCCTAATTCTAACGCATGGGGGGGGGGGGGTGTCACCAATGACCAGTGGCTGAGACTTTCTTAGCAAAGTGCTTATGAGTGCTGTCTTTCCAATATCCTCATGCTGGTCAGACTGGGGAATGAAAGACCTGCCACAAGTATTGATCCCAAGTCTTCTGCAGAACAGTGCCAAGCATTTAACATGTACTCAATCAATCAAAAAGTATCGTTCACCATTCGCTGTGCAAAGAAACAAAACTAGCAAACGAGGTCTCAGTTTAAAATAACACTGCTGCTTCTAGGTATGCACCCAATGGCAGCATTTGTGTTGCATCACATCAATGACCTCATGCAAGTTTTATGAAAACAATTCATTATACAAAAATCTTCCAGAAGACATCATACAGTCCTGATAATCAGCTTAAAAAAAAGGACCGGATGAAGTCTTCCCTCACTCTTATGATCCCAACGTACAGTCCCGGTACCAGCAGACGTTTCAGGTCTATTTCGTCAGGGGACCACTACACAACTAGAAAAAACCAACAGAAACAACCCAATAAATCCCTCTCTCTCACCACACCACACAGTATATAAAACGTTTTTGTAAAATATTGCTAAAAACCCAGACCATAGTACTTTTTTTTTACCTGTGATGCTGCCCGCGTTCACTCTCTGTATACCACCGGCTGTCACAAGTCTCCTGCCAGTGAAAAAACGCCGCACATGCGTAATGTACAGAACCCCCTTCATTATTAAGCCTCCAGCAACCAATCACATACTGAAAAACCTTTCTCCTCCCCACTCCACGTAAAACTAAACATAAAACTAAACACACGCTACCCAATCAATCTGTCCATTCAACCCTGCCGGAGCCAAAGTATTAAAAAAAAACCATGAGCTACTGGACTGGCACAATTGCAAAAACATAGATGTGCCCAATATGGACGTCTATGAAGACATCTACAAATATGTTTCCAGAATAGCATCTCAGAACATGGGTGTCTAATAGCATAATAGTTAAAGTAGTGGGTTAGGAGCAGCATGGCAAGGGTTCACATCCTAGTATGGGCCTTTGTGAGCTTAGGCTAGTCACTTAATTCTCCATCTTCTCTACATGCTTTGGCTGTTTTAAGGCCACCACAAGCACTTTCCTAATGCCTGTTCATGCCTGGAGCAGGTCTAAATGTGCCTGTAAATGTCTCCAACATTTCTGAAATCAAACAGGGACATCTAAGTTCACTGCACCTCCCCAGACACACCTCCATCATGTTCTCCTGTCTATTTGGATGTCCTTGCACTGGAGATGTCTGTAAACATCATTGGTCAAATGACTCCAGACGTCTCCGTGATTTCTACATCCATGTGCACATCTTTGGATACCCAAATCATGACTAAGACTTTTAATATGACTCTTTTGGCCAGCGCACTAAGGATATAAATAAATTGTTGTATTTATCTATTCGAAACAGCTATAGCCCACCAATTAATAAGTTTTCTAGGTGGATCACAATAAATCATCAGAAATAGTAAACACACAATAATATGAGACAGCAGTGCAATTACAGCTCCAGGATTCGTAAATGACTCTGCCCCTCTGGAAATGCAGCAACAAAGCTTTAGATCTGACCACGGTGTGGAAACCTTACTCACATCACTAAGTAACACTTTCCTGAATGGGCTTGAACAGTTCAAATGAGGGGCAACATCTGGAAAGCGGTGTGTATAAATGCCTGTAGCATGGGAAATAAGATCCCAGATGTTGAAGCTTTAATGGAAGAGGCTGACTTGGATTTAGTGGCAGTTATGGAGACATGGTTCACGGACAGCCATGACTGGGATATAATTATACCAGGCTATACTTTACTCAGGAAGGACAGGGTAGGAAGAAGGGCAGGAGGAGTGGCACTATATTAAAGCTATAGAATTACAGGGCTTAAAAGAGAGAGAGGAGGCAATGTGGGTTAAGCCAGAAAGAGGGAAAGGGAAATCCATTTGCACTGCCATGATATACAGACCTCCCTCATAGGGAGAAGAAGTAGACAGAGATTTAATAGAAGACATATGCAGCATTGCTAGGAAAGGGGAAGTGCTATTGATAGGTGATTTCAATATGCCGGATGTTGATTGGCACATCCCTGCTGCAGTGTCATTTGGAAGTAAGGAGATCCTGGATTTTCTAGAGGGAGAACTGGTAACAGAACCCACATGTGACGGGGCCATACTGGACTTGGTGCTTACCAATGGTGAAAGTGTTTCTGATGTCATAGTGGTAGATCATCTCACATCCAGTGATAACCAGCTGGTGTGGTTCAGTATTAGGACTAGGGCTGATAAAATCCATTCAAAAGCGAGGGTCTTAGACTTTAGGAAAATTAACTTTGCCAAGATGCATGGGAACAACTGGGGGATGTAGAAAAACAGTGGGCAAAACTGAAAGTGGATATTTTAAGGGCAACCAACCTTTTTGTTAAAATGGTAAATAAAGGTAAAAGGAAAAGGAGGCCGTTATGGTTCTCAAAAGAAGTAGCTGAAAATGTGAAGAAAAAGGGGGAGGCTTTTATGAATTACAAGAGATCACAGAGAGAGAAAGACAGGTATCTATATTTGTAAAAACAGAGAAGCTCCAATCCTGGTCTTCTCTTAACAGAGTTAATATGGCTATTGTAACTTAATACTCTGTAATGAAACTAGAAAGTACAATGTATCTTTTTGACTAGAATCAATGTATCAAATTAAAAATGTATCAACTTCAAAACAGAGAAGCTAGCAAAGTAGTCAGGAAAACAAAAATAAAAAAAGAAGAAATAGCCAATACAATAAAATGGGGGATAAGACATTTTTCAGATATGTTAGTGAGAGGAGGAAGGGCAAAAGTGGTATTGTCAGACTCAAGGGTGAAGGGGAGGAATATGCAGAAGTGGATAAGGATAAAGCGGAATTGCCTAACAAATATTTCTGTTCTGTGTTTACAGATGAAGAGTCAGGAGCAGGACCTCAGAAAAGGACTACAAATAGGAATAGAAGCGACTGGGATCTCAAACGATTTTCAGAAGACTGTGTTCGTGAGGAACTAGCTAAGCTAAAAGTAGACAAAGCGATGGGACCGGAAGGAATATATCCAAGAATACTGAAGGAACTTGGGGACCTTTTAGCAGCTCCACTGACTGACCTTTTCAATGCCTCTTTGGAGTCAGGTGTGGTGCGTAGAGGACTAGAGGGAGGCACATGTGGTCCCTTTACACAAACTGTGGAGGTAAGGATGTCGTTGAAAACTATAGGCCTGTCAATCTAACCTCTGTGGCGCGCAAATTATTGGAAATGCTGCTGAAAGAGAAAATAGTCAGGTTTCTGGAGTCCAATGGATTACAGGATCGGCAGCAGCATGGATTCACCAGAGGCATGTCTTGTCAGACAAATCTGATTGATTTCTTTGACTGAGTGACCAGGGAGTTGGACTAAGGGAGAGCCCTAGATGTGGTGTACTTGGATTTTAGTAAAGCCTTTGACACCGTTCCACACAGGAGACTTATAAACAAACTGAGCACCCTAGAGATGGACCCTAAAGTTACTGATTGGGTTAGAAATTGGTTGAGTGGGAGGCGACAAAGGGAACAGGTAAATGGACCTCACTAAGAGGAGAAGGAGGTTACCAGTGGTGTGCTGCAGGGATCTGTCCTTTGTCCAATTATTTTTAACATCTTTGTTAGTGATATATTGGAAGGGCTGTTGAGTAAGATTTGCCTCTTTGCAGATGATACCAACATTTGCAATAGAATAGACACCAAGGAAGGAGTAGAAAATATGAGGAAGTATCTAGCTAAGCTTGAAGAATGGTCGAGAATTTGGCAGCTGAGATTTAATGCTAAAAAATGCAGGGTCATGAATTTGGGCAGAAATAATCCAAGGGAGCGGTACAGTGTAGAGGATGAAGTATTTCTGTCCACAAAAGAAGAGCAGGACCTGGGCGTGATCATGTCTGATGATCTTAAAGTAGCTAAAGAGGTAGAATAGGAGAGCTAGAAAGATGCTTGGGCGCATAGGAAAGGAAGGGCCAGCAGAGAAAAGGAGGTGATAATGCCTCTGTATAAGTCTTTGGTGCGACCTCATTTGGAGTATTGTGGGCAATTCTGGAGACCACACCTTCAAAAGGATATAAACAGGTTGGAGTCGGTGCATACAGTGGCTACTAAAATGGTTAGTGGTCTTCATTATAAAGCATATGAGGTCAGACTTAAGGATTTTAATATGTATATATTAGAGGAAAGGCGGGATAGAGGAGATATGATAGAGATGTTTAAATACCTCTGTGGCATAAATGCACAGGAGGAGAGCCTCTTTCAATTGAAAGCAAGCTCTGCTACGAGGGGACATAGGATGAGGGTGAAAGGGGATAGACTCAGGAGTTAATATGCGGAAATATTTCTTTACGGAAATAGTAGTAGATGCATGGAATAGTCTCCCAGTAGAGGTGGTAGATATGAGGACAGTATCTGAATCCAAAAAAGCATGGGTCAAACACAGAGTATCTCAAAAGGAAAAAAGGGGATTACCATAGTAGTTGATATGGAATGGCAGACTAGATAGTCCATGTGGTCTTTTTCTGCCGTCATGTTTCTATGTTTCCATATTTTTGTACATAGCCTCCGATGTTAACTCAATAAATCACACAAAATTACTTTTTGCTGCTGCTTTTGGAAATGATGCCCGCCTCCCCCTCCCGAGACGGAATCTGTGGCAGCTGGGGTGGTGGGGCCATGGTGGCGGCAGCATTTGAGGGAGGGTGGCAAGAACAGGGTTTCTGCCTAGGGCAGCAGAAACCCTTGGGCCAGCCCCGAGTACGAGCATACCTTGCATTATAAAATGTGCATGAAATAAGTACATAAAATGCATGTTAATTTAGGTGTACATTATAAAAAGCGTTACCCTCCACTGAGTATCACCTCTATACTGATAGCAGGGGCATTGGCCACAGCATCCAAGTATTCAGCAGCTACCAATATCTGGATACAAGTGCTGAATACATTTAAAACAAATTGGAGAACAAAACAAATATGAAGCAGCAGCAGCTGAGAAACATAATAGGCTCCAAATGTTTCATGTTGTTTGGAGAGATGTTAAGAGTTTTGTGATGCAGCTCTTAACAGCTCTCCAAAACTATTAACAGTTCTCCAAACAACATGAACTTAAAACAAATTGGAGAAAATACTTTTTCACTCAACATATATTTAGGCTCTGGAACTTATTGCCAGATGTGGTAAAAACAATTAGCATACCTGGGATTAAAAAAATGTGGACAAATTCCTGGAGGAAAAGTCCATAAGCTATTATTAAGGTAGAGTTTGGGGAAAGCCACTGCTTTTCCCTGTGGGTCAGCAGCATGGAATCTGGCTACTTTTTGGGATCATGCCAGGTACCTGTGACCTGGATTGACCACTGTTGCAAACCGGATATGGGGTTTGATGGACCTTTTGTTTGACCCAAAGGTACCTTCTAGTGTGGATCCATTAGGCCAGTGCAAGGCAATTGGGTGTCCTAGATGAATCTTCAGTCTTATGCCTCCTGCCTCCTAAATTATGATGATTAAACCCAACAATCATGATCATCCAACAGCATCCATTCCACAAATCTTGCAAAAAATGTATAACTAAACATTATGGCCCGATATTGCGCGGCGTTTTTTTGAGAGCTGGAGGTAGTTGAGCTAGTACCGTGAGCGAGTTGTACCGGCTTGTGAGTTGTACCGGCTTGTGAGAAGATCTGTGTTTTAACGGTCCCCTGAAGAAATCGTTCTGAAACGTCCGACTGGTATCGGGGCTGTACGTTGGGATTATATTATAACAGGAAGAGTCAGTCCTTTTTTGAAGCTGAGTATTCATTACTATTTATTCTTTTTTGATGTTACTCTATAAGGACTGTGGCTTCTTCTTAAAGCTTTATCCAATGAGGTCATTGATGTGATACAACACGATTGCTGTGAGTAGGTGAGAGCCTCAATACAGCAGTGTTCTTTTATACTGAGACCTCTTGTGCTAATGTCTGATCCTTTCTAATGATAAATTTGAACGATATTATTTTTTTGTTTTGATTGTTTAAGAATCGTTCTGGAGTATAGTGACCAATTGACTTTTTTGTCGATATTGAGTTCGGCAGACTATGTGCTGCGGCAGTGCGTAGCCTGCACGCCAACCCTACCTAACCCGGATTTTCACTTGCTCACCGGCAGAAGTGAAAATCCAGGTTAGCTCGGATGCCCCGACAGCCGCAGAGGCTACACGGGTAGCAGCGATTTTTGTTACTACCTGTATAGCCTCTGCATATTAAAGATAAGCAAGGTTTTTCCTCACCTATCTTTAAGGTGCAGAGGGATATGTGGGTAGCAGTGAAAATGACTGCTACCCGTTTAACCCCTTTCTCCGCCCCCCCCCCCCCGCTCCACCCCTAACACACCCCGATGCTATTCGGATAGCACCGGGGTGTGTTAGGGACTAGGCGGGATTTTTGAAGGGCACTACCCACGTGGGTGCCCTTTGAAAATCTCGGTTAAGACCTTTAAGGCCTTCGAATATCGGGCCCTATAATTTTAAATATTAAGGGGTTGATTATTCAAAGCACTTAGCCAGCTGGCCAACAAGAAGCAAGCTGGCTAAGGCCACTCACCACTGACTCTCTCCATAGTCTACCCCGGCACTATATGGTTAGTACAGGGGCAATCTGTGGGCAGCTTAGGGGTGTTGTCAGCGTTAACCAGATAAATGGTGACTTTATCCGGTTAGCCCAATATTCATCCAGCACTAATTCTTTGAGTTTGTCTGGCTGTCAGGATCCATTCTTTTGCTTTTCTTGTTGCTGCTATTTGGTGCCACTCAGAGGCTGCTCCCTAGGTGACTGCCTAATCTTGCCTAATGGTTGTACTGGCCCTAGAGGTATGAGCCCTGATATCAGTGTGGTTTATACTGCAAGACTGGCTCCAAGATGGGGGCACAAAAACAAAACATTGTCTTAGAGCATCTAAACCTCTTGAGCCCAGGGCCAGTGCAAGGTTATCAGGCGCCCTAGATGAACCTTCCTTCTGGTGCCCCCTCGACCCCATCTACATACTGATCACAGTGACATGCTGCTCAGCCCTCCCTCTCCATGGTCAGCAGGTGAAAAGGTGCTTAAGAGTGTGTCAGTTCCTTTGCAACATGGGGAGCCAGAACAAGCAAACATCCCAGCAGTTCAACCTCCCATCCCATGGATGGCATGAGAAAGGGTGCTGAAAAGTGCATCAGTTTCCTCTGTGGTATGGGATCAGTCTCATGAGATGATCTGCAAGCTTGACCCCCATGCCACAGAGGAGACTGATGTACTATTTATTTATTTAATAGTTTTTTTATATTTCAATCAAAGTGGTTTACATTGTAACTTAAACTTGGTAATGTATATTAAACAAGGAGATTGATAACTTGGAATTTTTCCTGAGGCAATGGAGGGTTAAGCAACTTGCTCAAGGCCACAAGGAGTGCCAGTAGGAATCAAACCCTGGTCTCCTGGTTTCCATGCCTATGCTCTAACCATTAGGCTACTCCTCCACTATTAAGGGCCTTTCCCTCTGTAGGCCACAGAGCTGGGGGCTGAGCTGCCAGCCTGCTGCTGCCCATTTGCTACCCCCCAGAACTTCGATGCTGGAGGTTGAATTGTTGGAATGTTTCCCAGAGACAGGTCAGATAAACCCTGCATTCGGGGCTGGGCTCAGAGTGGCCAATCAGGCAAGACAGGAAATAGAAGAGCACAATCATCCCATACAGAAACATAAGGGATGGGAGCAAGACATGGACTAAAACCAAGGAATACAGGAAACTGTTCCATCTCATGGCAAGGAGGACCTCGCCCAACAGTGCAGGCAACCCGAGCTTTCTGCTGGCCCTGACACCAGAGAAGGAGCATGATGCACTGACTCAAGGTTTACATCAGGTATACGGTACAGTAAGGTGGAAAGAACAGAGTCTGGAGTTGGTGATGGAGGAGGAGGACACAGATAAGAGTAACTTACTTGATAATGGAATTTCCAAGGAGGGCTACAGGGAGAGAATAGAGAGAAGAGGAGACACAATGAAGACCTGCCGAATGAATGTACTTTTAGGCAAATAAGAGAAGTTTGAATTGTATGCAGAAGCAGATAGAGAGCCAAAGAAGTGACCTGAGAAGAAGATTATATGATTGTAGTGACACTGGTGGAATATAGGTCATGCACCAGAACTTTCAATAGATTAAAATGGAGAGAGACAGTTCAGTGAGAGACCTGTGAGGAGTAGGTCGCAATAGTCCAAGCAGGAGATGAGAGTGTGGATAAGGGTTCTGGTAGTATTTTCAAAAATGAAGGAATGAATTTTGTGAATACACTTTAGGACAGCTATCCAGAGGGTCGCCATGAATAGACACTGACTCGACGGCACTTAACAACAACAGAGAAAGAAATAGCAGTTTTTAGCCGTGTGTTAGATATATCTAGAGAAAGAGAGAAAGGAGTCAAAAATGACCCCAAGGTTTTAATCTGAGGGGGCTGGGAAGATGACAGCATTATCCACTGAAACAGAAAAATGGGGAAAGTGAAAGTGAGTTTAGGAAAAAGAAAACAGTTCTGCATTAGCTATTGTAAGTTTCAAATGGCAGTAGAACATCCAGGTGGCAATGTCAGACAAATAAACTAAGATTTGGGACTAGATTCCAGGTTAAACTTCTTCTGTAGAGAGGTAGGTTTCATAATCATCAACATAAAGATGGTGCTGAAAGCCATGGGATGAGATTAGAGCACCAAGGGAATAAATATAGAGAGAAGAGGTCCCAAGACAGAGCCTTAAGGTATTATGCTTGATAGCAGATAGCAGTGGAGACGGATTCATCAGAATATGATGAGAGAAAAAGAAGAAAACCAAGACACAAGAAAATCCTGAAAGTCAAGTGATGACAGAAACCAAGGAGCGGTGGTGACCAATGGGGTCCAAAGCAACAGATAAATCAAGAAGGATGAGGAATGAGTAAAAGCCCTTGGATTTCTCAAGGAATAGATCACTGGAGTCATTGGCAAGAGCTATTTCTGTAGAATGTAGAGGGTCAAAGCCAGATTGAAGTGGATCAGGAATGGCATGAGATGACAAAAAGCCAAGACAGGTGAGATGAGCAACACATTAAAGTAGTTTGACTATGAAACCAAGGAGGGAGATAGAACAGTAGTTAGCAAGGTAATTAGGATACAGTGAAGGTCTTTTTGAGGAGCAATGGAATCACAGCATGTGGCAGGAATAGTTGCATTGGTAAGTTATATAACAGAAAGAAGGAATGACAATAGGGGAGATGGAACGGAGTAGCAGGGTGGGAATGGGATTAGAGGAACAGGTAGTGAGTTTGGAGGAGGAGAGAAGATACAAGGCCTACCCATCCACTAGGTGGCCGACCTTAGTGGGTGGTGCAGCATGGAAGTAGTTGGCCATAACCTAGGCAAACAGCGAAGGGGAGATGGAGGTGGAGAAATTTAAAGGTAGGAGTTGGTTGTGGTCAAGAGAATGGCGAGGGTTAGCTGCAAGAGAGTTTGTCAGATGGCTATACTAGCCTGCTTAGTGAGTGTAATAGCATACAGGAAGAAGGTCAGCATGGGCACAGATTTTTAGTCAGAAGTGCTTTGCAAAGTGGGCACAGGAATGTAGAGAGTGATTCTAGAGGTTAACCAAGGCTAGGCTTATGTACATGTTCTTTGAGAGGGAAGGGAAGGAGAGCAGCAAGAATATTCAAAGCAGAGGAAAGTATAATATTATAGGAAGAAACTGACTTGGATAAGGTAATGGATGAGAAGAGAAATGAGACATTTCTAAAGTACAACTGGACATAGGCAGTGCTGTAGAGATATAATAAGAGAACTTACAATCTAATTTGATTGGATCACAATGCTTGGAAAGCGTAGGCATGGAAATGGTGGTTGAAGCAGAGGAGGAAATTTAGCTAATGCTACTGAGAAATCTAAGGACAGCACCACCACTAGTGGAGATTGAAAGAAAGGACAGTCTTCAGTCCCCAGAAGTCCTTGAGCAAAGCTAAAGAGAGATTTCTTTAAGAGAACAGGTGCAGTTTCCAGTGAAAATGTGAAAGACCCATTGACTGCACCCATCTCCATAGAGAGGCAAAAGAAGGCAGAGGCAGTATAAGACTTGGGGGTGGGGGGAGACAGGAGACAAGCTGCAGGTAAAGAGTAGCAAAAGAACTTAAGAAATGCCTTACTGGGTCAGACCAAGGTCCATCAAGCCCAGTATCCTGATTCCAACAGTAGCCAATCCAGGCCACAAGTACTTAGCAGGTTCCCAAAGAGGCACACAGTTTCTACAATGCTTGTCCCAGGGCAAGCAGTGGATTTCCTAGGTCCTCTTTAATAATGGTTTATGGACCTTTCCTCCAGGAACTTGTCCAAAACTTTTTTAAACCCAGCTACACTAATAGCTTTAAAGCATAGTTAGCTACCTGTAACAGGTGTTCCCCAGGGACAGCAGGAATCAGTCCTCACATATGGGTGATGTCGGTGTCAATGGAGTCCTCATGGAAGCATCTCCCCATCTTGCTCAGTCAGATGACATAGCTATAGCCGACAAAAGAAGATGGCAAAATACAGCAACTCCATGGGGAGGGGGGAGGGTTGTGAGGACTGATTCCTGGTGTCCTGGAGAACACCTGTTACAGGTGAGTAACTATGCTTTCTCCAGGAACAAGTAATTCTCTAGCTACAAGCTACCAGGTACCTGTAGAAAAAACATGCCCAAGTTGTGAATAGCCGCAATCAAATCTGACAAGAGACTCTAAGGATCCCAGAGTCCAGGGAGAACCATCACTCGGTAGTCTGAACACAGAAGGGTCAGAGGGTAGGAGTTCCCTAGACCCCCAAAGAGATTATGGAGTACAGCCTGGCTGGAGGCGCTGTCCTGTCGGGACTTCCTCTCCAGGCAGTAGTGAGCTGCAAAGGTGTGGACTGAGGACCAGGTGGCGGCCCAGTATATGTCTGCCAGAGGGACAGAGCGCAAGCTTGCAACCCAGGTCGCCATAGTCCTGACGTTGTGTGTCGTGATCCAGCGCTCCAACGAGAGCCCAGTCTGATTGTGGGCGAAGGCAATGCAGTCCGCCACCTAGATGGACAGGGTCTGCTTGGTAACAGCCTCTCCCAGGCGACTGGGGTCATAGGAAATGAAAAGCTGTGAGGCTTTGCGGTGGCTCTGGGTATATTGCAGGTATAAGGACAGGGCTCTCTTACAATCCAGATTATGGAGAATGGCCACGACCTTGTCGGCATGAGGCTGTGGGAAGAAGGTGAGGAGCACTACCTCCTGATTGAGGTGGAATGCAGACATCACCTGCAGAAGGAATTTAGGATGGGTGCAAAGCACGGCCCTGTTCTTGTAGAACCTGGTGTAGGGTGGCTCAGCCACCAAAGCCTGAAGCTCACTGACTGTGTGTGCAGAGGTGAGCGCCACCAGGAAGATGACCTTCCGTGAGAGGTATTGCATATAGCAGATCGCCAGAGGTTCAAATGACGGCTTTGTGAGCCGTGTCATGACCACATTGAGGTCCCATTCTGCCAGGGGTGGGCAAATGGGAGGCTTAGAGAGCAGGAGGCCCCGCATGTACTGAGTAATGAAAGGCTGAGCAGAGAGCGATTTACCCTCAACAGAATGGTGATGCGCTGAGAGTATACTCAGGTGCATCCTGACAGAGTTGGACTTGAGTCCAGCTTGCAAGAGATGTTTATGTTTGGTTATGTTTATGTTTATTTATTCATTTGATATACTGCCCCCATGACATCGGGGCAGTTTACAACACTCCAAAAAACAAAAGAAAAGAAAGTGGTGCAAACACCCCAGAAGAGGAAAAGAACTACAAAATTCGATAGGAAAGGAAGAGAAAAGATACATTCACGCAGAAACAATCAAAATGAAGATAAAGCAAGTACTGCAGCAACTTGTGCATATGGCAAGAGAATGGGTCAATTTGCTGCTCTGCGCACCACACCAAGAATCTTCACCACTTGAAGGCACAGGCTCGTCTCTTGGAGTTCTTACGAGAGGCCAGGAGGACCTCCTCTACCTCCCTTGGGAGGTTGAAGGGGGCCAAGGCTACCTGTTCAGCAGCCATGCTGTTAATGTCAGGGACCCCAGATTGGAGTGGAGAAGGGATCCCTCTTCCTGAGTAAGTAGCCCCAGGGTGTTCCCCAGAGGGACTGGGGGCTCCGTCGTGAGATGGAGCAGCAGAAGGAACCAAGGCTGCCTGGGCCACCAGGATCAGAGAAGCTTTGTCCTGCAGGACCTTGAAGAGGGTCCGGGCAATTAGTGGCGTGAGAAGGAAGGCGTACAGAAAGTCTTCCAACCACAAGATGAAGAAGGTGTCTGCTGCTATCTGGAATGGGTTTGGCTGGTGACAGCAGAAACAGGGCAGCTGAGCAGGTTGGGCTGGCAAAGAGGTCCATACTCTGAGTGCCCCAGAGTCAGAAGAGCCACTGTGCTACTCTGGGGTCTATCACCATTCGTGCAGCTGGAGGAGCCTGCTCAGCCTGTCTGCTAGGGCATTTTCCTGGCCTGGAAGGTATACTGCTCTGAGAAGCATTCCTTGACTGATTGCATACGAGCAGAAGGCTACTGCCTCCTGGCATAGGTGGTAAGACCCTGTGCTTCCTTGCTTGTTCAGGTAGAATATTGCGACCTGGTTGTTTGGACCAGCATCAACTGCTGCAGGCTGTGGTGAGAGACCCTGATCACCAGAAAAATGGCTTGAGCTCCAGCAGATTGATCTGCTGCTGGCTCTCCACTAGGGACCAGTTGCCTTGCGTGTGTAGTTCCTCACAATGGCCACCCAAGCCCAGTAAGGAGGCTCCGTGGTTAGGACCCTCTGGGGATTTAGGGGCTGAAAGGGCATGCCGTCCTGCAGGTGCTGTGTGGCTTGCGGATCACTAAAACTCTGTCCCGGAGCTGGCTTGTGTCCACTGGGAGTGGATGCATCAATGGACCGTCTGCATGTGAAGGCACGCATTGGGAACTACATGGACCGTGGACGCCATGTGGCCCAACAGTCAGAGCATGGACTGTGCTGACTGTATGGCAGTGTTGCACCTCGGTAACCAGAGCCACAAAGTGACCTGCCCTGTCCAAGGGGAGAAAGGCCTTGGCCTGAAGAGTGTCCAGTCAAGCCCCTATGAACTCCAGGCCCTGTGTTGGAGTGAGATGGGACTTGGGGTGGTTTATCATGAACCCCAGGTACTGTAGGACATTGATGGTGTTGGCCATGGCCTGTTGCACCTCAGTGGCTGGGTCTTCCTTTATGAGCCAGTTGTCCAGATACAGGAAGACAAAGGCTCCTTGGAAACAGAGGTAGGCCGCCACCACTGCTAGGCATTTGGTGAAGACTTGGTGCAGAGGCTAGACTGCAGGGTAGTACTCTGTACTGATAGTGGTTGCTCCTGACCATGAATCTTAGGTACTGCCTGTGGCTGGGATGAATGAGAATGTGAGTTTAAGCATCCTTTAGGTCCAAGGAGCATAGCCAGTCTACCTGCTGGAGGTATGGCAGCAATGTTCCAAGGGAGAACATCTTGAACTTCTCCTGCACCAGGAACTTGTTCAGGTTTTACAAGTCTAGGAGAGGCCTTAGGCCCCCTGTTATTTTTGGGACCAGAAAGTATCGGGAGTAGAACCCCTTGCCCTTGAGGTTATATCTGTGAGGAGGCCTGTGAGTTCCTGTAGTAGCAGGGCCTGGTGCAGGGGAGTCTGAGAGGGCTCTCCTGGGAAGAAAGGGGGAGGCATCTGGTCCAGGTGAAGGAAATAGACTTCTGTGACTACTTGGAGTGCCCAGGAGTTGGTGGTGATAGCAGGCCACAGATGGGCAAAGTGTATCAGATGCCCCCCCCGTTAGTAGCTGCTCCCCCAAAGGGTGGAGAGGCTATGTTCAGGGAGTCAAAAACCCGTCCCCAGCTGGGCAGGGGCTGGGGTTTGGGGCTTGGAGCCCTTAGGCTTGCAAGGTCCTTGGCCTGCTCCCTTGCTCTGGTGACCCTGCTGTGGGGTCTGGGGAGCCTGGTAATGGCAGTAGCCCTGGTAAGGTTGGCCCTTTCTCTGGAATGGGGGCCTCTTCCCTGGTGGTTTCTTTTTAGGGAGGATGGAGGTTTTCCTGGACAGCCGAATTCTCATGAGGTACTCTGTCTTGATCTCCGTCTCCCTCTCCTCTATTAGCTTGCTGAATAAGTTTTCACCTACACAGAGAACATTGAGGAGCTTCTCTTGAACCCACTGCTTGAAATCTGACACCTGGAGCCAGGTTTGGCATCGAGTGCTGATACCTGCGGTGGCTATCTTCGTGTCTGACTCAAAGCCATTGTAGGCAGCTCATGACATGTACTTCAAGCACGCCCCGATACACTTCATGAGGGTTTGGAACCACTGGAGGTGATCTCCTCTGAGGCCCGCTGAGAAACAGGTGAGTTCCTTTGCCAGGTCCCAAAGATACATGCCGATATACAGCTGGTAGACTTGGATTCGGCAGGTCAAAATTGAGCCCTGGCAGCATTTACGGCCAGGGGCATCGAGGGCACAGGACTCCCTACCCAGGGGAATGGAGAAGTACATCTTCTGGCTCTTCTGCCGGCGCATAGTCAATTTCACCACCATGGAGGTGTGTGGCAGTTGTGACTTTCGGAAACTAGGGTCTTGCTGGACTCGGTACTTGGTGTCCAGGTATTGGCTGACTATGGGTACAGACGCCAGTGTCTCCCACATGCAAAGGAAGTGCTGCCCAAGGATGGCAGAGACAGGAACCATCAGGGACTCCTTGGGTAGGGCCTCGTATTGGAGGATTTTGAGTTCCTCCATGCGAGGGTCTTCCTCTGACTCCATGTTGAAGGACAAAGCCTTCGACATATCCCAAACAAAGTCAAGGAACGATGTGTCTTCGGGTGGGGACTGATGTTGCAATGTTGGGGGAGATGGGTCTGATGGGAGGTCATTTTGCTTCCGCATCTCTGGGGTTGCCTTGTCCTTGGACTCCCAGTCAGAGTAGTCAGTAGAGGACTCGGCGACTGACCAGGCCTGGGGTGCAGGACCCGGATCAGGGGCCCGGTGGCCTGCAGCAGCTGTGTGGCCGGAGCCATGAGCACTTGCCGGGGAGGATCTTGATCCCAAGGAGAGGGAGCAAAAACCCTCACAGAGTATTGACTCGAGGCTTCGGGCTCACGAGGATTGGCTCAGCGACCAGGGGAATCTTCGATAATGAGATCCCTGCGGTCTCAGTGGATGCACCGGCGGGGCCGGGTGTAGGCACCTGCTGCATGGTGAGGAAGGCAGTGAAACTGAGCTCTAGTGCCATCATCCTGGTTTCCCACTCAGGAGGTGAAGCCATCAACGCTGACACTAGAGTCACCGGGTCTGGCATCGGTGAGAAGGAGTCCTCGATGCGACAGGCCTCGGGAGTCTGGGTCCTGTCACCGGAGGCCCCTGCGTTCGTTTGGGGAACCTTTTCTGGCTGCTCTCGATCTGACTTCTTGGGTTCTCCCCACAGGCTGCGGGACCTAGAGTGGGACTTGCCCAGCGTGTCCAAATCCCGGGATGAGGTCCTCGAGGATTTCTTCTTCTTTTTGTGTTTCCTGCTCCGGGGAACCCTTGTCAGTGTCCACGGTTCCGGTCGGGCGCCGCAGGGGCATTATGCGACCCCTGCCAGGGCCTTGGAGTGTGAGGCTACTGGGGATACTGGGGAAGAGTCTGACCTGTGGAAGATATTGTCCTGCTTCTGCTGACAGCACTGGATGGCCTACATGGACATCTTTTTACAGAGGATGCAGACCTTCTGGATCATGGTCTGCCCCTAGACACCAGAGGCCGCAATCATGTGTATCGGTGAGTGACATGTTTTTTGCACACCGATCACACTTCTTGAACCCGCTGGCCATTGGAAGAAAAAGTACCCTGGTGAGGTCGAAGACCCTTGAAGCGGCCAGCGAATGGAAAAAGGCATGAATCGCGCTGGGGGAAAAATCCTGGAAATGGTTCTGAGACGCAATGCTGGGGCAAGCGAGCTCGGAGGCGGGAAAGGGACCGGTTGCAACCGGAGAAAAGAAAAAAGGTTTTTCATGTGAGTTAATCAACTTTTTTCGGGGAAATAAGACAGGTGTCTGTTGGGCTCCGCAGAAAAAAGGAGACTGAGCAAGATGGCACCCTTGGGCGAGAAGGGGATCACGCATACATGGTGGCATCTCCCAAAGGCTTTCTTTGAAATCTGTGGAGATGCTTCTGCAAGGGCTCCGTCGGCGCCGTCACCCATATGTGAGGACTGACTTCCTGCTTGTTCCTGGAGAACTACATCCTCCAGTAATGAATTCCAAGTTTGATTACACGTTGAATAAAAAAATATTTTCTCTTATTAGTCTTAAATGCGTTGCATTGTAGCTTCATTGTGTGTCTTCTAGTCTTTTTATTTTTTAATGGCATAAACAACTGATCTACGTTTACTCATTCCATTCCATTCATTAATTTACAGACCTCTATCATATTCTCCCGCAGCCATCTCTTTTTCAAATTATAGAGCCCCAACCTTTTAAGCTTCTCCTCAAAGGGGTAGCCTTATTTATTTATTTAGACAGATTTGCATGCCACCTTTTTCTTCAATCAAGGTGGTCACATCACATCACAATTGGAGGGTTACATTTAACATTAGGGTACGTGTAAACGTTTAGACAGCACAGTTACGTAACAGTATTTAGACAGTACAGTTGAAGTAACAGTTAACATAAAGGTATTTACTAACGTGTGATGAATTTGTGTGTGTGGATGGGATGGGTGTGTGTTTAGTTGGTGGAGGTAGTAGTGTTGCTGTTTGGGTAAGAGATGTTGCTTGGGTGCTCATAGGTTTCTATAAATAGCCATGTTTTGAGGTCGTTGCGGAATTCTGTGTGCATTCCCTTTAGCATTTTTGTCACTCTTTTTTGTACCTTTTCTAATTCAGTTATATCTTTTTTAAGATATGGCGACCAGAAATGCACACAATATTCAAGGTGTAGTCACAGGAGCACCCTGTTTCTTGCTGAAAAGCATATAAACAGTAACATAATAAATGACGGCAGATAAAGTCCAATATGGTCCATCTAGTCTGCACAGTAAAGTATCTAGAGTGGAATCTGCTACTCTTTGCAGGTTATCCCCTTTCTTCCTTTGTTTAGGGTTGTACCCACTACTCCATGCAGGTTACCCTTCTCAATGTCTTTGTTTAGGTCTCTGTATCCGCTGCTCCATGCAGGTTACCCCCTGTTGAGGTATAAAAATTGTTTAAGTTCGTTTTGATTCCATCCTCTTGAGGGCAATTTCTCCAAATGGGTTAGTTTTCGCATACCATGACAGTCATGAACCTCACTTCTAAGTCAGGGTATGAAGAGTATGATCTCAGTCTCTCAAATTTACTGCTAATGCTTGGCATTGTACTTGCATATGCCAAAGAGAGCTTCCTTCTGGAGTTTATAAGACATAACATGTACAGGTAATTTGTTCAGTTGTGACTGGAAGTTCTTATTTATCAGACCTGTGTTTCCCAATATGATGGGAAATATTTCTGTATCTTTCTGCCATATTTTCTTGGTCTCTGACTACATTTCTTGGTATTTCAGGATCTTCTTTCTTTCCAAATGATTCACAGAATATATCACTCGGAACCAACATCTCTATTATCAATGCTGTTCTGGTGTTTTTCTCTTTTACCACTATGTCGGGTTTCCATTTTCTTATCCATCAGAATGGGAATGTCCCAAGTTATCATAACTTCTTCATTCGCCGTAATCTCTTAGGGTCATGATCTCAGTGCTTTTCTGGTACAATGATGTTGTAATGCTTACAAAGTTTCCAATTGATGAGTCATGCCACCTTGCTGTGTCTCTGTATGGAAATTTTCTGCTATCAGAACTTTATAGCCAGCTACAAGGTGGGTAACTGTTTCCAGCTCATTCTTAGAAAATTTGCATATGTCTGTTTTACCTGTTTTCTCTATGCTAGCATGAACGGTCTTGTTCATAATCCACTGTCCTGGGCTACAACTATCAATCTCTCATCCTTAGGCTTCATTTTGCCTCTCCTTAACCAGTCACATGTCTTTGCTTGATCAACAAATGGCTCCTGGAGCAATGCTTTGTATTTCCCCACTGTATTTATGAATTTGTCACTTCTTGTTCCCAGGGGCGGCCCAAGGGAGGTGCAGGGCCATGTTTTTATTTTATTTATTTCTTTTTTATACCACGCTCTTTAGAATCAGTGTGGTTTTACATGTATACTAACAGGTACTTTTTATTCCCTTGTCCCTGAAGGGCTCACAATCTAAGTGTACCTGAGGCAGTGGAGTGTTAAGTGGCTTGCCCAAGGCCACAAGGAATGGCCATGGGACTAGAGACCCCAGTCCCTCCGGCCTGAGGTTGCTTGTCCCCATGCGGGAACTGAACCCCAGGCCTTCCGGCCTGAGGTAACCTGTCCCAACCACTGAGCCACTCCTCCCTCTACATTATGCAAATATTTATGCAAATGAGGCCCCTTTTACAAATGACGCCCTGCACCGAGCCTCCATGTGCGGAGACTTGGTGCGGGGCCTCATTTGTATAAGGGGCCTCATTTGCATAAATATTTGCATAATGTTACCATACACTAACTTTTAGTAAACATGCCTCTTAATGAGTCTATGGATAAAGAAAGACTAAAAGATTTCTACATTACTATAATCCAGTGCCAACCGCCAGGCACATTAGGAACTACTACAAATACTGCCCATTTAGAACCCATTGCAAACCCGCTGTATCGTAACAGCACTACCAGGACTCACAAAGCACCAGACCCTACCTATCAAAAGGCAACACTGAAAATATTAAACCAATACATTTCAGAGAATAACAATACATGACCTACTGGGGAAAGAGAACAAGTGGCAATGTCAAATAGGAGTTACATAAACAGAATACTTCAGCTCAGTTACACATGCAGAACATAGACCATCACCAAACAAGGAATCACAATTTAGAAACAGGAAGATAATAATTAAACTGGGAACCCCAAAAGTCAAACGTGGAATGTACAACACTGTAGAAATAAAAGTATAAATTAATTTCCTTTTGTACTAAACAAAGCGCAGACGTTAATGATGCACATTTCCCAGAGCTGACATATTCTAGTTAATAAATTCAAAATAAAGAGATCTTTCTACCTTTTGTGCATTTTTTTTTCAGTTGCAATTGCTCCTGCCACTTTCTTCTGGTTTCTTCGTGTCTTCTGCTAACTCTCCATCGTCTGCTGTCCATTTGTCCTTTCTTCTCACTTCTAGTTTTTTTTTCCATTTTCTCTCTACATCTGCTTTAACATACTAATCTTTCTCCTTTTGCTCTTTCCTCATTCCTATTTCATCCACTCAAATTTTACCCCTCCATCTTCAATCCCCACTTACTCTCCCAATACCCGGCCAATTGTAGATTTTTCTTCCCTCTCCATTTCACTCTCCCAGCCCCATCCCATTCTAATCCTCCCTCAACATCAGCTCCCTTCTAGTTCCAGCCCCACCCAGCATCCGCTCCCTTCTAGTCCCCGCATCAGCCCATTTCCAGTCCTAGCCCCCCATCAGCCCATTTCCAGTCCTATCCGAGCTCCCCCATCCATTTCCAGTCCTATCCGAGTCCCTCCATCAGCTCTTTTCCAATCCCAGCCCCCCATCAGCCCATTTATAGTCCTTTCCTAGCCCCACCATAAGCCTATGTCAAATCCTAGCTCCCCTCCACTCAGCTCATTTCCATTCCAAGCCCCTACCCCATCAGCTATTTGCAGTTCAAGCCTCCCCTTCCACTCAGCCCATTTCCAGTCCTAGCAACCCCCCAACCCATTACCAGTCCTAGCCCCCCCATAGCCCATTACCAGTCCTAACCCCCCATCAGCCCACTTCCAGTCCTAACCCCATCAGTCCATTTCCAGTCTTAGCCCCCCCATAGCCCATTACCAGTCCTAACCCCATCAGCCCACCTCAAGTCCTAACCCCCCCATCAGCCCATTTCCAGTCCTAGCCCCCCATAGCCCATTACCAGTCCTAACCCCATCAGCCTACTTCCAGTCCTAACCCTGCCATCACCCCATTTTCAGTCTTAGCCCCCCCATATCCCATTACCAGTCCTAACCCCCACCATCAGCCCACAGCCCATTACCAGTCCTAACCCCCCTCCACCCCCATCAGCCCAGGGAAAATTTAAAATAAAAAAAAAAGCTGGCTGCTGCTGCTGCCGCCTTGGCAGCGGCAGAATCGAGTGTCCCGTGGCCCCCCCTGCTCGGCAGAGCCCTCCCTCCCTGCATCAGTCCCTCTCCGCGCCAGTTTTCAGAGCCGCAAAGGGAGAGTTTCTCCCTCGCGGCTCTGTTAAGCCCGCCGGCGCTGATGGAAAACAGGCATTTCCTGTTTCCCATCAGCCACAGCGGGCTTAACAGAGCTGCGAAAGGGTAACTCTCCCTTCCCGACTCTGAAAGCCGGTGCTGGAGGGACTGATGCAGGGAGGGAGGGCTCTGCCGGGCAGGGTGGGGCTGCGGGACACTCGATTCTGCCACTGCCACGGCGGCGGCGGCAGCAGCCAGCATTTTTTTAAAAAAATTTACTTTTAATGCAGTATGTTGTTTGCCCCGTGAAACGCAGGGCACTGTGCAAAAAAACATTCTCGCTCAATGGATGGGCTGGCCCTGCTTGTTCCTCATACTCCATGCAGATTACCCCTCTTGATGCCTTTGTTTAGGTCACTTTGTATCCACTGCTCCATGCAGGTTACCTCCCTATATATGTTTACGTATAAAAATTATTTGTTTATGTTGATTCTATCTTCTTGCTATATAAGGAATCCTCTGTTTCTGTTCCATGCCTTTCTGAATTGTCATCGTTTTTGCCTTTACTAAGCATCCACCATCTTTTCATGAAAAAGTATTTTATTATGTTTTTTTAAGTTTAATGCAACAAGGAGAAGGAACCACGAGAACATTCTGATTGCCGGGCAGATAAACGGCTCTGAGAATCATTCCATGAGTCAGGGCAAAGGTTCACAAGCAGACCGCTTCCCAGCAGAGGAGGCAAAAGCCCGTGCCTCCCTGTTTGTTGACATAAAACATAGCAATCTGGTTGTCCGTCTGAACCAGGATAGATTGATGTAATAACTGATGGCAAAACACCCGAAGGACATTGATTATTGCTCACCTCCAGGAAGTTGACCTGATGCAAGGCTTCCTGTTGAGACCATAGGCCCTACATGCCCAGGCCATCGAGATGAGCTCCCCAGCCCTGTTTGGACACATTGGCTATTAACGTCCATTGAAGTGGAGGTATCTGAAAAGGTAACCCTGCGAGGTGGTTTTGAGGAGAGAGCCACCACTGAAGGGAGTCTGCTAGAAGAGGGGTGATTACCACTTTGTCTTAAAGATGGCCCTTTGCTTGCTTCCATTGAGAGGAAAGGGTCAACTCTGTTTGGCGCATGTGGAGTCGAGTGTAGGGGATGACATGAACTGTGGAAGCCGTATGGCCCAACAGACGAAGCATGTCTCTTGCTGTGGTGTGACGACTTCGTTGAATGATGCCTGCCAGTTCTGTGAGGCGTTTGAGATGGTCCTCGGGCAGGAACGCTTGAGCCAGTGTGGTGTCAAGTAGAACACCTATGAATTCTAGCTGAGTGGGAGAAAGGTGTGACTTTGGAAAGTTTATGACAAATCCTAGGTGTTCGAGCACTGAGACAGTATATTGAATGGACAGATGCAGCATATGTGGTGTCTCACCCTGATGAGCCAATCATCTAAGTAGAGGAAGACTAAGATGCCCAGGGTGCGGAGATAAGCCATGACTACTGCCAGACATTTTATGAAGACTCTTGTGACAGACACCAGGCCAAAGGGCAAGACTCAATATTCGTAATGCCTGCCGTCAAACATGAAGCGGAAGTATTGCCTGCGAGGCAGGTGAATGAAGATGTGCATGTATGCATCCTTTAGATCCAGGAAACAGAGCTTCTGAAGGTAGGGTAGAAGGGTTCCCTAGAAAAACAATCTTGAACTTCTCTTGTACTAAGAACTTGTTGAGATTCCGGAGGTCTAGGATGGGACGGAACCCCCCTGATTTTTTGGGGATAAGAAAATATCAGGAGAAAACCCCCAACCTTTCCTGTCACACCATCCCTTAGTAGGGTGGTGATTTCCTGCTGTAAAAGAGACTGACGGAGAAGCTCGAGAGAATACTCCCCTGGAAAGAAGAGAGGAGGTAACTGGGTGAAATGTAGCAGGTAACCCCTGAGGACGACCTGTAGAATCCAGGACTCTGACATTATGAGGGGGCCATCTATGGGCAAAATGGACCAGCCTGCCCACTATGAGTAGGTTACAGCTATTTATTTTATTTATTTATTTATTTAACAGTTCTTCTATACCGCTCTATTTTAGATCAGAGCGGTTTACATTTAACATCAACTATACAACACAAGGAACTTTGAGTTGTATTTACAATAAACAGGGAGATCAACTTGGAAGTAACTGGGGGAAACTATGTACAATTCTTAACTCTATACATTGTATTACACTGGTACCTGATTTCAGGCAGAACATATCTACATCTTATTTACACTGAAATATTCCCCTGAAATATTCCCCTGAAATATTTACACTATTTCAGGGGAAGAATAGCAATGCTCTTCAGAAAGTAGTCAAAAGCTAGTCCCAGGTTGGGGTTGTGGGGCTGATTGAGGCTTAAGAGTGGAGGAGTAGCCTAGTGGTTGGGGCAAGGTACTTCAGGTCGGAAGGTCGGTGGTTCAAATCCCACTAGAGGACAGCAACCTTGGGCCGGAAGGACTGGGGTTTCTAGTCCCACAGATGCTCCTTGTGGTCTTGGGCAAGCCACTTAACCCTCCATAGCCCATGTTCCCTGTAAAATAGTTATCTCCAAGTTATAATACCCTGTTCAATGTAATTTCAGTTTGTTCAATGTAAACCGCACTGATGCAGAATAGCACGGTATATAAGAGAATGTAAATAAAATAAATAAGAGGCTTGGGCCTCTTGGGTTGGCAAGAAGTCTGATGCTTCTGCTGACCTTGGTGAGCGTGATAAGGCATGTAAGCCTGATAAGATGGGTAATACTTCTTAGGGTAGAAGGATTTCTTAAAAGAGGCCTTCTTCCTAGAGGGATCAGCTGTTTTACGAGAGTGATGCCTAATTGTAAGGTTATCAGTTTCAATTTCACCAGCCTTCTCCCTCCAGCCTTTATCAAAGAGGTTCTCACCTTGACAGGGAATGTTTGCTTGAGGTCTGAAGACTGCAATCAAGTCAGCCTTTTGGCCACATTGCCCACCGCTGCAGGTCTGCTGGTAGACTCAAGAGTCAAAAACTGCTTTGGTGATGAACTTGGAATAGTCTTGACCATGCTTGACCAGTGTCTGGTAGGCATCCAGCTTCTCTGAAGGAATTATAGCAAAGAACTCATCAATATCCTTCACAATGTCCCAAAGGCACATAGCCATATAAAGCATATAAGAATTAATGCGGCAAGCCAATATCGATGCCTGGAAGCATCAGCAGCCAAAGGCACTGAGGGTATGCAGTTCTTTTTCAGGAGGAACCGAAGAGTGGTTCTTAGTACTCTTGAGCTGGTGCATGGCCAACTCGACCATCATGATGAGGAAGTCAACATTTTTTGGTATCCCAGAGAATTGGGAACCCTGTACATGGTGACTACCCTTTACTGACTGAGGGAACCAAGAAAGAGGTCTCCCACATCCTAAACATGAAATCCTGCAGAGTATGATTTATTTATCTACTGCTTTCCTACCAGGCAAAGTACATTCAGGTACTATATATACAGTATATATTTTTTTCCTTGTCCCCAAAGGGCTCACAATCTATGTTTTTGTACTTGAGGTAACAGAGTTAAGTGGCTTGCCCAAGACCACAAGGAGCACCTGTGGAACTAGAAACCCCCCTTCTGGCCCAAGGTTGCTGTTCTCTAGTGGGATTTGAACCCCTGGCCCTCTAGCCCAAGGTAACTTGCCCCAACCACTAGGCCACTCCTCCCTTGATAGACTGGAAGAGTGGCAACCTCCTTATGAGTCAAGAGATACTGCAGTATCTCCAGTTCGACTCTCAGTTCCATCTCGGTGCCGACCGAGGCCAAGAGAGCCTTGGTCATCTCCCGGATAAAGTCCTGGAAGGACACATCCTCAGGAAGGGACCAGCAGCACTCGTGAGTCAGTGAAGGATCCAATGGCACATCATAGTGCCTCTGTGAAAAAGGGGACTCAGCCTCCAATTCCCAGGCATCGGAATCGGAAAGGAAGTCAAAAAAACAACAGTCACCAATCCATCTCCACTGCTGATCCAATGCTGATGCCCTGAGGCATCAGAATCATAGAAGCTCCTGAGTCTATCCCCTTTCACTCTTGCCTTCAATTGAAAGAGACCCTCCTGTGCATTTATGCCATGGAGATATTTAAATGTTTCTATCATATCGCCCCTATCCCGTCTTTCCTCCAAAGTATACTGTCACAGAGCAGACTCTCTAGAGCCCCCTGTGGAGCTAAAAAACACTACTCCTCAAGTATACAGTGACGTGTGGAGAGAGCACATGACACAAGGGTATCAGAATGGGTATAAGGGAGTGAGGTCACAAGCCTGGAATTATCACCCAGCCAGTAGGGAGGCAAGGAAGGTCCCACCTGACCTCAATAGGCTAGGGCAGTGATGGCTAACCTTTTTGAGCCCGAGTGCCCAAACTGCCGCACAAAACCAAAGAATTTCCTCAAAGTGCCAGCACGTCAATTTGCATAAATATTTGCATAATGCTAACATACACTAACTTTTAGTAAACATGTCTCTTAATGAGTGTATGGATAAAGACAGACTAAAAGATTTCTACATTACTATAATCCAGTGCCAACCGCCAGGCACATTAGGAACTACTACAAACACTGCCCATTTAGAACCAATAGCAAACCCGCCGTATCCTAACAGCACTACCAGGACTCACAAAGCACCACACCATACCTATCAAAAGGCAACACTGCAAATATTAAACCAATACATTTCAGACAATAACAATACATGACCTACTGGGGAAAGAGAACAAGTGGCAATGTCAAAAAGGAATTACATAAACAGAATACCTCAGCTCAGTTACACAGTTGCAATTGCTCCAGCCACTTTCTTCTGGTTTCTTCATGTTTTCTGCTAACTCTCCATCATCTGCTGTCCATTTGTCCTTTCTTCTCTCTTCTAGTTTTTTTTCCATTCTCTCTCTCTACATCCGCTTTAACATACTAATCTTTCTCCTTTTGCTCTTTCCTCATTCCTATTTCATCCACTCAAATTTTACCCCTCCATCCTCAATCCCCACTTACTCTCCCAATACCCGGCCAATTGTAGATTTTTTATCCCTCCCACACAAAATATTTTTCCCCTCTCCATTTTACTCTCCCAGCCCCATCCCATTCTAATCCTCCCCCAACATCAGCTCCCTTCTAGTTCCAGCCTCACCCAGCATCCATTCCCTTCTAGTCCCTGCATCAGCCCATTTCCAGTCCTAGCCCCCCATCAGCCCATTTCCAGTCCTAGCAACCCCCCAACCCCATACCAGTCCTAGCCCCCCCCATCAACCCACTTCCAGTCCTAAACCCCCATCACCCCATTTTCAGTTTAAGCCCCCCTATAACCCATTACCAGTCCTAACCCCCATCACCCCATTTCCAGACAGCCCCCAGCCGCCCACAGCCCATTAGCAGTCCTACCCCCCTAGCCCATTAGCAGTCCTACCATTATGCAGTCCTAACCCCCCCAGCCCCGGTCCTACCCCGCCGCCCACCCCCCCCTGCCCATTAGCAGTCCTAACCCCCCCTCCCTCCCTCCCTCCCTCCTGCCCATTAGCAGTCCTAACCCCCCCCCTCCCTCCCTCCCTCCCTCCCTGCCTGCCCATTAGCAGTCCTAACCCCCTTCCCTCCCTCCCTCCCTGCCTGCCCATTAGCAGTCCTAACCCCCCCTCCCTCCCTCCCTCCCTGCCCATTAGCAGTCCTAACCCCCCCTCCCTCCCTCCCTCCCTCCCTCCCTCCCTGCCCATTAGCAGTCCTAACCCCCCCCCTCCTCCCTCCCTCCCTGCCCATTAGCAGTCCTAACCCCCCCTCCCTCCCTCCCTGCCCATTAGCAGTCCTAACCCCCCTCCCTCCCTGCCCATTAGCAGTCCTATCCCCCCCTCCCTCCCTGCCCATTAGCAGTCCTAACCCCCCCCCCCTCCTCCCTCCCTGCCCTGCCCTGCCCATTAGCAGTCCTAACCCCCCCTCCCTGCCCATTAGCAGTCCTAATCCCCCCCGCCTCCTCCCTGCCCATTAGCAGTCCTAATCCCCCCCTCCTCCTCCCTGCCCATTAGCAGTCCTAACCCCCCCCCTCCCTGCCCATTAGCAGTCCTAACCCCCCCCCTCCTCCCTGCCCATTAGCAGTCCTAACCCCCCCTCCCTGCCCATTAGCAGTCCTAACCCCCCCTGGCAAATTTTTTTAAAAAAAAGCAGGCTCTGGCTGCTGCCGCGGCAGATTGCAATGTCCCGCGGGGCCCCCTCCGCCCGCTAAGCCCCTCTGCAAGGGCTTTCAGATTCGCGAGGGAGAGCATCTCCCTCGCATCTCTGTTAAGCCCGCAGGGGCTAATGGGAAATTTCCCATCAGTCCCTCGCGTCTAAAGGGGCTGATGGGAAATTTCCCATTAGCCCCTGCGGGCTTAACAGAGACGCGAGGGAGATGCTCTCCCTCGCGAATCTGAAAGCTCTTGCAGAGGGGCTTAGCGGGCGGAGGGGGCCCCGCGGGACGCTGCATTCTGCCCTTGCCGCGTCCGCGGCAGCAGTCAGAGCCAGCTTTTTATTTTTCTGCGGACCTTCCCGCGTGCCAGCTGCAAGGCCTTCGCGTGCCACAGCTGGCACGCGTGCCATAGGTTCGCCATCGCTGGGCTAGGGTGTGGTGCAGCTGGGGATTACGTAAATAATCAGCACAGCTCACAGAAGGAAGCAGAGAGAGCTGAGGAAGCTGGGAGACCTGAGAGACGAAGGAGATTAAGAGAATCAAGGCAACCAAGAGAGTTGAAAGACCCAAGGAGAAAGGATATTCCCAGGCAGAGGAGATATCCAGAGTGGGAAGGACACAGACATCCCAGGTCTCTACAGCAAGGCAGAAGGCACTGGCTGAATGAAAGTCTGAGTGAGTCTGATGAACAATTAAGTGAAAGAGATGAGCAACTGAATTCAGACAGGGACAGTGTATGCAGCAGCCTTGATAGAAGCTATGCCCTAAGACACAAGTTACAAGCTAGGAAAAGCTATTCTGAGCCAGAGAGGAGAAATGCTAAGCTGAGCTATGAGAGGCATTTGTATGAGAAACAAAAGCCCTATAATGCTAACTTAATGAAAGCAGAAAAACTCCAGAGTCTGGGCTACAGACAGAATATAGAACAAAGCTTGTTACCTGTGAGAGAGAACCCTGCAGAGGGATATAACTGGCATAAGCCTTCTCAGAAACTGCCGTTGGAGACAACAGCTGTTTGTAAAGCTCTTGTTAAAACAAAACCCCGAACAAAGGTTCCACTTTCTAATAGCTGGGCAGCTAACTGCTTTACTCTGCCTGATAACCAGAGGCAGAGGAAAGGCTCCTGGTTGAGCAACTCCAGAGAGTATGGTAAAGCCAAACAGGTACATTCTGTAGAGAGTCAAGTACGTCACAAGCTGGAAAGTTTGTTGAACAAACTACCTCAGGAGAGAAGTGACGAAGCATCTGTACATGACAGTGTTCCCATGCAGTATGAGCCTTATGCAATAGAGGATAACATTGAATTGCCTGTTGAACAGATGGACTGTAGTTTGATACTAGCTGACCAAATAGAGTCTCTCAGATAGAAGGCTGAACGGCTCCAGAGAAGCCTTTATCTGGAAACCTGACAAGCTGTATTTCTGCTTCCATTCATATTTTGTTTGCTGAAAGGAAAGCTATTTTGTTATAGTTCTTTTTGTTTACCCGAGAAGGGTTATGTTGATTTGATTGTTATACTTTTGAAAGAATCCTACGGGACGGGGAATAAAACCCAGTTAAACCGATTTCGGTGTCACAACTTATTTGTGTACTGGCAAGGACTATAAATATTGAAAAGGCCAGTACTTTACACCCGGGTGCAGTACCAGCTGTGACCAGCAGGAGGTGCTGCACGACGAAGGGGTGACAATACATATTAAGATTTTTAAGTCTGTCCTCATATGCTTCATAACGAAGACCACTAACCATTTTAGTTGCCATCCTCTGCACTGACTTCAGCCTGCTTATATCCTTCTGAAGGTGCGGTCTCCAGAATTGCACACAATTCTCCAAATGAGGTCTAGCAGAGACTTATACAGAGGCATTATCACCTCATTTTTTCTGCTGGCCATTCCTCCCCCTATAAACCCAAACATTCATCTGGCTTTCACAGTTTAAGATCATAAGACACAATTATGCCCAGGTCCCGCTCTTCTTTTGTGGACAGAAGTACCTCACCCCCTATACTGTACAGCTCCTTTGGATTTTTGCTGCCTAAATGCATGACCATGCATTTTTTAACATTAAATTTCTGCTGCCAAATTCTAAACCATTCTTCAAGCTTAGCTAGATCCCTCCTCATGTTTATAGACTCCTTCCTGTGTGTCTACTCTATTGCAAATTTTGGTATCATCTGCAAACAAGCAAACCTTACCCGACAGTGCTTCCGCAATATCACTAACAAAGATGTTAACAGAATCGGACCAAGGATAGATCCCTGCAGTACACCACTGGTAACCTCCTTCTCCTCAGAGTGAACTCCATTTACCTGTACCCTTTGTGGTCTCCCACTCAACTAATTTCTAACCCTAGCAGTAACTTTAGGGTCCATCCCTAGGCTGCTCAGTTTGTTTGTAAATCGCCTGTGTGGAATGGTGTCAAAGGTTTTACTGAAATCCACATCTAGGGTTCTCCCTCGGTCCAACTCCCTGGTCACCCAGTCAAAGAAATCTATCAGATTTGTCAGACAAGACCTGCCTCAGGTGAATCCATGCTGCCTTGGATCCTGTGATCCATTTGACTCCAAAAATCTCACTATTCTCTCCTTTAGAAGCCTTTCCAATAATTTACTAACCACAGAGATTAGATTAACCGACCTGTAGTTCTCAATATCATCCTTACATCCGCTTTTGTGTGAAGGGACCACATGTGCCTTTCTCCAGTCCTCTGGCACTACTCCTGACTCCAAAGAAGCACTGTAAAGGTCAGACAGCGGAGCCACTAGAACATCCCAAAGTTCCCTCAGTATTCTTGGATGTATTCCATCCAGACCCTTGGTTTTGTCTACTTAGTTTAGCTAGTTCCTCACGAACACAATCTTCTGAAAATCGTTCAAGATCCCCATTGCTTCTGTTCCTATTTATGGGTATTTTCTGAGGTTCTGCTCCTAATCCTTCATCTGTGAACACAGAACATAAATATTTGTTAAGCAATTCCGCTTTATCCTCATCAATTTCTGCATATTCCTCCCCTGCACCCTTGAGTCTGACAATACCACTTTTGCCCTTCCTCCTCTCACTAACATATCTGAAAAATGTCTTATCTTCGCATTTTATTGTATTGACTATTTCTTCTTTTTGTACCTTTGCTTTCCTGACTACTTTGCAAGCTTTTCTTAGTTTTTCCAAATATAGATGCCTGTCTTCCTCTCTCTATGATCTCTTGTATTTCATGAAGGCCTCCCTCTTTTTCTTCACCTTTTCAGCTACTTCTTTTGAGAACCATAGCGGCCTTTTTTCCCTTTTACATTTATTTACCTTTCTAACAAAATAGTTTGTTGCCCTCAAAATATCCCCTTTCAGCTTTGCCCACTGTTTTTCTACATCCACCAGCTGTTCCCATCCTGCTAACGACTCTCTGAGGTATTGTTCCATCTTTGCAAAGTTATTTGCAAAAGTAAGACCCTCGCTTTTGAATGGATTTTATCAGCCCTAGTGCTAATACTGAACCATACCATCTGGTGATCACTGGATGTGAGGTGATGTCCTACTGTAACATCAGAAACACTTTCCCCATTGCTAAGTATGAAGTCCAGTATGGCTCCATCACATTTGGGTTCTGTTATCGATTGCCTGAATAATTCTCCCTGTAGAAAATCCAGGATCTCCTTACTTCTAGATGACACCGCAGCAGGGATGTGCCAATCCAAATCAGGCATATTGAAATCACCTATCAGTAGAACTTCTCCTTTCATGGCAATACTGTGTATGTCTTCTTTTAAATCTTTGTCCTCTGCTACTCCCTGTGAGGGGGATCTGTATATAACTCCAATGCGAATGGATTTCCCTATCCCTCTTTCTAGTTTAACTCACAGTGCCTCCTCCTCTCTTCCTTTTAAGCCTTGCAATTCTATAGCTTTAATATAATTTTTTACATATAGTGTCACTCCACCTCCCCTTCTTCCTATCCTGTCCTTTCTGAATAAAGCATAGCCAGGTATACTTACATCCCAGTCATGGTTTTCTGTGAACCATGTTTCTGTAACTGCTGGACTTCTCCCACTGGGGCTGTTTAGCTGGCTGTTATTGGTTCTCAGCTTCGGAGACCCATTGAGGCGGGCTCTGGTGTCAATGTCCAAAGGATTGATCCTGGGAATAGGCATCGGTTCGCGATGTCTAAGTCTGAGCTGCCGTCAGTGGTTGGCTGTTTTTTAACATGGTCTCTCAGTTCCAAAGGAGCACAGGAACTATGCAAAGAACAGGAACCCTGAGAGGGTGTCAACATCAAAGAGGAGTGTGCTGAGGGCACCAAGTCAATATCCAAAAAGACTCTCACATTGCTTTTTCTCAGTTTTTTAACCCTTTCTTTGTCATTTACTGATACAAGTTACAAGAATCTGGTTTGTGGTCAGGACCCAAGCACTATAAGCACCAATTGTGCTTGTTGGTAACCAAAATAGTGCGGTTGCAGGAAGTGCACTTCTCGAAACTGCTGGCTGGCTTCTTCATGTCGGAAAAACAGCCTTCACCAAGTCAAAAGAATCAATGGCGGCCAGAACCGACTAAAATACCCACGGGAACCGTGAGGTAAAGAAGAAAGAAAATAAAAGTAAGTTAGAGTAACAAAAAGGGCACTGGCATAGACGAGTGGTCTCAAAGATAGACGTGACGGCAAAAAGAAGAATAAGCACCCTTAAGGGCACAGAAGAAAAAAGTTTTATCTGTGGTGTCAGGACAAGCATCCATTGGGCTCCACGGAAAAACAAAGATTGAAGAGAATCTCTGGAAAGGTGAGAAGGCATGATGTATGCGTGGATGGATGTTCCCAAAGGCTTCCTATTGGAAGCTAGGGAGTGTTCCCATGTGGGCTGCATCAGAGGACATCACCCACATGTGAAGACTGCATTCCTGCTTGTTCCTGGAGATTTTCTAATCCAGTTCACCACCTTAGGACCCATTCACAGGCTGCTCAGTTTATTCATAAGCCTCCTATGAGGAACAGTATCAATGACTTTGCTTAAATCTAGGTAGATCACATCAATTGCTTGCCCTTGATCTAGTTCTATGGTCACCCAGTCAAAGAAAATCAAATCAAATTGTTATGGCATTATTGTTCTTTGGTAAAATCATGTTGCCTTGGATTATGCAACCAATTGGATTCTAGAAAGACCACTATTCTTTCTTTCAGCAATGCTTCAAATACTTTTCCCATCATTGAGGTTTCATTTTCATTTCATTTATTTATTTGATATATTGCCTCTCAGGCTGTTTATGGCCCATCAAAGTAGTTTACAACATTTAGGATACAATAAGAAACAGTTAAATTCAAGTCATTGATTGGTAGGTTACGGTCAGTTTGGGAATGCTTCAATGAAGAGATTTTTAAGTTCTCTTTAAAACAGGCATCATTAGATTCTCTTCTCAAGTCTGATATGACTTCTTGTTGTTAAGTGCCATCAAGTCGGTGTCGACTCTTGGCAACCCTCTGGATAGTTGACCTAAACTTTGTTCGGTCTTCAGTCAAGCGGCTCATTGTTGATAGAGTGGTATCCATAGCTGCTGTTATTGTGTCGATCTATCTCATTGCTGGTCTTCCTCTTTTATGGTGACCTTCTACCTTGCCAAGCATTATGTCTTTCTCCAATGATATCCGACCTCACATGATGTGTCCAAAGTATGAAAGTTGAAGTCCTGTCATCTGAGTTTCTAATTCCTCTAGTATTGACTGGTTTGTTCTTCGGGCAGTCCATGATATACACGGCACTCGTCACCAGCACCATAATTCAACTTTTGCATCCATATGACGTTATTGAATGTACCATGGCATGGACAAGTCAAATCTTACTGGTCTATATTTTGCCACCTCTTCCTTATTACCACTTTTGTGAAGACGTATCACACTGGCCCTTCTCCAATCCTGTGGAACCTCCACTGTTTTTAAGGATGTATTAAGCACATCCTTTAAAAGTGCTGCTAGTACCTCTCTGAGCTCTCTCACTATCTTGGGATGTATCCCATCCACTCCCATGGCCTAGTCCACTTTCAGTTTTGCAAGCTGTCCAAAAACATTTTCAGTGAATGGTATGGTAACTACTCCATTCCCATTAGTACCTTTGTCAATCACGTGTGATCCTTTTCCAGGATTTTCATTAATGAACATGGAACAGAAGTATTTGTTTGGCATTTCCACTTTTTCCATGTCACTTTCCACAAATATGTCCTCAGCATTTCAGAGTCTTGCAAATCCATCTCTGTCCTTCCTCCTCTCCCCAATATACCTGAAAAAAGTGTTGTTTCGTTACTTCACATCTTTAACCATCTTTTCTTCTGCATTTGCTTTTGCCATCCTGATTTCCCACTTTGCCTCTTTTAACTCTATCCAGCATTCTTTCTGTTTTCCTCTTTTTATGCGGTTTTGGTAGATACCGAATCTGATGAGGGATTTTCAGAATCATCAGCTATTGAAAGCTTTGTAGCTAAGGAGGGTCTGAAAAATCTAGTTGTTGGTGCGCTAAGTGGTGAGGATGTAGGAAGTGATAATGCCAAGGTCAAGAGTACCTCGCAGGCAGAGCAGAGAGTGGAGAGAGTGAAGGATGTTCCTGGCACGCCACCTTCTACTCTCTCATCAGCTCCGATTCCAGCAGCAGCTGTAGTCCCTAAGGAGCAGAGAGAAAGTGCCATAAAAAAATCAGAAGCAGGAAGACATTTTAAAGTGCTTGAGTATTAATATTATGCAGAAGGTATGCATTGTTAAAAGGCTATTAGAAGAGGAAAGCTAATGGGCTATCTTTAAAACTTGCTGCATCATTTGGAAAAACACTGTCTACCAATGCAGAAATGTCTGCAGTGGTGTATTGTGTGTAAAAGAAATCTTTAACATAAATAAAATAATATATACACAGGGCCAAATTTAGAATAGGCAGCTGCCTATGGTGCTGAATTTTGAAGGCACAAAATATGGTGGATGCCTTTCAGAGCCACGGCCCTCTCCATGGATGTTTGGAGTCGTGGACAAGTGGCTAAGGATAAGGTTAGGCCCTCTCCATCTGGTGTGCTCAGGTGAGGTTGCCACAAAATAAAATATCAATTACTATTATAAGAATGATGTGTAATAGAGAGAATTAAGTTTAAATAATTTTCTTTATTAAAAACCAATTTAGTTAGTTATTAAATGGGCAAGGTTTCTCTTTTTTTAATTATTATTGACAAAAGCGCATTATAACAATTTGCTTTTTCTTTGCAGAGCAACAACAAAACTTCAAATTACCAGCAAACATTCAGATAAGCTTCAATGTCTTCTTACAGTGAGTTACCATGTGGCACTAAGCACTTAATGTTGCTAAGATTTGATACTTCGTGTTGTAGGGATTAGGGATATGTTCCTGATTCATACCACTTGATGGCCTTTGTAAATGTCTGCTCTAATAAAAATATATGTCAACCAGGCTGCTATATGGTGGGCAGAAAGAAAGCAGGCCAGCATAAGAAGAAACCATATAAGAAAAAACAATTCTCAGCAATGCATATTCCTGAGCTGGAGGGTCCAGGAATAGTCATGCAGGGTCTTGTACAAAGCACGTACACAGGAAACCACAAGCTGACATGGACAAAGTATATGCTGAGCCCATCAGCCCTGAAGAAAGCAGGTGATTGACAGTTGGTAGGTATAGTGCAAGAGCAGACAAGAGAAGGAACCTGAATGGGTATTAAACAGGAACAAGGGGGGATAGAAAGGAAATAACAGGAAACAGATGGTAAGAAAAGATAGGATACAAGGAGAAATAGATTTGGAAGCTGTGCACATACACGGAAGTAAGAAAATGTATATAAGCAACAAGAATATTGTACCAAGGGGGAGGAGAAATTCTGGAGGTGCCTAGTGCCCAATAGAAGCACTCCTCTCCATTGCCTGTATTGTCCATCGGTTGCCTAATAAACAGAGATTCTGATAGCACCTGTGCCGACTTTGGATCTGGACATTATAGGAAATTAGTGATAATTAGTGATTGGTCTTTTTGTGGGTAACAGGGCTTCACAAATTTGTGCCGAAACCCGGGATCACCCCCTTATTTTGGGGTACGGGTGGGTGTTTATGACCGAGATACAAATTTAAAGAATTGGATTCCCCTCCAGAGAAGAGGGAGATAGGTCCCCGGTGGAAAGTAGAAACCGGATGAAGAGAAGTGAGTGACGGATTCCCTAGGAAGACGGCGGCTGTGTAAACGGAGTCATGAATATAAATATTATTAACCAAGCTTGGTAAGTATAGTCTTAAGTTTTCATTTTGTCTTATAAGTAATGTGAAAGTAGACTCTAATACCATATCCAGGACTGAACGGAAACTGCTTGAGACTGTATGTGTCGCTTGACACGAAGCATGTGTGTGTTCTTGCTCACGTTTTCATACCCCTGCGAGGGAATTGGCTGGGCTTGAACGAAGTGAATTTTTGTCTGAAAGGTATCCTGGACATTTCGTGTACTTACCTTCCTCTGTAGATAAAGGGGTTGGATATTGTGATCCTTAAACAAAAGGTTGCACGTAGGAATAATGTCTCTGTTTAAAAGAAAGAAGAGAGATGATAATCAGGTGATACTGGTACATCAGGTTTCCCCAGTGACTCCGGTTGAACGAATGATGAGAGATAATCCCTTATTAGGAAAGGAGATACTGAGAGTTTGTCTTAAATGGGCAAAATGGAGCGCTGCTCCTGGGACTCCTCTCGGCTGGCTACCGGAGGGGTCTTTCGAAGGTCGTTCTTTAGTAAAAATTAGGGATTATGTTTTATTTCATAAGACTGGGGCCAGTCAACTAAAACACCTAAGATATATTTCCATGTGGATGAAGCAGGTAGATCCAAGTACCCTTAGCAGTGAAGACCCCCCCCCCCCCTTATTGGACAACAGGGAGTCATACAATGGCAGCTATCGGCTACTCGGACCCCTCAGTAAAACTAGACCCCAAGGAGGAAGAATCAGGTAAAAAATCTAAGGATCTAAAAACAGCAGAAAAACAAAAGGAAAGAGTTAGATACTGGGATGATGTAAAAGCACCACCTCCTATTGAGACTCCCTCATATAACCCACTATATCCGCACAGGGAACTGGAAGACGTAGTTTGGGGTAAGGGGATCCAATCATATAGGAGATCCCGGTCCGCCTCTCCTTCTCGAGAGCGGCATACGGGATGGGTCCAGGTAGCGGGAAAATTACATTTGACCCCTGATACAAGTCCCGAATTCTTAACTCAGGAAAGGTGCGAACAATCTTTACTGGGGGCCGAAGAACCTAATAAATCCACCAAACATTCTACTCCCCATAATTATGATTCTTTCAATCACGATACTTTATCCGAAATGGCAACAGAAAGACTCCCCAATAGAATTGATTTAAGACGGGGCTAGGATACAAATTATTTATCTAAATCTATATGTGACAGCCCTCGGGATCTTTTAATGCCCATACAGGCTCCAATGGGAAAAGCTCAGACAGAAAAGACTCCCGCAGATTTTATATTTAATGAAGAGGGAGGGGAAGGTTTCTATGTGTATAATTGGAGTGCAAATTTACATGGTTGGACTACTGCTTGTGCCCCACAAATGAGAATTTGGCCAGAACAAGGGTCATTAACTACCAGAGATTTAAATTTAGCTCGTACGAGGGGGTACCCAAAAAAACCAGGAATAACATTGCCGTGGGCGGAGCTTGTGTAGTACGCACTTCTGCCGCTAGGCGTGTATAGTGCAACTCATTGTCAGTTCAGTGCCGCCTGTGTTGTCGACCTGGCTTGTTCTGTTCATCTGCAGTGATTGTTTTTGCTAGCGCTGTTTTGTTCTTGTTTCTTTTTTTATGATGACAAGTTTAAGTGAACAACGTGCAGCTGTGAAATTTTGTTTTCTACTCGGTAAAAATGCTGCTGAAACTGTTTTAATGTTGAAAACAGCTTATCAAGATGACGCTATGGGAAAAAGTCAAGTGTACCAGTGGTTTGCTCGGTTTAAAAATGGCGACATGTCGATTGATGACAAACCTCGTTCTGGGCGTCCATCAACTGCCTAAATCGACGAAAATATTGAAAAAATTAGAGAGCTTGTGCTCACAGACCGTCGACAGACAATTGATCAACTGTCAGAGATTAGTGGGTTATCTTGGAGCTCGGTTTCAGCGAATTTTAACAGAAGATTTGGGAATGAAAAGGGTTGCTGCCAAGTTTGTTCCTCGGGTTCTGACTGACAATCAAAAGGAACATCGAGTTGAAACATGTTGTGTTTTGAAACAACAGCTTGAAACTGATCCAGATTTTCTGTCAAAGGTCATTACAGGTGATGAGTCATGGTGCTATGGTTACGACCCAGAAACAAAGCAACAGTCAAGCCAATGGAAGACGTCATCGTCACCCCGTCCAAAAAAATGTCGTCAAGTCAAATCAAACATCAAAACAATGCTGATTTGCTTTTTTGATGCCAAGGGGGTAGTTCATTCAGAGTTTGTTCCCCCAGGTCAGACCGTCAATCAAACCTTTTATTTGGAAGTTTTAAGAAGATTGCGCAACAGTGTTCGTCAAAAAAGACCCGATTTGTGGCAGACAGGAGACTGGTTCTTCCACCACGACAACACACCTGCACACACAGCCATCTCTGTTAGACAGTTTTTGGCTAAAAATGGCATGGTTCCACTGCCCCACGCACCTTACTCGCCTGACCTGGCTCCGTGCGACTTTTTCTTATTTCCACGCATGAAAAGGGGCATGAAAGGACACCGATTTGACAACATTGAAGAAGTCAAGAAAAAAAAGAGGGAGGAGCTGTCAGCCGTTTCTAAAGATGACTACAAAAAATGTTTCGAACAGTGGAAGCACCGGTGGGACAAATGTATCAGTTGTAATGGAGAGTATTTTGAAGGGGATAAGGTTGTTTTGTAAAGAATTTGAAATAAATAGCTTTTAAAAAATAATTCCTGTTTTTTTTGGGTACCCCCTCGTAGATGTATATGTGGAGGGGAGGGGGACCCACAATGGGATTACAAATATATGGAAGCAGGCTTACGGGTATGGGAGAAGTATGAGGGACAGGAACCCAATGTACCGAAGTCAGAGCAAAATTTGGCTTTTCCTGTTAGATATAATCAACAGGGACAGGTATACGTTCCCTGGAGTTTTACAGATATGACTAATTTGGCAGAACAATTACCCCCGTTAGACCAGGGAGCTGGAACATGGATACAGAAATTTGAGCGCCTAACCGCAGGATATACTTTAGCAATTGGTGATATAAAAGCATTATTGGCTCGGATTTTAGGTAATAATGCTGCTAATCAAGTGTTCAATAATGCAAATATTGATGGAGTATCGGTCCACCAACCAAGATGCGATGGAGCTTTGTTTAACCCCTATCGCAACTTGATCTGGGGTTCGCTGAGAGATATATATCCTACCCAGCGAAGCATTGGACCACTTACTTCAATGCAGTTTAAGGTTGGGGAAGATATCAGTGCTTATTTAGCTAAATTTCAAGATTTGTGGGAAGCACAGATGGGTGTACCCCATAATGACCCTAACATGGCTCTCATGTTTTTTCAGACCCTGTGCAATACCTTACCTTTAGGTATTCAATTAAAACTAAAAACCATTGTAGCGTTAGAATCAGAACCATGGCAAAAACAACAGGCACATATTTTTCATTTTGTTAGACAGGCTGAGGAAGAATTGAATAGACCAGAGAGGGACAGAAAGGCTGCCCAAGCTCGTCTATTTAATTTACAATTGAAAGAGATCGGTCAGGAAAAGAAAAAGGGAGGACGGGCCAGCAGATCTGCTGCCGATGAAAAATTAATAAAGGCTTTACGCCAACGAGTAAAGATCAGCAGAAACAACTTGAAGAATGCTTAGATGATTATGAAAGTGACAGTAGTGTAGATAGTGATTCCGAAGACATGTGTACACAATTGATGCGAGTTTTGAATGTCCAGAGGCGTGATCAGCCCACGGGCCAGGAACCACCATCCTTTCCAAAACAAAAGCAAGACAGAGAGCGAGACTTCGTTTGTTGGCAGTTCGGTGAAAAGGGTCACCTGCAACGGTCCTGCCGTGCCCCACTACCAGAGGGCAGCGACGATATGACCAAGGTCCACCACCGTTTGCAAGACTGCGCCAGTATCCTACCTGGCAGCCTCCAAATAGGATGAGTTATGGCAATAGGGAAAATAGGCAATGACTAGGTATATATGATATGCAAGTGGTGGTGGGAACTGAGGAGCCCCGTATCAAATTAACCATGAATGACCAAGACATGGAATTCCTAATTGATACCAGAGCTACGATCTCTGTCTTGAACATAATGCCTGCTGGCAGAACCATTAGTAGGGATACTGTAGTGACCACGGGGTTTGACGGTAAGGCCGTAAGAACCCCTATGACCAACCCAATCTGGGTAGAAGGGCCGCAGTTTGCTCTTCTCCATAATTTTCTGTATGCTTCCCATTGCCCTATGAACCTGATGGGACGCGATTTAATTGTAAAAGCCCAAGTCACCTTAGTGGCAGGACCATCCCAGTCCCTGGGAATACGGAAAGCTGGAACTTTCCTTCTTAGCCCCTATGGGCAAGTACGAGGTACACCTGTCCACATACGATTAAAACCAGGAAAAGAGGGACCAAAATTGCCACAATATCCCTTGCAGCGGGTAGCTATAGAGGGTGCACGAGAGGAAATTAATCAGCTGAAATCACACGGCATAATAGAACACAGTACTTCACCATATAATACCCCTCTTTTCCCGGTCAGTAAACCCAACGGTAAATGGCAAATTGTGCATGATCTTCGTGCACTAAATCAAGTTGTGGAAACTCAGTTCCCCGCGGTTGCTAACCCAGCTACCACATTGAATATGGTACAATTGTACAAATATTTCACGGTTCTCGACCTAAAAAAAGCCTTTTTTAGCGTAGAAATTGATGTTGACTCCAGACATTTGCTGGCCTTTATTTTTGATCAAGTACATTACCAATGGACACGACTACCCCAGGGGTATGTCGATAGTCCCAGTATATTTTCCCAGATTCTCTCACAGGATTTACAGGATTTCATTTCATATCTCCCTGGAGAAATGTGTTTGTTACAATATGTAGATGACATTTTGTTATCTGGGTCCCATTATGAACAAATCGGGAATATACACAGAAGTTAATGCAGGAGTTGCATGAGAAAGGATACAAACTAAATACAGAGAAAGCACAACTTGTGCAGACAACTGTTACTTTTCTGGGATTCCAGTTAAGTCACGGATCTATTCAGGTGGGAGATAAGACTGTACAACACGGCCTACAATTACCTATACCAAGTACCGTGAAGGAACTACGTTCCGCCTTGGGCACTTTGAATTTCTGTAGAAATTGGATCCCAGCGTTTAGTTCCCGGACTCTTTGTTTCCGCCCATACTTAAAGGGTGGTGTCAAAAACTCTGATAAAATCACCCTGGATCCTGATGCCATCGGTACCCTTCAATCTCTCCTGGATGACTTAAAAAGCCTTCCTGCCTTACATTTACCGAATCATAACAAACCATTTCAACTGATGGTAGTGACAGGCTCCCAGGCTTGGGCTGCCATACTATTTCAGGAAAGGGATTCCACCTTAGCATTTTTGTCCGGTACTTTTGGGTGTATGGAACTCCCCCTACCTGATCTAGAGAAATTGGTCATAGCAGTAGCAGCAGCTATAGATAAAGTTTTGTCTATTTTCACTCCCACTACCCTGATTCTCTATCAGTCCATTGAGTTGAAGGCTATTCTAAATAAAGAAACCTTACATTTGTCCCCGACAAAATTACAGCAAGCCTGTGCATCTATTCTGAACAGTGGGGTGATTTTCCGCCCTTTAGTGGCCTCTACTTGCCCGTTAAATTGGTTACAGAAAGTGGTGGATGTCCAGATTCCAGTGTGTAACTCCTCGTATGAGGAAATTTTGTCTATTATGGTATCACCATCTGAAATGCCACCGAATAGTGAAATATGGTTCACCGATGGTTCTGAACAGAAGGGTGCTGTGGGTTTTGCCGCAGTATCGGTGACCCCGGATGGAGTCGCATGGCATTGCCTACAGTACACTCTGGATTTGGATCAAGGATATTCGGCACAAGCAGCTGAGTTATGTGCCATTTTAGCAGTCCTGCAAGAACGCCCAGAAACACCCCTTATTTTTTATACCGATTCACAGTATGTTCAAAAGTTGTGTGGTGAGTACCTTCAAATTTGGTTACAGCAGGGGTTTGTTACATCGTCTAGTACTCAGCTTGTTCACAAGTCATTGATTTTATACCTATATGATTTGTTACTAAAACGCAGCCAGAGAGCTATTTTGACTTCTTGTAACTGGGTCCCAGGCCATTCCCGCCATTATGTTTTTTTACATTTCGGAAATGCCCTGGCAGATACAGCAGCTAGACAAGTTACAGATTCCGTCCCAATCTTAGTTACAACGCGGGCTAAGACTTATCCCTTACCTTCACTCCAGGATTATCAACAAAATCTTGCGCAAGATGAAGTGCAGAAATGGAAATTGTTAGGGTGCTCAGAGCATAAACATTTGTGGGTTCACCCTTCTGGGAAAGTTTGTATTTCCTTCTGGTCTTTACAACAGTTGTGTCTCTTGCTGCACTCCGTGACTCATGCCCCTGCCTCCAGTGTTTGTGCACAAATTTCTGAGATCTTCTGGCACCCTCGCCTTCGGACCAGAGTGCAGGAATGGTGTCAGAAGTGTCCTCAATGTTTAGAAAACTCTCCCGTGAAGGGTAAACAAATGATACAAGGTCATCTCCCTGTTGTTCAGGGTCCATTCATTTCCTGGTATGTCGATTTCACTGACATGCAGGTCCGAGTGGATGGGTACAGATTCCTCCTTGTTTGTATCTGTGCTTTTTCCAAATGGATTGAGGCATTTCCCTGTAAACATGAGACTGCATCTGAAGTGTTTAAATGTTTTTCCCAACATTTGTTTCCTCGCTTTGGTGTGCCAAGAAATGTATATTCTGACAACGGCTCTCATTTCAGGAATCAGCTTATGCATCTCTTCTCCACAGTGGTTGGCCTGCAATGGAAATACGTCTCTGTCTATCGCCCCACCTCCAGTGGTCTTGTTGAAAGGACCAATGGCTTACTTAAGACTGCCCTATGTTTGATCCAATCAGATAAAAATCTCTCCTGGTTGCAGGCTCTGCCCTTGGCTTTGTTTCAGCTCAGGAACCGCCCTCTGAAGAATGTAGCACTGACACCCCATGAAATATGCACCGGAAGGCGATTGCTGCTGTTTAATTTATCTGAAACTTCTGCTGCTTTACCTGACACTCTGTCTGCTTACATTGCAGGTCTGCGACTAGCTCTTGCAGAAATCTCTCGACGTTGTGCCATCCGCGACGAACATCCAGCTCTTCCCAACGATTGTTTGATTCCAGTTGGTACCAAAGTCTATCGCAGAAATCCTCATCGGAGTTCCTGGCAGGATCCAACATATTCGGGACCTCATATTGTTTCTGCATCTACCCCTTTTGCTGTTTTGTTGGACTCTAGTCAAACTTGGACTCATATAGCCCATCTTTGGGTCCCTTGAACTGTGATTTGGACATTTAAGTGACTTTTTCCATCATGTATCAACCTGCCTTTAGGTTTGCTTTTTTATATTTAGTCATGCTGTTTGCGATTTGCTTGGATGGTTTCTTTTCTTCATTTGTTCCCCTGCTCCCAAGTTACCCCTATCCACCCCTTCCCCGAACCGTTCCCTTAGGTCCCTCTCTCTTCCAAATACCTGGAAATCAACTGTCCTCGATGTAGTTAGTCTCATGAACATTAGTGATTGCATTATCTGTACCCCATTGCCTCAAGGCGGCAATTATGCTCCTGTTAGAGTACTCCCTGTCCCGTTTGAGGAATTTGTGGGTGCTATCCCTTGCTGGGATAACCCTAAATTCATTAGGGGATGTATAGAGCAGGGTCCCATATACTGTAACGATACCTGGGAAGCCCATAAGGCTGCTTCTTACCCTGTTTGCGTTTCTGTTCCCCCTATCGTGTTTTATTACTGTCTTATCACCAATTCGTCCCTTGATTTTGCAAACACCTGCAATGTTTCCTGGAATGTGCAAAGTAATTCATTTCACTTTTTACATGGTACCATGCGCCCTTTTTGATATGGACGTAATGCGACTTGGGAGCATTGGTATAGATCCCAGTTACATAAGAATCTTATTAATGGCACTTTTTGGGGCCCCCGCATTCGCGCTCGCTCCAGAGTATGGGGACCTGATTTTTGGACTTCTGCTTTTACTGTGGGCCCCATTTTTGCAGATAATTCCATCCTATTTCGGAATGGTGAATTCACTGGTACTCCTTTTTCTTCCTGTTATGCTCCCACCCTCTCCCAATACTGTAATGGTAAGGCCTGTGGTGGCATTAATGCTACAGCCCTTTTTCAAGGTCACCAACTTACTGGTCTCATACAGTGGAAATATTTTACTTCCCGCAATGATTCCTATTGGTGTAAAACTCCCTGTACTCACTCTGCAGTTACGGGAGAGTAACTCTCCTGTGATCCCCATACTTCTCTCTCCTATCCCACGTTTCACTATTTCACCTGGAAACGTTCTTTTACGTTATCTGCTATGGTGGGCCATTATTGGCTTTGCGGGGACATTTTGTATCAGAAGGTCTCTCTTTCCAATTTACCCTGTGCTTTAGTTAAAGTTTCCCCTTATTCCGTCCTCATTCCTTTGAATGTCTCTCACCATCCCTCTCTTCCCCTGCGCCACAAGCATAGCTCCTCCTCTTATGTCAGCCCCTGGGATTCTTCCATTGCTGAAGATGATGCTATTCAAGCTTCTTATGAGTATATTAATTCTACTTATCCTATGACCAAAGTCCGCCTTGATGCCCTTAGTTCTACTGCTTGGATTCCCTTTGCTACTCCTGCCCTTACTGCTGAACTTGGTATGGCTGTTCGCCGTTTACAATGTCTGTTGCATATACAAATGAAGGCAGTTACTGAATCTATCTCTCGCTTAGCCGAATCTCTTGAACAAAATAATCAAATGACTCTCCAAAATAGACAAGCTTTAGATTTGTTGCTTGCTGCTGAAGGAGGCACATGTACATTTATTAATGCTACTAACTGCTGTACAGTAATTGTGAACCATACAGTTTTTGTACTTGATGCAATGAATAAGATTAAGCGTTTATCTGAATTACACCTGGACGATTTTAAGGGTGGGCTCCAATTTGGGGATTGGTTCTCTTCTCTTACATCCTGGTTTCACTCTCTCGGTGCTGGCCTGAAGGGCCTCTTGATTTCTGCTGGAATATTTTTAATTTTGGCTTTATTATTTTGCTGTATTGTTTCTCTTATCATATCTTGCTGTAAGAAACAATGTACCAACATATCCACCTCCCTTATGCCTGTTCAAACCAGTCATACACATGTGAATGTTTCCTATGATCCGGTTTCCACTTCAGATTTTTCTGATTTGGTCTTATCTCCTCAATAAAAAAAAAAAAAAATGGGGGATTGTAGGGATTAGGGATATGTTCCTGATTCATACCACTTGATGGCCTTTGTAAATGTCTGCTCTAATAAAAATATATGTCAACCAGGCTGCTATATGGTGGGCAGAAAGAAAGCAGGCCAGCATAAGAAGAAACCATATAAGAAAAAACAATTCTCAGCAATGCATATTCCTGAGCTGGAGGGTCCAGGAATAGTCATGCAGGGTCTTGTACAAAGCACGTACACAGGAAACCACAAGCTGACATGGACAAAGTATATGCTGAGCCCATCAGCCCTGAAGAAAGCAGGTGATTGACAGTTGGTAGGTATAGTGCAAGAGCAGACAAGAGAAGGAACCTGAATGGGTATTAAACAGGAACGAGGGGGGATAGAAAGGAAATAACAGGAAACAGATGGTAAGAAAAGATAGGATATAAGGAGAAATAGATTTGGAAGCTGTGCACATACACGGAAGTAAGAAAATGTATATAAGCAACAAGAATATTGTACCAAGGGGGAGGAGAAATTCTGGAGGTGCCTAGTGCCCAATAGAAGCACTCCTCTCCATTGCCTGTATTGTCCATCGGTTGCCTAATAAACAGAGATTCTGATAGCACTTGTGCCGACTTTGGATCTGGACATTATAGGAAATTAGTGATAATTAGTGATTGGTCTTTTTGTGGGTAACAGGGCCTCACAGTGTACAATTCTCTCTCAACAGGCGTCCGCCAGATTATCAAGATCAATCCCTTCTCCAGGAACAGGTATTTACTCTGTTTTATCCAAACTGTATCCTCACCCTTCCTATGCTTCTTGCGTGTTTTTCTTCCCCAAATTTCAAATGGCCATACCATTGGCCATGGCAACAATCCTTGGTGCACTGATGTCTTCTTGTCCTTGGGTCAGTAGCCTTGAATCTCGTCTCCCCTGCCTTAGGTGACAACTCTTGTCTCTCCCTTGGTAAACCGACTATTCTGACTATACAAAAATAAAAAAGGGAATAAAACTCTACCTGGCCTAACAAGGGAATTTAGGTTTAGTCCTGCTATTAAAACGTTCCTCCCTTGTTCTCTTGCATTTATTTTTCCTAACCTGAGCAGCAGGTTCTTTTTACTATGCTGTCCTTAGCTAAGGGAAAATAAAAAAGAAATTTCAATTTCCCTAACTACTGAGACCTCTGACTTGCTGATTTGTTCAACACTCAGCACACATTCTGTCTCAGAGAAAACATGACCTTTCCACTCTTAATTACAACTGTTTACTTCAGTTGGAAAAAAGAATAATACAGAGGTTTATTCCACTTTATGGTAGAACTTTTAATCAGGTTTAAAAAATTCCTCAGTTCCCCAGATTAAGCATTGATTTAATAAAGTCACAGTGTTCTCACCCAGCCATCTTTCAAGCACATTCTCAGTGGCAAAATTACATGGACCACTTTTAAAACACTCACACTTCATATATTCTATGCTCACACACAAAACAGCTCTGAATTTACCTTTCAGACCAGGCTTTTTGGAGGCCTAGCCTCTCAGCCACTTTAAAACAGATCTGTACTCTATTATTCCCTGGTGGTCTCAGACAAAAAAAAGCACTGGTTTCTAAGTTGGTACACCTGCTTCCAGAACATATCCAAGACACTGTCATGGTATCTCCCTGGTGATACCAATCTGGCGTCAAATCTTCAGTTCCTCACAGCTTGGGATTCCATCCCTGAAGCCTAGGTGAAAGAAGTGGGGCCACACAGGTCCTGGCCCCCATCAAAAATCGCAGCCAGCAAGTAGCAAACTGCCCACAGGGATCCCATCCCTCGCGGGCAGGAGAAGAAGAGAAGCCGCAATTGCGGCAAAGACCCTTCCTATCATGAGAGATCAGATCCCCGTGGGCAGAACAGGCAGGGTCTTTGTCGTGATCGCAGCTTCTCCTCTTCCTTTGCCTGTGGGAAGCTGTTACCCACCAGCCATGATCATAGCAAAGACCCTTCCTGTTTTCCCTGGGATCCTCCCGCAGATAGACAGGAAGGGACTTTGTCAAGATCGCGGCCGACAGGCAGCAGGCTGCCCATGGGGATCCCATCCCCCTCAGGAGAAGAAAAGCCATGATTGCAGCAAAGACCCTCCCTGTCTGCCTGTGGAATATTGGATCCCTGCAAGCAGAACAGAAGGGTCTTTGCCCACCAGGCAGAGCTTGCGGTGAAGTTAAGGCAGAGCTTGGGCCCCTTTCCCCCAAAGAAAAAGCTCTTCCAGTACCCCTGCCCTGAAATGAACGGGATGGTGGATGTCTTAAATGGTGGCCATGGTAATGCTCATGAGTTTTAATATTACTTAGTGATTTTATTCTAATATTGGGTACATTTTATTTTAAAATGTAATTTCCTTTCTCAGTTACCCCCTGTTGTGAGACTTCTTAAAATGCAGTTATGGCTCCACAACAATTTTCCCCTGTATAAATATTTTTTCACTTCCAACTACCCTCACTGTGTCCTATCCCTCACAGATTATCCATAATAAGGTCTCCTTGGGCCCGTAGAAGTCATATTTACAACTTTTTACTGTACCGCAGCACTTCTGCCAAAATGGGGCACTGGCTCTTTAAATTCTTGGCATTAAACCCCCAGGTTGATTCTCTCAAGTTCTCTTCTGACCACTCCCATCCAAAAGTCCCTTCAGAGTCCAGATTGCCTCGGCCCAACTTCAAATTTTTAAGACACCGTCCCTTTAAATTTAAAACTAACTACTGAGCAGTAGTGCTTCAAAGCCCCTCTGCCCTCCCTAACCTCAAATCCCCACTTCCTTCATTTTATTTTACCTTTAATTTTGGTGCCGTAGTCCCTTTAAACAACCAGAGCTCAGCCGAGCACAGCTCCGGTTCTCTCAGTTTTATCATAGCTTAGCCACGTGCGCAGACCTGGACCCCAGTTCTGCAGCGATCAGCCCGGAAGGTCTCCGATAACGCTCCCAGCACTGCAGACCACAGCAGCTGTGTCCCCTCTTCATTAAAAAAAAAACATTGACGTGCAGTCCTCCCAATGCCGCGATCCTTAGCGATCTTCCTCTAAGGCACTGATGCAGCCTGAATGCGGCGGGCCCAACTCCTCAGCAGATAATTAATTTTAAATTATTCCCCAAACTAGTCGCAATACACAGGCTAAGTAAGATCCTGATTCCATTTTCTTTAGGATCATGCTCTATGATTTCTGAGGGAGAGGCCTTTTTCCCCACTGTTTTCCGGTCCTGCCTATGAGCGCCAACATCACAATTCAGGCACTGTATATATATTTTCAGCTGTTTCTTAATAGTCCATATTATCTCTTCGACAAACAAGGTTTTCATTGTCTTCTGCTGCATCTCCTGTTCTGTAAGTGTTATACTAAGCAGCAATATCAGAAAATATTTCTTCAAGGAAAGAGTGGAAGATGGACAGAGTAGGGTGGTGGAAAAAAGAAACACAGTAACAATTCAAAAACGTAAGGGATAAGCACAGATGATCCCTTGTGAAACAGTGAGGGAAAAGCTAGAGATCAACTGAAGTCCATGATTTTGAAACATAGAAACATGACAGCAGAAAAAGACCACATGGCCTATCTAGTCTACCCTTCCAGATCAACCACTACAACAGTCCTCTTTTTTTCCCTTAGAGATCCTCTAAGTTTGTCCCATGCTTTTTTGAATTCAGATACTGTCCTCATCTCTACCACCCCCACTGGGAGACTATTCCACAGATCCACCACTCTTTCCGTAAAGAAATATTTCTGCATATCACTTCTGAATCTATCTCCTTTTACCCTCATCCTATGTTCCCTCGTAGCAGAGCTTGCTTTCAATCAAAAGAGGCTCTTCTCCTGTGGTTTTATGCCATGGAGGTATTTAAACTTCTCAATCATAACACCTCTATCCCGCCTTTCCTCTAAAGTATACATAATAAGATCCTTAAGTTTGTGCTCATATGCTTTATAATGGAGACCACTAACCATTTTAGTAGCCACCCTCTGCACTGACTCCAACCTGTTTATATCCTTTTGAAGGTGCGGTCTCCAGAATTGCACACAATACTCCAAATGAGGTTGCATCAAAGACCTATACAGAGGCATTATCACCTCCTTTTTTCTGCTGGTCATTCCTCTCCCTATACACCCAAGCATCCTTCTAGTTTTTGCTGTCACCTTTTCTACCTGTTTAGCTATTTTAAGTTTGTCAGACACAATCACACCTAGGTCCCACTCTTGTGGACAAAAGTACTTCATCCCCTAGATTGTACAGCTCCCTTGGATTGTTGCAGCCCAAATGCATGACCCTACAGTTTTTTAGCATTAAATCTCAGCTACCAAATTCTAGACTATTCTAATCTGTTGCAGATTTTGGTATCATCCACAAAGAGGCAAACCTTACCCGACAGCCCTTCTGCAATATCACTAACAAAGATATTGAAACAAGAAGAAAACTGAGCAGACTAAATGGATCTTATGGCCATTACCTGCTATTATCTATGTTTTTACCCGGTGAAAAGCGGGATATAAATACAGTTAAATAAATAAATAAATTTTAAGGTTACCTAAGAGCAACTTAAATAGTTATGCATTTTTGTCTTTCAAAGTTTACAAAATTGTTTTCAGTATGGTTTAATATTCCCGCCAAGCTGCTGTCTAGCTGTGCTGCTGCCAGTAGGGGGCAGCGCCACGATATCACATTTTTAATTGTAAAGAGCTGGATGGCTCCCACGCAGTTTGGCAGGAACGCTGGTGTGATTCTAGCATCTTTTTTTAGTTGTTCTTTCAAAGAAAAGGAACAAAAAATTAAAACAGTGTGCTGAGAATCAGGAAAGCCAGGTTTAAATCCCACTGTTATTTCTTATGATGTTGGATAAGTCACTTAATCTTCCATTGCCCCCCGGTATAAACTTAGGGGCTGGTTTACTAAGCCCCACACTAGTAACATGGATTTGGGCCACATTAGTAACACAGAGCATTATGCTGGATGCAGGGGGGTGGGGACAGCTATCCCCCTGAATTCAGCACAGCTCGCTATGGCAGTTCCACCACAGGGAGCAACTACTGTCAGCCACTGTGCTGATGGTAGTCGCTCCCCATCAAGTGCAGGCAGCAGGGGCTTTTAAGGCCGATGCTAGCGGCAGCCACACCCCAACCAGGTACTGCCCAGATGCATGCTGCCTGGGTTTCATGGGTACTTTAGTGCAGGGCCCTGCGCTACTTTGCAGCACAGTAGAAATACATGTGCTACCCCTGCGCTACCTGGTTAGCGTGTTTTAGTAAACCAGCCCCTTCGACTGTAAGCCCTCTGAAGACAGTGAACTACTTACTGTACTTGGATGTAACTCATCTTGGACTACTACTGGAAAGGTGTAAGCTAACTCTAAAATGTCCATCTCTATCGGATCTCCTCCCCTTTTCTGGTGTTTATAGCTCGGGGACAGCGCCGTAGGGGAAGACAACCATCGAAGCCGAACATTGGCTAAATGGAGCTATGTGCCCAGAACAGCAACTGCATGGGGCACCGTTGTGGGGGGCGGAATGAGAGCGGCAGTCACAACACTGGACACCAAATGAGGATAGAACCAGCAGAGGAAAGAAGCCTATGTAGATCCAGACTCTGGCCTCTTGAGGCAAGAAGAGAATGACTAGGAAAGAGGCCAACAAGTAGAGGTGTGACCCTGAGGTGGACCTGCGAGTAGGAAGGATGTAAGAAAGAGTGCTTGGCACATATTATCATAGGGAACGAAGTCCTTAGTGAACAGCTCTTCGACATGTATTTTGTAAGTCGCAGAGGGAAGAGCTGTGCTTTCCTTATCACAATTAACATAGTTGTAACACAGCCAAGTAGACTCTGGCCCAGCAGGACATACTTAGCATAAAGAAGAAACAGAACAGAGAAGAATGTGGTTAAAATAGATTAAAAGTAGATTAAATTAAAAGAAAATCTGTTTAAGTACTTATTGGTTTCTGGGAAAACACACACAGACTGGAATAATAGGTTATTTAAATGTGTTCACATATAAGAACGCTGGGAAGTATGGCTATTTTAGAAAAAGCACATTAAACAGCAGAGTGGATTCTGGAGAGGAATGGATACTTGAGAGGTAAATTCTTCTGATGTACCCCAATTAATATCAGTTTTTTGTATATCCTGTTATCAGCTGGACCTGTGTGTGTCATTCTGAGGAATAAGGACAGCGCTGCATACACCTTGTAGCTCTACACAAATGATCAGAAGTAGAAGTCTAAAGTAGCTTTTGTAGCAGTAATAGGTGTCAAACACCCCCTTCGCCTGTCGCCATCAAAGCCTCAGAGACAAGGCCTAGAGGAGCAGCCTTCCACTGCTATTATGGAGCACTTCCAAGAAATCAAAAATATGCTTCAAACCACTGTGTGTCATGTGATTATCTCCCAGGACACAGGGTCCTACAAAGAAAGTAAGCTCAGACCTTTTCCTACCCCTTTTATCTTATTAGCAGGCTCTGCCTTTCTGAATAAGCCTCATGCTAATTGGTTCCTGTAGAAGACATTTGCCGATTGGCTCCTTGCGCCTATATAACCCTGGTACTTCCAGTCCTCCAGGGCCATGGGGGAGGGGGTGCAACCAGGGCAATTGCCCTTGGTCCTCATGCGCAGAGGCCCCCCGGCTTGCTTAAAACTGAAGGACGCAAAGCCTGCTGGTAGACTTTGGAGTCACTTCCCAAATTTCTGCCCCAAGGCACAGCTTGTATAACACTGGCCTTGAAGTCCTCCCTGTCCTTAAACAGGTGTTTTGTGGGAACTCCTGATCCTTGGTGTTTTTATTTATTTATTTATTTATTTACATTCTCTTATATACCGCGCTATTCTGCATCAGTGTGGTTTACATTGAACAAACTGAAATTACATTGAACAGGGTATTATAACTTGGAGAAAACTATTTTACAGGGAACATGGGCTATGGAGGGTTAAGTGGCTTGCCCAAGACCACAAGGAGCACCTGTGGGACTAGAAACCCCAGTCCTTCCAGCCCAAGGTTGCTGTCCTCTAGTGGGATTTGAACCCCCGACCTTCCGGCCTGAAGTACATTGCCCCAACCACTAGGCTACTCCTCCACTCCTTATTACTTAGTAGGCTTATTACTAGTCTACCGATTTTGAACCTTTTCTGCCTGCCCTTATTACTGCGTGTTCCTGAACTTTGCTTTGGCCTGGTATTTTGGATTTGGTTCTATGCCTTGTCCTTCTCCTTCCTCTTGCTCTGCCTGACATCCAGAGTCCACTCTACTCTTCTAGGAATCTGCTGCCTGTGTTTCAAGTCCTGACAGCTTCCAAGTATCAGAGGCTCATTCCAAAGGAAAATGGAGTCCCAGTACCATTAAGGCCTGGACAACTGCTCCTGAGCTGCTGGTGATTAAGTTGCTGTACTTCCCACAAGTTTTGGATATTCTCATAAAGATTTGCCAGCCATCCGCACTAAATTGGGAAGGTAATTGGCTCATTATTGAGCAAGACTATACAAACCACAGCAAACAAGAGGTGGCAGTTTTTGGCTTTATGTCCAAGATTTTGCACCATAGGAACCAGATATGGACTTTTTTCACCTGCATGGCTCAAAGTAACATATAGTAACATCACAACAACTTAACTGGAGCCTGAAGACCTTTGGCATAAATTGAAGACTGGAACTCTGCCATGCTCTGATCACCCTCCCCATACTAGATTGTTTGAGTAATAAGTTGTATGCCTCCATGGGATATACTGCATGGGCAGGGGTGTTTCTGGACACTACAGTGATTGACTTGTGAGCTAATAGTCTTTTGTATTTCTGATATTGATAATGGATCACAATGGTTATGGAAAACACCATTAATTATGGAGTGATGTATGAAAGAGATTGGTTTCAGATGGGATGTTGACTGAGAAGACATGGAGTGTGGATGGAGAGTTTTCTCCACCACCTGCTTTCACTTACCAGAAAGACAGTTAACCAAATACTATAAACCATAGATGCTGTTTTGGGTTTTTTGGTTCTGCAGCAACATTATTTTGGTGGTTGTAGGTTAGTAACTGTCCTAATGATAATTGCTGATACTGTCATGATGCTGCTTTTTGCTTTCTTTCTTCTTGTTGTTGGGTGAAAGTTAGATATGCAGGACTATTGGGACTTGTGGGTCCAGAGACGAGGACGTTTATGTAATGATGTGATAATATTAGATTTGCAAGGTCTTCCTCAGTAAAGGTTTTTTCTTGGAATGTTAAAGCATAATAAGGCTTTAACCTATCTAAAGTGGTATAACTTTAAACCTGTGCTTGCGTTTCTCCCAGACGTGCACCTTTCCGGAGCAGATTCTGTGAAGCTGAATCATGACTGGGTTGCAGAGGCTATTTGTTTCTCCTGCCTATAACAAAAAGGATACCGCTACTATTTTGCTTGCAACTATGCAAAGATGGAGATTGAATTTCAACTGACTGACCAGCAAGGACATTGGGTCACAGCAGTAGGTCACTCGCCGTTTACATCCCGGTGAATTTCTATGTACCCAATAGCAATAAACTCAATTGTTTCAGTATTCGGTAACCCGATTATAAAAGCAGGGAGCCACTCACATATTGTAGCAGGGGATTTTAATTTATGTTTGGACCCATATTTGGAAAGGCAGTCCTGAGCTAAAGTGAGAACCACCTGTGCCCAAAAAAATCTTACAAAACACAATTCAAAAATTAGGAGTTATAGACCCCTGCCATTAAGAGATCCCACCAAGAGGGAAATTATCTTGTACTCCCCCACCTAACATATTCTAGTATTGATTTCTTTTTCGTTTTCAGATTCCTCATGGTGCAAACAGACATTTTGGATTATGCAGTTATCTCCTTGGCCCTGGAAGTAAATTCTGAAGCAGAAGGAATGGGTAGATGGAGATTTAGTCCTGTGCTACTAGCTGAGCAAGAGTTTGTCATGCTGATTAAAGAGTGCTACAAGAATATTTTTAAGTAAATGACTTATGGGAACAAGATTTTAGCATTGTATGGGACACTCTAAGAACATATCTGAGAGGCGTTATCATTAACTATGCAGCTGAGAAGAAGACCAAACAGAGGACCCAGTAGGTTAAATTGCTTGAAGCCAAGATCCAGAATCTTGAGAAGTTGCATATTAGAATGAAGGAAAAGGTGTGCCAAGAAAAACTTCAGAACTCTTAATTCCAGTACAATACATCTCTAAGCCAACAGACAAGTCAGGAGGTTTTTATTACTAACATGAGATACACAGTAATATTGGGCCATTTCAATTAGCCCAGTTCAAAGTCACATCAAGACATGCCAAGGAAATAAAGTTTCCAGATGAAATAAGACTGCTTCATGGAGCAGCTGTTTCAAGAAATGACACAAGGGGGAGCTATTTTAGCCCTAGTCCTTAGTGGAACATCAGATCTGGTGTGAGAGGTGATAGTATTGGGGTCACTTGGCAATAGCGATCATAACATTATTAAATTTGAGTTAATAACTAGAAGGAAGACAGCAAGGGAATCTACATTACTAGCATTTAATTTTCAAAAGGGAGACTATGATAAAATGAAGAAAATGGTTAGGAAAAAAAACTTAAAAGAGCAGCTGCACACATTTAAGAGTTTACATCAGGCCTAGACATTGTTCAAAAATACTACCTTGGAAGCCCAGACCATATATATTTCACCCTTTGGAAAAATGACTGCTGAGATGGTTTGAAGGTGAGGTGAGAGAGACTGTTACAGCCCAAAAAAAGTCTTTTAATAAATGAAGAAAAAATGCAAATGAAGAAAACAAGAAACAGCACTGGCAAGTTAAATGCAAAGTGAAGTTGTAAAGAAGCTTGCAGTGGAAGAAAAAACTCATAATAAAATCTTTTCCAGGTACAGTCAAAACAAGAAGCTCGTGAGGAAGTCAGTTGGATCATTAGATAATAGAAGGTTAATATGGTCACTAAGGAAGGTGTGGTGGCCAAAGTGTCCCCAAGCCCTTAGAAAAGGGAAAAGAGCCTACTTTTACCTTTAGGGAAAGATGCAGCAGGCGGGGAGGTGAAACACAAAATGTTTTGAAACCTGAAAAAACTCACCTAGTGAATAGCTGCAGGCCACGCCCTAGCTTAGAAACAAGCTACAGGGCTAATGAAAACCAGCTGGAGAGCCAGCACGGGAGCACTGCTCTGATACGTGCAGAGGGAGTTCCCAGGGGATTACAAAAAGGAAGTAACAGAGAGAGGAGGAGGCAGGTGGTCTCAAAGGTTCAGCAAGCAGAGAGGCAGGTTGTCTCAAAGGTTCAGCAAGCAGAGGAAGTTACTCAAGAAGTTGCTGGAGAGAGTGTCAGAGACCACGTTCCAGATGCCGTGGTAAATCCAGAGAAAGAAAGAGAAAGACAGAGGGAGTTGGAGTGGAAGCAACTCAGGAAGCTGGAAAGGAGACAACACTGGGCACGCAGACACCGAGTGCAGGAAGCTGAGTCAGACAGCACAGATAGTGACGAAGTAAGTCTGAAAAGCAGCCTGTTTCCTGAGGCATATTTTGATGCCAGTGCAAATGCTGAGCTAGAGAAACAGCATTGCAGGAGAAAGGAAATTCCCAGGGGAGGAGTCACTGGAGTCTTTGAACGGAGCAGAGAGCCTAAGGCACTGGGGAGAGGAAAAAGCTCTCGTGTTTCAGAGGAGAGAGGTATTTCCCAAGACAGCCCAGCCTTAAGGGCAACTGCTAGGACATTCAAACAAACAAGCCACCAGGCAAGGAGCTTTGCTGGGGAAAGAGGTTTGAATGAGGATAGTTTTATCACAAGCCAAAGGTTTGATAAAAGCCCAACTGAGAAAGGGAGAACCGTGAGTAATCCTCTGTCTAATAAACAGTTAAATAAGCTGAAGGCATTAAACCATTTGGAGGGAAAGGAAGAATTGTCTACATGTGCTGAGCAGCCTAGGGACAGGAAAGCCTCTAAGTGGAAAGATATCCTTAAGCTTTTAGAAACAGCAGAACCAGGTTTTATCAAGAGGAATGTATGCCCTGAAATGCCAGAGTCACTCGTGGAGGATATGGAAATAGGGAGTTACCCTTCTGAGAGTGAGAGTGACAGTTTTATGGAATGTGCTATTTGTTATAAGACAAACGTTTGAGCCCTGGAAAGAAAGAAGCTCAAACAACAGCCTTTATAATTGAAGGAGTATAAACAGGTTGGACTGTGTTTTAAAAGCCTTGTTTTATTCTTATGGTTCCTGGAGTAAAACCTGAAAGTAATTGCATCTGAAGAAGTTTAGCAAAGTAACCTAGCACTGATGTTAATAACGCTAGAAGAAGTAATGAAGCTGTGGTTTGTGGAAACTGGAAACATTTGAAGCTGATTGTGTCAGGAGAAGAAAATCCTTTATTTTCTTTCTTATTTTTGCGTTAAGCTTTATACAAGCATTGTTTGGAGAAGCAGTACAAATCAAATAAAATTCCTGTGCTTGCCTTAACCTCTCGGACTTTTCATTTCAATATGGAAACCCACAACTACAAAATATAGAGGTGGCACCCCACTATAGGCGACCGCCTAGGGTGGCCCTATAGTAGCTTGGCTGTAAAGGGGTGACGGCCACAGGTGGCGTAGTCTTAAGGATACCGCGACTCCTACGCATGCGCAAGAATCTTCATACACGCCAGAACTTCCAGAAACAGCCCAAGAAGACATGCTGACCCATGGATGACTAAGCAGCGACAGAGGACAACTGCTGAGAGTCACGAAGGACAGACGGCGATCCTCACTGCTGATAAGCTTGAGTCGACATCTGTATCAGGTAACCTGGTATTTAGGAGGGTTACTAGTGGATACTGATACAGAGGGGAGGTGCAGCAGTGTTGGGGGAGAACAGCGAAAAAGGGATCACCTATTGTGTGTGTGTATCGCACTTGGTGTGGTTTCTCTCTTTTGTTTTTTCAGCATCATCACCATGGAGAAGGAGTTACTGCAATGGATGACTGCACAGTTCGAGATGCAGCGGGAACAAGCAAAGACAACCCAGGAGAAGATGGCAGCCATGTTGCAAGCGCAGCAAAAACCATTGCTGGACATGATGGGGAAGTGGCTGGGGGCCCACGAGAAGATGGCGGAGCCAGCACAGACACTGTCAGGTCCTATAGGCGCTGGACAGGGGCTAGCAACTTCTTATAAGGGAGTGTTTTCTATGGGACAGTTAACCAATGATGATGAAGTGGACGACTTTTTAGAAGCGTTCGAAAGAGTCGCCCTCATAACCGGATGGCCTAAAGACCAGTGGGCGGTACGGTTGGCCACTTCCCTTACAGGTGAGGCCTTGGCCACGTACCGGGCTATGCCTGCAACTTTAGCCTCTGATTATGATGCATGTAAGAAAGCTATCAGAGATCGGTTTGGTATAACTCCCATAATTTATCAGCGACAATTTAGGAGCAGCAGATTAAGACCTGGTGAAACACCGAGCGCTCTTTGCCAGCGTCTTACGAATCTGGCATCGAGGTGGTTAACACCAGAGTCCAAGACAGTAGCAGAGATACTAGACTACATTGTTCTTGAACAATTTATGAACGCTGTAGCACCAGACCTGAAAGCCTTTCTGATCTTACAGAACTGTAAGAACACCCAAGAGGCTACTCTATTGGCAGAGCGGTTTTTAGAAGCCGAATTGGTAAGCCAGCAGAATCAGGGTGTCTGTAAAAGAACGGAACAGGTGACTTCAGAAAGGAGGCGAAGGTCAGAGTTTGAAAATGTGAATATGTCTGTACTTGGTAAAAGGGATTGTTTTGCACAAAGGAAATGTTTTGCATGCGGTAAAGAGGGACATCTAAAGAGAAATTGCAAAAATAGAACAGCCTTGGTTATAACTCACACTAGAGAGAATAGAGAAGGATTTCTCCTAAGTATAGAGGTAGAAGGTGTTCCCATAGAGGCCCTGCTAGATTCAGGGGCTGATCAGTCCATGGTCTCGCAAAAACTGTGGAGACGGATTGAAGCACAGCATAAAAAAAATCCTATAAAACCTGAAGGGAGAGTAAGGATCCGGTGTGTTCATGGGGCAGCCTCATTCTACCCTATCTATAAGGTAACCGTAAGTGGGTTAGGGGTAAAAAGGAAAATCCCGGTAGCCGTTATACCAAGACTTCCACATGCCCTAGTGCTAGGCCGCGACTGGCCACAGTTTAGGAGAGGGCTAGAGGAGGAATTACACCAGAGGGAGGGCATGGTGTCCACTAGGGGCCAGGTAAGAGTCCAAGGGGAGGTGGAGCCATCAGAGAATCCCCTAGCAGACCTTCCATTCTTTAATGACCATACATTTCCCGCAGTGAGTCGAGAGAGGAAAAGAAAGGGACAGAATACTTCCTATTCCAAGGTCAAACATAGGACAAGCATAGTTCCAGGTCCCCTCTTTGCTAAGACTCAGGGACAGGCTTGGAAAGGGGTATCCAGGAAAGTGGAACCAGAAAACAAGCCTAAATTTGTTCTAAGATACTGTCTAACAACTCCCAATGCAACAGCACCTAGGCGAGCTTCTGAGCAAGCAGCGGGATACGACTTGTGTAGTGCTGTCGATATGATTATCCCAGCACATAGCAGAGCATTGATAGACACGGGTCTCCAGATGGAGATGCCATTGGGATGCTACAATCCTATAGCCCCACGGTCAGGCCTAGCTTTCAAGGATTCAATAGACATAGGTGCAGGGGTTATTGACCCAGACTACAGGGGGGTGGTGAAAGTACTATTACTGAATGGTGCAAAGAAAGATTTTCAGATTAACACAGGGGATAGGATAGCCCAGATAATATTTGAAAGGGTAGCTTTTCCACCTCTGGAAGAAGTCCCAATTATGACCTCTACCAACAGGGGATCATCAGGGTTTGGATCCTCGGGCAGAGGGGAGTTAAGGGGATTTACAGCAAGTTGTGAAATGACAAGGGATAAGTCGGAGAGTAGACAAAGAGGCCAAGGGAGATATTACGGCCGTCGCCTTAAGCCACGCCATTTAGAAATAGGTCAAAAGGTGATGGTGAGGGCAACCGGAACCACTGCCAAGCGGGAGGGTAAGTGGAAGGGCCCATATCAGGTAATAGACCGGGTTGGCCCAGTGTCTTATTTACTGCAGGACAAGAGACGTCGCTGCCAGGTATGCCATGTTAAGTTCTTGAAACCCTGGCAGGACTATTTAGAAGTACCTCAGTGGACCATAGGAGAGTGTAGGGAAAACAGAAGCCACATAGGACGTATCAGCACAGAAAGGATTACAGGCTGTGTAAAGGTAGACAAGCCAGCCTGTAATATCTTAAGGTGGGGGATATGTGGTGGCCAAAGTGTCCCCAAGCCCTTAGAAAAGGGAAAAGAGCCTACTTTTACCTTTAGGGAAAGATGCAGCAGGCGGGGAGGTGAAACACAAAATGTTTTGAAACCTGAAAAAACTCACCTAGTGAATAGCTGCAGGCCACGCCCTAGCTTAGAAACAAGCTACAGGGCTAATGAAAACCAGCTGGAGAGCCAGCACGGGAGCACTGCTCTGATACGTGCAGAGGGAGTTCCCAGGGGATTACAAAAAGGAAGTAACAGAGAGAGGAGGAGGCAGGTGGTCTCAAAGGTTCAGCAAGCAGAGAGGCAGGTTGTCTCAAAGGTTCAGCAAGCAGAGGAAGTTACTCAAGAAGTTGCTGGAGAGAGTGTCAGAGACCACGTTCCAGATGCCGTGGTAAATCCAGAGAAAGAAAGAGAAAGACAGAGGGAGTTGGAGTGGAAGCAACTCAGGAAGCTGGAAAGGAGACAACACTGGGCACGCAGACACCGAGTGCAGGAAGCTGAGTCAGACAGCACAGATAGTGACGAAGTAAGTCTGAAAAGCAGCCTGTTTCCTGAGGCATATTTTGATGCCGGTGCAAATGCTGAGCTAGAGAAACAGCATTGCAGGAGAAAGGAAATTCCCAGGGGAGGAGTCACTGGAGTCTTTGAACGGAGCAGAGAGCCTAAGGCACTGGGGACAGGAAAAAGCTCTCGTGTTTCAGAGGAGAGAGGTATTTCCCAAGACAGCCCAGCCTTAAGGGCAACTGCTAGGACATTCAAACAAACAAGCCACCAGGCAAGGAGCTTTGCTGGGGAAAGAGGTTTGAATGAGGATAGTTTTATCACAAGCCAAAGGTTTGATAAAAGCCCAACTGAGAAAGGGAGAACCGTGAGTAATCCTCTGTCTAATAAACAGTTAAATAAGCTGAAGGCATTAAACCATTTGGAGGGAAAGGAAGAATTGTCTACATGTGCTGAGCAGCCTAGGGACAGGAAAGCCTCTAAGTGGAAAGATATCCTTAAGCTTTTAGAAACAGCAGAACCAGGTTTTATCAAGAGGAATGTATGCCCTGAGATGCCAGAGTCACTCGTGGAGGATATGGAAATAGGGAGTTACCCTTCTGAGAGTGAGAGTGACAGTTTTATGGAATGTGCTATTTGTTATAAGACAAACGTTTGAGCCCTGGAAAGAAAGAAGCTCAAACAACAGCCTTTATAATTGAAGGAGTATAAACAGGCTGGACTGTGTTTTAAAAGCCTTGTTTTATTCTTATGGTTCCTGGAGTAAAACCTGAAAGTAATTGCATCTGAAGAAGTTTAGCAAAGTAACCTAGCACTGATGTTAATAACGCTAGAAAAAGTAATGAAGCTGTGGTTTGTGGAAACTGGAAACATTTGAAGCTGATTGTGTCAGGAGAAGAAAATCCTTTATTTTCTTTCTTATTTTTGCGTTAAGCTTTATACAAGCATTGTTTGGAGAAGCAGTACAAATCAAATAAAATTCCTGTGCTTGCCTTAACCTCTCGGACTTTTCATTTCAATATGGAAACCCACAACTACAAAATATAGAGGTGGCACCCCACTATAGGCGACCGCCTAGGGTGGCCCTATAGTAGCTTGGCTGTAAAGGGGTGACGGCCACAAAGGACAAGGACATAGGAAAGAGACTATATGAATTCTTTGCTTTGGTCTTTACTGAAGATGATGTAGAGGAGATACCTATGTCAGAACTGATATTTAAAGGTGATGATTCAGAGGAACTGAAAGATGTAACAGGGCAATTTGACAAACTAAAGAGTAGCAATTCACCTGGACCAAGTAGACCAGGGTGCTGAAAAAAATGAAAAATGAAATTGAAAACTTACTAGTAGTAATTTGTAAGCTGTTGTTAAAATTGTCTATAGTACCTGAAGATCTGAACATGGCTAACGTAAGGAGAAATTTCACTTACCGTTAATTTCCTTTCCTGGAATACTGCTAGACCAGTCCAGACAAACAGGTTGTGTCCCCCTGCCAGCAGATCTTGGAGACAGAGAATTCTACCAGAGCTCTGATAGGCTGGACTCTGGTGTTATGGTCCTACCCCTAGGGGTCTCCCTCAGTATTGTCTATAAAGTGAACCCAAACATGTAACGCAACTAAACCATAAGACCACACATAGTGGACGTTTAATTCAACTAAATATATTGAAATATATTCACTGTAGAGGCTCACCGTCATACAATAACTCGAATCTAAACCCCTTCCAATATCTCATAACGTCACCACAATTGCGAAGTTCTATAGACACCTCTTATTAACTGCCACAGAAATTTATTAATAAACCCCTCATGCTAACATACCGCACCATGGCTATTTCCACACTTGCCCTCATACTCCTCTTCGCCCTCTCTAATGCCCTCTACAACGCTAATGCTCTAACATGTGACTCCAACCCTATCCCTATATATCAGAGCAGGAACAGGAAACCCTACCAAGGCCAACACCAATTTCCACATAACACATATCACAAGAGACAGACCTACTTACTCTACATATCACTCGATACAACAAATGCCAAAAGAACTAACACTACAGTCACTCGACAAGACCTCAAGTGTGCTCTCATCAATGCACGTTCAGCCTGCAACAAATGCCCAGTCATCACTGACCTAATAACCAACCTTAAACTGGACATCCTATTCGTCACAGAAACCTGGTTTTCTGATACGGATAACATTCTATTAAACCAAATCACCCCACCTAACTTCTCGGTTTACACCTGTAACAGAGAAAATAGAAGAGGTGGAGGCGTCTGCATAATAGCAAAAACTGACCTACAATACCAGGTGAATCTAACCAGGGCCACACGCTATCTGAATTCATTAACCATCTCCAACAAAGTCAACACCATCAATCTTATCTACAGAGCACCAAATGCTACAGCTGACAATCTCTCTGACATAATGGACCTCGCCTGTAATCCTAAGGCCCCCTCGCCTGTAATCCTGAGGCTCCTTGGAGACTTCAACCGCGCTTCCTCACAACCGTCATTAGCGAACACCTTCCTCGAAGCAATGGCCAACCTACATTATAAACAAATCGTAAATGACCCCACCCACCAACAAGGGAACCTTCTAGATCTCATCTTCATTCCAGCCACAGATGCAGACTCTTTAAGTCAACTAGATCTCACAATCACTCCTGTCCCCTGGTCCGACCACAACCTTATAACATTTTCAATACCAGCTAAAGAAGACACAAACAACTATACAAATGTCTCTCCACCCCTAAAACCCACACGTTTTAAACCATTCAATAAAGAAACTATCCTTTCTCAAGTTATCCCAAAACTGGCTCAACCAACCGACAACATCAATGAGATGGTTTTAAACTGGAACAACACTCTCAGATTATCTGCCCTACAACCCATTACAGACCACCGAACATCAACCAACAAGCAGGCATCCAAAAAGCAGAATGCTCCATGGTTTACTCCCGAGTTACGAGCCTCCTTGCTTAGACTGAGGAAAATTGAAAGGAAATGGAGACGTACTCTAAACCCCTCCGACCAGGACACCTACCTAGTTCAGCTGAAATCTCACCGTGATCTAACCTGGGCCAAGAGAAAGGAATTCCACGCGGGACTACTTAACCGATCGCTCAACAAACCACGCGAACTCTTCCAGTTAGTGAAATCCCTGTCCAGAGAGCCTGCTGCACCACAACAAGAACAAATACAACCTCAACTATATGCCAATTATATTCAAACAAAGGTGGTCAGAATTGCAACGGATATTCCAAAAGAAACCTCTCAACCTTCCCACATTCAGTTCCCACTTAAAAATTTCTCGCCCCCAGGTGCTTATAGTTCCTCCAGATAATTTGCCTCCAATTGTTAGAGCACAATATCTAACGGTGGGTGGCGGGTCTGGTGGGTTAGCCTCTGGGAGCCTGGCGGTGGGGATTGGGGATCTCACCGCATTTTTGGAGGACTCCCTGGAGGTAGTAACAGGCCGTACTACCTTACTTGTGACCTTAGCTTTGGAGCTTGATAAATCTTTAATTCTTTGGGCATATTTTAGGAATTTCAATTGTAACTTCCTTGGATCCAAAGTTTATATGTTTCCTGATTTGTCTCGTGCTACTCAGGTGAGGAGGAAAGAATTTTTGGGCTTGCGCTCTAGAGTTCTTTCCCTGGGAGCTAGTTTTCGATTAAGATTTCCCTCTCGTTGTATAATTTCCTATGATGGTAAAGTATTCTTATTCTTTGAACCAAGGCAGCTGCTTGATTTTCTGTTAGCTAGGGAGGGATTGGAGGTGCAAATAGCGACCACTCCGGCTGACGCTTAAGTCTCTGCTCTGTAATGCATTTCTTTTTTTTTTCCTGTTATTGATTTCCTGTGGCCTCTCCAATTTTGCCTTGTATTTTGTGGTCGAAAATGATGAAGTATACGGAATTTTCTTTGTGGGCTAATTAGTTTCTTTATTCTTTTAGGTTGATATATATTTTCATCTCTCTTATTTCATTCTTGTTATGCATGAATGTTAAAATTCAATAAAAATTTAAATTGAAAAAGAAAAAAAATTCTCGCCCCCACCACCAAGTACCATCGAAGACATTATAGCCACCATCAATACCACCACAGCTCCAAATGACCCATGTCCAGCTCACTGGATCAAAGCATTGAGAGCTGAGCTCAGCCCTTATATAGCTGCTATAGCTGACCAGTCATTCAACACCGGTGTTTTCCCATCAGTTCTCAAACAGACATCTATCCGACCTTTATTGAAAAATAACAAACTAGACCCAAAGAAGGAAGACTCCTACCGGCCAATTTCTAGTACACCACTATTAGCCAAAATACTAGAAAAGGTAACCCTGAGACAGATCCAGCAACACATAGATACTGAAGCCCCACTTGACCCATGCCAGCATGGATTTAGGGAAGCGCATGGAGTTGAGACACTTCTCGCCTCGTTAATGAATACTCTCATTAATGCCATTGACAGCATCAAGAATGGAGTTACACTTGTCTTCCTAGACATTGCAGCAGCATTCGATTCAGTTGATCATGAACAACTACTAACCCGACTCTATGAGAAGGGAATACAAGGAACCGCATGGGATTGGTGTAAATCCTATCTAGAAGACCGCTGGCAACAGGTTCAGATCGGTAACAATACTTCTCATCCATTCCAACAGAAGCAAGGAGTATCACAAGGTTCCTCCCTATCAGCGCTACTTTTCAATATCTACATGCAGCCAATATGTAACATCACCCGGGCTTTTGAAATATCTTGCCTAATCTATGCTGATGATGTGCTGTTATTCACTCCTGTTAATGTGATAAGTCCTGATTACATGGCCTTAATCAACTGTTTCTCTGCAATTGCTGATTGGTTGCTCACGCAGAACCTCCGAATAAATTTCAAAAAAACAGAAGTCCTTATTGTCACAAAGAACAAAGACTTCTCTCCTCCACCGATACTAAGAGTAAGGGACGCTGATTTACCAGTCAAATCTACGATACGTTACCTTGGTGTCATATTCGACCAACGACTAGAATTCAAGGACCACATAAAATGCACAGTGAAAACCATCTATCATAAGATCAGGACTCTACGACACCTCAAACCCATGCTTGAACCAAATGACTTCCGCACAACATTTCAGGCTCTAGTCACCCCACATTTCGACTATGCGAATATTATACTCCATGGTTTACCCAAAAACACACTAAACCCGTTACAGCTGGCAATGAATACAGCAGCCAGAGTACTATGTGGATCTACAAGGAGACAACACATAACCCCATCCTGATGGAGCTTCACTGGCTTCCGATATACTGCAGGATATCCTACAAAGCCCTCCTCATGATCTTCAAAGCGTTCCATAAAATCTCACCATCTTCAATCTCAGACCTCCTGATCCACACTCAAAACAATAGGTCTAGGAGACCTGTAGCCGAAAATATACTATCGATTCCAAAGGAACTAGTAAAAAGCACTCAGACAACTTCTAACAGAGCACTTGCATCCTTTGCCCCCCAGATGCTGGAATAAGCTGCCTACCAACATCAGATTGATGAAAGATATATCACAATACAGAAAAGCTCTAAAAACCCACCTCTTCTTACAACACTTCTCCCACAGCAACATTCCCCCCTCTCCTCCCCCCTCCTCCCCCTCGACCCAAACCAATAACCATGGTTAGCAAATGGTCCTCTGTAGCATATAGCCTAGTCTATATCAAATGAGAGTTCCTCTTTGATGTAAAGATCTTTTCAACATATGCTAAAGCGCTGTAAATAGTTACCTCTGTTAAATGTTTAACTGCTGTATATTATTCCCCAGTTTAACTGTTTTATTACCTGTTACCTGTAAACTTGGACTAGATCTCTAAGTCTGAGTGTAATGTTGTTCAATGTAAACCGCACTGATAACAAATAGCGCGGTATATAAAAGCTGTTAAATAAATGATTACATTATGACTCTATTAGATAATATTACTTAAATAACTATAAGCTCCTTTGTTTTGAACTGTATATAGTTACCCTGTTACTTCCAAGTTACAATCCCTGCTACAATGTAAGCAAAAGATCTTGTTTCTAATGCAAAATGTTATTATGTAAACCGTACTGATACTAAATAGTGCGGTATATAAGAATTTGTAATAAATAAATAAAATAATAAAACTATGTACAAGGGAGCTGAAAGTATCCCCAGAACTGAAGGCTGCTAAGACCGATAACGCAGCCATCGGCCCCCATGGTGAGGCATACTGACAAGGAAGGAACAGAGGCCAGCGGCTTCACCGCACTAGCAGCACCGTAACTGACAGCAGGGTGGGTCCTGGACTGGTCTAGCAGTATTCCAGGAAAGTAAATTAACGGTAAGTGAAATTTCTCCTTCCAAGTCATACTGCTAGACCAGTCCAGACAAACGGGCAGTATCCAAGCTACCTGCTTTCAAGGGGGGGGGGGGTCAATGCCGACGACAGCACTGTAGCTCCAAACTGACCCTCCTGCCGAGCGTGAACGTCCAATCTATAGTGACGGACAAACGTGGACAACGATGACCAAGTCACCGCCCGGCAAATGTCGAGAGGGGCTACTTGAGACCGCTCGGCCCAAGACGAAGCCTGAGCCCGAGTGGAGTGAGCTCGGAGCCCTGCTGAAACCTGCTTGCCTTGCAGTATATAAGCTGCCTCAATAGCTCCTCGCAACCATCTAGAAATGGTGGATTTGGAGGCTGCGGACCCCCATCGAGGGCCTGCAAACAGGACAAAAAGATGATCGGTCTTACGGAAGGCGTTCGTGATCTTAAAATACCGATAAAGCACTCTCTTCAGGTCCACAGCACGCAATTGATGAAGGTGACCGGAACACTGCTCTCTTTCAAAGGTAGGCAAGAAAAGAGGCTGGTTGACATGAAACGGGGTAAGCACCTTAGGTAAAAAGGATGGAACAGTTCGAAGAGAAACTCCCGCTGAAGAAAACGAGAGATAGGGGTCTCGACAAGAGAGAGCCTGAAGTTCGGAAATCCGACGTGCCGAGGTTATGGCCACTAGGAAAACTGTCTTTAGCATTAAATCCTTAAGAGAACATGCCTTCAGGGGCTAAAAGGCAGGAGCAACAAGGGCACGGAGAACAAGAGCGAGATCCCAAGAAGGAACTAAAGGACGTATCGGGGGCCGTAATGTCTGAGCCCCTTTAAGAAAACGCGAAACGTCCACATGTGAGGCGAGAGAACGCCCCGCTATCGGCCCTCGAAAACAAGTCAGCGCGGCAACCTGCACGCGCAAGGTCCCGAGCGCCAGACCCTTATCTAGACCGGCATGCAGAAAGGAAAGAATATCCGGGATGTTGCAACGCCAGGGCGAGATGTGACGTAGCGAACACCAAGTGTCAAAGAGACGCCACACACGAGCGTTAGCCAGCGACGTCTAAGACCGCCGTGCCTTAAGCATTGTCGCCACCACACTCGACGAATATCCCTTCTGAACTAACCTGCGGCGTTCAAGAGCCAGGCCGTAAGCGAGTAAGGAGCCGGGTTTCCCATTTCCACTGGCCCTTGGAGCAGGAGCCCTGGGAACGCCCCCAGGCGTAGAGGAGATGCCCAAGACAGCCGGACGAGATGCGCATACCACGGTCTGCGAGGCCAATCCGGTGCCACCAGGATCACCGGGCCACGATGCTCCCTGACTCTTTGGAGAATCTTGATGATCATGGACCAGGGAGGAAAGACATACAGAAGGAGATGAGTTGGCCACGCTTGAGACAGTGCATCTATCCCGTGCGACCCGTTGTCTCTCCAACGGCTGAAGTAGATCGGTGCCTTGGTATTCTGCGCCGTAGCCATGAGATCCATTGCCGGTAGACCCCATCGTCGAACAATGGACTGAAAGGACTCTGGCACCAGAGCCCACTCCCCCGGATCCAGAGCATGTCAGCTGAGGAAATCGGCTTTTACATTGTCTACCCCCACGATGTGTTGCGCCGAGATCGCCTGCAGATGCCTTTCCGCCCACGGAAGGAGAAGACTCATTTCCTTTGATACACCTGGACATTTCGTGCCCCCTTGGTGGTTGAGGTATGCCACTGTCGTAGAGTTGTCGGACAGAATTCGAACCGCCTGACGCCGCAGAAGAGGCTGAAACTTTCGCAAGGCTAAGCGCACTGTTCGCGTCTCAAGGCGATTGATGTAACACCGGGCCTCCCAAGGAGACCAAATCCCCTGCGCTGAGAGCGAGCCACAATGCGCTCCCCAACCGGAGAGACTGGCGTCTGTCGTTACCAACACCCAGCACGGAGTCTCCAAGGGAACCCCTCGAAGGAGATGAGACCGCGGGGCCAGAGTCACAAACGGAGGCAAAGTCTCACCGCCGGTAGTAGAGGCAACCGAACTTGATAATCCTCTGGACACCATGCTCGAGGCGAGACCTGTGCTAGGAGACTGCAAATTTGAGAAGTTAACTTGAGGAATTGAGGCATTGACAAAAAGACCCGACCTAAGGCTGTATCAAATCGTGCCCCCAAAAATTCGATCTCCTGGGACGGCTGAAGACAACTCTTGTCGCAGTTGATTACCCAGCCGAGGCTTTCGAGAAAGGCAACAACCACCGAGACTGTGCTGCAAGCCTCGGGGAGAGAGTCTGCGTGAATGAGCCAGTCGTCCAGATAAGGATGAACTCTGATGCCGCGGCTGCATAAGGCCGCAGCTACTACCACCATTACCTTGGAGAAGGTTCGAGGCGCCGAAGCTAGACCGAAGGGCATCGCACGAAATTGGAAATGTTGACCGAGTACCGCGAATCGAACGAGTTGCTGATGCCCCTCTCGAATGGGAATGTGAAAGAATGCTTCTGCGAGATTGAGGGAAGCTAGAATTCCCCCTTGCGTACCACTTGAATAACGGATCGCAGAGTGTCCATTCGAAAGTGTGGTACCCGCAGACTGCGATTGACACCTTTGAGATCCAAGATAGGATGAAAGGAGCCGTCTTTTTTTTTTTTTTTGGCACCACGAAATAGCCAGAGTAACGGCCTAGTCCGCTTTCCAACGGTGGAACTGGACGAATGGCATCTAAACGCTGGAGTCTTTGAACGAATCAACATCCGCTGCCCATTGACACAGCCAGAGCCATCTCCGAGCTACTGTCACCGGTGCTACGGAGCGAGCTGACAGCCGCAAGAGATCAGAGAAGGCCTCTGCCAGGAATGCAGCGATGGATTCTAAACGAGCCAACTCAGGATCACCTGGAAGCTGCTGAATCCATCGAAGGGAGGCCCGTGCTGCTAGACCTCCGCACACCCCTGCTTGAAGGGAAAGAGCGGACGACGAAAAACCCGTCTTTAGCAGACTCTCAACTTTTTTGGTCTTGCTGGTCATGGAGTGCCGCTCTGCCCTCAACCGGAATTGTGGTATGCTTGGTGACCCCGGTCACTAACGCATCAACTTTCGGGTATGTCAGCCAACGGTCCAAGTCAGAAGGAGACCAAGGGTATAACTGACCAATACCGTGTGCCGTACGTAGAGAGGACTCTGGAGAGTCCCACTCTCGAGATACCATATGCTGTAACTCGGCTGGAAAGGAAAAAGCTTTGGAAGGCTTACGAATGCCCTGTAAAATGGGATCCGGCTGCAACAGGGTTTGAGAACTCTGAGGATCAGGCGTGTTGACTAGGCGTAGCGACTCTATCACCTGTGTGATTAGGGCCGGCAACTCCTCTTTCCGAAAAAGTCTGATATCTTGAGAGCCCTCGTGAACTGTCAGCGAAGAATCAGACGGAGAATATTCCCCATCTTCTTTCTCCAATGAGTCAGGGCTCACCTCCGACGATTTAGTCTTCTGGACTATCCGTAGTGTCCCGCAAGCCACATGCAACGTTCCTGGAAGGACGTACTGCTTTAAGGTCTGAGGACTTTCGGGACCGCTTGCGAGACCCCACCATATCCTTGTATGCTACCGGACGGGTGCTGGAGGTATACCAAAAGACTCAGAATGCCAGAGGTGCCATGCCTGGTGGAAGAGCGTCAGGAACTCACTGTCAGCCAAGGCTGCTGTGGCTGCCAGCGGCTATGGAAGCAAAATGGGAGCTGACTGAGTCCTTTCTGCAGGAAGATCCTGCTGCAGGGGCTCTAAGGAAGGAGGAGTTAAGGCGCTGATGTCCCCAGCTGGCAGCGCAGTGGGAATGGAGGAAGAAGATTCTCCTGGATGCAGCATGCAGGTGGAATACAAGCAATCTATTAACTCCTTTTCTTATTATTACATATAATACAGCTGTGCAGAGAAACAGGCATTGCAGAGGCTTAAACCTTTTTTTTTTTTTTTTGTAAACAAAAATCAAGGTAGGCTTAGGGAAACAGAAGACTCTTCAAAGAAAAGGGATTTTGAAACTCCCTGTGCCTTCACAGCATGTGTAAATGTTTTGAAATGGCTGCCCAGAGCTGCTCCCTCCAAAAAAAAAACACTGAAGAGAGATCTCTCCCGATTTTCAAAATGGCCGCCGACACAGAAAAACTGCAAAATAAAAGTTTCCTAAGCTCTAAAAACCTTAAAAATGCAGCGAAATCGCTGGGGAAGAGGCAAGGAGTGCTGCTAGCAACTTAAAAATTCAAATCCTGACGAACCCTGAATCACCAGAAACGGAGGGGAGAAGGAAACTGTCAGTTATTCACTGTGCTGGTACAGAGGAGCTGAGTTCCCATGGAGGAGAAGAGAAACTTTCAAAGTCAGTGTAAGGTAATTACAGTGACTGAAAGGTAGGGAAATTAGAGTTTGATCCCTCTGCAGCCACTTAGACCCTCATGGCAGGGGCTGGAAGGTGTTTCTGGGGAGCTGCACTGCCAGTGAAATCAGAAGCTCAAACCCTGCTGCATTGCTGATTACTGAAAATCCAGCTGTTAAGGAGGGAAGCCTGGGAAACCTCTTGTGTGCTCTGGGTGCATCCAGGAAATAAAAATGAAGAAAAGAAAATAGGAACTTCAAACCCCAGTTGAACAGACCCTGATGAAACCGGAAGTGAAGGAATCAGGTCAGAGACAGCCGGTCCCGGTGCAGTTGAAATAAACCCAGGCAGCTGAGGCAAGTAAGAAAAACAATTTACTTACAATTTCTCTCAGAAATTGACACCTGATTCTCCTGCTAAAGTCTAAGCCCTTGTGGCAAAGACTCAGCGCTGCTTAAAGAAAATCAGGAGCTCTACTGAAGCCAGGCCCAGGAGCTCCACAAGTTTATCTGGGGAATCAAGTTGCTGGGAAATCCAGAGTAACACCTCTTGTGAAATCTGGGTGCATCCAGGAGCCTCAAGATACAGAGAAACTTGATTTTAGGGAGGCCTTCATCCAGCTAACAAGCCCTCATGGCCAGATCAGGGCCGGCCCGTCCATTGAGCAAGAATGTTTTTTGCACAGGGCCCCGCGCAAAGAACATTCTGCTTTTTCCAAAATTAAATTTAAAAAAAAAAACGCTGGCTGCTACCGCTGCCGCCGCCGCCGCAGCAGCAGCAGAATGGACTGCCCCTGCGGGCTTAACAGAGACGCGAGGGAGACACTCTCACTTCGCGACTCTCAAAGCCGGCATGGAGAGGCTCAGCCGTCACGGAGGGAGGGATTCAGCCGGGCAGAGGGGGCCCCGCGGGACAGTCCATTCTGCTGCTGCTGCGGCGGCGGCGGCAGTGGTAGCAGCCAGTGTTTTTTTTTTTTTAATTTAATTTTACTTGAGCCGATGGGGGGGGGTTAGGATTGGTAATGGGCTTTGGGGGGGGCTAGGACTGGTAATGGGCTATGGGGGGGCTAGGACTGGAAATGGGCTGGGGGGGTTAAGACTGGAGGTGGGCTGATGGGGTTAGGACTGGTAATGGGCTGTGGGATGTTGGGGGGGTTAGAAGAGGTAATGGGCTATGGGGGGGTTAAGACTGGTAATGGACTGTGGGCTGATGGGGGCTGTCTGGTAATGGGCTATGGGGGGGCTAGGACAGGAAATGGGCTGATGGGGAGGGGTTAGGACTTGAGGTGGGCTGATGGGGTTAGGACTGGTAATAGGCTGTGGGTTGATGGGGGAGGGGGGTTAGGACTGGCAATGGGCTATGGGGGCTGACTGGAAATGGGTTGATGGGGTTAGGACTGGAAGTGGGCTGATGGGGGGTTAGGACTGGTAATGGGTTATAGGGGGGCTTAAACTGAAAATGGGGTGATAGGGGGTTAGGACTGGAAGTGGGTTGATGGGGGGGCTAGGACTGGTATTGGGTTAGGGGGTTGCTAGGACTGGAAATGGGCTGATGGGTGGCTAGGACTGGAAATGGGCTGATGCAGGGACTAGAAGGGAATGGATGCTGGGTGAGGCTGGAACTAGAAGGGAGCTGATGTTGGGGGAGGATTAGAATGGGATGGGGCTGGAAGAGTAAAATGGAGAAGGGAAAATATTTTGTGTGGGAGGGATAAAAAATCTACAATTGGCCGGGTATTGGGAGAGTAAGTGGGGATTGAAGATGGAGGGGTAAAATTTGAGTGGATGAAATAGGAATGAGGAAAGAGCAAAAGGAGAAAGATTAGTATGTTAAAGCAGATGTAGAGAGAGAATGGAAAAAAACTAGAAGAGAGAAGAAAGGACAAATGGACAGCAGACGATGGAGAGTTAGCAGAAGACACGAAGAAACCAGAAGAAAGTGTCTGGAGCAATTACAGCTGAAAAAATGCACAAAAGGTAGAAAAATATCTCTTTATTTTGAATTTATTAATTGGAATATGTCAGCTCTGCTAAATATGCATCATTAACGTCTGCGCTTTGTTTAGTACAAGAGCAAATTAATGTATAGTTTTATTTCTACAGTGTTGTACATTCCAAGTTTGGCTTTTGGGATTCCCAGTTTAATTATTGTCTTCCTGTTTCTAAATTGTGATTACTTGTTTGGTGATGGTCTATGTTCTGCATGTGTAACTGAGCTGAGGTGTTCTGTTTATATAATTCCTATTTGACATTGCCACTTGTTCTCTTTCCCCAGTAGGTCATGTATTCTTGTTCTCTGAAATGTATTGGTTTAATATTTGCAGTGTTGCCTTTTGATTGGTAGAATATGGTGCTTTGTGAGTCCTGGTAGTGCTGTTAGGATACGGCGGGTTTGCTATGGGTTCTAAATGCCAAAGTCAAAACATGTAGAAAGGCCAAGGAATCAGCAATCAAAAACCTCCAGTCATAAGTCCAGAAAATCAAGTCATACTATGAATATAAATAATTTTTACTGTCGGGATCCGTGGACTAGAGACGGAGAGACGTGAAACTCCCCGCTCAATGTCGGCAGAGGCCTTTTATTTATATTTAAATTTTTTTCAAACCAAAAAATAACAGTAGTGCAAACCACATATCTGAAATCAAGAGGGCAGCGTAAAATCCAAGCAGTGACATGCATGTTTCGAGCCCGGTAAGGCTCTGTATCAAGCTGTTTTCCAAAATGTGCACGCCCTAGAGAACGCTAAAAAACCGGCCATTTAAATACCCAAAAAGAATCCTGAATGGCTGCCGAAACATGCGTCATCACTACGTCAAAAAAGACGTCATTGGAAGAGGATCAAAGAACTTTAAATGTCCAAGAATATTAAAACAGACTCCACCTATCACAGAACTGTAAATGTCCGAGAACCTTAGAGTAAACTCCACCAATCACACTTGTGATAAGGAAGCTTATCATAGCTCAGGAAGGAGCTATAGAAAAGGTGAAGTGACTCTGAACAAGCAACCTGTTAGTTCTGGTAGAAATAAGAAAACAGAATTTTCCCATAAAAGACTACCAGTCCCAGAATGCACCAGGTTTCCAACAGCCATTAGAGGAGCTGAAGTGGGGAAACGTGTGTTCAATCAGGAGGGCTATGAGGTAATCCCTAAGCACTCATCTCAAAGGGCAGGGCCTGATTCAGCACAGCTGCGCTGTGCTAGCGTGGAGCACTCATCAAAGCAGAATAAAGGTAGAGTTTATTCTACAGAGAATTATCCTCATCCTCAGTTTCATCTGGGAGATCCTCATCATCTTGGACAGCTTCATCATCGGGAGGATCAACAGAAGCAGAAGCCAGAGTGGATGAACAGAGAGGGCAAGAAACCCTTTGGAAGAAAGAAGAGAAAAGCATTTGGGAGGTCTAAAGGAGTCCAGAGCAGTACGTATACTGGGAGACATTCAAAAGGCCAGCATACACCATTGGACTGGGGAAAGCCAGAGGAATGGTGCTGCAGAGCTAGGAATCTCCAGACGGTACCTGTGAGGGAGACGGCTGCACGTGGAAGGGACCCTAAGACCCGTGCCAGAAGGTATGTGAAGAGAGATCCAGTGTCCAGGGATCTGGATTGGAAGGCTGGACATAAGAACTGGACTACATACTGGCCAGGCTATTTAGAGAGGAACTCTAACAGCAATGGAAGCTCAGGTATGAACACTGATCTATGCCCTAGCTATAACCTTGAAAGACAGCAGGGAAACAAGTATTCTCGAGAGAGTGCTACATTGAGAAATTCCTCTGTGCCAATCCATGATATTGAACCCATGATTGTTGAAGAAGGGGGAGCGGTCTTAGATACAGGCTGTGAATATATGGATTGCTCTCTGTCTAAACTCCTTTGGTAATTTTCTGTTACAAAGTACAACAACCATCACAAAGAAATACAAACTTGTTCTTTAATCTACTCAGAAAAGCTCCTGAAGTAGGATTTGAGCCACGCAGTAGAAAGCAAGCCAGCTAAGGGGTTTCAGCTGGGTAACTGCTAGCAATTGAGCCTTACCTAATTGCTTGTGAGCTCTGAGGGAATCACTTCTGAATCTATGTGTGAAGATATAAGAAGTTAACCTGAAAAGAACAGTTTTTCCCTTCTTTGTGGGTTTTGCTTGTTGTTTGCAGCACTGCTAAGAAAATATTAGCTAGAGCCTACAGAAAAGACCAGTTTGTTACCAACCAGGTCTTTATTCTTTTGCTTTGATTGCCTGACAAGTTCAACTGGTGTTTTCCTGATTTTGTTTTTCTAAGTTTAACACTGAAAGCAAGTATCCTGTTTTATGTGCTACCAAGCATATCTGTGTTGGGAGAAATAACCCCATAAATAAATATCTTATTGGCTTTACACTCAAGCACAACTAATTATTGGATGATGGCTATGATAGCACAACAGGTTATTCCACTGGCTTGGTTTCCGAAACAGAGAAGTAGTCAGCACGTCTCCTTGTTTCTGAATCAATACATCCAAAAATTCCAATCATAGCCATCATCCTTCTTCTTTACGCAAGGGCCTCCCAATAGGTCAATTTTTGAGACTTCGTCGGATCTGTTCATCATTACAGGATTTTAAGGATCACGCCCGTGACCTACGAAGATGCCTCTTGGACCGAGGTTATCCCTCGGCGGTCATCCGCCGGGCTTATACCCGGGCCCGGTTTTCGCATCGTGAATGGCTTCTGGGTGATCCCACCCTTCAATCTGCTTCTCCTCCTGCCTCCTCTCGAAGGACTGAGGAGGATATGATCACAGGGATTCTCCCCTTCACACAACATACTGCTACCGTGACAGCCTTGTTGAAAAAATATTGGGATGTGTTACGGATACATACCTGTTTCCAAAAGCCCCTCCGTCTGGCTTATACCAGGGACAGGAATATCCGTGATCGGGTGGTTCATGCGGCTCTTGGAGCTCTCCCTTCATCGGTTTTGGACCGTCAGGAGGGCCATTGGCCGTGTCAGCGTTGTAAATATTGTGCCAACACTCAAGCAGGGGTTCGTTGGACATATAATTTCTGAGGCGAATCTTTCTCATTTACTGGGTCGTCGACTTGCGCGACATCTTATGTTGTGTATATAATCACTTGCCCATGCCATCTCTCCTATGTCGGGAGAACCATACGCCCGGTCCGAGTACGATTGGGTGAACATGCCTCTCGGTTGACCAACAAAATTCTCTCTGCCCCCATCGTTGACCACTGTCTTCAACATCAGCATGCTTTTATGGATCTTCGGTGGCGAGTGATCGATCTAGTGCCTTTGGATCCCCGTGGCGGAGACCGAGAACAGCAATTACAGCGCCGTGAACAGCGTTGGATTTTTCAACTCAACACTGTGCACCCTGCGGGCTTAAATTTGGAGTGTGATTGGTGGAGTTTACTCTAAGGTTCTCGGACATTTACAGTTCTGTGATAGGTGGAGTCTGTTTTAATATTCTTGGACATTTAAAGTTCTTTGATCCTCTTCCAATGACGTCTTTTTTGACGTAGTGATGACGCATGTTTCGGCAGCCATTCAGGATTCTTTTTGGGTATTTAAATGGCCGGTTTTTCAGCGTTCTCTAGGGCGCGCACATTTTGGAAAACAGTTTGATACAGAGCCTTACCGGGCTCGAAACATGCATGTTGCTGCTTGGATTTTACGCTGCCCTCTTGATTTCAGATAAGTGGTTTGCACTACTGTTATTTTTTGGTTTGAAAAAAATTTAAATATAAATAAAAGGCCTCTGCCGACATTGAGCGGGGAGTTTCACGTCTCTCCGTCTCTAGTCCGCGGATCCCGACAGTAAAAATTATTTATATTCATAGTATGACTTGATTTTCTGGACTTATGACTGGAGGTTTTTGATTGCTGATTCCTTGGCCTTTCTACATGTTTTGACTTTGGGATATTGTTGTTATTTTGGGTCATCACATTTTGGAGGGTTTTTGCTTTTATGGGTTCTAAATGGGCAGTGTTTGTAGTAGTTCCTAATGTGTCTGGCAGTTGGCACTGGATTATAGTAATGTAGAAATCTTTTAGTCTTTCTTTATCCATACACTCATTAAGAGGCACGTTTACTAAAAGTTAGTATATGGTAACATGCAAATATTTATGCAAATGGGGCCCCTTATGCAAATGAGGCCCCGCACCGAGTCTCCGCACATGGCCCCGCACCCCCCTTGGGCCGCCCCTGGGCCAGATGCTGGGGATTCTTCCTGTTAGCGAGCTCGACTGTGTCAGAAACAGGAGCTCAGTTGCAAACACCCTGGTGCACAGTGAAACTATACTGACAGCAACAGGCAAGTGGAAATATCAGTCCCCAAAGGGATTCTAAATAATTTTAAAGATTTTGAGGGAAAAACAACAAAAGCAACCAGATCTGCTGGAGACAGAGAAATACTGCAATACTGAGGGAGACTCTAGGGGTAGGACCATATCACCAGAGTCCAGCCTATCAGAGCTCTGGTAGAATTCTCTGTCTCCAAGATCTGCTGGCAGGGGGACACAACCCGTTTGTCTGGACTGGTCTAGCAGTATGACTTGGAATGCCGATTTTTAAAAATGATTCCTGGGGTGATCCAGGAAACCATAGATCAGTGAGTATGATGTCATTGCCAGGCAAATGGCAGAAACCATTATAAAGAACAAAATTACTGCACATATAGATATGGTTTAAAAGGACAAAGCCAACATGGATTTAGCCAAGGGAAGTTTTGCCTCATGAGTCTGCTACATTTTCTTGCAAGCATGAAAAACACGTAGCTAAGGGTAAGCTGATATAGTGTATCTGCATTTTTAGAAAGCATCTGATGAGGTCTTTCATGAGAAACTCTCTTGAAATTAAAGTGATGGTATAGATAGCAGTGTCCTATTGTGGATTGGGAACTGGTTGAAAGATAGAAAACAGGTTAAGATTAACTGGTCAGTTATCTCAATGAAGTACAGTGAATAGTAGAGTGCCCCAAGGATCTGTATTAGACCCACTGCTTTTTAACATATTTATAAATGACCTACAATAGAATACCTCCTGGTATAGACTGAAGTGTGACTATGTTTATTATGAATTTATATAACTTATTTGCTAATTAAAGTAGTACTGTTGGGCCCGATATTCCAAGCGATTAACGCGGTTAGTGCTGCTGAATATTTGTGGGTACTGCCACTTGGCACCCTGATACTAACCAGGGTGTTCCGGGGGCATTCCATGGGCCGTACCCCAGGGATAACTGGGAAGCGTCGATATTCAGCCACTGCCCGGTTATCCCTAAGTGGCAAAAATTAGGCACAGAAAGACTGTCCTAACCTTTGCTGCTGAAGCTAACTGGGCAATGGCTGAGTATCTCTACTGACCAGTTAGCATCTTCCTTCACTGGCCAACCCGGATATTCAATGACAGTGGCCGGATATGGCCTTGGCATTGAATATCTAGGACGAGAGTTCAGCAAAGGTATCTAGCCGCTATAATAGCACTAGCTACCACCACTGAATATCAGGCCCATTATATTTATATTTCTTAATATATAATTTTAGAAGTAACGTACATAACAACATAGTAAATGACAGCAGATAAAGGCCATCAAGTCTGTTCAGAAAGTCGCTAGATTAGTTGTAACCGCCGCTCCATGCTGGTCACCCCCTCTATGGCTTTGTTTAGGGTTTTGCCCACCACTCCGTGCAGGTCAGCCCCCTCTGTTTGTTGAAGTATAAAAGATATTTAAGTTGTGTTTTTTTAAATTTCATCCTCTTGCTATAAAGGGATCCACTGTGTCTATCCCATGCCATTTTGAATTCCATCACTGTATTTGCCCCCACCACTTCCATTGGGAGGGCATTCTAAGAATCCACCACCCTTTCAGTAAAACAGTATTTCCTGACTGTGCTTTTCAGTTTACCTCCTTGCAGCTTCATTTTATGCCCTCTAGTTTTACAGCTTCCTGTCCTTTGAAAAGGGTTTATTTGTTCATTGATACCCTTTAAATATTTAAAGATCTGTATCATATCTCCCCTGTCTTTCCTCTCCTCTAGGGTATATAAAGAAATACAACGTGTGCAGTTGAGTCAATGCTGACTCTGGCGACCCAGCACTCCATGAGTTTTATTGGCAAAGTGTGATGGAAAGTAGTCTGCCAGGCCTTGGATGATAAAGTGACTTGCCCAAGATCACATGGAGCGTCAGTAGGAATTAAACCCTCTTGTTCACCAGGCTGCTGCTCTAACCACTAGACTGTTCCTCCTCTCATGTGATTTGATGGAATAGATATTTTTGCATATTTTTAGAGCTTTTTGTGTTTACAGTTTGATATGTTTTTTTATGATTTTTTTATTTTTAGATATTTAAGTGGCATGTCTTTTGGAGAAACAGTGGCGGCAGATACCGGGGCTTGGCGGCTGTCTTGCTTTACCAACGATTGGCTTGCAGTGGAAGCTCCTCCCATTTCTCCCCGACATCGGAAGGCTCCTGCAGCATTTAAATGCCAGCTGTGAGGAAGGGAGGTGAGAAACAGCAGCGGCAAATACCGAGGCTTAGCGGCTGTCTTGCTTTACCAACGATTGGCTTGCAGTGGAAGCTCCTCCCATTTCTCCCCAACATCAGAAGGCTCCTGCAGCATTTAAACGCCGGCCACCTCTATGGCCGCGGTTGCGCGCCCAAAGGGGCATGACCAAAGGGGGATCACCCCTTTGGTGTCCCTTCGGTGCCAATTTGGGGCCTTCGGCTCCAAAGCCGCTAGGGAATGCCCAGAGGTCATGCGAAGCAGAAAAGTAAGCCTGTGAAACATTCTTTTAATTCTACATCTACTCCGTTAGTGACTACTGGTCCTATGGATCAGCATGTGGTTATACTACAGAATGCTGCCTCAGTTGTTCAAGGTTCCTCTTCTCCTGCCTCCGGTGCCTCCCTAAGTTCCATTGATAGGACTCCTCCACCTAATCCAGGGCCTTCTCAGATTCTTGCTTTAGACATATCCTCTTCCAAGGTATCTTCTGCCTCCGGAGAGGATGAGGGGGTCTCTCCTGTTTCTTTATCTTTTCCCAGTGAGGTGTCTTCGTTAATTCTTATTTCGGCTGTCAGCTTAGATGGTGCTCAACCTTCGTCCATTGCTGTTAATCCTGAAGAAATTGCATTATCTGATATTTGGAAGCAAGTTTTAGCTACTAACTCTTTGTTGTCTAGATTCATGGACCAAACTGCTATTTTTTCTCAACAGGTTGTTCATAGGGTACATGAGTTGGAAGTGTCTGTTAAGAACATGTCTCAGCGTGTTAATAAGGTGGAGGCTCACGTCGGCTCTTTGCAATCGGCGAGCGCATCCACCTTAAAAGATACTTTGATTTTGTATAAATAGTTAGAATCCCTAGAAAATATTTCTCGTGTAAAGAATATCTGTATTTTGAATTTTCCTAAGATTCGTTTTATGTCACCTGTTCTTCTATTTAAACAGTATTGTAAAGATGTTTTGCTACTACCAGAAGCTGATGCCATAATGATTGCTCATCCTTTTTATTTGCCTGAACGGGCAACACCTGTGGATAATAGTGTGGCTCTGTCTGTGGAACAGAGTGACTTAGATCTAACTGATTTTTTAGAAAACTCTCAAGCTCTGATTTCCCTCCCGTGCCACACTAGTGATTTCTTTGGTCAATCTTGCGGATAAGGCTATAATTATGAAGGCCTTTTTTTCAAAAAAAGATTTTTCCTTTCATGGCCATAAGTTATCTATTTTTCCTGATGTTTCCCGATACACGCAGATTCGGAGGAGGTCCTTTCTCCAGCTTAAACCTCATGTTTTGGCTGCGGGAGGAACCTTTTTTCTCCGATTTCCTTGTAAGTGTTTGATCACTTAGCTACATTTTTTCTGATCCAGTACAACTTGAAACCCTCTTGGACTCAGTCCAGGTCTGAGATGAATGTATTTATTTTATTTTGCATATGATATGGGGTTTTTTGTTTATTTGTGGTTAGGGGATGTAGCCTTCAGTTATTTTGTCCTTGGGTGTCTTTCTCCTGCTGTATTCTCCATAATGTGGTCTGTTTTAGCGGATTGAGGAACTTGATTTTTGTTTTAAATTTTTTTATTTTTATTTATTTACATTCTCTTATATACCGCACTATTCTGCATCAGTGTGGTTTACATTGAACAAACTGAAATTACATTGAACAGGGCATTATAACTTGGAGATAACTATTTTACAGGGAACATGGGCTATGGAGGGTTAAGTGGCTTGCCCAAGACCACAAGGAGCACCTGTGGGACTAGAAACCCCAGTCCTTCCGGCCCAAGGTTGCTGTCCTCTAGTGGGATTTGAACCCCCGACCTTCCGGCCTGAAGTACCTTGCCCCAACCACTAGGCCACTCCTCCACGCCACTTCCTTTTGGTTTGGATTTTGCTTCTATGTTCACCGCTTATTTTCTTGGTATTTTGTATTTGGAAAGCATTAAATAAAATAATTTAAAAAAATGGCATGTCTTTCATGTGGTTGGTGATTTATATATGTTTTTTATTATTTTAAGATGAAATCCTTTTAGACGGCACTATCGAAACATGGTCATGTGAGGTTTCAGATGTGTTGAAGAAGATTAATAAATCCATCTAACAACTCTTTGATATGGTGAGGTTGTCCATCTGTTCAACTTTCTTTGGGTATACTGAATGAAACAGAGGATGTCACTATGTCTCTGTGTCGCTGCATGATACGACTGCACCTTGAGTATTGTATGCAGTTCTGATCACCATATCTAATAAAAGAAATAATAAATTGAACAGGTGCTACCCAAGATTATCAGCAGATTTTTTTAAAAAGTAGACTGTCGGCAGACAACAGAGAGTGCTCTGTCATGTACTTGAAATAGCTGAATGGGCATGTTTACTAAAATGCATTAGCTGCTATGGCAGAAGTAGTTTCTAGGGGTTGCAGCTAATGTGGAGAAAAATGCAGACATCACGGCTCTTTTCCACTATGTCTGCATTTCGCATGGTGGACCCACGAGGAGGCAGGAGCAGGCAGGGAGTAGGTGTAATCATTTGGGGCAGCCACCACATGAAAATATTTCAGATGATGGCTGCCAAAAATGTCCTGATCATGGCAGCAGGTAACACCACCTCAAGAGATGGCGTTATCTGCAGGTGATCCACTGGCATGGTATCGTGGCTCCCCCCCCCCCCCCCGCGATCTGACAGTATTGTCAGTGCCACAGATAAACAGATCTGCGGCACTGACAGTATTTTATAAAGTGTCTTTCCCCTCCCCTTCAGCACTGATCCCCACCAGGAATTGTTCAGGGAGGATTGATGCACCCCCAGACCAAGATCAAAGCCTGGCTAGCCAATCGGGTGCCCCTTTCAATCCTTATTAAAAAATTGCTAGTGCAGGTGCTACTAACGCCACCTTAATGGGTGCCGTTAGCTGTCTCCAGACTGCTGTCTGACCACACTGCATTATCTGCTGAGAAAATGCTCTGCATGCCCCCAACAGAGAGCACAGCACCTAGTTGCAAAATCCGTGTGTTATCTGCACTTTTTTGTCACGTTAGTTGCAAAAGCCTAGCATGCTTTAGTAAACAGGCCCCTAAATCTAGGTGCGAGCGCTTACACCAGCCCTATGGTTGGTGTAAGTGTCCACAACTAGATGTTCTTAAGGACATGCATAAATTATAATATTTTATCATTTATGTGCATGAATTTGAACTCTGCCCCTACCGCACCTATGTGCATGACCACAGTGAAAGTATGTGCAATTGGTCCAGAAAACTAAAGTAAAGAGTCAAAGACAGGAGCTTAGAGAAGGAGTTTGTTTGCTTATGTTTTTTAAATCTTCACTAACCAAACCAGCATTTGGCTACCCCTGTGTGGGCTGGAGCTACTACTGCAAGCAAGCAGAGAAGGGAGATGCAATAGCTGTCAAGCTGATTCACCCTGTGTTTCCTACATACTTTCCCTGAGGCTATCATTCACTGCCAAGAAAGTTTGGCTTGAGCACCCTCCCATACAATACAATCTCAAGTGCACACATATCTTTCTAACCAAAATAGGCTCTAAGATGCTTCTGCAGCCTCAGACTATACTGTAATTAACTCTTGCTGCCTGCCAACTGGACACATCTAAACAAAATATTTTTGAAAGTTTCCATTTAGCACAAAAATCTGTCACAGCCATGTGCGCGGTTTTTGCAATAACTTATGTTACATGAAATTTTAGGATTGGCATCTTCTGCTGGCAGTAACCATTCCTGTATTCCCCTTTCTCCAAACATGCCCAGAAACATATTTTTTAACTTTTTCATCAGGCTTGCTCAGTGATTTTAAATCTTCAGCATGGCCAATCTCTTACAATACTTCTGGACCCCTATCCTAAATTAAGGGCTAGACTTACTAAATTGTACTACTGTGTCACCATGCTTTCATACTATTAACAAAAGCTTTTAGTAGTCAGTTTATTTTGCATAAAATGAGACCTGTGGTAAAATAATGTGTTAATGCAAGTAGAATGTGTTAATACGTTAACGCATAGTAGTAATTCTACCCTAAATTCCCAGAATCCCATATGCAAGTTATGTTTGGTCCAATATTCGAAAGGCATTTATGTAAATGTCTTAGATGGGGATATTCAAAGGCACTTACATGGTTAGTGCTGTTGAACATCCCCATCTAAGCCCCCTAGGCACCCCAATGCTATCCGGTTAGCTTCGGGGCGTGTTGGGGGCATTCTGGGGCAAAGTGGAGGTGGAGAATGGTGGTAACCAGTGTGATGATGCAGAGGCTTTAGACAGGGAGAAAATGGGTTTAAAACTGCAGCTTTCCTCTAATGCACACATTAAGGCAGGCAAGGAAGGGGTTAAAGCACAAACCCAGAGAAACTCTCTGCACAGAAAGGCAGTGAGAGAGCCACACCCCAGCTCCAGGGCAAACAGGGGAGCTGACGTAAGAGGCAAGGGGGCGGAGTCAAACCGGATAGGACAGCCCAATGCTCTTAACCAGGAAGTAACAGGGAGAGTTAGTTCAAGACTGAGTTCAAGTCTGAGGAGATTGTGTGAGAGCTCGAGTGGGAGAAGGAGATTGAGTTCTGATCTGAGGAGAGTTCGTGGAGGAGCAGGAGGAGTGCCTGGGAGAACAGGAAGTGTTCAGGCAGGAGACTCAGAACCTGACTCTGACCAAGAGGCAGAGAGAAGCAAAGGGTGGAGCAGTCATTGCCAGGATAACACATGGTGCTGGGAAAGTTGCCATCCAGTCTGCTGTGAGACACGGAGGTCTCTGAGACAGCAGGGGAGCAAGCTTCCTCTGAGAGAGAGAGGTCAACACGAACCAGACAGCCAGGAGAAGCAGGTGGGAACATACTTTTATTCTCATGGGGAGAGGCTGGAACCCTTATCCAGAAGAGAGAGTATATCTTCCCTAGACTCTTCACTAGAAGCTGTGAACAGAGGTGAGAGTTTAACCAAGTATAAAACTCTGTATGATAAGCTGCCTAAGCGTTCCAAGTGCAGGAAGTCAGGTACTAGCAGAAGCTTAAGAAGTACCTCAGCTGTTCTTAATTCATCAGCTGATGGTAGGCCTCGACGAGAGAAGCTAACGCTAGCTCACGCTGTGCCAGTGAAACAGGAGCAGTGCAAGAACAGAGACTTGTCTTTTTACCCACCTTTGCAACCCAGACGTACTGGAAGAGGAGCAAGCCAGTTGAGTTCCTTTAACACCACTTTAAAGGAGGCTGCTGATTCTAGTTATAATTATATTCCACTGAGGGAAAGGAATAGAGAGTGGAAACAGCTTAGACACTATTTGGAACCATGGAAGCCTGTTGATCTGCAGTACCTTGATTTGAATCATGAGACGTCTGACTCAGATGTTGAATCCATGCAGTTAGGTTCAATCAAATCAGATAAGTCTTATTCTGACATGGAAGCAGACTGTGCTATATGTTGCCAAGAGTGAAGCTATTAATAGTATTGTATAAGAGAAGTGCTGATAATTAATTCATACTACTGAGTTTGCACGGAGAGAAGCAGCTTTCTGCTGGAGTGAAACTCAATGTCTGTAAGCAGCTGAATATGGTGAAAGCTATGGAAGTGATTAGCTGCTACTAAAGCTGTTCATTGATGAGAAGAAGTTGAATTAACTTTGTACATAATCTGACAACCCTGAGAAGGATCAGGTTGGACTATATTTCAGTTGGACTTTATATTGGCATATAAAAGTATCCACCATTTTGTTTCTGGTTAGGGGAGGATAGATGACAGAATCCTGTGCAACAAATAAAGTTTTTGTTATCACACAAAACCTTGGCTGTCTTTCGTTTGGACCACAACTACAGGGATACCAAGCATCAGCACTTACAAGGATAATCTGGCACATTTCCCACTCCTCCAGGCAACCGCCTATACGCTGAGAAAGGGGGTGTGACACCAGGCAGCAGCAATATTGGATCTTTATCTTAATTGCAGTGCTTAATATACTGCACAGGCAAAGTGTCAGGGCGCTGTACAGTTAGTGATCTGCGCCTTAAATATAGGCAAGGAAAATCCTCACCTATCTTTAAGATGCAGGAGCTAACCGGGCAGTATCCAGTATCGCTGCTGTCCAGTTAGCCTTGGCAGCTTCCAGCTTTTGCGGCGATCACTGGATATTCAATACCGTCGCTGCAGCATTGAATATCCAGTTTAGAGGTCAGTGGGGAGGGCTATGCACCAACGAGGCGCATAGCCCTTGGAAGATCTGGACAGCTGAAAATCGGGCCTGTTATCTTTAAGATCAATGCATACATTTTTATATATGGCAATTTGTCTGAATGGGTTAGTTTTGTGCACCAATAAAAACAACTGCCTAAGAGCTAAGTATATCAACTCAAAAAAAGCCCCTAGTAAATACAATCAAAATCAAATGTTTTTTAAACAATCTTTCAAGTAATTTCCCACAATTAAAAAATACACTAGATCTCAAAAGAGGCTAATACGACCTCAGGATGGCCGAAGCCCTACATGTGGCGAAATTAATCACCATAGGGATTAGCAGACGCTCACATCACTGGTCTCAAGCCTTCTTACGTTTTTTATTCTCAAATTTTAATTTTTATATTACACAATCTTCCAATAATTTAATAAACCAACCCAACAATTATATCCAAAAAAGTTTCCAATGGATGAGATGTGCTATTTCATTATGCCTTTCTATATAGACATTTTCTGCCATTTTAACTTTGCAGCCAGCTATGAGGTGAGTCACTGTTTCCAGCTCTTTCTTACAGAATCTGCATATGTCTGTTTTGCCAGTTTTTTTCAATGCGCGCTGTAAACCATAATCTGCTGTCCTGGGCTGCAGCCATCAATCTCTCACCCTTATATAGATCTGGCGTACCTCCTTTGCTGTAGCCAGGCTTTTCTGGGTGGGTAGCTGTAGGCATTCCAAACCCCTTATCTCTGAAGCCATGTTCAGCAGAGGGATAGATAACTTTCAAAGCCCTACCTTTGTGCATTTTTCTCTCACAATCTCTCCCTTCCTCTCAGTCTGTCCATTACACTCAAAAGCAAAGAGATCCCTTCCAAGCGACTGTTCAGATAAAAGGGAATTTATTGATAACTTCTCCCTGCATTGAAGAACTTTATGTCATACTGTAGTAAGGCAGATGGAAGTAGGCACTCCTTTTGAGGGTGACATAACCCCTGAATTAATGTGAAATTTCAATCTATGTGGTGGCTCCCGTGATGGCAGATGATAAACCTGACCAGCCGGAACTGCTTGTGGCAACAACACAGCAACAAGCAATTGATTTAAAGTGTTCTTCCTATTTGGGAGCTGAGCAGGGGCTGAATGCAGTGCCCAAATAGTGGCCACAGCCAGGAAGTAAGCCCATGTAGAGATTATCAAAAGATATCCTCACATTTCTTTAACCCAATGGTTCCCAAGCTATGGGTCGGGACCCCAAAGTGCTGTTAGTATGGGGCCTATGAATCAGTGAATATTCACAGGTCCTGCTCCTTGCGGACTTGCTATTACAGTGGAAAACTGAGCAAAGTAGTAGGGTGTTTGAGTGCACAATGACATAGGGCTGCTGCTGCTGCTGTCTTTATGCTGCATATAAATGGGAGGCGGAGGGTGTGACTGAAGGAGGGAGGATAGTGAAGGTCTGCTATTTTATTATCCTCATCATCTGGGGTCACATGAATTTTTAAGTTTTATAATGAGGCTATATTGCGTTAATGCATTAATGCAATAACAAGGTAAAATGTAACACTCTTGAACGATGAATATGTAAATATGTAAATATAAAAACTGTAAATATGTTGAGTATTCAATCCTTCAACACCCATGTAAAACGTTGAAGACACTCTACCCTATCTACGAATGTTGATAAGTTACCTGTTTGAAAAAGTTGTAATGTAACGTTCCCGTTTTTGTTTGATGTAAACCGCTTTGATTCTGCTTAAAGGCGGTATATAAAACAGACCAATAAATAAATAAATATTTGATAAAAGTTTGGTTAGCTTCTGTGAGGGGTAATCAAATCAAAAATGGTGTGATTTGAGTCTGAAGTTTTCATATTTATTTATTTAAAAGCTTGTATATTAATGTGAATTTCAATCTACGTGGTGGCTCCCGTGATGGCAGATGATAAACCTGACCAGCTGGAACTGCTTGTAGCAACAACACAGCAACAAGCAATTGATTTAAAGTGTTCTTCCTATTTGGGAGCTGAGCAGGGGCTGAATGCAGTGCCCAAATAGTGGCCACAGGATCAAACACAGGAACTCTGCCCACAGCCTCCAACCCCTCATAAAACCCGACACCAGTACAAGACCCAGAAGAAAAGCCACATCTGACACTATCAACACGCCAAAAGACTACACAAGAGCATGTAAATCCACCGCACGAAGAGCACTGTCACTGGCAGCACCTGGCTTGTGGAACACACTCTCGGATGAACTGCGAGCCACCGAAGACACCAAGGACTTCAGGAAACAACTAAAGACTCTGCTATTCCTGGAGCACTACGGATCAAACACTCAATGAGTGCAACAACCATGGACTAATCTTACCTGCACGCTCCCTACACTTACATGTATATAGCTCATGCTGTAAATAGCGCACACTAATCAACCCCCCCACACACACACTTTCATTGTACATGATGCACACACTGAACCCAAGCAACACTTCTACTGATTGTTTGCTGTGCAACCGCCTTGATTGAAGGAGAAGGCGGGATAGAAATACCATTAAATAAAATTAAAAAAATATACCGCTACTTCCAGAGATCAGTGGCGGTTTACATATAACATAACAATGAACTTTACACTGAACAATCAACTTACATAGCTAACAATGTTTATAACATAACTATAATACAATACAATATGTACAGTTTGGGTGAGCGATGGGGAGGGGTTGGGGTGGGAGAGGAAAGAAAGGGGTTGCGCTTGTCTGCATATTGATATAGATAGGATTAGTTATTTATGTTATATGGTGTTATTGACTGTCAGAGGAGGTACCATAATAGTCGATGAATAGATGGGTTTTGAGTTCCTTACGGACTGATTGAAGTTTGTTATTGCTCTTAAATTTTCTGGGAGTTCATTCCAGAGTGTTGGAGCAATGTATGTAAAGGCTCTATTCCTGGTGGTGTGATTGGTGTTCCAAATGTGGGCAGACATAGGGGTATGTTTACTAAGCTGGGCTAACAGTTAACCCGGGCTATCTGCAACTAGGTCCCTTGTTATTCAATGGGACCTAGATGCAGATAGCCCGGGTTAACTATTAACCTGGCTTAGTAAACATACCCCATAGTGTATGTATTTTGGGAATGGTTTCGTCTGGTTCTTGTATTTTTGGGTAAGCTGATTAGGGAATTAAGGTTTGATGGGGATATTTTGTTGTGTAATTTGAACAGTCATTATGAATTTATATTTTATTCTGGATGTAATTGGTAACCAGTGCAACTTGTAGAGGAGAGGTGTGATATAGTTGAAGTAGTGTGCCTTATGAATTATGCACGCTGCTAGATTTTGTGCTACCTGCAGTTGTTGGATGGTTTTCTTGGGCAGACCTTGTAGGATGCTACTGCAGTGATCTAAGTGGCGCATAATGAGAGTCTGTTAGACTGTTTTGAAATCGGAGCTGTCTAGTAAGAGTCTGTGGTGTTGCACCATTCATAGCTTGAAATATATGGTTTTTGTTATGGCTTTTATATGAGAGACCATGTTTAGAGACTGATCTAGTATGATTCCTAGATATTTAACTTCATTTTTTACTGTCAGATCATAGGCACTTATGTGGAATGTTGATGGTGGAGTGAAGTTTTAGATTAATAGCCCAGATCCAACAAGTGACTGAGGGGTGAAGGGAGATATTTATATTTGCTTTCACAATACTATAACAAAATAGTCTAGTTTAATCAATATTTATGCTCTGATGGAAACCAAGGGGCATTTTATGATAAACTGCATGATCAGCTTGTATGAGTGTCAGAGGACCAACTGATATTGGTAGGTGCTTTTAATTTGACAACTAATCCCAGCCTACACACATCCCAGGGTAGGAAATCAAATGGCCAAATGGAAATGGCTAAAGAATCTCCTATCCAGAGGAGGAAGTGTCATCACCACCGGATATGGCCACCTACGCTATGAGCTCCTGCGGGGCTGAGTGAAAAAGTGCAAATAAATACCTTTGAGCCTGCTCCCTGAGAGGCCTGTGCTGAATTGGGAACAAGATTAAGCCCAGATGTTCACCAGGAAGAAATCGGATGCCTTCAGATACATCAGCACAGCAAAGGTAAACAGTGGATTGAAAGAGCCAAGTGGTGGTAAAGCACACTCCAAAATGGTGACTATGAGCTCTGATTCAGAGGAGGAGACTGGGGTGAGCAGAGACCAGGAGGAATGCACGTTTACAAGAGCAGAAATGAAGCAGTGGCTTGTGTTATGATAAATGAATGCTATAAAGAAAAATATGCAAACTAAGTCATAGATAAGCAGAACTGAAGAAGATGAGGGTTTGAGAGGATAATATGGGAGATTTACATATGCAAACTTTAATTCTCAATCAGGCAAATAGTAAGGAGGACACTGAGAACTAGTCACACTGTATTTTCAAGGCATGCCTGAGACAAGATATTTTCAAAAACTGTGAGAAAGTGATAGAAGAGATTAGGGAAAATGATTTTGGTGGGTAGCTGGGAGGAAGTGGCGGAGAAAGGACAAGTGAAAGTGGACTGTGCCTACCAGAGTCTGGGATGCAAATTGAAAATCTAGCTCAGGACATTGTGGCATGTATCCATGAATGCAAAGCCAAAGAGGAATGGCTGCCGAGGGCAGCAGCAATAATGTGCAGAGACTGTTGAGGTATTTCAAGACCTCTCTCCCACTAACCTGCAAAAAAGATGAGATCTAAGGGAAATCACAAGGTACTTGAGGAGAGAGCATATGCTATAGGAGTTTTTCCCATTTGCTCTTGCATTCCGTGTGAAGGGTACTACAATAAGGAGGAAGCTTAGAAAACATTGAAAGAAGCAGGGGTGGGCAGTATCTCAGAAGTAGCTCAGAGAATGGCCAAGCTTCATGAACAGCCAAAAGAACAGTTCAGGTGGCAGAGAGTGCTGACAGGAGGCAAATGGCTGAAAAGATACTTGCAGCACCTAGTGAAAGGAAGCAGCAGTCAGGGAAATGGAGATGGTGGTTGAAGACATGGTCAGAGAAGAGGAAGGTAAGATGCAAGCTGAGCTGTGGACTTAATATTTTTAGAGGCAGGATCTAGTACTCAGCTTCTGTGGACTTTTGGACTCTTGAATAATAGGGTGTAGGAATGGATGAAGAGAATGTATGGGCAGAGGGATGTGTGTATGAGTGAATGGAGGGGAGGGATATAGGATTGAAGGGATGGGGAGATGGTGGGGGCGGGTGAGAAGGTAAGTGAATTGGGAGGAATGGGGAGGCCAGCCCAGATGGCAAGTCCATTCCTCGTGGAAGGGGTCTGGCAGGGAGGGTGCTATTACTGTCCCAACAAAAAGCACTCACACTCGCAAGTACCAAAAGCTACAAAGTGAGGAGCAAGGTGCCACACAAATGGAAATATAAGGAACTTTACTGTAGTACACATGGAACTCCTTGTTGTACGACAATGAGTTCCACGTGTACTACAATAAGGGAGAGTACAATGCCAGATTTTATTGAGCAAAGAGAGGTATCTGGTGGGGGAGGGGGGGAGGACTATGCAAGATACTCTGCTTCAAAGGCAAGACTAGCGTCTGAAGGGTTATGAGGTGAAACTTGAGTCCTTCCTGAGATGAATGTGATCAAAAAGATAGTTTTCCTTACGAATAAAATTGAAAAATGTGGAGAACTCTGGTAGGAGAGAAAATTTTTCATTTTGTGAATTTTCTGAAATCTAATTATATATTGCCTTTAGATATGTTGAAGAAATATTTTTTTAAGATATCCTAAAGAAGAATTTCCTCCTTTAGTTGTTTCGTATTATTTGCCTCAAAGTAAAAACGCACCCTCTGGAGATCACCCTCCTAAAGTAGATTTGACTATGGTCATGAACAGGGATTCTCAACCTAGTCCTTGGTACACACCCAGTCAGTCTAGTTTTTAGGATAACTATAGTGAATGTGCATAACAGAGATTTGCATACAGTGGAAGTAGTGCATGCAAATCTCTCTCATGAATATTAATTGTGGTTATCCTGAAAATCTGACTGGCTAGATGTATCCTGAGGACTGGATTGAGAACCACTGGTTTAGAGTTTACAGCATCTTTGGAGATGTTCTTGGAGTTGGTTTAAGAGCCATTGTGTTGGTTAACTTTGAATGGGAACTACACAGACAAGCTTAGTTTTTGATGGGAAAATTAGTCTGTTTGGATTTTTCTAGCATGATTCAAACAAAATGCAGAGGATTTTTAGAGCTTAGGCAGTGTGTGTTAGATTTGAGGTGTATGTTTTTTTCTTAAAATTTCCTATTAAAATGTCTTGTTACTCTCGAAGGTGCTCGTTATTCTTTTTGAAGCCAAACCATTTGAAAAAGATTTGTGGACTTTAAGGAACAGCACCCCTCTACTTTGTGAATGCTGGGTGAGGGTTATTGGAGTGCAACTCCAGGCATTTAAAGGTAGCAAGAACACTTTCAGATTTTGCGTTATTAACCCTCTCCCCTCCTTCCTTTTCATCAGTAGATTGCATTTACTGAAAACTAGCTGTATTTTCCTTATTATTTTTGTTTTTCTTCTGGTTATTTTTCTTCATCTTTTATTCATTTTACTGCCACAATACAATAAAATAAAAACTCTCCACAAATATAACCGGGGACATCCTACAATAACTGCCATTGACATCAATGCCCAGATATCCAAATCTCATTCACCCCTTGAATTGACAACACCATTTGTATGTAACACCCTCAATGCCCACCTCCACTTCATAACCACACACACTGTTCTGATATTACACCCCCCTCCCCCCCATCTATATCTGCTACTATATGCTGAGGATGATTTTGATGGAACCAATGTCATAGCCATGTATATCGGAGTCACAGGGGCTTGGTGTATGCACCATACACATGGTGCTCTGCTTGGGCAATATCTTGCATAATATTCACCCACTGTTGAAAAACAGGAGCTTTATCCCCCACCTAGCAACTTAAAATAGCTTTTTTAACTCCCCAGATACCAGTCAGGATAAATTTGCCGTCTGCCTTCTTAACTCCTTTTTCTTTCAGCAGGCTATATTCCCCCAGCATCACCAGAGCATAGGTCCAGTCAATATGCCTTTTCACTATTCCTTCTAGAATCTGTAGCGTTTCCCCCAAAATCTCAGCAATAGTAGGGAACTCCAGGAAAGCATGCCAAAATGTTTTTGCCCTATTCTTACATTTTTCATACTGCCCTGACACCCACATCCCCAACTGAGCATGCCTCTCGCAGGTCAGAAGATACCACCTATGTAGGATATGGAATTGTATCTCCTAATAGTAGGAATTACAGAGGGTCTTAGGTATTTGCTCTCTAGATCTTCTTCTTCTACTTCCACTATGTCCTCTGTCCATGTTCTGGCAAGTCTCTGCATGTGCTGTGTACTCATCATGTCTGTAAGCAACATGGAACATGTAGACAGAGTATTTCTCAAGGGGCCCAGCTTCCTAAAATCCTCATCCACTGGGATATTTATTTAACAGGTTTTTTATACTGCTTTATTATTTCAGTCAAAGCAGTTTACATTGTAACTTAAGCTTGGTCATATATGTTAAACAGGGACATTGATAACTTGGATTTTTTCCTGCAGCATTGAAGGGTTAAGTGATTTGCCCAAGGCCACAAGGAGTACTAGTGGGAATCAAACCCTAGTCTTTTGGTTCCCAAGCCAATGCTCTAACCATTAGGCTACTCCTCCACTCCCAAATCTGAGGTTGTCATCCTCTGCCAGTAGTCCCTGAGCTGCATAAACTGCATGAAATGGGTTTCAGTGATCCCCAAGGCGCCCTGTAGCCGCTCAAAAGACAGGAAACATTTTCCCCCAAACACCATATGAAACCTATATCCATCCTATTGCCTTTATCTCACTCCTTAAATTTTGTATTCACCCCACCCCTACTCAAAAACTGGGATTGCGAACAATCTGAAAAAAAGGGTGACACCATCCAGCTACAATTCCCCTTACACACCCACCACAATCAGGCCCTCCTAAGTGGGTCAATGAGTGGAGAAGTAGCCTAATGGTTAGACCACTGGCTTACTAACCAAGAAAACCAGGGTTCAAATCCCACTAGAACCCCCTGTGGCCTTGGGCAAGTCACTTAACTCTTCATTGCCTTGGAAGAATGACCTAGCAATCTACTTCTGGTCATACTGTCAAGAAAACTCAGGAGTTGTTATTGACTCAAAAGCACACATTACATGTTGTGTATAATCCCAGATATAACATACAACATTGACTACCTAGAGCAGGAGGGGGCTAAAAATAAGCAAGAATCATAGAAAGGAAATGAACATAAAAGAGAGACTGTTGGCCTGGGACTGGAAATAAAAATTGCTGCAGAAAGACTAGTGGGTTAGCAAATTAGGAGGAGGAGGGAGGGGCTAAGTAGAGATTTGCCAGTCCACTGGTCTCTCTCTTTTTGTCTTCAACCTCACTTGGGGAGGTTAAGAGAGGGAAAAGTACCATCTGATTGATTCCTTTGGACGAATAAAAAATGAAATTGAGGGAATGCAATGGATGTGCTTTACCTGAATTTCAGGAAAGCCTTTGATACTGTTCCACATAGGAGGCTCATAAATACATTGAGCACCTAAAAGTGGTCCCAAGATGGTCAACTGAATTAAAGATTGGTTTACTGACAGAAGATAGCGGTAAATCAAATTCATTTGGGGAAGAGAAAGGTGAGAGTGGAGTACCCCAGAAATTGGTCCTGGGACTGGTTCTGTTCAATATCTTTGTGAGCGATATTGCAGTAGAGTTAGGAGGAAAAGTTTACCTTTTTATGGAGAACATGAAGATCAGCAACAGAGTGAATATCCTTGAGGGAATAGTCGGAAGTGATCTACAAAAAATAAAGGAGTGGTCAAATGTTTGGAAGTTAAGCTTTAATACAAAGAAATATAGAAATCAAAAGGAATTCTATGTGATTGAAGGGGGGGAAGCTGATGGCCATGGACAAGGAGAGAGACCTTGGGGTGATAGTGTCTGCTGATCTCAAGGTGGCAAAACTTCAATAACGTGGTAGCCAAAGTAATAAGGATGGTAGGCTGCAAAGAGAGGAGAATAAACAGCAGAAAGGAAGAGGTGATAATTCACCTGTACAGGCCATTGGTGAGGTTGCACTTAGAATGCAACGTTCAGTTTTGGAAGCATTATATTGGTAAGCCTACAAAGAGACTAGAGGCATCCAGAGGAAAGCAACATAAATGGTTTGGGATCTGCACCAAAAGATGTGTAGCATGAGACTTGAGGAACTAAATATGTATATACCCTAGCGAAAAGGAGGGACAGGGGAAATAACGTATGATACAGATGTTCAGAAGTGGAAAGGCATAAATGAACTAAGACGTTCCAAAGGAAAGCAAGCTGAAGAACTAAGGAAAATGATATGAGACTTCAAAAGGGGACATTCCGAAGCAACATTAGGAAATACTGCTTCACGGAAAGAATGATGGATTCATGGAATGTCCTCCCAGAGGAGATGATCTCCTCAATATCCCAGCCCAAAAAATAAAAAGCAAACAATCTACCTGCAACCGTGCTTTCTCCCTCTTTGCCCCCACAGAATAGAACGCCCTCCCGCCTGTCTTACGAGGTTGCTCTCAGAGTTCCGAAAAAGCTCAAAACCTTCCTCTACTAGGAACACTTTAGTACTACCCCTAAGCCACATCGATCTAGTGTAACCTAGTCCTCACAACATTCATCCTCCGCAGGTGCAATGTATCCGAATCCCCTCCCCCTAAGTGATTCCCTGTCCCCCCTCCTTCTTGTACATAGTTGCCAACCCTGGCATTATTCTACAATTGGTACACTATAAAATATTGATTTAATGTTCCAACATACCAAGTTTTGTTCTCTGTACAATTAGCTGTATCCACACTGTTAACGTTTATTTTTATGTAAACCGTCTTGAATTGTAGAAAGACGGCATATAAAAAAGTTTAAATAAATAAAATAAATGATGGAGACAAACAATAATGGAATTCAAAAAGTTATGGGATATACTCAGAGGATCTCTTAGTGGCAAGAAGATGGAAATCAACTATTGGGTGCCTCAGCAGAACAGTAATAAAATAACATTTTGCAAGTCAAAGAAGAGATGGAGAGAGGAGAGGTCCTGGAGTGAGAGGGACTGCAGTAAGGGGGACTTTTGAAGGTGGATTGCCATCACAGTGCATCTGATTATAACTGCCCCATGTCCAAGACTAGTAAGCCCTGCTTTTGGAGGACCAGAGTGACATCATTGGCACCACCCAGAATCCCGGTATTTAACAACAGCCACTGCTATGGTACTCGTATTTTTCCACCCTAACCAGGCATTCAAGGAGTGGGGCCTATCCACCTGCACCACACCTTACTCCTGCTGGAATTCTTTATAGAATAATTCAAAATTTTGCACTTTTTGTTGATTGTTTTTCTGGTTCGTATTTTAAGTTAAGTGTAAACTCTATGTCTCCTGAGAAGTACCATAGCACTGCATTTACCCTGCTAGAGATGTTAAATAAGTAGTCGTGCCAAGATGGTACCTTAGGCTGCGACTCCAACAGGGTGGAAACTACAGAAAACACTAATCTTGTCCTGCTATTGTCCTGCCCTCACAATAAGAGAATCAGTCACAGGAGGAAAAGGAGCTACATCATGATTTTTGCATTGAAAGATCAGTATGATGTTCACTTTTCAACAAAGGGTAAAAGAACCAGCAGCATTCAGAATTAGAACTATTTTAAAATATTTATTTAAAAAGATAAATTAGTGGATCAAACATTTCTGACTGCAGCCAAGTTAATTCAACAATTAAAGACAGTTAGATGTTCAAATGCCTAAAGACAATATTGCACCAAGTTAACATTACATTTTTCTTTCACAGAGCTGCAGTAGCTTTCAAGAAGTTAAATCAGATAAGTGACTACATTTTTAACAACTGCTATCTTCTTAAACATGAGAAATGATTCTTTTCTGAACTGATATATATTTGTCTTTCAGAAAGAGGGAGCAAGGAAGAAACTCAGTAGGTAAAACAAAAATGCTTTTAAATAAAGCGTAGTTACTCACCTGTAACAGGTGATCTCCAGGAACAGCAGGAATTTAGTCTTCACATATGGGTATCGTCGGTACCGACGGAGCCTGGGTGGGAATGCTCCCCAGCGTCCAATAGGAAAGCTTTTGGGAGCATCCCACAGCACCTGCGTGCTGCCTTCCCGCCTTTTCCACTCTCCTTCGTCAGTTGAATTTATAGCTGAGACAAAAGGAGAGAAGGAGAGAAAGAGAGAGAGAGAGACAACCCCTAGGGGAGATGGGTGGGTTGTGAAGACTAATTCCTGCTGTTCCCGGAGATCACTTGTTACAGGTGAGTAACTACACTATCTCCAAGAACAAGCAGGAATGTAGTCTTCACATATGGGGACTTCCCAGCTAAGAGATGCCAGGGAGATGGCCCCAGGAAGCTGCAAACCCATGGTGAGAATGGGTCATGCTTCCTTCCATGGATCTCTGGCATCCAAACCCAAATGGTGGGTAGGAGTTGCATTAAGTCTGAAAGAGATGCTGAAGAACAGCTTGGCCAAACAAGGCATCCCGACGGGAGTCCTTGTCTAAACAGCAGTGGGCTGTAAAGGTGTGCACTGAAGCCCAAGTGGCTGCTCTGCAGATGTCGTCTATAGCACAGAATGAAGGTTAGCCATAGAAGCTGCCATGGCTCTCACATTGTGAGCTGTGACATGGCCTTCAAGAGAAAACCCTTTTACTCTCATAAGCGAAGGATATGCACTGATGCACTGTGCAATCCAATTAGAGAGAGTTATTTTGGAAACTGGATCATAAGAACATAAGATATGTCATACTGGGTCAGACCAAGGTACATAAAGCCCAGAATCCTGTTTCCAACAGTGGCCAATCTAGGTCATACTACCTAGCAATTTCCCCAAATGACTAGAATCAAAAGCAACAAAAAGTTGAGAAGATTTTCTATGTTGCTGAGTTCTTTGCAGGTAAAAGGCTAATCCTTTTTTGCAGTCTAAGGTATGAAGATTCCTTTCTGCATTGGAGGTATGAGGCCTCGGAAAGAATACAGGAAGGTAAATCGTTTGGTTTAAGTGGAAAGGCGAGACCACCTTTGGCATAAAGAGGATGAGTCCTAAGAACAACCTTATCATGGTGAAACCTTGTATAAGGAGGATCAGCCACTAAAGCTTGTAACTCGCTAATGCGTCGTGCAGACGTGATTGCAATTAGGAATATGACCTTCCATGAAAGGAGTTTTAGAGCTGTAGTGGCTAAAGGCTCAAAGGGCGGTTTCATGAGCTGCCTGAGAACAAGGTTTAGATCCTATGCCACCGGTGGTGGCCTAATGGGAGGTTTTGTTAGTAGAATACTTCTCATAAATCTTGTTATAAGTGGATGAGAGGAAATAGGTTGTCCATTTAGAGGCTTGTAAGAGGCTGCAATAGCACTAAGATGGACTCTTACTGAATTGGTCTTAACACCAGAATCTGATAAATGAAGGAGATACTCGAGTAACGATTCCAAAGGTATCGCAAGAGGGTTAAGTCCCTTTTGAGAACACCATATGGTAAACCGTTTCCACTTGAAGGCATATGATCGCCTTGTGGAGGGTTTTCTGGAAGCCTGAAGGATATCCTTTACCTGTTGAGAAAGATTGAGATCCTGAAGTTCTAGGCCTTCAGTAACCAGGCCCTGAGATGTAGGGGCTGGGGATTCGGGTGCCATAGTGTCCCATTCTCCTGGGAGAGAAGGTCTGGAGCGCATCCCAACTCCAGAGGAGTAGCCTGAGAGAGATGTAGAAGCATAGGATACCACGTTTGCTGTGGCCAACGTGGAGCTATGAGTATCATATGACCTCTGTCTCTCTGAAGCTTGAACAGTGTTTTGGGGATGAGGGGAATGGGTGGGAAGGCATATTTATTTATTTATTTTATTTATTTATTTTACAGTTTTTATATACCGCGCTTTTTGGTATCAGCGCGGTTTACAGATAACAAATTTTCGCATTAGAACAATCTTTTGCTTACATTATAACAGGGTCAGTAACTTGGAGATAACATGGGAAACTATATACAAGTTATGTACAGAAAATATAGAGGAAGGCATATAGGCATAGAGGCATATAGGCATATAGGCATATAGGCATAGAGGAAGTCCTGACCCCAATGAAGAAGGAAAGCATCCCTTGCCTGACAGTTTTTCACCAGAATTCTGAAACAGAACAGGGGAAGTTTGGCATTCTGTGGATTTGCAAAGAGGTCTATGTCTGGGGTTCCCCAGATTTGGAATACTCGGGCAATCTTGTCCGAATGGAGGGACCATTCGTGTGGCAGCAGTACTCAGCTGAGTTTGTCTGCCCAAAGGTTTTGAATGCCTGGAAGGAGAGGAGGTGAATTTGATGCTCTCTGGAGAGTGCCCATAGTCGTAAAGCTTCGTTGCATAACGACAGAGAGCCTGTTCCGCCCTGCTTGTTCACATAGAACATGGCTACTTGATTGTCTGTCTGGACTAGGTCTGTCTTGTAGCTGAGCTGGGCTTGGAATACTCGGAGAGCAAGGAAGATTCCTCTGAGTTCTAGGAGATTTATATGAAGACAAGCCGCCTCTGGGGTCAAGAGACCCTGGGTGGAGAGATTGTGCAGGCGGGCCCCCCATCCCAACTGGGATGCATCTGTTGTTAGAGTGGCCTGGAATAAGGGTTGATGGAAAGGAGAGCCTATGAGAAGGTTTTCCAGCGATTGCCACTATTGGAGGGACGAAATAAGACATTCTGAGTTTCTTATTTTGTCCGACAGGCAACCTGAGGCCTGTGTCCACTGGGAGGATAGGGTTCACTGGGCTGCTCGCATGTGAAGACGAGCATAGGGAACCACATGTACAGTGGATGCCATATGTCCCAGAAGCTGAAGCGTTTCCCGAGCAGTTAGGGAGGTTTATACCGCTGCTTGGGAAGCTAGCTGCACTATGCGAAGACAGCGGGGCTGTGGAAGGAAAGCCCTTGATTGTCTGGTATCTAGGTGAGCTCCTATGAATTCTAGGGACTGAGAAGGAGCGAGATGGGATTTTGGAAGGTTTATGACCAATCCCAAGTAATGCAAGACTCACATTGTGCGAGTAAGAGCAGAGCTGGCTTCTGGAGCTGTGGGTGCTCGAATGAGCCAGTCGTCCAAGTAAGGGTAGACGAATATCTCCAGAGTCCGTAGGAATGCAGCTACTACTACCATGCATTTTGTGAAAACTCTTGGGGCAGAAGCCAGACCGAAGGGAAGAACCCTGTATTAGAAGTGTCTTCCTTGGAAAAGGAAACGGAGGAACTTCCTGTGATCTGCATGGATGAGTATATGAGTATAAGCATCCTTTAGATCTAGAGAACATAGCCAATCCTGACTCTGAAGGTATGGCATGTATGAGCTGATTCTAGCTGAGAACATGGAAGCTTGGAAGCATTGACGCCCAAAAGCATCGAGAGGCCTGGACTCGCGGCCTGGAGGATTGGAAGAATGTCTTTTTGCACTCTTTATCCTGCGCATGGCTGATTCCACTACCATTGGATGGTGTGGTAACTGAGTCTTCTGAAAGCCAGGACAAGGTGGAACTCTGTACATAGTATTGCGTCTGCGAGAGTGTGGAGATGTGGTTAAAGGAGCCTCCCACATTCTGAGCATGAGATCATGCAGGATCTTATGAATGGGCAAAGTAGCTGCCTCTTTAGGAGTTTTAGGGTACTGAAGAATCTCTAATTCTTCTGCCCTAGGCTCCTTTTCAGGAGCTACTGTGATTGCAAGGCCTCGAGCCACATCACAAATAAAATCCTGGAAGGACATATCCCCTGGAGGAGACATTCTATGCTGAGGAGAAGGAGATGGATCCTCTGGAAGAAGTGCTCTGGTATCGGCAGAGTCATCGGAGTCATCGGAATCAGAAGATTCAAAATATCTCTGATCCTGAGGTTCATGCAAGGCACGATACCGGTATCGATCGAAGTCGGTATCGAGGTGTCTCGGTACCGATCCTTCAATACCAGGGATGGACTCTAGACTCGGCATGGTGGGTATACCTGCCGAGGCCAGTGCTGATGGTACCGGTACTGATGTCGGTACCGGTGCCTGTTGAACAGTCTGAAGCGGTTTTAACAATACCGAAGCCGTTAGAAGAGCCGCTAGACTGCGTTCGATAGCGAGAAATCTTTGATCTATCGCTCATGCAGATGCTTGGGTGTCGGAACCAGTAGAAGCGGCCGGGACCCCAGAGCATGGCACCAGAGCATATTCTGCCGAGGTGGAAGCCTCGAGAACATCCTGGAGCCCCGTTAGTGCTTTGGAAGCCGAAGCCTCCTGCCGGTGCTGTTTTGCGGGTGAACTTTCCTCAAGGGCAACGCCGATGGCATCTCGATACTTTGAAGGAGATCTACCCTTTGAGGGCCAGCTAGCCTTTGCAGACTTATGTTTAGTTACCTGAGATCCATGGGAGGAAGATGAAGCCCTGGAAGATGTCGATGCAACGGACATCGCATCTGTGGCAAAAAGGGTACCAAGTTTTGCAGCTCTATTCTGCAGGCCCCTTTTGGTCATCTTTCTACAGGAGAGACACTCCAATGGAGAGTGGTCAGGCCCTAAACATTTGAGATACCAGTCATGGGTGTCAATGATGGATATGGTAGCACCACACTTAGAACATTTGTTAAAAACAGTGGCTGGTTTTTCCATTGTAAAAGAAAAATGGGCCTAGTGCCCAAAATGGCACCTAGCACCAAGAGGAAAAAGACTTCTGAAGAAGTACTTCAGAAAAGATATATATATATATATATATATATATATATATATTTTTTTTTTTTTTTTTTTTTTTTTTAGTAAAGAAGAAAAGAGAACCGGCAGTACCGGTAGGCGTTGAGTGAAGGCAGACGCGACCACAAAAAACAAAGAAGTAAAGAAGAATTTTCTGTGGTGATAGGGTATACGACCTGTCGGCTCCACGGAAAACGAAAAACTGACGAAGGAGAGTGGGAAAGGCAGGAAGGCAGCACGCAAGCGCTGTGGGATGCTCCCAAAAGCTTTCCTATTGGACGCTGGGGAGCGTTCCTGCATAGGCTTGGTTAAATTTCTGGTTAAATATAGAACCCAGTAGAGAGCTTGTAGTTTAAATTTCATAATAAGTTAAAGCCTAGCAGCAGCAAAGAGCTATAATTTAAATCAAATAAGAATATAGATTAGCACAAAAGGCAAAACAGGGTCAGTACTCTTTGAGCAGCAAATAAAGTCTTCTAGAGACCTTTACAAAGAGGCCTTCTACCTAGGGGGCAATAGACCTGTGAAACTTTTTCAATAGGGGTTAACACCAGGTGGCAGTTCAAAAGGCCATTTTGAAAGACTCCTTCTATCCAAGCAAGGACTGTTAATCATCCAGGAAGTTGGTCACAGCTTACCTCAGCAGCACAGGCATAAATAGCTCAATCAGAGCTCTGTGATCCTCAGTCTTGAAAGACTAGAAAAGGGAACTGTTACTTCTGGAGAGAGATCTGCAATAGTGAGTATATATTTCTGGGAATTTTCTGAAACAAATTCTTTCTATTAAAGCTATTTAATCTGTGAACCCACTATTTTTTGTTAAATCAGTCAGGGCCTAGTAGCAGCAGTTTAAGTTTAAATTGAAAACACAGAAGAGAACTTTTTGGTTACATTAAATACCCAGCAGAGAGCTTGTAGTTTTAATTTAATAGTCATTCAGGGCCTAGTATCAGCAAGGTACTTTTAGTTTAAATTTAAAAACACAGAAGAGAGCTTTCTGGTTAAATTTGGAACCCAGCAGAGAGCTGTAGTTTACATTTAATAGTCATTCAGGGCCTAGCATCAGCAAACTACTTTTAGTTTAAATTTAAAACACAGAAGAGAGCTTTCTGGTTAAATTTAGAACCCAGCAGAGAGCTTGTAGTTTAAATTTCATAAGTTAAAGCCTAGCAGCAGCAAAGAGCTATAATTTAAATCAAATAAGAATATAGCTTACCTCAGCAGCACAGGACAGGGTATTGTGTAGCAGCCCTCTTTTAATAAGTGTTATTTCCCTCCGTCCCTCACCAACACCCACCCACCCCTGGGATAATCATAGCTTTATAGGTACTTACACATCTTAAAAGACAGGAGGTGCTCTCAGGTGAAGCTCGTTACCCAAATCAGTCATACACTAAGGATCTGAGATCAATTAAGCTTCAGGTGAACAAAGTATATTAAACGTATTAGGTACAGTTTTATTGGTATAAATATCCATAGCAACCCTTAGTAAGTAAAGAACTTAAAGATCTAAACAAAAACTAAAAACTAAGATGCAGACAGCAGTCCAGCAGCGAGATGGGGGCTTTCCAGTCTTTTGCATTGAGTGTCACATGTATGATTTTCTCCCAGTTGGTGAGAGGTCTTACGTGTGCACTAGGTGCAAGGAGCTCTTTGCTCTCAGGGAACAAGTCCGTTCTCTAGAGGCTAGAGTAGCAGACTTGGAAAACATAAGAAAGACAGAGAGGTATATAGACGAGACCTACAGGGATATAGTCCTGAAGTCCCGCCTCCAGTCTGGCAGCATCCCTGTTGCCATGGAGAAGAGAGGTCACGTGACAGGAGAGCATCGCCCTGGTTTGGCAGGAAGTGATCCTGTAACTAGGACCTGTCCTCCAAGTGATGTAAAACCCTCTCACACCGAGGAAGTTCCTCCAAGGCCATGTGCCCATGAGGGAAGGGTTAGGACAGCCGTTATAGTTGGTGATTCGATCATTAGGCATGTAGATAGCTGGGTGGCTGGTGGGCGTGAGGATCGCCTGGTAACATGCCTGTCTGGTGCGAAGGTAGCGGACCTCACGCGCCACCTAGATAAGGTCTTAGATAGTGCTCGGGAGGAGTCTGCTGTCTTGGTACATGTCGGTACCAATGACATAGGAAAGTGTGGTAGGGAGGTTCTGGAGGCTAAATTTAGGCTTTTAGGTAGGAAGTTGAAATCCAGAGCTTCCAGGGTAGCGTTCTCCGAAATGCTTCCCGTTCCATGTGCAGGGCCCAAAAGGCAGGCAGAGCTCCGGAATCTCAATGCGTGGATGAGACAATTGTGCAGAGATGAGGGGTTTGGATTTGTTAGGAACTGGGGAACATTCTGGGGAAAGGAGGGGCTCTTCCGAAGGGATGGGCTTCACCTTAACCGGGATGGAACCAGGCTGCTGGCATTAACCTTTAAAAAGGAGATAGAGCAGCTTTTAAACTAGATAATAGGGGAAAGCCGACAGTCGCACAAGAGCGCATGGTTCGGAAGAATGTATCCTTGAAGGATACTACCAAAAGCAGAGGTTCCAAAAAAGAGTAAAGTAGCCCAAATGTCCTCGAGTATGGAGCAGACAGAGCTTAAAGATTCCAAATTACCCATGTCTACCAATAGCCAAATTAATATGAATAAAATACAGTCTCTAAAATGCTTGTATGCAAATGCTAGAAATCTAAAAAATAAGATGGGAGAGTTAGAATATATAGCACTAAATGAGAGGTTAGATATGATTGGAATATCAGAGACATAGTGGAAGGAGGACAACCAGTGGGACACTGTGATACCTGGGTACAAACTATATTGTAATGATAGAGCTGATCAAATTGGTGGAGGGGTTGCGCTCTATGTTAGAGAGGGCATTGAGTCAGAAAGGATTAAAGTTTTGCAGGAAACAAAATTTGCTGTAGAATCTCTATGGATTGAAATTCCATGTAAAAAGGGGAAGGCGATGGCAGTGGGGGTGTACTACCGACCACATGGCCAGAATGAACAAATGGATGATGAAATGCTCAAAGAAATCAAGGAAGCTAACAAAAGTTACAGCGTGGTAATAATAATGGGTGATTTCAATTACCCCGGTATAGTCTGGGTCAGTGTCACGGCAGGACATGCTAGGGAGATAAAGTTCCTAGATGAAATATGACTGCTTCTTGGAGCAGCTGGTTCATGAACTGACCAGAGGGGAAGCCATATTAGACCTAGTCCTTAGTGGAACACCAAATCTAGTGCAAGAGATAAGGGTGTTGGGACCACTTGGCAATAGTGATCATAGCATGATCGCCTTTGATTTAATTAGTGGAGGAGGGATAGTAAGGAAATCCACAGTACTACCTTTTAACTTTTGAAAGGGAGACTATGATAAAATGAGGAAAATAGTTAAGAAAAAACTCAAAGGAGCAGTTGCAAAGGTTAAAGACTTACATGAAGCTTGGGTGTTGTTGAAAAATACTATCTTGGAAGCCCAGACCAGCTGTATTCCACGCTTTAAGAAAAGAGGAAGGAAGTCCAAAAAACTGCCAGCATGGTTTAAAGGTGAGGTCAGAGAGGCTGTTGTTGCCAAAAAAGCATCTTTCAGGAAATGGAAAAAAGAGCCAAATGACGAAACCTGGAAACAGCACAAGCACTGGCAGGTCAAATGCAAGGCATTGATAAAGCAGGCAAAGGGAGAATTTGAGAAGAAGCTTGCTGCAGAAGCAAAAATGTGAAATAAAGATTTTTTCAAGTACATTCTGTCAGACGGCTGCCTAGGGTGAGAACTTACACAATCTTGATGATGCATATATTCATATGATTCTTGCAAGGTATTGTGGGTAATGTAGTTCATTCACTCCCAAACACAGCTGAAGACAATAATTGAGTTGTGTAACCAGTGGTAAAGCCAATAAAATACTTCTTTTATTGATGGGGTTTAATTCACCCAGCACAAATATGCTTGGTAGCAATATAAATGAGGTTACTTGCTTGCAGTGTTTAAATGGATAACATAAAGTCACAAAGCAAATCAGAAAACAACCTTCAACTTGTCAGGCAATTAGCTAATGTTTTCTTAGCAAATAATTACCAAATAAAAAGGCACAAAGAAATAAATGAACTTTGCTTGTTAGGTTAACTTCTGCTTATTTTCCACTCAGATCCAGCAGTGATTCTCCCTTGCTCACACACACAATCAGGTGCAGCTTTAATTACTATCAATTGTCCAGCTGAAACCCTTTAGCTGGCTGGCTGCTATTGTGTGAACCCAAATCCTGCTTTAAGAGCTGTTTGCAGTGGAAATAAGAAACATAATTAGGTTTCTTTGTGATGGCTGATGTGTTTGCTCACAGAAAGCTAGCAATAGCACTTGGATAAAGAACAGTCCATGTAATCAATAGTTTCATCTGCTGTATCTCCCCCTTCATCAATCAGCATAGGGTCACTATCATACATTGGCACAGACGAGTCTTTCCATAAGGCACTATCATGAGAATGCTTATTCCCTTGCTGCCATTCTCTATTATAGATAGGGTCTGGATCAGTGTTCATACCTGAGCCTCTCCTGCCATCATAATTCCTCTCTGTATAGCCTGGCCAATATGTAATCCAGTTCTGATGTCCAGCCTTCCAATCTTGATCCCTGGACACTGGATCTTTCCTCACATACCTTCTGGCATAGGTCTGAAAGTCCTTTCCACGTGCAGTCTTCTCTCTTCCAGGTAGCCACTGGTGATTCCTATCTCTGCCATTCCATTCCTCTGGCTGACTCCAGTCCAATGGACTCTGCTGGCATTTGGAATACCTCCCAGTATGGGTACTGCCTTGGAATCTCCCAGACCTTCCAATGGCCTTTCTTCTCTTCCTTCCAGAGAGTTTCCTTCTCTCTCTATCCGCTTGGCTTGGCTTCTGCTTCTCGAGATGATGTTGGTGCTTGAGCTTGAAGCTGTTGCTGTATCTGTGTCTGAAGCTGTCTCTGTAGCTGAAGCTGTTATCTGAAGAATAAGCTCTATTCTTATTCTGTCCTAATGTGTGCTCCTCCCTAACACAGCGCAGCTGTGTTGAATCAGGTCCTGCCCTTTGAGATGAGTGCTTAGGGATTACCTCATAGCTCTCTTGATTGCACACACGTTTTCTCACTTCAGCCCCTCTCATGGCTGCTGGAAACCTGGTGCATTCTGGGACTGGTAGTCTTTTATGTGAAAACTCTGTTTTCTTGCTTCTACCAGAACTGACAGGTTGCTTGTTCAGAGTCACATCATCTTTTCTATAGCTCCTACCTGAGCTATGATAAGCTTCCTTATCACAATTCGTAGCAAAAAACCTGTGAGAGAGTCAGTTGGTCCATTAGATGATAGAGGAGTTAAAGGTGCACTAAGAGGTGACAAGGCGATAGCGGAGAGACTGAATGAATTCTTTGCTTCGGTCTTTACTGAGGAAGATGTAGGGATGTTACCCATGACTGAAGTGGTCTTTAAAGGTGCAGAAGAATTGAAGGAAATATCGATACATCGGGAAGATGTATTACAACTATTAGATAAACTGAAGAGTAGCAAATCACCTGGGCCAGATGGTATACATCCAAGGGTGTTGAAAGAACTGAAATATGAGATTGCAGACCTGCTATTAGTAATCTGTGAACTATCATTAAAATCATCTCTAATACCTGAAGATTGGAGGATCGCCAATGTAACACAAATTTTTAAAAAGGGTTCCAGGGGTGATCCGGGAAACTACAGACCGGTGAACCTCACGTCAGTACCGGGAAAAATGGTAGAAACCATCATACCATACATACATAAAATTACTCAGCATGTAGATAGTCATGGCCTAATGGGAGACAGCCGACATGGCTTTAGACAAGGAAGATCTTGTCTTACTAATCTGTTATGTTTTTTTGAAAGTGTGAATAAACAGGTGGACAAAGGTGAGTCGGTTGATATAGTGTATCTAGACTTTCAGAAAGCCTTTGACAAGGTCCCTCATCAGAGACTTTTGGCAAAACTAAAGAGTCATGGGATAGGAGGCAGTGTACTACTGTGGATCAGGAACTGGTTAAAAGATAGAAAGCAGAGGGTTGGGCTAAATGGACAATTTTCCCAATGGAGGAAGGTGAATAATGATGTACCCCAGGGATCTGTGCTGGGTCCGCTGCTTTTTGACATATTCATAAATGACCTGGAAAGAGGAATAACGAGTGAGGTTATCAAATTTGCAGATGACACAAAACTATTTAAAGTTGTTAAAACCCAAGAGGATTGTGGAAAATTGCAAGAGGATCTTGATAAATTGGAAGACTGGGCATCAAAATGGCAGATGAAATTTAATGTGGACAAGTGCAAAGTTATGCACCTAGAGAAGAACAACCCAAACTATGGTTACACAATGCAAGGTTCCACATTAGGAACCACCACCCAGGAAAAAGATTTAGGCGTCATTGTGGATAACATGTTAAAACCCTCGGCCCAGTGTGCAGCGGCAGCCAGGAGAGCAACTAGAATAAGGAAAGGAATGGAAAATAAAACAAAAGATATTATAATGCCTCTATACCGTTCCATGGTGAGACCGCGCCTTGAATATTGTGTGCAATTCTGTTCGCCGTATCTTAAAAAGGATATAGTGTTATTAGAAAAGGTTCAGAGAAGAGCCACCAAAATGGTAAAGGGGATGGAAGGATACTCCTATGAAGAAAGGCTAAAAAGGTTAGGGCTCTTTAACCTGGAAAAGAGACGGCTGAGGGGAGATATGATAGAAGTCTATAAATTAATGAACGGAGTGGAACGGGTAAACGTAGATCGATTGTTTACCTTATCAGAATATAGAAAGACTAGGGGACATGCAATGAAGCTACAGGGTAAACTATTTAAGACTAATAAAAGAAAATATTTTTCTCTCAACGTGTAATCAAACTCTGGAATTTGTTACCGGAGGATGTAGTAAAGGCTGTTAGTGTAGCTGGGTTTAAAAAAGGTTTGGACAAGTTCCTGGAGGAAAGGTCCATAAACCATTATTAAGAAGGGACCCAGGATATCAATGCTTGACCCAGTACAAGCACTGCGGAACCTGTGTCTTTTGGGGAAACTGCTAGGTACGTATGACCTAGATTGGCCACTGTTGGAAACAGGATACTGGTCTTGATGGACCTTTGGTCTGACCTACTTAACAACCACCTACCTAACAACCACTGTTACTGTTAATGTTACTGTAGTCAGTATCCAGCAATTTTTACATTATACTGTTGTTAGTTTCTATGAAGTGTTGCATCTAACAACTACGGTCACTGTTTATGTTACTGTAGTCAGTATCCAGCAATTTCTGCATTATACTCAGCTACTGTTGTTAGTTTCTAGGAAGCGTTACCTCTAACAACTACTGTTACCATTTACCACAGAGCTACCTACTGTTGTCAGTATCTAGCAAATAATAGCTGCTGTCATTAGTGCCACACAGATTCTCACTGTTTTCAGTAGCCATTACATTATACTCATTATTGATACTTTACTCTCCCCACACAACCAGGCAACATACCTACCCACCACCACCAACCAACCTCCCAGCTCATATCCACACCGCAACAAAGCACACAAAATGGCCCTACCCTGCATCATCTCGATTGCCCTCTACCTCCTTGCTATAGGCTTAAGCAATGTCACTGGCCTATACACTAACAACAACCACATACCAACTATCCACAGTTATAGAAAGAGGTGGCCAGATACCCCATTCTATGAATCACAGGAAACCTCCCAAATTCACCACCACCACCTCCTGCAGGTATCATTACAGCACAAGAAGAAGAAGAAACAACAAGAAAAAAAACCCCTCCCTCGAATCATGAAATGTGCCCTTGTAAATGCAAGATCTGTACGTAAAAAATGGCCGGTCATCTCAGATATGATATCACTACATAACCTTGACCTACTACTGATCACCGAGACATGGCTTTCCTGTGATGACAACGTGATACTCAACCAGCTCCTGCCTGCTAGCTTCTCTATCCATACATGTCATAGAGCAGCCAAAAGAGGAGGCGGCGTCCTCGCCATCACCAGATCTGATCTTCAATTCAACATAAAAGATGCAACCAGCTCGCCACTCCTAGACACAATCTCGATAGAGAACAAGTGTTCCTCCATCAATCTACTCTACAGAGCGCCATCATCTGATGCAGATGCACTAACAACAATAATAGATGCAGCTGCAAACTCCCAGAGCCCACATACAATAAGCTGGGTACTAGGAGACTTCAACCTCCCCTCCCTGCAAGACTCTCACTCAAAGGCGTTCCTCGAAGCCATGAAAGATCTAGGATATAGCCAATTAATCAAGGAACCTACCCATATAAAAGGAGGCATGCTAGATCTAATATTCACAACAGACCCAACCATCAGAGAAACAACCATCCCTGATATATCAATCACCGCTGTCCCATGGTCAGATCACTCATTAATCCTATTCCAAATTCCTCAGCCAAGCCATGTCCAAAAAGATGAAAGCACAGCAATCGGTCAGTCCAACAATCCGCCGAGAAGATTCCAACCATTCAACAAAGATCTAATCCTGAAATCAGCAATCCCACTAATGAACTCACCAGCACACAACCCTGATGAACTAGTCTCCAACTGGAACGAAATACTCAGTTCAATAGCTGTTCGCCCAACAAACAACAAACCTCAAGCGAAACGACACACAGCAGCATGGTACTCTACTGAGTTGAAAGCCTCACTCGCGACACTAAGAAAACTTGAGAGACGCTAGCGCCGCTCACGCTCAGAAGCAGACCAAAAGGCATACAATTTACAACTCACAGCGCACCGTACCGCAGTGACTGAAACCATGAGACGTTACCACGCCGACACTTTAAAGAGATCCCTCAACAAACCTCGTGACCTGTTTGCCCTCGTTAAGCAACTTACAACAGAACCTGCATCAGAACAAACTAATGGAATCCATCCTCAAACATATGCGGATTATCTACAATCAAAACTTTGTCAGATAAACAACAACCCAGCGTCCAGCATCATCCTTCAACCCTACAATCAAACACCACTCACTACCTTCACAACTCCATCCAAACGATGCATCGAAGACACCATAGCAGCCATCAATACGTCCACAGCGCAATCTGATCCATGCCCAGCTTTCTGGGTCAAGGAACTCCGGACTGACCTCAGTCCCATCATATCCAGACTTATTCAACAATCGTTCACAACAGGTGATTTCCCACGCACCCTCAAACAAACTTCAATAAAACCTCTACTAAAAAACAACAAAACTCGACCAACAGAAACCAGAATCCTACAGACCCATAGCAAGCATACCAATGCTTGCAAAAATAATGGAAAAGATAGTTCAGAGACAAATACAAGATCACATTGATTCCAACGCACCACTGGATCCATGCCAGCATGGATTTAGAGAATCTCACGGGGTTGAGACCCTTCTTACCACACTCTTCAGCAGCATAATATCAGGCATCGACAATACCCGCCAAGGCTTTGTCCTTGTCTTCCTTGACATCGCGGCAGCGTTTGATTCCGTTAGCCATGAGCGCCTCCTAGAACGCCTCAAAGAAAAAGGAATCTCCGGTAAAGCACTCGAGTGGTGCAGGTCCTACCTCTCGGACAGATGGCAGCAGGTAAGATCCAGAAACACATCATCAGAACCATTCCACCAAAGCCAAGGTGTCCCACAAGGATCCTCCCTCTCCGCCTTACTATTCAATATATACATGCAACCTCTCTGCAACCTGATCCGGTCTTTCAACATTAACTGCATGATATACGCAGATGATGTGCTATTATACACACCTTTTGCAACAGAAAACCCAGACCTCGAACCAATAACATGCTGCATAAACGAAATATCCAATTGGCTACAATCCCAAAACCTCCGGATTCAACACAAGAAGACTGAGGTGATGTTCATTACAAGGAACCGTAACTTCACTGCCCCGACAGTACTGAAAGTGAAGGAAGCAGACCTCCAGACCAAATCAGCGATCAGATACCTCGGCATCACACTAGACCAGAACCTAAATATGCAGGCTCATATAAGTAACACTGTAAGGGCAGTATATCATAAAATTAGATCCCTTAGATACCTAAGATCTCTGCTGGAGCCAGATGATTTCAGGACTATCTATCAGGCACTAATTATCCCGCATTTCGATTATGCAAATGCAATACTTCAAGGTCTCCCCCAAACCACCCTAAACCCACTGCAAATGGCAATGAACACCGCAGCAAGAGTACTGCACGGAGCATCCAGGAAAGACCATGTCACACCTATAATGAAACAACTCCATTGGCTCCCGATTCAAGGTAGAATTACATTCAAGACCTTGCTGCTCACCTTCAAAGCCACCAAAGGTCTCTCGTCAACTTCACTAACTGAGCTAATCCAGATGACACCCCACAACAGAGACAGAAGGTCAGTAGCTCAAAACACCTTGATAGTCCCAAGATCTATAACTCAATGCACCAAGTCAACATCCAGCAGGACTTTCAAACTTTATGCACCAGTGATCTGGAATAACCTCCCTCACAACATCAGATCAATCCCGGACATATTCCAATTCAGGAAGGCCGTGAAACACTACCTCTTCCTCATACATTACCCTGAAACCAATAGAAACTCAGCACCATTTGCCGAAACCACCCAAATCACCACTATCTAAAACCATACAAACACATGATCAGCCTACAAATTGTATATATTGTATATATTGTGGTTGTACATAGTTACCCTGTTAGCCAAGTTGAATATCCTGTTCATATGTAAACACAAAGTACTATTGGAAATGTGCATGTTCACTGTTTATTGTAAACCGCGCTGATGCTGAATAGCGCGGTATAAAAGAGACTTTAAATAAATAAATAAATATCTTATGTTCTTATGTTCTTATGGCTCTGTCAGTACCGACGATACCCATATGTGAAGACTACATTCCTGCTTGTTCCTGGAGATAATACTTTTAGTTAAGTTTTCTAACTTTCTTTCTTTAAACTTAGAAACCGAAACATTCTTACTTTTCTTATTCTTCAGATGTCAGGTAAGTATGCCTTGTAGCGCTATATAACTAATTAATTAGCAGAAGTAGGTGTGTTGTTTTCCCTTGCCATTCTCTCTTTTCACTTACTAAAATGCCCTAGTGTGCTGTATTCGAGCTTAAATAATACTAGTGTCACAGTGCTTAATGGTGGTAGCACTACTTATATTCCCAGGTGGGGTTGTCTTGTGTAGGGGCCCACGAAATTCCCTTCCAGTCAGGGTCTGGTTAGAGCAGGTGCTCTCTCAGGTCTGGCCCACAACAAGGTCCAGCGATGATTCACTATTAATCCTACTACCTAACTTTAACAAAAGTAATAAGAGAAATCTTTCTACCTACTATTGCCTGCTTTTATTTAAGTAGCTGTGAAAGCCACTTAAAACTTATTTTTGCTGTGGCACAGAAATCAGGAACCTAGCTAATTTTAAAAATACAGTTTAATTTTATAGCCCTGACTAGTAACCATCCCCTCAAGCTCACTCATGCGCACACTTCACACTGAAATCAGTTTTTCTTTTTTAAAAAAACTTCACTCTGATGGGTTTAAGTTGTGCAGTCCCAAACATCCAGTATTAAAAGGGATTTTTTTCTTCCCTCAAGCTTCAGGTTTGAGCCTCCAGCACCTTTAAAAGAGAGCAGAATCAGCCTAATGCAAGGCTTTTTAAAGCCAGCAGTTTTAGCACTGCCAATCACTTTTAAAATCTCTCCAATGGAAAAACAGCAAGCAGACCAGAGCTTACTAGAAGCGGCTTTCCATTTCAGGCAGTCCCCAAAGGAACACTCAATCCAGTAATTTACTTTCAAACCAGAACTCAGTTCCATCCAGCACGTCTCTCTCTCAGTAGTCTCACAGGCTAGCAGCCCTTAACAAGATTTTTTTTTTTCTTTACAGGAATCAGCTGCTGCTAGTCTCTCCAGAATAAATCTCACTTCAGGAGAAACCTTTGTTTCTAGTGGGAGAATATATTTCTTCTCTGGCAGAAATTCAGTCCAGCAAAAACAGCTTTAAATTGAAAAATAATTCCAGTCCATCTGAAATAATTCTCACTCACAGGCTGCCGAACATTACCAGAAATTTAAATAACGTTATTAATTCTTCACTGATTCTAAGGGGTATGTTTAATAAACCGTCTTAATGTGCGCTCTGACATGTTATCGCGCGATAAGGTACCTTATCGCCCGATGAAGGCGCGTTACCGGGCGATAAGGCACCTTAGCGCATGATAACGCGCGCAGCGGCGCAAACGAGCGCTGAAGGCGGAGAAAGGCTCCCCAGGGGCGAAGGAAGGCTCCCCAGGGGCAGAGAGAGAGGGTCAATGGGTTGAGAGTGGGAGGGGAGAGGCTCCCTGCACACTAACGCTGTGAAATCCGAGGCTCAAAACTAACGCCAGTGAAACCCTGGCTTTAGAGCTGATTTAAAGGGAAAAGAAACCATTTCCGTCTGCAATGTACAGGAAAACCAGGGAAACCTACAAATAGTGATAAGTGTGATACATGTGCACGGAACAAAAGGGCAAATAAACATTGAAAATGAACAGAAGAAAATGTAAAAAAAAATAACCAAACTGGCCAATAGTGATATCACTGGGAAACATCAAAAAAACACTCCCAAGAAAGCTCCAAAAAAAGGATATGAATTTTGGAAGGGTCTATGCTCCGTCCCCATACAAGGTAAATGAGCCCACAGTGATATTGCGCTGAGCAGGGTTTCCGACTCCATTGGCCAGGGTGCCTATGGCGTGCACATCTTCCGCAACAGTAGGGTGGGTATGTCGGAACGGGCAACTGGAAAGATGCTGGAAAAAGGGAAACAGAGGACTGCAGGTGGCACATGCTGTGGTGCAGCTGGGCCACAGTGTGGACAAGGGTGATGCCTAGGTGGCCCATAGGAATGCTGAAACAGTAGTGCAGCCAGACAGCAACTGATGTGGGCCCAACATGGGCACGAGCGTGCATCCCACAGTGTCACAGGGGATAGTACCTAGTAGGTACTCCCAAGGGCACAGAACATTGGCAGGCGCTGTTGGGGGGAAGCGTGGACATCTATGCAGGCAGCCCCTACCCCAGAACGCGCACCATAGGCAGACGCCTACGGGCACACTGGATGGCCTGAGACTGCGCAACACCAGCACCACCAGCAGAAGGGCATGTCAGCATGGCGGTGGAGGGGTACTGGTGGTGGAGGGGGCAGTGGCTGCTGCCCACAGCAGACCGTGGCCTAGCCCTGTGTAGGTGGGTGCCATGCACTACAACAGACAGGCCCTGTCTGACGAACAGTCATGGTATCACCAGGGAGTGCACTGTCTCTGTGGCAACATGGTGGTGCAGTGCACACAGCCGGTGTGCTCAGAAGCAGAAGGTCACGGGTTCAAGTGCCAGCTGTGGCTCCTGCCAACCCAGTCCCCATATTTTACCCACTACTAAACTGTGGTAGAAAAGATGAACCTTTATTGCAGAGAACATAAACATGCGTCAAACGCCTATATTTTACCCTACAGAGCACAGACACCATAGACATGTGCAATACCTAGAGCAGAGTTTCCCAAATGCAGTCCTAGAGGGCCAAACACCATTCAGGTTCCATGCTGCCTCTAAGAAAGATGCCTGTGCTGCATGTCTATTCGCCGCCCCCATGGTATGCAGATGTATCGCATGCATATTCATGAGGGACAGCATGAAAACCCGAACAGTGTGTGGCCCACCAGGACTGGAGTTGGGGACCTCTCCCCTAAACCAGCGGCCAACCGGGGGAGACACACCCACACCCACAGGCGCCATCATCCAATGCCTCCTGGAAAGACAGGATGTTGGGCCCTGCATGCATCTCGCAATACTAGCACCTTCAGACCTTAGCAATGCCACCCTAAACCTGGGAATACAGTACACATCTATCAAAAGGCTGCTATGATGACTGGCAGATAGCAATTCTGCAGTGAAGTACAATGTACTGATTGAGCTGCATCATAGCAACCCTTCTGATGTCTGTGGAGTGTGCTACAGGTCTTGTGTCTGACAGTGTTTACCACCCTGGGGAGTGACCCCAACAGTATTGCGTACCACAGCCATGCCTGCACTGTGCCCAGGACTGGTGCGGTGGCCAGGGCTGGCAAACAGCTCTATAGTTGCACAATGCTGGCATAGGTGTGGGGAGCGTGTGTCTGTCTACCCAGTGTGTGGTGGCTGCAAACACCCTCCACAGCCCACACTGCTAGCACTGTTGCCAGTATTGGCCCGCCAATGTGCATAATGAGGAGCAAGGTACTGTGGGAATAGCCTGGATAGGGTGGCCTGGCCTGGATGCATCTGGACAGGGCATAGGGCAATGGCTCAGACATTGTAGTGCCCAGCCACCACCTTCACGAACAGGGTGGCCACAGCATGTCCTGCTGGGAGGTCACTCTCACCCTGACTGTGCAGTGACCACGGCATGGCTATGGTCTCCCATAGTACTATATAGTATTTCTCTCATGTGATATGTATGGGTTTCCTTTTGGGGCCCAATCACTGATGTATCTGCTTGGTGTGTATGCTGACATCCCAGTTCTGGGTACATGCATCTCCTCCAGGAACATGCACTATGGACTAGCTAGCAGACTGTCTGCAGCTAGTATGTGTCATGCTGGAACACCTTGCAGGGCGCAGTGGCTGGAGGCTTGCTGCTGGAGAATGTCAGATAGTGGTGGGGGGCAGCTGAGCATTTCCAGGCCTTCTGTCTGCTATTGCTTTATGGATGTGTACAGCTCTGCATTGCCTGCCCTGTAGGGTGTCTGTTCCCCAGCAGGACTGGTGTTGATGGTCCCCTCTACTGCCACCATTGTAGGGAGGTAGAATTTGGATCTGTTGGTGGGAGATCCTGTTTTCCAGCCCCAGAGGGTGGGTTGAGTGGTGGTACATGAACTGCCTATAGGTCCAAACCCCCCCCCTCAACTACATCATGTAACCATGGCGCTAACACAGGATATGCGCTATTCTGAGTGCATCATAGTCCATAAGGGCTAGACATGACTGAGAAATACAGATGGACACAGATGTATCCTAGGTGTGTCTGCAGGAACTACCTATCACACACAGTAGCACTGATGGGGACCTGCAGCATGGCATATGTCAGCCATGAGAGGTGCTGTGGACCTGGTGCTGGGCGCCCCACCTCACCCTCAGGGTGAGCACAGTACCCGCACAATGTGACGGTCGTTAGCAACTCTGTGCCAGTAACACACATGGTCAGTACCCCCTACCAGGCTGAGGTGCTGTGGGGGTGCACACGGTCAGGTCCCCCTACCTGGCCGAGGTACTGTGGGAGTGCATACCCCATCCTGTGATCATCTGTGGACTGCTGATACTCATGTGCAGTGCATCATGGGTACGGGTGGGTTAACCCTAACCTGGTAACCACAGCAGTTGGTGTGGTGACCTGCAGTCCCTCTGTAGCCAGTCAGGGGTTTGGTTGCAGCCATACAGCTGTAGCCCACTGGTTACATCACTGGCGGTGGAGTCAGAGGTCATGGGTTTGATCACACAGTGGGTTTATTTGATAGGGCTGTCTGAGGCATTGTCTATTTTTAATGTACATTAGTGCTGCCAGCAAAAACACCCTCAGTGTCCTGTAGCCATAAGGTGCTTCATAGGGTGCCTTATAGGGCGCCTTATAAGGAGCCCTATAAAGCGCCTTCTAAGGTGCCTTATATGGTGTCCTATACAGTGCCATATAAGGTGCCTTATAGGCATCCTATGAAACGCCTTATAGGGTGCCCCATAGGGGACATTATAGGGTGCCTTGGCGGACACTACACTTTATAATGTGCCCTATAGAGTACCTTATGTGGCACCTTAGGTTACAGCACGTGAGGGTGTGTTTGCTGGCAGCACTAATTGAAATATAACTAACATGCCTCAAAAAACAATACTTACACATAACAGCTCATGCCTCAGCCAGCCATATGCATTGGGCACACTGGGGGATTAAACTCATGACCCCTGTACCATCCGTCAGTGTATTAACCATTGTGCTAAGCTCTATTTCTGTGTTTGCATGTTGTGAGACTATGCCGTTCTTAGGCGGTTGCCTAGACCTGGGCATAGCCTGAAGTTGTGGAAATAAAGACACTACAGTCGTGTCCAGAGTGAAAATTAAGGTTGGGTTTTATTCCCTTTCCCTTGAGGATGTCTTCAAATAAGGACAACACAAAAGAAACGGTTGCTTCACCGGTGCAAAGGATTCTTAACAAATAATAATTATGCTTCTTTCCAGCAAATAAAGTCCATCACATTCAAAATGTGTAAAACACAATTCTTTTCTTTCTCCTTTCTTAACAGAGAGACTCTATGTCATCAGCTATACCTAAAGCACATTCCATGGGCTCAGGGATGTTTTCTGGGCTATAGCTTTCCCACTGCATAGGACCAGGACCTGATCCTGTGTATGGGCACTGAGCCCCTGTGAAGCTGCTCTCCGAGCCTTGCCCTTGGGAAACCTCAGCTGCTGTGAGTTGGAGCTGCTTTTGGGTGTCACAGATAGCAGGGGCTGTGCTGGGGATTGCCTCCCACGTCTTCTGCCAGTAAGGATTCTCTAGCCTGTTGTAAGCCTGGCTTCTCCCCCGGGGACCCACTTCTCTCCCTTTACCAAAGACAGGGTACTTATCTCTTTCCATTGAGAAGATGGTTTCAAGCCCTTCTGCTTCCAGCCAAGGCTTTCTCTCTGCCTTGCACACAGCTTTCCTCTGTGAACACCGGCTACTGTGTTTAGCTGAATAAAACTCACTTCCTGCCTTCAGTGAGCTTCCCTGGATGTGACCTTTGCTCTCTGTTGGCTTGGCTGTTTGCCTCGGTACAAGGACCCCTCTGGCTGGGAAGACTTTGTCACTGTCTTTCTTAGCTCTCCCGGGTTTATCAGCCTGCCTTTCTTCAGCCCTGGTTCTCCAAGGCAACGTGTCTTTCTGTAACTGCTTTGGAGTTCTTGTCTCACCTTCTCTCTGAGACTGACCTCTCAAACTCCTGGGCTGCACTTCAGTCCTAGCTCTCCAAGCCTGCCTGGAACTGCAGTCAGACTTCCTTTGGTCTCTGCTTTCTTCCTCAAACTCAAACTCCTGCTCCAGCCCTAGTCCAGGCTCCTGCTTGAGCTCTCTGTCGCTCTCAAGTTCCAGCTTGAGCTCTCGCTCAATTTCCAGCCTGAGCTCTTGCTCGGTTTCCAGCCTGCTCTGTGGGCTTTCCCACCTGTTTTTATCTCTCTGCTCATCAAACGTAGAACGTGAGTCTGGCTCCAGGTGAGCCTGATTGGAACCCTGAATTCTTACTGCGTCACTAAAGCCATGAGGAAAGTTTGTTTCCCTTTTCCCTGCCTCTCTGAATTGTGAATGCTGCAACTGCCCACGTGGCTGTAAGGTAAGCTCTTCTTTTATATTACTCCCTAATATTTCAGGGTCTGTACTATCTACCTCATGACAGATAAGCTCTTCTTTTATGTTACTCTTTAATGTTTCAGGCTTAGTGCTGTCTAGCTCATGACAGGTAAGCTCTTCCTTTGCATTACTCTTCAATATTTCTGGCTTAGTGCTGTCTACCTCATGACATATCCCCCCTCTTAAGCTATTTCGGCCCAGCCACCATGTATGAGCAACACACAATAACTCCATCTCACATATTTACAGTTACCTATTTCAATGTTCCACACATGTAGATAGTTTCCCCTGTTATCCAAGTTTACTGCTCCTGTTCATTGTAATGACCTGACTCTTGTTTATTGTCGGATACTGTTTGTTCTATGTAAACCGCGCTGATCGCAAATAGTGCGGTATATAAGAAATGTAAATAAAATAAATAAATAAAATATGTCCTTACAGCACGAAATACAGGCTACTGCATTCGCCTTGACCGGACGCTGTACCTGCAAATGCCCAACTGCTGCCGTCCGCTCTTGCCAGGGTTTCAGGACATTGACGTGATACACCTGACGGCGTCCCTTGTCCGTTTCTACAACGTAGGAGACTGGTCCCTTGCGAGCTACTACCGTGTAGGGCCCCCTCCACTGAGCTTCAAATTTCGGTCCAGGGTCCGCTACCATCACGACTACCTTATCCCCAATCGTGAGCTGACGGGGCTTTTTCCCCCGGTCATAATATTTTTTCTGCTGCCGTTGATTACCCTGTAAATGTTGTTCAGCAGCTTGTGAGGCCCTCTGCAACCGCGATCTAAGTTCCTGTAGGAACTGCGGTACCCCTACTTCCTCTCCTTTTGGCTCCACCCACTGATCCCTTAAAATGTCAAGGATGCCCCTTGGAGCTCGGCCGAACATTAATTCATATGGGGAAACTCCTAACGAGGCCTGTGTGCGCTCCCTGCTTGCATACAAAGCAAATGGGAGCATAATGTCCCAATCAGCCATTTTCCCGTCCAATCCCAGCCTTAACAATTGTTTGAGGGTCTGATTAAACCGTTCTACCATCCCGTTGGTCTGGGGATGGTATGCTGATGTTTTCAAGTGACGGATCCCGAAGGCATCCCAAACTTGGGTCAAGTATCGGGATAGGAAATTGCTCCCCCTATCCGTTAGCATTTCCTTCGGGAACCCTACTTCACAAAATATCTTGATTAATTCCCCCGCTATTGTTCTTGCTGAAATGTTCCTCAGCGGTATAGCCCAGGGGAACCGGGTGGCCTGATCCATTATGACTAGGATATATTGGAACCCTCTAGGGGTCTTTACTAAGGGACCTACGATGTCCATCGCCATCCGTCGTATCGGTTCGGACATAGTGGGTATTGATATCAAGGGCACCCCCTTAGGTTTTGCGGCAGAGACCCTCTGACACGCAGAGCATGCCTCGCAGAAACGCTTGGTTTCCTGGAACACACCCGGCCAATAGAAACGGGCCAGCACCTGGTCCAGGGTACCTACAACCCCTTTATGCGCTCCTACCGGGTGGTCATGGGCCAACCTCATTACCATTGCCTTAAAAGCGGTGGGTACTACTAGTTGTTTCCTCACAGCCCCAGTCTGTGGATCGTTACTCTCTCTATACAGTAACTCCTCTTCTAGAAAAAATCTGGGAAGAGCGTCTCCATCGGACTGGGCATATTCAAAAGCACGCCTTAACGCGGGATCCGCTTTTTGTTCCTTCGCAAATGAGGGAAACTTTTGTACTAGGTCTTCGGGTACCCAGGGAAAACCTATTCCCTCTCCTGCCCCTGCCCTTAGCTGGGCCCTATTGTGGCGCTCTCGCCTCTTATCACCCTTGCTTTTCCTATCTGCTTTCTTTGGATGGTTGATCAAACCTTCATGTCTGGGTAGTTCTCCTAGCCCCTCTTCTAGGGATTTATCCTCTTCTCCTCCCTGAGGTGCAGCTTCTTCCTCCGAAGGAGGGTCAATATCCTCCTCGGGTTCAAAGCTCTCCCGTGAACTGTGGGCCTGGGACCTTGTGGACACTAGCCCCCTCTTCTCTTGCATGCCCTCCCCTATGCCCCTATAGAAATGTGGCCAATCTTGACCTAAAACTATGTCATAGGGTAAACGGGGAATTACTGCTACTAGGATCTTTCTATGTGTGCCTAGCGCTTTTACTAACACTCTATATAGAGGATAAGAGGTGGATGACCCGTGTATACAACGGATCTTGCTACTGCCTTCTGGCTGACTCAGGGGAACTGCCTCACTATCCTGTAGAAGGCCCCAAAATTTTTCTGACACCATTGTTTGTTCAGCCCCTGAATCCAATAAGGCCTTGGCCAACACCCCCTGCACTTCCACCTCAAGGCGAAAGCCTTCTTGCTTATATTTTGCTTTTTCACCCATTAGTGCTGTGCGCTCTGTGCATTCATACCTCTTGTGACCCCTCCTCCCACATTTAAAACACATTATGCGAGAGTCATTCGCTATACCTTTACTCCTACATTTTTCTGTAGCTGGTATGCTTAATCTCAGGTCTTTCATTACTCTGCCAAAGTTTGCCATGCCACGCGAGTCGCTAGCTCCTCCATATGATCCATGGGCTACCTGAGCCTCCATGAATCTTTCTGTTAGGAGAGCCGCCTCGTCTGTCGTCTGGCAATTCTGTAGAGTGAGGAATGACCTTACTTCAGCTGGCACAGCTTCGCAGAACTGTTCCAACACGAGCATATCTAAAATGCTTTCTATGATCTTCCCTTCTGGCATGAGCCACTTCCATACTAGGCTACGTATCCGTTGGCCTAGTGCCTTCGGAGTTTCACCTTGTTGGATTTTTGTAGCTCTCAGCATTCTACGATATACCATAGGTGACAGGCCTAGCCTATCCCATATGGCTGCCTTTACATTCTTATATTCATTAGCCTGGGCGGCTGGCATCGCCTTGTATGCCGCCAGGGCTTCTCCCGTCAGGGAGGTAGCTAGGCGGATCGCCCATTGTTGCTCGGGCCAGCCTGCACCACGAGCTACACGCTCAAAGGCTTCAAGGAAATCGTCAATATTGTCTTTTCTTGACCACTGTCCAAAAGACAAAATTCCACATGTCTGTGGGCCTACCCCACAAAAGTGTCCTTCAGTTCTTTTCTCAGCTTGCCGCTCCTGTAGTACCACCTGCAACAAGTCTGTCAGCGGCTTTTGCTGCATCTGCATTGCGGCCAGGGCTTGTTCTTGGCACTGCTGGGCAAGTTCGCGTTGCTTCTCGAATTGGAGCCCCACCCATTTCAGGATATCCGCTGGAGTCTCCATGTTGATAGCCTGTAATAAATCAAAGAAAAAAAAAACCAAGTGCGGAACTCCTTTTTTTTTTTTTTTTCCAATACTACCCCACTGGGATTTTCAGTCCCTCAGATACCTCCTCAGAATCCCACCCTGGCTGTACTGAGTCAGGTGGTGATTCTGGCCTTGAGAAGGTTCTTGACTGCTCCTGATCCTGGAAATTGTCTGGGCGTGTTTCACCGCCGTCCTGGTTGCGTCCTCTGGCGCTGGTAACTCCGTCCTTCTTGTACGATGTCCTCTTTTCCTGGCATCCAAGAACTACGCCATTTGTGAGACTATGCCGGTCTTAGGTGGTTGCCTAGACCTGAGCATAGCCTGAAGTTGTGGAAATAAAGACACTACAGTCGTGTCCAGAGTGAAAATTAAGGTTGGGTTTTATTCCCTTTCCCTTGAGGATGTCTTTAAATAAGGACAACACAAAAGAAACGGTTGCTTCACCGGTGCAAAGGATTCTTAACAAATAATAATTATGCTTCTTTCCAGCAAATAAAGTCCATCACATTCAAAATGTGTAAAACACAATTCTTTTCTTTCTCCTTTCTTAACAGAGAGACTCTATGTCATCAGCTATACCTAAAGCACATTCCATGGGCTCAGGGATGTTTTCTGGGCTATAGCTTTCCCACTGCATAGGACCAGGACCTGGTCCTGTGTATGGGCACTGAGCCCCTGTGAGGCTGCTCTCCGAGCCTTGCCCTTGGGAAACTTCAGCTGCTGTGAGTTGGAGCTGCTTTTGGGTGTCACAGATAGCAGGGGCTGTGCTGGGGATTGCCTCCCACGTCTTCTGCCAGTAAGGATTCTCTAGCCTGTTGTAAGCCTGGCTTCTCCCCCGGGGACCCACTTCTCTCCCTTTACCAAAGACAGGGTACTTATCTCTTTCCATTGAGAAGATGGTTCAAAGCCCTTCTGCTTCCAGCCAAGGCTTTCTCTCTGCCTTGCACACAGCTTTCCTCTGTGAACACCGGCTACTGTGTGTAGCTGAATAAAACTCACTTCCTGCCTTCAGTGAGCTTCCCTGGATGTGACCTTTGCTCTCTGTTGGCTTGGCTGTTTGCCTCGGTACGAGGACCCCTCTGGCTGGGAAGACTTTGTCACTGTCTTTCTTAGCTCTCCCGGGTTTATCAGCCTGCCTTTCTTCAGCCCTGGTTCTCCAAGGCAACGTGTCTTTCTGTAACTGCTTTGGAGTTCTTGTCTCACCTTCTCTCTGAGACTGACCTCTCAAACTCCTGGGCTGCACTTCAGTCCTAGCTCTCCAAGCCTGCCTGGAACTGCAGTCAGACTTCCTTTGGTCTTTGCTTTCTTCCTCAAACTCAAACTCCTGCTCCAGCCCTAGTCCAGGCTCCTGCTTGAGCTCTCCGTCGCTCTCAAGTTCCAGCTTGAGCTCTCGCTCAATTTCCAGCCTGCTCTGTGGGCTTTCCCACCTGTTTTTATCTCTCTGCTCATCAAACGTAGAATGTGAGTCTGGCTCCAGGTGAGCCTGATTGGAACCCTGAATTCTTACTGCGTCACTAAAGCCATGAGGAAAGTTTGTTTCCCTTTTCCCTGCCTCTCTGCATTGTGAATGCTGCAACTGCCCACGTGGCTGTAAGGTAAGCTCTTCTTTTATATTACTCCCTAATATTTCAGGGTCTGTACTATCTACCTCATGACAGATAAGTTCTTCTTTTATGTTACTCTTTAATGTTTCAGGCTTAGTGCTGTCTAGCTCATGACAGGTAAGCTCTTCCTTTGCATTACTCTTCAATATTTCTGGCTTAGTGCTGTCTACCTCATGACAATGTCTGCGCGCCTATTTAAGATTACCGCGCGTTAACGTGCTTAGCGGCGTTTTGCCTGATAAAGTGCGCAGCACACAGCGCGCAATAATCCCATTTTGCTACATTAAGACCAAAACGCCCACTCCTTTTATGGCAGCCAGCACACTATCGCCGGGCGCACGTTAAGACCCCCCTCTCCTTCTCTCTGGTCTCGCCCCCTCCGGCCTACCCCGAATCTCTTTTGGTTCGTTCTGATTCTACTCCCCCTATTTACTTTCTCCTTCTGTATGTCCCCCCTTCTCTGCGTCCTGACCTCTGGGACTCCCTGCTGAATACATTATCCGACACTGCCCTTCTATCTCCGCACCTGGTCATATTGGGCGACCTCAACGCTCACCTTAATCCTCCCTCTCGTTCCCGCGACAAGGCCCTTTTTTCCCTGTTCTCCGACTTGTCCTTCACCCAACATGTCCTCTGCCCTACTCACGTCTCAGGTCGATCCCTGGACCTTATTCTCACCCTTGATCCCTCGCCTTTTCTCCCCTCTAATATTCTCTCTACCCCCATTCCCTGGTCCGACCATCACTGTCTCTTTTTTACCTTCCCCCTTCCCTCTCCTGGCCCAATCGGTCCCTCTTCTTCTTCCACTCCATCGCTCAGACGGCGATTTACTCCGAACTCCCTGCTTTCCTTCCCTCCAGCCCATGCGCTTTTTCCCCTGGAGTTCCCCTCCCTCTCTGTTGATCGTCAAGTCGACCTTCTGTCCTCCTCCCTTTCGGCCGCTCTCGACACTGTAGCACCCCTTCGTCCCATGGCCCCCCGTCCCCCCTCCCACCACCCCTGGTATCACCCCGGTCTTCTTCTCCTCCGCTCCAATCTTCGCCGTGCTGAGCGGCACTGGAGGAAGCTCCGTACTCCTGGTTCTCGCTCCAACTACCAGCTTGCTCATCTCTCCTACCGCTCTGCAATCATCTCGGCTAAACACTCCCACTACTCTCACCTTATTTCTACGTCTTCAAATTCCGCCAGACGCCTTTTTCTTGTCCTCAAATCTATCTCCTCCCCTTCTTCTCTCCCTTCCATCCCCTCCAACCCCCCTCCCAGTCCCTCTTCTCTCGCCTCCTTCTTTACCGGTAAGATTCTCTCCCTTCGTTCCTCCTTCCCCACTTGTCCTCCTCCCCTCTCCCCCCCTCCCACTTCTCCTTCCTCCTTCTCTTCCCAGTCTGTACTCCCTTCATCTCCCACTCACACTTTTTCTCACAGCTGGTGCTCCTTTTCCCCCATCTCCTCTCCTGAACTCATCAAGGCCATTTCGACTGCCCACCAAACTACTTGCCCCCTTGATCCCCTGCCCTCTTCCTGGTTACTTAATCCTGATATTGCACTTGTGCCCTTTATTCTTTCCATCTTCAATTCTAGTCTCTCTTCTGGTCTTTTCCCCTCCCGTTGGAAGCACGCTATTGTCCGTCCCCTCCTGAAAAAGCCTACCCTTGACCCTACTTCTCCCGCCAACTGGCGCCCTGTCTCCAACCTCCCCTTTCTGTCCAAAATTCTTGAAAAACTTGTCTTTTCCCAGTTGGCTTCTCATCTTGATTCCACTCACGCCCTTCACCCCCGGCAATCTGGTTTCCGCACCGGCCACAGTACCGAAACTGTCCTCACAGCTTTGCTCTCCGAACTTCACCGCTCTCACGATCGTGGTGATATTTCTCTTGTGGTCTCTCTGGATCTGTCCTCTGCGTTTGATGTAGTCGATCACCGCACCCTTCTTTCTCGTCTGTCTGACTTTGGCATCCATGGTACTGTCCTCCGGTGGTTTCACTCTTTCCTGTCCTGCTGTACCTTTTCAGTCCACTCCGGTACCTCAGTATCCCCCCTACCCCCGCCACCTGTGGCGTCCCCCAGGGTTCCATTCTCGCTCCTCTGCTTTTCAATGCTTTTCTTGCTCCCCTAGCCCTGTTAATCCAACAATCTGCTCTTTCCTTTTACATATACGCCGACGACATCCTCCTGGTTCACCACACCTCCACCTCCTCCCCGGACCTGGCTCCACTCAACCTCTGTCTGCCCTCTATCGCCTCCTGGTTTGAGTCGAATTTCATGCATGCTAATCCCGCTAAATCCGCTGCTCTCTGGATTACCTTTGGTCTCCCACCCCCCACGGTACTACCTGTCATGGGCTCTCACTCCATCCCTTCTGCCCCTACCCTTCGTTACTTGGGTGTTACCCTAGACCCATCCCTTTCTTTTCATGAACATATCTCCTCCGTTGTCCGCTCTTCTTTTTTTCACCTACGCCGTATCAAGGCCGTCCGTTCCTTTCTCCCTTTCTCCTCTGTTGTCACTCTTGTCCTGTCTTTGGTTATCTCTCGTCTCGACTATTGTAACGTCATCTATGCTGGTCTTCCATCTTATCAACTCCGTCGCCTCCAACTTGTTCAGAATGCTGCTGCCCGTCTTGTTACTTCATCCCCTTTTCGTTCCCATGTATCACCATGTCTGTTTTCCTTACACTGGCTCCCAATCAAGTTCCGGTTTATGTTCAAACTACTCATCCTTGCTCACAAGGCCCTTCACTCTGATACCCCCCAGTACTTAGCCAATATCATTCATCTTCGGCCCTCTTCCCACCTTCTCCGTTCATCCCATGGCAATCGTCTCTTCCTTCCCTCACCTACACAGGCCCGCCTCGAATCCACTCGACACTCCGCTTTCTTTTTCTTAGGTCCCGCCCTTTGGAACTCTCTTCCCCTCTCACTCCGCACCGAACTGTCTTACACTCGTTTCAAGGCCTTTCTTAAGACACACCTTTTCTGTCAGGCTTTCGATCTCCCCTTCACTGCTGATGGTGCTCTTCCCCCTAGTTGCGCCTCGCAGCCTCCTTAGTTTTCCCGTGCTTTCCCCTCCACTGATGGTGTTTTATCCCCCTAGTTGCGCCTCCCATCCCTTTTAAATTTGCCCATTTCTTCCCCCTCTTCCCCTCATCCCCTTTTGCCCTTCTTGCGTTCTTAATGTTCTCTCTCTGTTCTTTATTGCCCCTCTTCCTGTCCTATTATTTTTGGCGTTCCTTTCTTCCCTTCTTTTCCAGCGGCTGTCATTTTTTATGATTGTACACAGCCCTGATGCTTCGGCCTGGGCGGTCTATTAAGTGTTTTAATAAAGATAAAGATAAAGATAAAGACTGCTTAGTAAACATACCCCTAAGACTCTCTGACAGTATCTCACAACTTTCAGGAAAACATTCCATGTTTGCTTCAGTCACTGAAACACAGCCATACTTTTTAAATAAAATTTGTTTTGCCTTTTAAAATCAATTTCTGGAGGCCCAGAGTCACTCACACACTTAACTACACTTAATGCATGTTAACATTTGTTTTTGAGTATTAACTTTTAGTAACCACGCCTCTTAATGAGTGTCCGAATACCTTTGCATAGGCAGTGAGGGTAAAGAAAGACTATCAGATTTCTACATTACTATACTCCAGTGCCAACTGCCAGGCACATTAGGAAGTACTATAAACCCTGCCCATTTAGAACCTATAGCAAACCTGCTGTATCATAACGGCACTACCAGGACTCAAAGCATCAAACTCTACCTATCAAAAGGCAACACTGCAAATATTAAACCAATGCATCACAGAGAATATCAATACATTTCCTACTGGGGAAATGGAACAAGTGAAACGTCATATAGAAAATGCATGAACAGAATACCTCAGCTCAGTTACACATGCAAAACAGACAGTCACCAAACAAAACAAGGGATCACAATTTAGAAATAAGAAGACAATAATTAAACTGAAAACCCCAAAAGTCAAACTTGGCATGTAAAACAACACTGGAGAAATAAAACTTAAATTAATTTCCTCTTGTACTAAACAAAACGCAAAGATGTTAGCGATACACATTTTCCAGAGCTGACATTTTCCAGTTAATAAATTCAAAATTAAAAAGTATTTTTCTACCTTTTGTTGCTTTTGGGCATTTTTTTTTCAGTCGCAATTGCTCCAGTCGCTTTCTTCTCTTTTCTTTGTTTCTTCTGCTAACTCTCCATTGTCTGCTGTAAATCCAGATATACTATATCAACCGACTCACCTTTGTCTACCTGTTTATTTACACCTTAAAAAAAAATAACAGATTAGTAGGATAAGACCTTCCTTGGCTAAAGCCATGTTGGCAGTCTCCCATTAAGCTATGACTATCTATATGTTGAGTAATTTTGTTCTTTATGATGGTTTCTAACATTTTTCCCAGTACTGATGTCAGGCTCACTGATCTGTAGTTTCCAGGATCACCTCTGGAACCCTTTTTAAAAATTGGCGTTACATTGGCCATCCTCCAGTCTTCAGGTACTACAGATGATTTTAATGATAGTTCACAGATTACTAATAGTAGGTCTGCAATCTCATATTTCAGTGCTTTCAACACCCTTGGATGTGTACTATCCAGTCCAGATGATTTGCTACGCTTCAGTTTATCAAATAGTTGTAATACATCATCCTGATTTATCGATATTTCTTCCCGGTTTATCAATATTTCTTTCAATTCTTCTGCAGCATCACCTTTAAATACCATTTCAGTCACAGGTAACATCCCTACATCTACCTTAATAAAGACCGAAGCAAAGAATTCATTCAGTCTCTCCACTATGACCTTGACCTCCCTTAGTGCCACGTTACTTACTTGATCATGTGAAATTTATATAACTATCTACAGGCTGCTGTATATGCCATATCTTACTAATAGCAGCCACCACTATAGCTTCTTTAATTGCCATAAATACATTTAAAAGCATATTTATGCTTTAACCAAGACGGTTTCTCTCTGAAGACTCTGTTTCAGTTGTTGCCTTCTGTCATGGGGGCTATTTTTTCTCCTATACATGTTACCCGGTTTGCCACAGTGGTGGGGTTGGGTTTCTATTCTCTCATTCCTGCAAGTTTCAATTCTTTCTTTCACCTCAGTTTCACTCATTTTCTTTTTTTGAAGTCCACTCTATCTGCCTCTTTACCCACCAGTACTCGGGGTAGCTGTCATTCATTGACCGCCCCCTAATAAGTCCACTTCTTCCTTTCTTATTGATCGACTCCTGACTTTTGCTTCTATGTTTCTATAAAGAAAAAAGGGGACTATTGTAGTAGCTGATATGGAAGGGCAGATTAGATAGGCCATGTGGTCTTTTTCTGCCGTCATGTTTCTATGTTTCCTTCTTTCTTGAACCATCTTCCCTTTCCCTCATTCTTGGGGATTTTAACATTCATGTTTATGACCTCTCTAATTCTTAAGCCTCAAAACTCCTTGCCTTAATCTCCTCATTCAACCTCCAACTGTGTCCTCCTGCTCCTATTGTCACTCTGCAGGGGGCACTCAACATCACTTTGACCACTTTCACACATGGTTTCTTCTTGGGTTTACTCTTTTCACCTTTTAGTCAGAATGGCTTGAATTTGTTTCCTGGACCATGGGATGTGTGGTGAAGAGCGCCCTCCTGAGGCAATGGAGACCGAGGAAAATCCTGAAGGGCAACAGGATTTACGCCAGATTGACAATACTGGAAGGAAAGAAAAACTCCTTTCTGCTGAGCTAAGAATGGATACCAGCCCAGGGGAGGAGTTGAGTAGTCCTGATTGGGCACACCCAGTGGTTGGAAGGGGCGTGCCTGGAAGAGAACCTCGTTTTAAACCTGAGAATCACCCTGCTAAGGAGAGCAAAGGGAGCAGAGAGTGCAGGAGGAGCAAAGAGAGCAGCAAAGGACTGAGCCGAAGTAGGCAGAGCAGTGCACAGAGCTGCACAAGGAATTCTGAGCAGAGGACCTCAGAGCAAAGGACCTATGAGAGGACGAGCTGTGGAAAGACGTTTGGTACGTCAGCTGAGAGTGAGTCAGAGAGTGAATGGAAGACCAGGAAGCAGTGTGGCAGTACGTTTGACCCTGGTAATAAAAGAAGACCTGCAAGGATCTTTTCAAGGGCTGTGAATGAAAGTCCTGAGGAAAGTGGACGTAGCCCTGGATTAGACTCCTGGAAGAAGGCAGAGCCCTGGAAGAGGAAGCCTCCACGGCAGGCAAGTGAGAAAGAAAACTCATTCTTTGGAATACAGTTGGGACCAGAGAGACACAGGAACCCTCACAGCTGGAAGACGTCTGAGCTACCTAGGACGAGAGGGGCTTCGCAAAAAGTAAGCAGTTTTCCTAGGAGTTACAAGAGTGAAGGTAAACTCAATTCTCCTATGTTTGAAGCCTTATTAAGAGAGCCTAAATGTTACCCTGACTTATTTAGCCTGAGAGGGGAGAAGGGAAACATTACTGACCAAGAGAGAAGCTTAATAGCTGCTGACAATTGCTTATCTAGCAACCAACAGGCTGAATTGCTTCTCCAAAGCTTTAAAGAGTTTCTAGATCTAAAAGCAGGCAGACAACCAGTACTGAATGAAGATACTAATTCTATACAGTCTGAAGAATTAATGCAAACTGATTCTGACTTACCTGACTGTAATAGTATGGATTGTTCATTGTGTTGTATGGAAATACCAGAGTAAAGAAGCTTGCTGTGCCGTGTATGAGTAAAATACAACGGAGCTGTTTCTACTGCCATGCTTTGGAAACCTTAATTACTTGCACCTGAATTAAGCTCCCACTGTGAACGTAACAGTACATGTAAAGAGGCTGCATTAAATGAGAATCACCTCTTGGGGCAGAGCTGAGTCAAACTTAATACTGTACTGTACTTCAAATATCGGCCAGTAAATTCATGTCTGTATAAAACTTCATTTGGTGGGATGCAACAGTTGGAAGCATCTGTAAAGTCCTCAGCAGAGAGGAGAGATTCGGAAGTGACATCACGAGTCTCGGAATTACCAGGAAATTACAGAATGGCAGTAGAACTCCGTAATTTTTGTGCGCTCCTTTGTAAGTTGTGTGCTCTCGCTCGGCGAGGTGTGTGCGCACGCGCACACGCGCACAGCTTAGAGGGAATAGTGGTTGGCATCCTAGTTAAACCTTAAGCTTTATACCCCCTGGCTGTCAAAATCTATTGTTTAGCTTTGAATGCCCTGCTTTTTGCCACCTCTCAGAAGTTACCACCCTAGTAGTAGAGGTAGGCAACTGCCTAGTTTACCTGATAGTTAGTTTGGCCCAGTCTGCAGTAGGAAGGTAATTATCCTCACACAAGGTTACCTTCCCTGGCAGCGCTTGCTGACAATGCAGCCAGTCCAAATAGCACAGTACATTACAGTCCTTTTTCAGCAGGCTTTTCATTCTTGTCACACAACACATTAACCTTTAAAACCACAGCCTGTTATGCCCCCATTCATAGGTAAGATTCTCATGAGGGTGGGGGTGAACAGTCCCTCCCTTTAGCAGATGGCTATGTTTGAAAGCCTGTGTTCTGCTTCCACCCGAAAAACTGTCCTATTTTCTCCTGGCATCTGCCCTGTAAGGGTGCGTATACACTGGGCAATCAGAATATGTAATGCAACATGCAACAGAACTCTACCTAGATGGGACACAGAGCATGCATCAAGCGCGCATTCTCTGAAACAAGCTGCATGCAGTGTGATCCACTTCATTCGCGAGCGTGCTGCTGCTGTTGACGCGAGCATGTCCTCTCAAGAAGAAATCCGGAGTTTAGTCCTTGCTAGTGGCACTATAATAACACAGGTACACTAAAAACATTTTTTTTTAAACTGCCTCTAATGTTTCGATTGATTTTTACGTTTTTTGGTGCGCTGAATCCAAATCTGGTAACCAATTTGCTCCATCACGTACAGAATTTTTGCTACATTGGGTTAGCAGTTTGAGGTGAACGTTTCAGATTCAGTGCGATCGAGATAAACGTTTCTTGGATGAATTCTTTATACTAATTGTTTAGTAGTTATTCAAATAAGAATAAAGAAAATTGTAACAAGGCAGCACATAAGAATAGAGTAATGTCAACAAAACACACTGTGATGGTAGCAAAATTGTCTGCACTTAAAACAGCCACATACATGTGCACAAACATTGAGCATATAAGAGCGAGGTTAGACACAAAGCAAAGCAAAGAAATGTGCAAAAAATGTTGTACAGGTATGTATGTAAGAATAGAAAACGCAAACCGCACCATTGCAATACATGAAGACAAACACCCGATGGTGTGAAAATAAAATTCTAATAAATGAGATCCGACACTGTGGTAATAACTAGCAAATTTTTATTTCAAAGTTTAGTAAAAACACGATATTTGTCAACACAGTTTAGATTTTAAAGTCATTCTTGGGTCAATCAATCTCCTGGTGGGCCCGTTTCTTCTTCTTCCCCCGAATGCTTCTCTTGGTGTGCTGCTTGGCGTATTTTTCATCTGGGGTTTCCCGCAGCAGCAACCAGCAGAAATCAGCCATCATAGTGGTGTTCCATCTTCCTTGGTACCTTCTCTCTGCGTCCTTGATGTCCTGGTGAAACCTTTCACCTTGTTCTTCACTGTACACCCCCAAGTTTTCGGGAAAGTAGTTCACATAGGAGTGCAAGAAATGGACTTTCAGGCTCATGTTACAGCCTTGTTCTTTGAAGGCATTGAGCATCCTAGCAACAATATCCTTATAGTTCTCATCCCGCCTGTTCCCCAAGAATTTGAGAACAACATCCTTGAAGGAATCCCAGGCTTCTTTTTCCTTCTCAGACATCGTTTCAGCGAATGCTCCATCTGAAATGAGTTTCCTTATATCAGGGCCAACAAACACTCCTTCCTTTAGCTTTGCTTCAGAAAGTCGGGGGAACTTTGAGCAAAGGTACCGAAAGCACTCACCATCTTTTGGAAGGGACTTGATGAATTGCTTAATGAGACCCAACTTAATGTGGAGAGGTGGTAATAGAATTTTATCACGAGGTACCAAGCTCTCATGAAGAACATTTTTCTCACCGGGTCTCAAATACTCCCGAATTGGCCAGTCTTTTTTCCCCCAGTGTAGGTCGCGGGCCCGGCTATCCCACAAGCAAAGGAAGCAGGAATATTTGGTGAAACCGGATTGCTGCCCTAATAGCATGGATAGAATTTTAAAGTCTCCACAAATCATCCACTTATGCTCATCATAACGAATCTTCTGAAGAATCAGGGCCAAATTCTCGTATTTTTCTTGGAGAATAACAGAGTGAGCAATAGGAACTGAAGCGAATGTGTTGCTATTATGAAGAAGAACACCTTTTATGCTGTCTTTTGACGAATCAATGAACAGCCGCCATTCAGCAGGTCATACTTGAGTTTAAACTTTTCCATCACTCCGTATATATCGTTGCAAAATACCAAATCTTCCTCTTTGCTGAAATACTTCAAAAATTGTGTCTCGCGGTTGCGGTACCAATAAAAAGTTGTTCCTGGTGACAATAGATTTTTCTGTTTAAGCCGAGAACCTAGCAGTTGGGCAGCATCTTTTGGGAGTCCTAAATCCCGGACTAAATCATTCAATTCAGCTTGAGAGAAAAGTTCAGGTTTCGGATCTGGTTCAGTTTCAAACTTGGAAGTACTGGACTCATCGGGAAAAGCCATCTGATGAGTCTCATCATGATCAGAACCGTCCACACAAATATGATCCAAAGATTTTGGTGGTTCAGGCACAGGTACTTCGTTGCTATGAGGCATAGGCCTAATTGCTGTTGGGGTAACTTATTACGTTCTTATTTTTTAAGTTGTATCCCTTCACAATGCAAGAGCAAAAATAGCAGTCACTGCTGTGGTCTCTTTGTTCACGCCACATCATAGGTATTCCGAAACGAAATGCTTGTTTTTTACCTTTCATCCATAAGCGTAGATCTTCCTCACATGTCTTGCACACTTTGTGAGGAGCCCACGGTTTGTCTTGATCGCCTAACTTCAAACCGAAATAGGCGAAATATACTTTTTAAATAAATGCAGAAATGTTCCTCTGCCGCTTTTTCACGGTATATTCCCCACAAATAAAACAAAAACTGTCCGGAGAGTTGACGCAACCTCTGGCTCTGTGAGCCATCACAAATACACAGCACTGCAAACTACAACTGTAGTGAACCACTTCGGAATAAAGCTGGATTACGACTGACCAAACAAAAGGTAATAATGAACTTGCAAGAAACTGAAATTTGACAGGAACGTTCATGTCGCAACCACCGTGTTTGAGCGAGCGAACGAGGCGAGGCGAACAGGAAAGAACATGCGCCAGCGCGAGTACTGGATTTAGCCCCCCGCATCCCAATTGTCCTGTTAATGTATAAAATGAATACAAAACACTCTAAAATATCATGAGGGAGTGTTTCTAGTTAGTTAACCATTACAACCTCTATTTTGGGCCAAGAAAATAAACTGCAGTCGGCTAAAAAGAAATTATGTGAACATTCCTTATATGGGTAAGAAATCTAATTTTGCAAGAAAACGTGACGTGATGGAACATTTTGGCTATTTTTCCTGGATTCAGCACCCCAAAATCTATAGGAATCAGTTGCAAAACTGGAGGCAGCTTTTTGGTAGTGTACCTGTGTAATTTTAGCACATCTACTCATAAAAAAAAAAGAGAAAGCCTCGACGTTGGTGGCACACCAATTTATTTAAAAAAAGATCTGTCTTGGAGTTACTTCAAGATTTAAAGTTTCAACATGTGAGTGGACAGTATAAAACTTCACACGCATGTCACCTACAGACTTTGAAAACCTATTAAATATGGTAGGACACAGGATTGCAAAAAAGCAAACAAGTTTTAGAAGACCCATTTCAATTCAAGACAGATTAGCTGTAACTCTATGGTTCTTAGCCCCTTGTGATTCATACACAAGCCTTCAGCATCTATACAGAATATCCAAACACTCTATTGGAAGGATAATTCCAGAGGTTTCTGCAGCACTTATTGAGGAATTAAAAGGAAACGTTAAGGTAAGTTTATAAATATTTCCATAATTTCTTATCTCCATTTGACAGTATCATAACTATTTCACTTCATCATTTATCAAATTTCATACATATTTGGACAAATCATCAGAACATTTGGATGCTTGAGGAGATGGAGTGCATGTGGAATGATGTGGAGATGGAGTGCATGTGGACTCTAGTGGAGAGGGTTCCGAGGGTGGTAAATATGACAATACATGAGCAGTGTCGCCCCCACCTGGCTGGGCGTATAGCCGGGCACCAGGATGGAGTCGCCTTGCTGCCCTAGAATAAGTCCTCCCAATATGGCTGCCAGGAGGGCTGCTGGGATATGTAGTTTCACTTATCCATATTAGGCAAAAGTAGTTGTGCAGACAAGTGGTCAGGCGAAACAGAGAAATATTTATTTGTTGTGTTCTGGGGTTTCCATCATATTCACAAGTAACAGGCTGAATAAACAATAATGGGATTCTTCTCCAAAGCAAAGGTATAACTTTTACAAAAGTATGCACAGGATTACTGGTATCAGCAATAGATAGCTTCTTAGGAACTTGCTTTCAAAGCTCAGATTATAAAGCTTCTCATGGGCACATTAGCTTCTTATGGGAGTGTTTACTTCACAGCTCCTTTATAACAGAAACAGCTTTAAAATGTCCACTGAGCTTTCCCTTCAGTTTCAGGCCTTACAGAGCAACAGCTTGATTAACAACGTTCAGCTGTTCTCTGTGCTACATCCTTCAATCAGGTAAGTTCCTTACTATGGCATTCACTCATTCAAACAGGTTTTAAGCTTAACACACTTCTAATTCATTAGCTTTACAATAAGAACACTGCATCTCATCGGAGCTATCTTCATAGTCTTCATAGCAGCTTCCTATATCCATTTCCTCAATGGCATCCTCACAACATTCTTCAGAGGGTACCTGGCTGTAGAGCTGACTAGTTTGTTTCTGGAGCATTTCATTCAATCTCTCTAATAGAACCTTTTTCTGCTCTATTTCTTCAGAGAGCTGGGAGTGCTGACCTGCAGACAAGCTATTGTTTCTACTGCTAGAGCTTAGCTGGTTATTATAATTATTCCTTCTATCAGGAACTAATTCTCCTAACTTTCTTTCAAGCAGGAATTCTGGAAGACACACTTGCCTTAGTTCAGGGCCGTTTAGTAGCTCTCCTCTTTCCTTGCCAGAGCCATGCTGCTTTCTCTCTGCAGACACTTCTCTCCGTTGTAGCAAACTTCCTTTCTGCTGAGACTGCCTTGGACCAGTTCCAAGCAGATCCCACTGCTTGTATTTGAGCTTGAGCCCAGCACTTCTCGTGCCTCCTTGGGCCCCTTCTCCTCTAGCTCCAGTTCCTCTGGATTCTCTTCCAGGTCCTCTGGGTTCACTGCCACTCCTTCTTCTCTCTTCTCCTCGTCTTCCTCCTTCACTTTCCGGTCCTCCTCTCCCTGACTCTCCAAACACAGGAGTTTTAAACTGCTCCCTCTCAGGGCCCACGCCTTTTTCCCAGCACACGTGGGAGCTGCTAGGCTTCACTCCAGCCCTGACGTGCTGAAGTGGGCGGGGCTTAATGGTGACTGTGCTATGAGTCAAAGGTTCTTGGTTGCTGGGGAAACCCTGAATGCTCTCACTCTTAAAGTCACAGAGTTCATTCTCCTGGCATTCCATAGCCTCTGAACTGCCTTCATCATCACACATTCCCCCCCTTAAGATATTACGGGCTGGGGTGTTTTTATCATCACAGCACGTAATTCTCCTAAAAGAACCAGTATTATCCTCTTCGGATGCGCCTCTAGACAACGCGTCCGCGTTCTGGTGGAGTTTTCCTGCTCGGTGTACTATCTGAAAATCAAACGCCTGGAGCGCCATATACCACCTGGTCAACCTAGGGTTGTGGTCTTTCATTTGCCCAAGCCACTTTAACGGTGCATGATCAGTCATGAGCAGGAACTTTCTGCCTGCCAAATAGAATTTTAGGGACTCCACCGCCCATTTCACTGCTAGGCACTCCCTTTCAATGGTAGAATAGTTCTTCTCAGCGGGCGACAATTTTCGGCTGAGGAAGAGTACCGGATGCTCCACGCCGTCGTGCTTCTGGGAGAGCACTGCTCCCAGGCCGGTTTCCGAAGCATCAGTCTGTAAGATAAATGGCAGACTGAAGTCTACGCCCCTGAATACCGGAGCTGTACACAGCTCTTCTTTTAGCTGCTCAAACGCCTTATCCGCCTCCCCGGTCCATCGCAGCTGATTCGGCCTATTCTTTTTCAGCATATCGGATAAGGGCGTGCTCTTTTCCGCAAACCGTGCCACGAATATTCTGTAGTAACCTACCAGCCCAAGGAAACTACGCAACTGTTTCTTGTTGGTAGGTTGTGGGAAGGTCCGGACGCTTTCAACTTTGCTTAACAGGGGTTTCACAATGCCATGTCCCACTAAGTGCCCCAGATACTTCACTTCTTGGGCACCAAACATGCATTTTGCTGGATTCAGAGTCAGGCCAGCCTCCCTCATTGCCCGTAGTACTGCCTTTACCTGAGCCATATGCTGATCCCATCTGGCGCTATGGATCACGACATCGTCCATATACGCCGTAGCGTACTTTTGATGTGGCCTGAGTACTACGTCGACGAGTCGTTGGCAAGTGGCTGCCGCTCCATGAAGGCCGAAGGGCATTCTTCGGAATTGGAGCAACCCCTGTGGTGTGCTAAATGCGGTTTTCTGGCGAGATTCCCTGGTCAGGGGAATCTGCCAGTAACCTTTTGTCATATCTAGTGTCGTTAGGTATTTGGCCTGGCCTAACCGGTCAAGAAGCTCCTCTATGCGAGGCATGGGATAGGTGTCAAACTTTGAAATAGCGTTGATCTTGCGGAAATCGATGCAGAATCTAAGAGACCCATCCGGTTTCGGAACCAGCACAATCGGGCTGTTCCATGGACTCTTAGATTCTTCGATTACGCCAAGATCTAGCATTTCCTTGACCTGCTTCTTCGCCTCGGGCAGTCTATATGGCCGCTGCCGTATCACTTCACCCGGTGGAGTCAAGATCTCGTGCGCGACGAGCCTGGTTTCACCCGGCACTGGCGTCAGGACATCAGAGAAACTGTTAATAAGACCCTCCAACTCTTGCCTCTGAGTCCATGAGAGGCCCTCGGCTATCCTGGGTTCAGGTTTCTTTTGGCAGTCACTTAGCTGGGGTCCGAGGTCGTCCTCCACCTTTTCCTCTACAGTTGCTGCCAAGCCTTGCCGGTCTGCAAATCCTGAGGAACCAAAACCCTGGTTCCCCGCATCGTCTCTGACACCATATCCACCTCCTCCAAAAGGGGAAAGCCTACTCGCTCAAAAATAATTTGTGCAATGCGGTCGCCCACATTCTCTTGAAAATCTTCAGACCCAAAGTTGAATAGCAGGACTTTTACTGCCCCTCTGTAATCGGGGTCCACGACCCCCGCACCCACGTCAAGGAAGTACTTCACAGCGAGGCCCAAACGTGGTGCAATTCTTCCATAGCACCCAGGCGGAATCTCCATCTGAAGCGCTGTATTTACCAACGCCTTCCCGTGCTTTGGGACGAGGATCTCTTCGGCACTGTACAAGTACAAACCTGCTGCCTGTAGGGTGGCCCTCTTTGGTGCTCGTGCCTCCGGACTCATTTTACAAAAGCGGAGGACAAAGACAGGCTTCTTGGGGGGCTCCTCTTTAGGCAAGTGTGAAATCCCTTTTCCACCCTTCCCAAACAAAGGCCTATAAACAGCTATCGCTGTACCTGTCTTAGACTTTTTTACTTTGTCTACGGGGATGGTCACTAAATCTTCATGGGAGGGAAGATCTTCCGTCTCCCCCACTATAGGTTCTTCCTCTGCTGCCTTTAGGGCTTTGGACTGGGTTCGTGTAGAAACCATTCCCTTCTTGGTACCCAGACCTTGTTGCACACCTCTCTGGAATTGGGGCCAATCCCTCCCGAGCACTACCTCCTGCGGTAATCGGGGAACTATTGCCACAGGGATCTCTCTTTCAATCCCTAAGGCCTTCACTCGGACATGGTAAACAGGATATGTGGACGCGGTTCCGTGAACACACCTTATTTTTACTGTGCCCATGGGTGAACAGGGTGTCTCTGAATACGGGGCCCTTATCTTGCGCCATAAGCTTTTGGACAGCATGGACTGATCCGAGCCTGAATCAAGCAATGCTTTTGTGGGTATACCTTGCACTGTAATATCTAATAGGAAGCCTTCACCAACCTTACTAGGCTCATTCAAAATTAAGGCTGTCCTCATTTTACAGTCCCTCTGTAAATGCTGTTCGCTACCACACCGGTAACACGCTCGGTTCACAGGCTTTCTTCTAACTATGGGAACACATTCATTCTTTCTATCCCTATCTGACACAGCAGCAGACATTTTAGTAAAAGCCACAGTTTTGTCCTTAGCTACAGCCTCTGCTTCTAAAAACCGCTCAGAGAGCACTATAGCTTTCTGCGTACTTTTACACCCTTGTAACATGAGGAAATTCTGCATTCTTTCTGGAACAGCTGCTAGAAATTGCTCAAGAATAATATCATCTAATATCATCTCCAATGTTTTACGCTCTGGCTCCAGCCATTTGGATACCAGCCCCTTTAACCGGTGATAAAACGCCCTTGGTGTCTCACCTGAACGCAATTTAGCGTTCCTTAACTGACGGTGATAGACTGAGGGTGTCAATCCCAGCCTATCCTTTATTGCTCTTTTGACTTCATAATAGTCATTGGCCAAAGTTGTAGGTACGGCTTGGTAGGCAGCTAATGCTTCACCCGTTAGCGAAACAGCCAGCCTCACCGCCCATTGCTCTTGTGGCCAACTGGCTATTCGAGCCACCTTCTCAAACGCCTCTAAGAAGTCGTCCAAGTTATCTCCCTCCTTTAACTGTCCAAAGTTAAGGGTCTCTTTGGACCACGGTCCAATTGCTCGGGCTAACCCCAGTCCTGTGAAACCTGTGGTGGCTGGGTCCGGCTCTGGTGTCTTCTTAGTCTCCTTTACTCAGGCCTCCATTAAGTCCACCAATGGCTTCTGTTGGGCCTGCAACCTGACGGCAGCTCTTTCCTGGAGCTCCAACGATAACTCCTTCTGGCGGTCAAATTGCGAAGCCATCCACTTAAGAGCTTCCTCTACTTCCATGATTCTTATCTTTCTGTATCAAAGACAAAAGAACAAACACACCACCCAAGTGTGGCACAAAACACTCGGTGTCTTTCCCTCTACCTGCTCCAACCGCCCCACCCAGTACCGGTATCCTTAACTACCCTTTAGTTAAATACCCTGTACCTGGTACTGGTGGTGCGTCTCACTCAGCAGCAGTGTAGGGTCTCCGTAGGACCTTGGACTCCCTGGACCAGTCGAACTCTGGACTCTCTCTCTCCCAGTCTCAGCCGCTCGTACTTCCAGTCGGCGTCCTCCTGTAGAGTTCTGGAATACGCTGTGCAGTTTCCTTTGCGCATGCGTGTTCAGCGCTGATCCGTAGCAACTACGCCACTCTGTCGCCCCCACCTGGCTGGGCGTATAGCCGGGCACCAGGATGGAGTCGCCTTGCTGCCCTAGAATAAGTCCTCCCAATATGGCTGCCAGGAGGGCTGCTGGGATATGTAGTTTCACTTATCCATATTAGGCAAAAGTAGTTGTGCAGACAAGTGGTCAGGCGAAACAGAGAAATATTTATTTGTTGTGTTCTGGGGTTTCCATCATATTAACAAGTAACAGGCTGAATAAACAATAATGGGATTCTTCTCCAAAGCAAAGGTATAACTTTTACAAAAGTATGCACAGGATTACTGGTATCAGCAATAGATAGCTTCTTAGGAACTTGTTTTCAAAGCTCAGATTATAAAGCTTCTCATGGGCACATTAGCTTCTTATGGGAGTGTTTACTTCAAAGCTCCTTTATAACAGAAACAGCTTTAAAATGTCCACTGAGCTTTCCCTTCAGTTTCAGGCCTTACAGAGCAACAGCTTGATTAACAACGTTCAGCTGTTCTCTGTGCTACGTCCTTCAATCAGGTAAGTTCCTTACTATGGCATTCACTCATTCAAACAGGTTTTAAGCTTAACACACTTCTAATTCATTAGCTTTACAATAAGAACACTGCATCTCATCAGAGCTATCTTCATAGTCTTCATAGCAGCTTCCTATATCCATTTCCTCAATGGCATCCTCACAACATTCTTCAGAGGGTACCTGGCTGTAGAGCTGACTAGTTTGTTTCTGGAGCATTTCATTCAATCTCTCTAATAGAACCTTTTTCTGCTCTATTTCTTCAGAGAGCTGGGAGTGCTGACCTGCAGACAAGCTATTGTTTCTACTGCTAGAGCTTAGCTGGTTATTATAATTATTCCTTCTATCAGGAACTAATTCTCCTAACTTTCTTTCAAGCAGGAATTCTGGAAGACACACTTGCCTTAGTTCAGGGCCGTTTAGTAGCTCTCCTCTTTCCTTGCCAGAGCCATGCTGCTTTCTCTCTGCAGACACTTCTCTCCGTTGTAGCAAACTTCCTTTCTGCTGAGACTGCCTTGGACCAGTTCCAAGCAGATCCCACTGCTTGTCTTTGAGCTTGAGCCCAGCACTTCTCGTGCCTCCTTGGGCCCCTTCTCCTCTAGCTCCAGTTCCTCTGGATTCTCTTCCAGGTCCTCTGGGTTCACTGCCACTCCTTCTTCTCTCTTCTCCTCGTCTTCCTCCTTCACTTTCCGGTCCTCCTCTCCCTGACTCTCCAAACACAGGAGTTTTAAACTGCTCCCTCTCAGGGCCCACGCCTTTTTCCCAGCACACGTGGGAGCTGCTAGGCTTCACTCCAGCCCTGACGTGCTGAAGTGGGCGGGGCTTAATGGTGACTGTGCTATGAGTCAAAGGTTCTCGGTTGCTGGGGAAACCCTGAATGCTCTCACTCTTAAAGGCACAGAGTTCATTCTCCTGGCATTCCATAGCCTCTGAACTGCCTTCATCATCACAGCAGACTGATGTGAAGATTGTTGTAGTGGTTGCATTTGTGAACATAGGCATGGGTTTGGCACTTGTATTATATGCCGTTGTTGTCTGAGCCAATAGTTCTGTTGTTGGCAGTCATAAAAACTGCTGACTGCTTTTACTGTTGTTGTTGTTGTTAAGTGCCACAATTCGATCTGTTGGGTGTCAGCATATTGAAATGCACTGGCATCGGGCACTTTGCATCTGGTGGTCTACTATGCTAGAAATGAAAGACAAAGAAGACATAGTGTTGTAAGAAGAAACCTGCAACAACTGTAATGAAATACAATGCAATCAGTGAACGCTTAATTTCTATTCGTCTACGAGGAATGCCTATCAACACAACTATAATTCAAGTATATGCCCCAACAACAGCTGCAAAAGAGGATAAAATTGTTGAGTTCTATGAACAAGTATAGGCTGAAATTGACAAAACATGCAAAAGGATATCCTGATAGTCATGGGTGATTGGAACGCAAAGGTTGTCAACAAATAAGACGGCAAAATGGTTGGAAAATATGGACTTGGCAACAGAAATGAAGCTGGAGAAAGACTGATAGAATTCTGCAAACACCTATTCATCTCAAACACCTTTTTCCAGCAACACAAGCAGTGACTGTACAGATGGACTTCACGCAATGGATTGTACAAAAATCAAATTGACTACATTTGTGGAAGTCAACGATGGAAAAGCTCTATAACGTCAACAACGACAAAACCTGGAGCTGACAGTGGTACAGATCACCAACTACTAGTATGCAAACTCAAGTTAAAGTTGAAAAAGAGCAAGCCACTCATGAATGTAGCAAAATATGACCTTGAGAATATACCACCAGAATTTAAAGACTGCCTGCAAATTCGATTTGCTGCTTTAGATACAAATGACAGAGCTCCAGAAGAGTTATGGAATGACATCAACAAGGTAGTGTTAGAAGAAAGTGAGAAATCTCTACAAAAGGTGAAAAAGCAAAAATGGCCAAAATGGATGAGGAAACAAACTTGGAAAATTGTCTAAAAATGCAGAGAAGCTAAAGCCAAAGGAGAAAGAGATAAAGGGGGGGCTATCGTGTTGTGGGATACGGAAGTATATCTTTCCAAGCTAAGAACTCATGTGTTGGATGAGCTGGTTTATCATAAACTTGACCGGGACCCGATGTTGGGTTTGCAGGAGGAGATTCGGGGCATTCTCATGTTGGCATTTTCCAAGGGGTGGATTACCTCGCGGGAATTCCGGTTTCTACTGGCTCTTCATCCTAAGATACCGGTGATTTATTTTGTGCCCAAAATCCACAAATCTCTGGTTGATCCACCGGGCCGGCCTATAGTTTCGTGTAGGGGATCGCTTCTCGAACCGTTGTCAAAATATTGTGATGTGTTCTTACGAAAGGAGGCCGCTCAGGTTCGATCATTTCTCCGTGATTCTACACATTTTTTGTCATGTCTTCAACAATTAATATTACCGCCTTCTGAGGTTTACATTGTAACTCTGGATGTCGTCTCCCTATATACAAATGTGGACCAGGGGGAATCTTTGATGCTTCTCCAATCTAAGTTTCAGTATGCTCCAGAGCGTGTCCCCAGGGCTTTTTTATTGGAGTTGGTGTCTTTGGTACTCACTCGTAGTTACTTTTTATTTGAAGGAGAGTTTTTTCAACAAATCCATGGGATAGCAATAGGGGCCACGGTGGCACCTTCGATTGCAACATTGTATATGGCGGATATTGAGGAAAGTTACATTTATCCCTCTCATTATTTTGCAAATGTGGCCATTTGGAAACGTTTCCTGGATGATATCTTTTTCGTTTGGACATCTGATGCCACTTCTTTGAATGAGTTTATTATTTGGCTTGGGACTTTAAAATCTCGTATCCAGTTCACTGCCCACATTGCTTCGGACCGCCTGGACTTTTTGGACATGGTGGTTTATCGGGAGGACACCTCGTTGTTGACAACATTATATCGTAAACCAGTTCAGCGGAATTGTTTATTGAAATACAACAGTTTCCATCCGGAACCCCTTCGAAAAGGTTTACCTTATGGTCAATTTTTACGGATTCGGCATCTTTGCACCTCTCTCGCTCAGTTTAAATTTCATGCGATGGATATGTGGAACCGTCTCACGGATAGAGGCTACGCAAAGTCAGTCATTTCCCGTGCTTACTGTAGAGCTTTGTACTCCCATCGGGAGTGGTTTTTGGATGCTGATGTATCAGAGCCTCCTCCGGTTCAGTGCTCTGGAGAGGATCCTATTGCAGTTTCGCCTGATATGCTGACTGGCATTTTACCATACATGTGCCATTCACGGGAGGTGACCCACATCCTTAAGAAACATTGGCCAATTCTCTCTCTAAATTCTTGTTTTAATAAGCCCTTACGGATCACGTTCTATCGGGGATGTAATCTACGGGATCAGTTGGTAAAATCTGCAACGGCGATGGACAGACCTGTCTATACGGGTACTGTGACCCCGCTTCTATAGCGCCCCCCAGCAAGAGCAGGTAGGGTTTAAGCGGGTTGTTTTCTTCCTGAACAGCTACTCTACAAGTTCCTAAAGCAAAGCCTCTTGGGATATGTAGTTTCATTCACTGCCCAAGGAAGAGCAGTGTGACTTCAAAAAGTGGTTAAAGCAACAAGAATTTATTTCCCCTCCCAGGGCGGATTTTCAGCAAGGGAATAAAGGTAACAACAACCAGATACCTCTGGCAAAAAGACAAAGTAAAGTTCCAACATAAATAGCTTGCTTCAGCACAAAACATTTGCTTCTCAGCAATCAAAATGAAACAGCTCCGTTTTCCCAGCTCTGTACTTTTTATCTCAATATCTCTATACTTCTCTGCAAAGCATACATTCAGCGCAGGGATAATACTTCATCAGATATTGTAATTGTACAGTCCATCATTTCTTCAGAGACACTTTCAAAACCTGGCTCTATTTCCATTAAGTCCTCCTGAGAGGCAGGAAATGTTTGTACCGTTGTTTCTTGGGCTCCGCCCTTCCTCTCTGTTTTTAAGCTCTGTATTATATTCTTGAATCATGTATTGCTTCAAACAGTCATTTTCATTACAGTCATTATAATCAATGCCCCAACCTTCTGGGTAAGCAGAATCACCTTGATTATAAAAACCCCAGCCTTTGGGCTTACCTCTGTGCCTGGCTGAAAATGGTTTTCTCTGGGCTTTAGACCCAGCTGTGGATTCTCCACCTACTTTGTGCAAGGAGTGTTGAAACTGCCTTCCTGGCTTTCTCTCCTCTTGGTAATCCCCAAGATATTGCAGACAGCCTGGCTTGCTTCTGCCGTATCCTTTTCTTGAATAAAGCTTTGTAAACGGTTCTCCTTTTACCTTTGAAGTTGGCTCTGACCCTAGGCTTGGAACCTGGACTCTTCCCTGGTCCTCCTCCTGGGTTGTTAGCTGGCCTCTCACTGGAACCCTCGGCTGGCCTTGTAAGTAAACTCCCAGCTGAGCCCGTGCTGGAACTTTCTCTGGAACTCCTAACAGAGAACCTCTTCCAGCTTTTAATGGAGCTTCCCTTCCAGCTTCTTCCCTTCCAGATTCTCTTCCAGATTCTAATGGGCACTCCCTTCCTGCTTCCTTATGTATCTGCCCTTTAGGGTAGTGCCTGACTCCTCCCCCTAGCAGGTGCTTTGAATCAGCTCTTGACTCCTGAGCTAACGGGCAGCAAGGGCGTGTTTTTTTCTCCTGTGTCTGGTTTCCTTGGTAACTACCAGCCATGTGCTTTTGTTTATACTCCAGCACTGCCCCTGATTCCTCCTCTTTGGCTCTTTCTACAGGGCTGGAGGAATCCACCATGTCACAGTACACGATCGGGTTTTTATTCAGCATGTAATGGTTGCATGTATTGTTCTATTACTATTTCGGGACCCTCCTGGTCTGATTTATCCTCGCCCCGCTGCTATTTCCGCCGCTGGCAGACCTCATGTACATCTAAATTTGTGGTGTATTTTTTGGAATGTCCTTGCCCTTTGCGGTATGTAGGGAGCACTACCCGGCCAATTAAGACTCGTTTGGGTGAACATGCCTCGCGCCTTCAACAAGAGGTTTTGACAGCCCCAATGGTGCAGCATTGTCTGGATTTACATCATTCTTTTGATGAGTTGAAATGGACCGTGATAGATCATGTTCCCCTAGACCCTCGGGGTGGGGACCGTACTGCTCAGTTACGAAGACTGGAACAGCGGTGGATTTTCAATTTACACACAGTTGCTCCGGGTGGTCTTAATCGGGACATCGACATTTTGACATTCCATTTTTCATTATGGGGACCCTCATTTTGGTTGGGGCCCCCTGTTTTTTGGTGATTGGTTCTAAGTAAGTAGGCGTGTCTTTTGTCAGCCAATCCTGAGGGACTCTCCTCTACTTTTTCCGGCTTTCAAGTCGGCGTTTTTTATCAGTTACGTGTAGGCGAGCACACACACTACATTTCCTTTGGAGGCACTTGATACAGGGGCGGCTGCCCCGAAATGTGCACGTCGTGCGGTGGATAAGTTAAGTGTGATTTGCTCTCTTTTTGGCTGATTTTAAATCACGATGAAAAAAAAAACCACGATGAAAATGATTTATATCTAATCAAAAAAAGGGGCGTGTACCATTCGTGAGTGGCAGAGTGGTTTTGCCTCTTGCTTGGTTTATGCCCGACAAATATTGATAGTGGCTGGTGGTGGGTACTGTTAGTGTTCTTTTTTGTATGGTTTACTATTTGAATACTGCCATGAGGTAGACAGTACAGACCCTGAGATATTAAGGAGTAATATAAAAGAAGAGCTTACCTTACAGCCACATGTGCAGTTGCAGCATTCTCAATGCAGAGAGGTAGGGAAAAGGGAAACAAACTTTCCTCATGGTTTTAGTGACGCAGTAAGAATTCAGGGTTCCAATCAGGCTCACCTGGAGCCAGACTCACGTTCTACGTGTGATGAGCAGAGAGATAAAAACAGGTGGGAAAGCCCACAGAGCATGCTGGAACTTGAGAGAGACGGAGAGCTCAAGCAGGAGCCTGGGCTAGGGCTGGAGCAGGAGTTTGAGTTTGAGTAGGAAAGCAGAGACCAAAGGAAGTCTGACTGCAGTTCCAGGCAGGCTTGGAGAGCTAGGACTGAAGTGCAGTCCAGGAGATTGAGAGGTCAGTCTCAGAGAAAAGGTGAGACAAGAACTCCAAAGCAGTTACAGAAAGACACGTTGCCTTGGAGAACCAGGGCTGAAGAAAGGCAGGCTGATAAACCCGAGAGAGCTAAGAAAGACAGTGGCAAAGTCTTCCCAGCCAGAGGGGTCCTCGTACCGAGGCACACAGCCAAGCCAACAGAGAGCAAAGGTCACATCCAGGGAAGCTCACTGAAGGCAGGAAGTGAGTTCTGGTCAGCTAAACACAGGAACCAGTGTGCACAGAAGAAAGCAGGGTGCAAGTCAGAAAGAAAGCCTTGGCTGGAAGCAGAAGGGTTTGAAACCATCTTCTCCACAGAAAGAGATAAGTACCCTATCTTTGGTAAAAGGAAAGAAGTGGGTCCCCGTGGGAGAGGCCAGGCTTACAGCAGGCTAGAGAATCCTTACTGGCTTAAGACGTGGGAGGAAAGCCCCAGCACATCTCCTGATATCTGTGACACCCAAAAGCAGCACCAACTCACAGTAGCTGAAGTTTACCAAGGGCAGGGCTCTGAGAGCAGCTTCACAGAGGCTCAGTGCCCCTACACAGGACCGGGTCCTGACCATATGCAGTGGGAAAGCTATAGCCCAGAAAGCATCCCTGAACCCATGGAATGTGCTTTAGGCATAGCTGATGACATAGAGTCTCTCTGTTAAGAAAGGAGAAGGAAAGGAATTGTATTTGACACATTTTGAATGTGATGGACTTTATTTGCTGGAAAGAAGCATAATTATTATTTTGTAAAATCCTTTGCACTGGTGAAGCAACCATTCTTTTGTGTTGTCCTTATTTTTGAAGACATCCTCAAGGGAAAGGGAATAAAACCCAACTTTAATTTTCACTCTGGACACGACTGCAGTGTCTTTATTTCCACAACTCCAGGCTATACCCAGGTCTAGGCAACCGCCTATGACCGTCATAGTCTCACAAATGGCGTAGTTCTTGGATGCCAGGAAAAGAGGACACCGTACAAGAAGGACGGAGTCACCAGCGCCAGAGGATGCAACCAGGGCGGTGGCGAAACAAGCCCAGACAATTTCCAGGATCAGGAACAGTCACGAACCTTCTCAAGGCCAGAATCACCACCTGACTCAGGTAATAGTATCTGTGTACAGCCAGGGTGGGATTCTGAGGAGGTATCGGAGGGACTGAAAATCCCAGTGTAGTATCATTGAAAAAAAAAATGGATGTGAGATGGATCCTTGAAAAGATAAAAGTCAATGGAACAAACTACCATGCAACCTAAGAGAGATTAAAAACCTTCTAACCTTCAGGAAGGAACTTAAAACATACCTTTTCACTCGGCACTATCACAACTTACAGCTCACCCCCAAGCAGATGTCATAAGAGTACACAAATCACCTAACACAAGTTTACCCTACCTAACTCATGTCCCACACTCCCTTGCACTTTCCCACTGATAACCCCGCTATACTCCTTCCACCGAACTATAGTCAGACCTGTTCTGGCTGTTGTAAATAGTTAATATGTTTATTATTGATGTGCATATTTGTCCTACCCTCTGTAAATAATGAATATGTGCTCAATCTATGTAAAATAGTTAATATTTTCTCTGTAAAATAGTTATTATGTGCTCAAAAATGTTCTATGTAATTGATGTTTACCATGTTCTCTGGAAACCGCCCCTGATCTCTGGAAGGGGCGGTATAGAAAAGCGCACAAATAAATAAATAAAAGAATACCAAAAGGATATCTATTTGTGTTTTATTGACTACAGCAATGCTTTTGACTGCGTAAACCATGAGAAACTCTGGGCCACATTAAGAAGCATGGTCATTCTCTTGCACAACCTTTAAATTGATCAAGAAGCAACAGTTCAAATGGAACAAGGAGAAACAGAATGGTTTAAAATCAGCAAAGGCGTACGACAAGGCTTCATACTTTCCCCCTACTGGTTTAATTTATATGCAGAACAAATCATCAGAGAAGCAGGACTGTATGAAAACAACAGAGGTTTGAAGATTGGTGGGAGATGATTCATCAACAACGTTTGCTGTGCTGATGATACTACATTACTGGCTCAAAGTGAAGACGATCTGAAACATTTGCTTCTCAGGATTAAGGGACATAGTCTTAAAATGGGCCTGCACCTTAATGTAAAAAAGACAAAGATCCTTGCAACTGGCAAGATCATTAAGTTCATTGTTGTTGGAGAAGAAATTGAAATAGTAGACAACTTTAACCTACAGTACATGGATCAACTATCAATAAAAAAGCAACAAGCAGTCAAGAAATGAGACGACGCATTGCTCTTGGCAGAATGGCTATGAAGGACCTAGATAAAATTCTCAAGAGCAGAGATGTCTCTCTCCATACAAAGATTCAACTTATTCAAGCCATGGTATATTCAATAACGTCATATGGATGCAAAAGTTGGACAGTGAAAAAGAAAGTCAGGAAGAAAGTCGATGCCTTTGAATTATGGTGCTGGCGATGAATACTATGTATAGAATGAACTGCCTGAAGAACAAACCAGTCAGTACTAGAGATCAAATTTAACCTTTTTTTAGAAGCTCAGATGACAAGACTTCGACTTTCATACTTTGGACATATTATGCGAAGAGAAAGATCATTAGAGAAAGATATCATGCTTGGCAAGGTAGAAGGTCAACACAAAAGAGGAAACATAGAAACATGATGACAGAAAAAGACCCCATGGCCTATCTAGTCTGTCCTTCCATATCAACAACTACAACAGTCCACTTTTTACCTTTAGAGATCCTCTGTGTTGGTCCCATGCTTTTTTGAATTCAGTTACTGTCCTCATCTCTACAACCTCCACTGGGAGACTATTCCATGGATCCACTACTCTTTCCGTAAAGAAATATTTCCGCATATCACTCCTGAATCTATCTCCCTTCACCCTCATCCCATGTCCCCTCGTAGCAGAACTTGCTTTCAATTGAAAGAGGCTCTCTCCCTGAACATTTATGCCACGGAGGTATTTAAACATCTCAATCATATCACCTCTATCCCGCCTTTCCTCTAATGTGTACATATTAAGATCCTTAAGTCTGTCCTCATATGCTTTATAATGAAGCCCACTAATCATTTTAGTAGCCACCCTCTGCACCGACTCCATCCTGTTCACATCCTTTTGAAGGTGCGGTCTCCAGAATTGCACACTATACTCCAAATGAGGTCACACCAAAGACTTACACAGAGGCATTATCACCTCCTTTTTTCTGCTAGTCATTCCTCTCCGTATGCACCCAAGCATCCTTCTAGCTTTTGCCGTCGCCTTTTCTACCTGTTTAGCTACTTTAAGATCATCAGACACAACCACACCTAGGTTCCGCTCTTCTTTAGTGGACAAAAGTACTTCACCTCCTATACTGTATTGCTCCCTTGGATTGCTGCAGCCCAAATGCATGACCTTACATTTTTTAACATTAAATCCCAGCTGTCAAATTCTAGACCATTCTTCAAGCTTAGCTAGATCCCTCCTCATGTTATCTACACCTTCCTGGGTGTCTACTCTTTTGCAGATTTTGGTATCATCTGCAAAGAGGCAAACCTTACCCGACAGCCCTTCCGCTATATCACTAACAAAGATGTTAAAAAGAATCGGACCAAGGACAGATCCCTGGGGCACACCACTGGTAACATCCTTCTCCTCAGAGTGAGCTCCATTTACTTGTACTCTTTGTCGCCTCCCACCCAACCAATTTCTAACCCAAGCAGTAACTTTAGGGTCCATCCCTTGGGTGCTCAGTTTGTTTATAAGTGAGGAACAGTGTCAAAGGCTTTACTAAAATCTAAATACACCACATCTAGAGCTCTCCCTCGGTCCAACTCCCTGGTCACCCGAAGGCCAACAATGAGATGGATCGATACAATAACAGAAGCAATGGTGCCAGTCTGTCCACAATGAGCCGACTGACTGAAGACTGAACACAGTTTAGGACAACTATCCAGAGGATCGCCATGAGTTGACATAGACTAGACGGCACTCAACAGCAACAACAACAACATGTGCAGCATCTTTGATATCTTTGTATTGTGCACAGTACAGGAAGAAATGTAGTCTCCTTTCCAACAAGGGTGTATAATATTTGCAGTACTGTCTTTTCATAGACTTTGTGGCTAGTTACAGGGGGTGTGGCTATTGTGGGGGCGGGTCCTTCAGTGGTCATCCCACCCCTTAAGAACAGCCCTGCATGAGCATTCTGACATCTTCACTGCTAGAAAAAAAAGCACTGGTTACATTATATTTGTTATATGAATGCTGCAAGAATGACATGTCTCTCTTTTCCTCTATAAACTTCAAGGGAGCAATATTTAAAATATATAAATTTTAGCCAGATAAATCTATCCAGTTAAAAATATGGACACTGGGGGAGACGGAGCCAGCCAAGGACCTGCATGGACGCTTAGGAGAGTGCTCCCGTGAACCCAACGAACGAATCCTGACCCAACCGTGGTGGACGACAGCCTGACTGGTCTAAGTAGCAAACCCGGCTGCGGAATATGGCATGCAGTAAACAAATCCGGCTAGAATTCTCCAGCGGGCAAAATACCGGGGCAAAACAAGCAAAAGCTGACCCGTTGTCTCCACTCAAAATGGCGCCGCAGCACGAGTCTGAAGGGGGACTGCAGGAGATCCTACAAGAAATCCGCGTGGTTAGAAGCCGTGTGGACACGAACGGAGAATGTCTGAGTAAATTGCAAGTGGACTCAAAGGAATTAAAAGCCCAAATGGCATCCCTAGTGACCAGGGTTGAGAAAATTGAAGCCACTGCAGGGGCCCAGGAAGAGCGGCTGGTGCAGCTAGCCAGGGCCGCGAGGAAAACGGAGATGTTAGAGCGTAGTCTCGAGGACATGAACAACAGAGCCAGGAGGAATAATATTCGTATTGTTGGCCTGCCGGAGGGTGCAGAAGGGAAAGACCCTGTTTCATTCTTAGAAGGTTGTCACCCGTCCTACCTGGGCAGCGTATTGGAGCGAGGTAGGTGGGGCATAAAAATATTTATGGATGGGTTTTGGTCAATATCATGCAGGGCCCAGGGACTTTCAGGCCTGGTAGAGTTCTCTGTCACCAAAATCCCACAGAAACAAAGGTCCGAGTGGAGGAAAATAAAAGGCTTTTATTTCCCCTGTTAATGCACAAAGGTTCAATTGCTTGGTTACAAAAATGTCCAACACAAATTCCTTGCTTCAGGTAAAAGGGAAAAGAAAGTAGTAAAGAAAAACTGTTATCTTCACATTCACTGATAAAGCAGATAAACAGTCTTAACTCCCAAGATAGCTTAGTTGCTCAGACAGGACTCTAGGCTCCCTCTCCTACAGAAGCTACAATCCATTTCATGGTCTGACTCAAACTCCAATTGCATCGGCTTGGCTTCTGAGGCCTCTGAGCCTAAATCAGTGCTCGTGGGTAAGTTGCCATAAGGTTCTTTAAATATGTTCCGCACAACTTCCCAATGCTCGGGGTTGAGAACTGGGCGTCGGTCCTGCGCCCTCAGATAATGTGAACTGTCCTTGCTTGGCAAGAGTTTTGTCTTGGCTTTCTGTACAGCTGGGACCTTAACAAGTCTTTTAGTGGGCGCTGTCACACCCTGCTCAGCCAGCAGTGTAGTATACTGGTTGGGCTACAGGGGGACCTTTTATTGAAAGGATTGTAGTGGGGTTCCTTTGCAATAAGATAGTTGAGACCCGAGTGGTAAGGTCAAATCAAGGTTTTATTTCCCCTCCCGGGGTTTGGATTATATCACAGGTAACAAAAGAACAAAAGCCATATACTCTGGCAAAAAGGATAAAGTAAATTCTTTTAAACAGGCAGTTAAATCACTTCCAGCATCGTATATCTTCAGCACAATGAAATCCTATCATTCTGGTAGTCAGATAATTCAGGCTCTGGCGGATCAATTATCATTGATTCAATCTGACTATCATCTGCATAAGGTTGTTGCCTATAGTGTGTTGGCAGATTATTCTCCTCTGCCAGCTCCCTTGACCTCCCTACTATTTCTTCCAATAGGTAAGGGTCAGAGTCACCATATCTTGGCATACAATTCCAATAAGACTTATGTCCTTTATAACTTCTAGGTGAAAAAGACTTGTAAGCAGCTTTACCTTGGTTAATTAGCCCACCTTCTGGGTTTGAGGCCGGAGAAAAGCTATGCACAGCTTCATTCAGTCGGGGTTTAAACCTCAGAGGCTTTTCTCTATGCTTAGGCTGTTTGTCACCCTCTTCCACCATACAGATGTCTTGCACCGTATATTCTTTCTTTCTTGAGGCTTGTAATTGCTTTCCAGTTATTCTGACTGGTACTTTCTCCTTATAAATGCCTTCACCATAAGGTATATGTTTGGAGGCTTGGTTAAAAGGTTTTTGAGCCTTTCTCCTCCAAGTAAGACTATCAGCTGTTATCTGCCTTTCTTTTTCACATTCAGAATTAAAGTCACTCACATCAGTTTTCCTACCAGCCCAAAGCAGACGTTGCTTCCCTGATTCAAACCTCAGCTTGCACTCAGTATCCAGCTGGTTCTCATTCAGCACGTCTCTCCTGCTTCCAGTTACTGGTTTCACTGAATCTTCCAAACTGCTTTCTCTGGAGTTACCGGAGCTACCAAATCCAAAGTCAGAACTCCTTCTCCAGCTCCTGCTATTGCTGCTCCTACTGCTGCCACTATTCTCTAATGAACGTCCCTTATACGTTTTCTGAGGCTCTACTCCAGCCCTTCCCCCTCCCAGGTGAAAGCTATTAGAGCTAAGAGCTGGGGAATGCCTATCAGCTGTGCAGGGTTCCTTCCCTCGTGGCTGGGAATGTTTATGTTGCTCTTGGCAACTGGGTGTCCCGATATCTTCCTTCCTGCTAGAAACAGCCCTATTACTCATAGGTTCCTCTGCTTTCCTATCACAGGATATCTTTTCCCCATTACATATCCCCCCTCTTAAGATATTACAGGCTGCGGCTCCCTGAGTCTGCCAGCATGTAATCTTATTTCTATGAGGTGAACCACCTGCCTTTTTGACCAACCGTACGGTGGCCGTTCTGTCTTGCCAAGGTTTTAACAGATTTACGTGATATACTTGTCATCGCCCTTGGTCATTCTCCACCTTATAGGAGACGGGCCCGACCTTTTCCACTACTGTGTAGGGTCCTTTCCATCGGGATTCAAATTTGGGACCAACCTCTGCTACTAGGACTAAAACCTTATCCCCGACTTCTAATTGTCGTGTCTTGGTTCCCCGATCATAATAGTGTTTCTGCTTATGCTGGCTAGCCTGCAGATTATCTATTGATACTCGGGAGGTCCTCTCTAGGCGGCTCCTAAGATTCCTAAGAAATTGGGGTACCCCTATCTCTGCTTCATCTGGTTCGACCCATTGTTCCCTTAGGATATCCAATATTCCCCTTGGAACCCGGCCAAATAAAAGCTCATAGGGCGATGCCCCCAAGGACGCCTGTACGTGCTCTCGGCACGCATACAAGACAAATGGGAGCATATTATCCCATTCGCGCATTTTCCCTTCCAAGCTCCTTCGCAACATCTGTTTGATGGATTGATTCATCCTCTCCACTAAGCCGTTAGCTTGAGGATGATAGGCGGAAGTTCGAATATGCCTCACCCCAAAAGCGTCCCATACCCTGGCTAAGTGTCTTGAGGTGAAATTACTCCCCTGATCCGTCAGGATTTCCTGGGGAAACCCGATTTCACAGAACAGCTTTATCAGCTCGAGGGCTATGGTTTTGGCCGAGATGTTGCGTAATGGAATGGCCCATGGAAAACGAGTTGCCTGGTCCATGATTACCAGTATGTACTGGAAACCTCTCGGCGTTTTAACGATGGGTCCTACAATATCCATCGCTAACCTACGGACTGGGGTTGAAATGGTGGGCGTCGGTATCATGGGTACCGGTTTTGGCTTACTAGCCGTGACTCGCTGGCAAGCGGGACAGGACTCGCAATAGCGGGCCGTCTCTTTGAAGATGCCAGGCCAATAAAATCGGGCCAATATCTGGTCCAATGTCCCCTGTGTACCCTTGTGGCAACCAACCGGATGGTCATGTGCCAATCTCAGGACTACCGCCTTAAAGGTAGTAGGCACGACCAACTGTTTTCTTACGGTGCCTATCCGCGGGTCTGTACTTTCCCTGTACAATATACCATCCTCTAAAAAGAACCTAGGCAAAATAGTCCTACTCTCTCGAGCATACTCAAAGGCTCTTTTTAGTGCTGGGTCATCCCTCTGCTCTCTAGGGAAGGAAGGGAATTTATGGACCAGTTCGGCTGGGACCCAGGGCAAGCCCTCCCCGGCTTCCAGTTCTACCCTAGCCTGCGACCTATGTCTTCGCTCATGTCGCTTTTCAGCCTTTCCTTTCTTCTCTCTAGAGGGTATGTTTACCCAGTCCTCCTGAGAGGGAAATATACCTTGTACCTCCTCTCTCTCTTCATTCTCACTTCCTGGGGGTTCTTTATCAGGTATCTCCTCACTATCTTCATTCTCACCTCCTTGGGGTTCTCCCTCATCCTCAGGAGCTTCCGTTTCCCCCTCTATGGGCCTAACCTCTGTTACAGGAACTTTTGCTTGGGACCTGGTTGTAATTAGGCCTATTCTTTCAGTTAAACCTTTCCTTAACTCTCTTTGGAAGGGAGGCCAATCTTTGCCTAAAACAAGGTCACAAGGAAGTCGTGGTATGACCGCCACGCGTACTTCCCCATCAATCCCTAAGCCTGTTATGGATACTTTATGCACAGGATAGTATGGTGCTGACCCGTGAACACAATTCACTTGTACTCTTCCCTCTGCTGGGCTCTGGGCGGATGGATCACGGTCAGAGATGGTCTTCCATAACTTCTGGGAGACCATACTCTGGTCTGCACCAGAGTCCAGCAGGGCCAGAGTTTCTACCCCTTCTACACAGACCTTAAGGAGGAATCCCTCCTCCAGGGGTTGTTTCTTCCCTGATATTAAGGCAGTGCGTACAGTGCAATCCTTACGTATGTGTCCTAACTGACCACAATTATAACATTTTCTCTTAAGAAATTTGTTTACATTTTGGTCACACATTTCTCTCCTAGAGGTTTTTTCTAAGCCCCACAGCTTACCAATGCCAGCTACTTTTAATACCTTTTCCTTTGAGGTTCCGGCTAACTCTGCCTCAAAATATCTTTCTGAGAGTTCAGCCGCTTCCTCAGTGGAACTGCATTTTTGGAGCACTATAAATGCTTTTACCTCAGGCGGTACAGCTTCAAGGTACTGCTCCATAATTATGGTATCTATCACTGACTCTATTGTTCTCCTCTCAGGAGTGAGCCATTTCAGTGCTAGACTCTTTAGTCGCTGAAATAGTGCCTTCGGTGTTTCCATAGGCCTAAGCCTAGCTTCTCTGAATAAATGCCTGTAATGGATGGGCGTTAAACCCAACCTGTCTCTTACAGCATTTCTTACGTTCAGGTAATTGGACGCCTGATCAGCGGGCAATGCCTTGTACGCTGCTAATGCCTCACCTGTTAGAGTCATAGCCAAGCGGACAGCCCACTGGTCAGCTGGCCATTTAGCTGATTCTGCTATCTTTTCAAATGCATCAGCAAAATCATCAAAATTCTCATTATTATTAAATTGTCCCGGTGCCATTGCACCACAATTATTAAGTCCTACCCCCACTTGTAATGAGGGAATACTTTCCGCCTTGTCCACATTCTTCTGCAGCAGGGCTCCCAGTAGCTCCAGCAATGGCTGCTGCTGAGCATTCATGGCTGCTATAGTTCTCTCTTGGATCCCTTGGGCCTGCTCACTCTGGACCTTCCACTGAGCCTCCATCCAGCTCTTTACGTCCTGTGGATCCATTAGGATGGCTGTGTCTGTAAAAACAAAAACAACACAAAGCCCACCAAGTGCGGTACCAAAAGAAGATCTATGCCTCCCACTTTAGCACAGAAATTGGATACTTTCTCCCAGATCCTTCTACACCCGTGCCCCCTCACTTGTACCTGAGCACAGTGCAGGATCTTGCTTTGAGAAAGATCTCCCGGGTGGCTCCAAATCAGGTCTGGATCCATAGTCTGGTCCGGTTTCTCTCCTTTCCTTCAGGATAGCCGAACTTCTCCTGATTTTTCAGGTTAATCCTTTTTCTTGATAATGTCCTTTTTACTGTGTTTTTAAAACTCCTGCCAACTACCCCATTTCTCTGTCACACCCTGCTCGGCCAGCAGTGTAGTATACTGGTTGGGCTACAGGGGGACCTTTTATTGAAAGGATTGTAGTGGGGCTCCTTTGCAATAAGATAGTTGAGACCCGAGTGGTAAGGTCAAATCAAGGTTTTATTTCCCCTCCCGGGGTTTGGATTATAACACAGGTAACAAAAGAACAAAAGCCATATACTCTGGCAAAAAGGATAAAGTAAATTCTTGTGCTTTTAAACAGGCAGTTAAATCACTTCCAGCATCGTATATCTTCAGCACAATGAAATCCTATCATTCATCACAGCCAATGTACAGTCCATCTGGTAGTCAGATAATTCAGGCTCTGGCGGATCAATTATCATTGATTCAATCTGACTATCATCTGCATAAGGTTGTTGCCTATAGTGTGTTGGCAGATTATTCTCCTCTGCCAGCTCCCTTGACCTCCCTACTATTTCCTCCAATAGGTAAGGGTCAGAGTCACCATATCTTGGCATACAATTCCAATAAGACTTATGTCCTTTATAACTTCTAGGTGAAAAAGACTTGTAAGCAGCTTTACCTTGGTTAATTAGCCCACCTTCTGGGTTTGAGGCCGGAGAAAAGCTATGCACAGCTTCATTCAGTCGGGGTTTAAACCTCAGAGGCTTTTCTCTATGCTTAGGCTGTTTGTCACCCTCTTCCACCATACAGATGTCTTGCACCGTATATTCTTTCTTTCTTGAGGCTTGTAATTGCTTTCCAGTTATTCTGACTGGTACTTTCTCCTTATAAATGCCTTCACCATAAGGTATATGTTTGGAGGCTTGGTTAAAAGGTTTTTGAGCCTTTCTCCTCCAAGTAAGACTATCAGCTGTTATCTGCCTTTCTTTTTCACATTCAGAATTAAAGTCACTCACATCAGTTTTCCTACCAGCCCAAAAGCAGACGTTGCTTCCCTGATTCAAACCTCAGCTTGCACTCAGTATCCAGCTGGTTCTCATTCAGCACGTCTCTCCTGCTTCCAGTTACTGGTTTCACTGAATCTTCCAAACTGCTTTCTCTGGAGTTACCGGAGCTACCAAATCCAAAGTCAGAACTCCTTCTCCAGCTCCTGCTATTGCTGCTCCTACTGCTGCCACTATTCTCTAATGAACGTCCCTTATACGTTTTCTGAGGCTCTACTCCAGCCCTTCCCCCTCCCAGGTGAAAGCTATTAGAGCTAAGAGCTGGGGAATGCCTATCAGCTGTGCAGGGTTCCTTCCCTCGTGGCTGGGAATGTTTATGTTGCTCTTGGCAACTGGGTGTCCCGATATCTTCCTTCCTGCTAGAAACAGCCCTATTACTCATAGGTTCCTCTGCTTTCCTATCACAGGATATCTTTTCCCCATTACAGCGCGTGTTCCTCGCACCTTATCTTACAGACATTCTCATAAGGATCATATTCCTGTGCTCCCCGCACACCCCATACATCCGCAGTTTGTTCCCTGCTTTTAGTAAAATATGGGTTACCTTGTCTTCTTGGTTGGACTGCTCCAGGTGAGGCTTGAGGCCTGCTCCAGTAGGGATCCTGCTTGGCCTGAATACTAGGCCTTAAGCTCTCCAAGCGTTTGGCTGTGGGCTTCAGCTCACAAGCACAGCCATGCCTTGGCCTCTCAATATGGCTACCACTCACTCGGGCTGGAGTTGGTCCACCTTCTCCACAGGGTCTCCTTTCTCCCAACCTCTGAGGCTGCTGCTGCCTCCTGCGAAACTGTTGGTCAGGGATTATTGCTCCTCCTGGATATCCAGCCCCTGCATTCGGCTGACCTGCCCAACCTGCTGGTTCCGCTGGTTCTCTAGGCAGTGCTCCTTTCCCAGGCCGTCCTGCCTGTACCTTTCTCCAGGGCTGTCCTGACTCCTCCGGTTCCGCTCCTGGTTCCACTCCAGGTTCCTGTAGTTCTGCTTCTTGTTCCCGGTTTCCTTCTCGGTCCTGTTCTTGCTCTTCTGCCTGTTCTGCTTTCCAATCTTTCAAATTCCCTTTAAAAGGCACTCCTCTCTTTCTTGATTGGAGGTGGGCTCGCACTACCTCCTGACCTAGGAGGTGTGGCTCCTCTGTTCCTCGGAGGTCTCTCCTGCTCCCCCTACGTGGTTCCTTGGGATATTGCAGTCGGTGTTTGACTTTTCCCGGGTTTAAAACATTTTCTTTCGCTCCCAGAGGGTTTGCAGCATCACAAGGTCTAATCCCGAAATTACTGAAATTGGACATGGTGCATCCTTTTGATATTGAGAGAGCGCATTGAGTGCCTACAGTATTGAGATTGCAAGCAAAAACCCCCAGGCCTCTGATTATATGTGTGCTGCGGTTTCAGCAAGTGGTGCAGATCATGCAGACCGTGAGAGCATGCAAGGATCTTCAGTTTGAGGGATATAAAATCTCCTTCTTCCCTGATTTCAGCAAGATAACGGTGGATAAAAGGAAGCAGTTCCTGGCACTCAGACAGAGACTTCAAGGCATTCAGGCTCGCTATGGACTACTCTTTCCAGCGCGCCTTCGAGTGACTGTCAACAATGTGACCAAAAATTTCGACGATCCGGCGGTGCTTGAAAGATTCATTGTGGACCAAGAAGCGCTCCAAATGCAGTGAGCCTGGAGGATGCTTCTAAGGTCTTTGGAGTTAGGTGGAAGACTCTGAGGACTGGTTTTGGAATGGAGAGAGCTAACCTAGTTATGTGGTGGGATAAGTTCTCTCATGTCTTTGCTGTGTTGCTATTATGGGCAGTTGGATTACGGGTAATGGGTAGTGGTGCTCCCCTAGGCACTCGGCAATCTATGTGAAGCTCGGACATCTTGAGTGTTGATGTTCATGATAGCCATCAGCCCTGGGGGGTAAGTTATGCAAGATGGGGGTTGGGACGTGTATATTTTTCTTTTCTTGGTGGGTGGGTCTCCAGAGCGACGTGCATGTTGAACTTGCTGTCTCACCCATATGTAAATTTGGTTTTCTGTTTGAGTTGTAAGGGGTTTTGGCTCTCTGAGGGGTGTAATCCGATATATATTATTGGTAAGAGGTCCACTGCTTATGTCATGTATTCTTTAGATGTCATTGGGACTCATGGCTAGGGGGTTGCATACAATTTCTCTGAACGTGAAAGGGATTAAAAGTCCGATTAAGAGGAAAAAGATACTGACATACTGCAGACAGCAGCAGGCCGATTTAATTTTATTGCAGGAAACCTACCTAAATTTGATAGAGTCTAAAAAACTTGAGGGCAAGCAATATTCATTATTGGGTGTAGCGCCAGCCCTACAGAAGAAGAACGGGGTAGCTATTCTGGGGCAGAAGTCATTAGGGTGCAAAGTTATCTCTACGCGGACTGCTGTTGACGGACACTGGGTGTTGGTCTCTATTGAGCTGGGTGGGTCTGCACTCACTATAGTTAATATTTACGGGCCAAATTGTGATGACCCCAAGTTCTTTACGGACCTACCCGAGTGTTACTGGAGAACTCTATGTCTCCAGTGATTGTGGGTGGGGATTTTAATCTGGTCCTGGACCCCTTATTGGATAGGAATCCGGTAGGGTGGAAAGAACCTCCAGAGCGAGAGTGGTGCTCAAGGCCCTTATAGAGTCCCTAGGACTGACTGATACATGGAGGCTTGGGCACCCTACTGATAGGGACTTCACCTTTTTCTCTCCGCCACATAAATTCTGGTCTCGAATAGATTTTTTTTTAATCTCCAAAAGCTTAGTGCCAGGGCTACGGGGAGTGGAAATCTTGGGGATGCATATTTCTGATCACGCTGCTATCTCTTTGCATATTGAGTGGATGGGGGAGAGTGCGCAGCAGCGGGCTTGGTCTTTCAGCAGGTCCTACTTAGCTGATCCCTCTTTTCAAGATGTAGTTAAGGCAGCCATAAAGGGTTACTTTGATGCAAATAATCCTGGGGACACTCCAATATAGGCCTGGTGGGAAGCTTTTAAGGCCTCCCTGCGGGCTGCGATTACTAGTTTCTCTATTAAGGAACACAAGCGGAAGAAAGCTAGATTGTTTGTCTTAGAAGAGCAAATCAAAGCGGGGGAAAGACTACTAGTCAAGCAGGCGGATGCAGGCATAACTTTGCGGTTGCAGAGGCTTCGTTATCAGTACAATGAAATATTAAGTTCAGAAGTGGAATATGTGATGCTGAAGCAACAATCTCAGTTTCATGTAGAAAATATTAAGGGGGGCAAGTTGTTGGCTCACACCTTAAAAAGGAAGCAAGAGAAAGCCCGTATTGAGATTACAGCAGACCAGAGTCGCGGGAATTTGACTAGTACAGATCAGATTCTCGATGCATTCTCAGAGTACTATTGTAAACTATACTCCGCCGAATGTACGCAGAATTTGGAGGCCGCTGGGGATTTCCTTGAGAGATTGGCCCACCCTAGGCTGAGTGCGCAACAGGCCAAAGAACTGGATAAACCTCTCACAGGAGATGAGATACTTACCGCAATTAACAGCATGTCTTCCGGGAAAGCAGTGGGTCCAGATGGTATCCCCTTAGAGTTCTACAAGGTTTTTAGGTGTGAGCTTATACCTTATTTAATGCTTTACTATGAGGCTCTTGATGAACCTCAGGCACATACGGGTAATTTTGCAGAGGCTACAATAGTGGTTCTAGAAAAGCCTGGGAGAGATCCCACTCAGGTTGCAAATTATCGACCCATCTCCTTATTAAATGCGGATTATAAAATCTATGCTACGGTGCTGGTGAAGAGGCTTGTTAAAAGTATAGGGGAGTTGGTGCATCCAGATCAGTGCGGCTTTATTCCAGGAAGAGCGACCTCGGACAATGCCAGACTCTTTTGTAATTTATTCGATAGAGCGGGTCTGGCTGACACAGCTTATATCGATATCTCTTTAGATGCTGAGAAGGCCTTTGACAGGTTAGAATGGCCTTTTTTGTTTAGAACCTTAGAGTGGTTTGGCCTTGGTTCCCAATTTATAAACAAGATACGAATCCTTTATGGAAACCCCAAAGCACGGATATGTGCGAATGGTGCTCTTTCGAGATCCTTTTCCTTACACAGAGGCACCCGTCAGGGGTGTCCTCTATCTCCTTTGCTCTTTAATCTGGCCCTTGAACCATTAGCTATTGCCATACGACAAAACGAGGATATTGGAGGCATTGTAATTGATGATTGGCAGGTAAAAGTCTCTGCATATGCTGATGACCTGTTGCTTTTTACACAACCTTCTGCAATTCCTGAGATCCTGAGTTTGATTGAGTGCTATTCGGAACTATCTGGCTATAAAATAAACTGGACTAAATCAGTCGCATTCCCCATGAATGATAGCGTCAGAGCTGAAGACATGGCTGTGTTCCCGTTTCGTTGGGAGGCAGGAAATATCAAATACTTAGGTGTCAGGTATGGGATGTCCATAGAACAGGCTTTGCAAGAAAATGTAGAGGATATGTTGCAAAACATACAACACTTAATATTAGCCTGGTCCCCCCTTCACCTTTCTTGGTGGGGTAGATTAGAAACAATAAAGATGACTTTAATGCCGAAAATTAATTATATGCTAGGTATGCTCCCCTTTTCTCTGCCCCCCTGGGTGTATAGTAAGTTGGAAAGATGCTTATGTAGATTCTTGTGGGGAGGCCGACAACCTAGGATTGCACTTAAAAAACTGAAAGCTGCAAAGACCAAGGGAGGGGTTCAGTTTTCTGATTTTCATAATTATCATCAGGCGTTCCTTTTAAGGCAAGGTGCGCTGTGGGCAGGTGAGGAGGCCTTGTCTTGCAAACCAGTATGGTTAGAAGTAGAGAAACGGATCGTGCGACCCTGTCCTTTATGGCTGCTCTTAGGCATGAAACATCCAGAATAGACCTTGGTGGGAAGGGTAATCCCCGCCACGCAGGAGGCCTATTTACTCCTGTCGGGCTGTGTTAGGGCTGATGGCCCACCTGCTAGGTGGTTGCCAATCTGGTGGAACCCCAGGTTTAGAATAAGGGGTAAGATGTTTGCTTGGAGGAGATGGCAAGCGTGTGGCATATGGTCCCTGGGGCAAGTTTTAGGACCTGAGGGCTGGAAGGATTTCCCCTCTTTACAGCAGGAGTTTTCTCTTCCTGGTTCAGCTTTTTTTTGCTGGCTCCAGCTCAAACATAGTGTTGCAGCGGCTAATATCAATGTCGCTGATCCGTCTTTGGAAGACACGGTATTCCAGCAGTTAGCGGAATTAGCAGGATCTGCGAGAGTAGCGTCAAAAATATACGTGGCTGCGAGATGGGGATCCATCCCATTTGAAGGGTCTGGAAAGATGCTGGGAAGCGGAAGCGCTATGCTCCGTCCCTAGCAGAGCATGGGGGATTCTCTGGGGCCCAGTCACAAGGGTTCCCAAGTCGGCAGCGGTTACGCAGTCTCTTTTCTTTTTTATGCATCGGGCTTTTATAACTCCTGTTAAATTGGCCAAATGGGAGAGTGCGGCAACGGGTAAGTGCTGGTCCTGCCAGATAGAAGCCGGCACCTTCATGCACATGTTTTTCGAATGCCATCACGTTCAGAGATTTTGGAGGCTTGTATTGCACAGAGTGCAGGCTGTACTAAATGTTTCCATTGCATTATCATGGAACATTATCTGCTTCAGGTCGGCAGTATGTATTGTCACAGCCCCAGCGGGCCCTACTGGTGGGGTCAGGTATCACACGATGATTCCTCTCCTGGCTCTGTATGAAGATGCAGACAGCCCTGCCTGGCCCTCTGGGAGTTGTAGTTTATGCCTTCTGTGACAAGGCAGAGGCTCAGAAACAGAAGAAAAAGGGTTTAAAACACTTTCTGTCACCTCAGATGTTTAGAGATGCAGGACAGGAAGGGGTTAAGATTCTAGCACATGAACCTTCTCTGCAAAGAAGAGCAGGGAAAGAACCACACCCTAGCTCTAGGCTAACCCAGAGACATAGCCAATCAGGGAGGTGGGCGGAGTCAGACCGGATTGGGCCACTCTGCACTCATAACCAGGAAGCAGTAGTTAGTAGGGACAGCAGCAGAGTCGACAGCAGCAGAGTCGAAGGGAGGAGAAGCCGAGAAACCTCCAGGAGAGAAGGGAGTGAAGACAGAAACCTCCCAAGCAGCAAAAGGGGAACCAAGGAGAGAACCAGGGAAAGGAGAGTTCCTGTGGGTGGTCCAGGAAGAGACCCAGGCAGAGCTCAGCTCCAAGAGAGAGTGAACCCTGGAAGAGACCCAGAGCCAGACTCAGAAGCCTTGAACACAGACTTGGAGTCAGTGGAGTTCCCCAGAGACAGACGCTGCCAAAACCAGGTCAGAGCAAAACCTTTTAAACCTTGTAAAGTAGATAGCTCTGAAATAAGCCAGTCTCTAGGAAGTGATAATAGAGTGCTTTCTAGAAGAAACAGGTTTAAACCAAGCTTTGAAAGGAAACCTGAAGTTACTAGAGGAAAGTTGGGCTGTAGGAAAGTCCCTATTAAGAAGCTGCAAGCATTTCCCTTATACAGACAGCGTGACCAGAGCTCTAGCTCAGAAGATAGTACACCTGCTTGTCAGCAAAAGGCTAATTGGCAGCTACCGTGCAGAGAGCTAGGAACAGACCCTGAGGACCAGGCTGTGCTGAGGGATCTCACAAGGCAGTTCCATAAGAGACATATTCCTCCCAACCAAAGGCAACTACCTAGGCAAGGCAAGGAAGAAATAAACCCCTTTTATGAGCTGTTAAAAGGTGCTGAGAAATACCAAGCCTCACAAGTGCCTAGAAGACAGAGAGAAACCAAATGGAAACAGCTTCAGAATGTAATTAAAGAATTAAAGTCTGAAGGCTTGTATGTTCCACATGATAAAGGGATTTTAGAGAGCCAGGAAGAACCCATGGAATTAGGGGCTCCTTTATCCAATACCAGTGATTCTGAAATGGAGTGTGGAGTATGTATGAGAGAGTAAGGAGCTATAATTTGTTCCTGTTTTATGATTGAGTGCTGTGAAGCCTAAACCAATGTTCTTAGAAGTTTGCACAGAGACAGCAGCGTTCTGCTGGGTGCAATGACTCAGAGCCTCATAACTTGCAGCTGTGAATGAAAAGCAACGTAAGAAAGTGTTCCTACACAAGAAGCCTGGTACTAATAGGCAAGAGAGTGTGGAGATTGCCATTTCTATTTAAAGCTGTTAAACAAGATATGGACATTAGAAAAGAGAATACAACAGCTAGAAGATTTCTTTATTGAAAGCTGTTACTAGGAAAGCATTACTGGCATCCTGAAATGCTGTTGTATTGTTGAAGCTGGAAGAAGCCTAAAAGCATTTAACTGTATTACGTGTCCCTGAGAAGAATCAGGAGAACTGACTGTACACTTGAACTTTTATTTGGTACAAAAAGGTTACCATTCTACTTTTGTGTTGGGGGAGTAAATCCTGTGCTGTTCTTTTGCAATACTTTGTGCAATACCTTATGCAATAATAAAGTATTCTTTAACTTGGAAACCCAACCTTGGCTGTCGTCACTTCAGTCCACAACTACAATAGGATACAGGGCTTCAGCACTACCAAGGACTTTTAAAACCCCCATGTGGCACGCACCAACTGCCTGATTACGCCTAGGGCTAGGCGGTGCGGTGTCACACTTCTCTGGTAAGAATTAGTTGTGCACACAGGTAAGGTTTCAAACAAGGGCTTTATTTCCCCGTCCACGAGGTTTTTCTCAACTTGGCAACACAAATAACAAAGCTTCTCCGGGCATATAACAAAAGAATAGAGTAGAACAGAAATAGCTTTACTTCAGCCTTTAAATCTAGCAAAAGAAAAGTATTTAAATAGTCCTTCTGTTAGCAAACAGACTTTCCTTTTGCTGCTTTACTACAGCCTAGTTTTACTGCTTAACTGAGAAACCTTTGTCAGCAAATATATTGTGGCTTTAACTTCTGGTTAAACTCATTACTTTATCTTAGAGAGAACATGTGGTCAGCAGTTGATAAAGAACAATCCATATCTTCTGGACTCACTTGTATATCAGAAGTATCACACTGCATCTGTTCATATCCATTTGTACATACGTTAGTTTGATCAGCTGGTTCACTAGAGTGAAGTTGGCTTGCTCCGTCTAACAGGAAATCCCCTCTCTTCTCTGAGCAAATGCCCTGCTGGGGGTTACCGTATACCTCTGTGAATGGCTTATAGAAGCTCTTTCCCTGCTGGTGGTTAAAGGGAAACTGAAAACATTCACTGGCTCTGCTATTAGAATGTTCGTGATAGGCTTTGAGCCTGGTAGGGCTTAGCTCCCTCTGCACAGCTGTGTGTGATTGCACTGCTCGAGACGGCACTTTGTTAAAAGCTTGGTATTTAAGATTGCTAGCAGAGTTACAAGCTCCTGTAGGTAAGAAACCTTCCTTTCTCCTGTTGCTGCTAGCACAAGGAAAGAAGTTACCCTCTGCTTCCTTTAAACTTGTTCCTGGTTGGCTTTTCCTAATAACTCTGGGTTTTACCCATTCAGGTAGGAAACAGCCTCTCTCTGTATTTACTGCTCTGTTACCTTCTGTAAGAGTCTTCCCACGTCTCTCGTGACTTTCATTCACACATTCAGCGTCCAGCTGCTGACTTCCATACATATCAAACAGGTCCTGGGACTCACTCACTCTCCTGTTGGTTTTCACGCTGACACAATTGTTCATTCTCTCTCTGCCACCGGTCTTGGTTCTGGGTATGAGACTGATTACCCGTCTCTCTCTCTTTCTCCTTCTTTCCCTTTCTCTCCCTAACTGTTTGTGAGCATGCCTTATGTACGTGTCTCTGGGCTCCACCTCCTCCCAGCTGATCCACATCAGGTAATGAAATCTCCATTCCCCTGCTACCTGGGTGTGTCTTCTTAGCCCTTGACCACGTGTGTCCTAGTTGCTTATAGCAACTGCCTGACAGGTTTTTGTTTATGCTGTCAAATTCTCCCTGATCTTCCATGCTGATCTCCATCTGTATAGGGTCTGTTGGATCTACCCTGTGACAGTATCCCTGGAGTAACGAAAGACAAGCGATTTTTGTTTAACTTCATGATTGCCATTGCTCTAAAAGTCATCCTTACAAATTGGAAGGATTCACAGAGGTTGCACCTAGATTTGTGGTGGAACCTCGTCTGTCGATATGCTAATTATGAGAAACTGTACCGCAAAGTCCAGCGCCTTGATACAGTGGAAGGTGACATGGGTAAGTGGGGTTTGCTCGACAGTTTCGTTGCCTGTGCTAAGTCAGTTATTGTACCTTAGCAAGTTGATTGCTTAGACTGTGGGTCTCCTCAATCCTTGTCTTCAGGGAGCCGGGGTGGGAGGGAGGGATTTGTTTTTTGATATTGATTTGCTGTGTTATGGTTTGTTTGTAGGTGTGTTGATTTATAAAATGCATAAATAAAGAATTTAAAAAAAAAATATGGACACTGTCTAAATTTGTACAGTTAAAATCACAAAGCATGCAAAAATATTGAAGTAAAAAGGGGCTGGGTCAGAAGCATTCCTAGGGTGGGCTTTCAGGTTTAGGGCTTTACTGCACACTAACAAGCTTTATTGCATTTTAGTATGGGTCCCATTTTATGTACAGTAATGGGACCTATTTACTAATATGCATACTAATAGTGCTTACATACATGCAATAACGTACTTTAATAAATCTAGCCCTTAGCCAGATGTTTCCCTAAAATGGTTATTAAAATAGAGCTTATCTCAGGTAAGGTTACCAGGTCAAGAGCAGAAATGTCTCTCTCCATACAAAGATTCGAGTTGTTTAAGCCATGGTATTTTCAATAACGTCATGTGGATACAAAAGTTGGACAGTGAAAAAGATAGACAGGAAGAAAATTGATGACTTTGAATTATGGTGCTGGTGACGAATACTATGTATATCATGGACTGCCCGAAGAACAAGCAGTACTAGAGGAGATCAGACCTAAACTTTCTTTAGAAGCTCAGATAACAAGACTTCGACTTTCATACTTTGGACATATTATGCGAAGAGAAAGATCATTAGAGAAAGATATCATGCTTGGCAAGGTAGAAGGTCAACACAAGAGAGGAAGGCCAGTAATGAGCTGGATTGATACAATAACAGCAGCTATGGGTGCCAGTCTGTCAACAATGAGCTGCCTGAATGAAGATCAAACACAGTTTAGGACAACTATCCAGAGGGTTGCCATGAGCTGCTTTTACTATAATGTCAAATATAGCATGCTCAATATTTCTCCTAGTTTGTGGTGAATACAAATTCATTTTGGTCGCCACAAAATCAAAGAATGATTTTATTTATTCATTGACAGAGGAAGAGGTTTCTAACTTATTTGCTGCAGTTTTTAAAATCCCCAGAGCATCCTTTATCAATACACTGTCATCTCTTTTTTTGGTTCTTGGAGTTTTCGGTGCTACAAACTCAGCAGAATGTGGCCGATCTGCACTGCCTTCATTGTCTTGTTCCTTATTTTCTCCTTCATCTTGTTCCTCACCTTGTTCCTGAACATGAATAATCAAATTAATGAAGAAATGTATGCTAAAAATGACGTATTTTTGGCTTTTCCAGCTTCCTGCTATTATCATGGCCTGGATGGAAATTAGCAAGATATTTGAGGACATCTGGCACTTGCCTCACTGTGTTGGGTCTATGGATAGGAAATATGTTGTTTTACAGGCACCAATGAATACTGGTACTGAGTTTTACAATTACAAAACACAATTTAGCATTGTGTTATTTGCATTAGTTGATGGAGATTATAATTTCCTATTTGCAGACACAGGATGTCAAGGAAGAATTTTAGATGGTGGTGTTTTCAAAGGCACAAAACTATACAACATGATCCAAGATGGCAGCTTGGGATTGCCTCCACCGGAGGAACTTCCAGGATGACACACAAAATTGCCCTATTTCTTTGCTGCAGACAGTGCATTTGCGCTGAGTGAAAATGTCATGAAACCATACTCAGGAGATCATGAACGTGGATCTAACTAAACAAATATTCAGTTACAGATTAAGCAGAGCTCACAGAACGGTAGAGAATGTTTTGGCATAATAAGTGTGGTATTTAGAGTTTTAAGAAAACCAATTCTTTTGGAACCCGAGACAGCAGAAACAGTTATGATGGCTATTATTCATTTACATAATTATCTAAGAAGGTAGTCACGCAACATTTATACTCCACAAGGATCACTGGACTAGCAGCAAGATGGAGTTTTAATGGAAAGTTCCTAGCGCAGTAATCAAAACATGGCTTCCATGTTGCCTCTGAGGAATATACCTAGAGGATCTCCTGATTTTCTTTGTAAAATGAGAGATGAGCTAGCTGATTATTGTGTAAAAGAAGGAGCCATATCATGGCAACATGAATCTGCTTAATTATATTGTTATCACTCACCGTATATTTGCGCTTTCTGGGCCTATCTCCCAAGAAACGGAGTGCTTCATATACAAACTATCAGCTAGAGTAAACTTCTGATGCACCTTTAAAGAGTTAAAATTGTTATTAAAAACTGGGATGTGATCCTGATTGCTCTGTATGAAAAGCTTTTGAATGAAATCACTTTATTTGCCTTTTCCTGTCTCCTTGGACTTATTCTCCTTTGCTCACTCTATTCGGTATGATGAGAGTAAACTTAGCATTTTGTTTTGACATCTACAGTATCTTCTGTTTGCCGAACTACAGTGGCTATTTCCCTCCATGAATTTTCCTTCAGATTCTTTTTGTAGTAATTTATGTCCTTCAGATCCCACAGCACTGTATGGTAATTATAAATTTCTATCAGGTGCAAAGCACTTTCTTCCATCCAGTTGTCCATGTTCATGAGCACATACTAGTTGAAAGGAATGCCACAACAACATCCCAAATGGCACTGCGCGCCCCTTTGTGTCCACTGGAAAAACCAACAAAGTTTGGATCCAAATGAGCACGAAATGAGTGCATGTAATGTGCATGCAGGATGCACGTGGGCCAGTTGCGAACATGTCACAACTAGGCAAACATGTTGCAGGCTAGGTTGCATTGTGTGTTGCATTGCACCTAGTGTATATGTGGCCTAAGAGGACTTGGAATTCTTAACCTCCACATCTTGAGCTCAGAACCTCAGAACCATGGCCTCTGGCTCATTTATTTATATAAGAACAGATGTTTGGCTTGTTTCATACTCCATTTCTTCTCCATTATCCAGAACCTCCAGGCTCTCTGGCAGCCCTGTGTCCTGCCTGTGAGCAAACAGCTCCAGCTCTCCAATTCTCATGTGCTCCCCCCCTCTGTGTCTGCGTAGGGAAGATATAAAAGGTGGGGCTTGCCTCCCAGCCCTCCTGCTCTCCTCCCCAGTTCCTCCCTTTCCTGGGTTTTACATCACCCTGTGTTGCAGGGGAAGCTCTTAAAGTGGTAGAGGCTTTCTTTATACTAGCCCTAGTGCTTCTGGGAATTATATTCCTTCCCGGGTCCCTAACTCTGCCATACTACCTACTAGCATAGCCACTGCCTGGACATTGTCTTTTTCTTCAACTGCTCACTCTCAAACTTCTCTACCTCAGTTCTTCCCCTATCTGACCATCATCTGCTATCTTTCACCCTTAACCGCCCTCTGCCATAGTCTCATCCTAGCTCCACCAATACATTTAGGAATCTTCAGACTATTGACCCTTCAGCTCTCTCCACTTCTGTTTAATCTCCTCTCTCATCCACTGTGTCATCTGAGTTTGTTGAAGAGGTAGTTTCTTCCTACAACACTACTCTCTCTTCTGCTTTGGATGCTCTTGCTCCTCCCATTTTACGTCTTGTGAGGCGTACTATACCACAGCCTTGGCTGATCTCTGAAATCCACTACCTACGTTCCTATGCCATCACCGCTGAGCACCTTGCTTAAATCCTGTACCTACACTGACTTCTTACATTTCAAATTCATGCTAACGTCTTCCAGCCTGCCATAGCACTCGCCAAGCAAGCGCACTATGTCCATGTGACAAATTCTCTTGCCTCTGACTCTCGCCGTCTCTTTGCAACACTCAAAACTCCTCAAAGCGCCCCCACCTCCAACCCCTCCTTCACTTTCTGCCCAAACTTTGGCTGACGACTTCTATAAAAAGGTTCACAAGATCAGGGATAGCTGAGGGTAATGCAGGACCATGTGTGCAGACTCATTGCAGGGTCTTGTTTGCATAAATTTGCATTTCTACTGAGCCTCATTGGCTTAGATATTTGCATACCGGATTTATTTGGCAAGTGCTATGATCGGGTTAATGATGAGGAGGGAAAAGTGAAAAAAATAATCCTGGTAGTTGTGAATTCAAGATCATGGCATCAGGCTGGATTGGATCATACCAGAGCTGGAAAAGACTAGAAATCAGCAACAATGATGCTATTAACCCACAAAACAAAATTAAATTGAGATGTCCCCTAAAATCTGAGATATCCTTGAGTCTGAACTGACAAATATTTTAAAGTTTCGAACTGTCAGCATCAAGAATACAAAACTATAAATCTCAAAGACAACATAGTAATATAGTAAATGATGGTGGATAAAGACCAGCATAGTCCATCGAGTCCGCCCAGTAAAGGTAGCTAGACCTGTGCCTGCCGCTCTGTGCAGGTTATTCCCCCTCCCCCTCCCCCTCCCCCTCCAATGTCTTTGGATAGGCCAAAAGAGAGGAAGGTAACATATTCCACTACATTCCCACTAACACTTTCAACTGACACCACACAAGGAACAAAAAGAAAGTGAGAATTACAGCATAGGACCTACAGAGCAAATCTACCACCATAGCATTAACTTTCACACAACAAGGAGTGGCTAAGGAGAGACAGACTGAAACCTAAGGATGAGAGATTGATAGTAACAGCCCAGGACAGTAGATTATGTACAGGATAGTTCAGAGTATAGGAAAAACATGATAGTTAAATATAAAGAGAAACAAAAAGAAAAATAAGGAGATACCTTTTTATTGGACTAACATAATCCATTTCTAGACAAGCTTTCAAAGATTAAAATCTTCTTCCTCAGGTATTTTCCTTTTTTTTCTCTCTCTATTTTTATTTAACTACCATTATAGTGGACTAACATGGCTATCACACTTTTTATCTGAAAAAACATGGAAAACTGACATGCATCAGAACATGCACATTACCTTCTAGGTTTCTGATATACAGTGGTTAGGGTTAAACGGTCTGGAGGAGCCACAACAATCCTGCAATATCATATACAACAGGACCATCAACTGTCAAACAATTATTTACAACAGTAGCTCTGATAATGAAAAAGTACTAAATTGAAACAAAATGCTTAACAGAACTATAAAGTGTACCATATTTACGCAGTATACCCTCCCCGCCCTGCGACAGCCCCCCCCCCACACACACTCCTTGTATATATCCCACTGTAGATAGCTCAAACATGTATATATGGCACCCCAATCAAGATGTACCTACCCACACACCCACGTACACTACCTTCACCATCACTGCATGCCGACACCCCCACACCATCCCAATTGATTTGTTTGCAGTGTAAACCGCTTTGATTCAAGGATAAAGCAGGATATAAATCCTTTTAAATAAAATAAATAAATAAATTTATGAACCCAGAACCTCACCCATTTCTATTTTCTGAACATGCATCTCATTGATGCAATGGGATATTTGTAGATCTGCTTCTTCCATTTGCGCCCAGTGCCAGAAATACCAAAATGAATCCTAGCCAACCAGCAGCATCCACGTTATACAGCTGGGATCTAGGATGTGGCATCTAGATTACAGAGCTGAGGGCTCAGCACCTGCCCCCTAACTAAAGCATTCTGCACCAGGATACCACTGTCCCAAAACACACATAGAACACCCATGTGCTGACCTCCTACATCATAGGTCAGATCCAGAGCAACTCTCAATCTGAGGCTAACCAGACTGAAAGATGCTATTGGCCAACAGTGGGACCAGAGAGCTGCAGGCGTTATAGAGACCCCAGCTAATCCTAGGTGGCACCAATGCTTAAGCCAGTCACAGACTCCTTGGATCCCTCTTGGGGCACTGATAAGGTTTCCAACTTTTTGAAAAAGAAAAACCTGCCATGTGCCTCTCCCCTCGAGTCTTCCTTGCCCTGCCCCCTTGACCACCTTTTCAGTAAGTAGGCAAATATGTCATATATAAGGTGAACACACATACATTTAACTGTGGATTCGTTGGGGCTTTCAGGCAATGTTGAAAGCCTTGATATCTGCTGGAAAAATACCATTTTGCCAATGGAAAGGGCTTTGCTTATTGCCGTCTAAAGGGCAGATGCAGTTACTTTGCATTAGAGTTTGCTAAAGCTCAGAGCATGGTTCTCTAAGTAAGCTTAACACAGAACGTTTGTTCCCCAATACATGCAAATGGAGTGTGCGCAAACATGGGAGAACATGCGCAGACCCATGAATGCAAGCCAGAAGCATGCACGCTTGAATCTGTGCTAGCAGCATCCTTTTCAGCACTGACAAACACATAAGGGTAGATTATTCTGTGTATAGCCATTTTTGAAATATTCTTTATGTCCAGCATATAAGTGGATATTATGCTCATTACTCCAAAGTAGCATACATGATTCAGCAATTTGGAGTTACATGCTGTGACGTAGAAGCCTCTCAAGAAGCAATGGAGATAGACGGAGATCTGGTGGAGAAAACCGGTACTGCAAGGGAAAGCAGGATTTTCTCTTCAGAAAGAAAAAAAACATGTAGCTGATCAGGAACCACACCTCACCTTAGGGGAGGAGATAGGTCAAGTCCCTGATTGGGCACACCCAAGCAGGAGGCGGGCAGTGCAACACACGGGGAGCTTGTTAAGCAATCAGACACAGAAACAGTTAGTGGAGAGACAGGAAGAGTTAGAGAAGGAGAGAGAGAAACAGCAACGGCAAGGAGAGCAACAAGGCAGCTGTGTTCCACGGAGGAGCAGTTTGGAGTCACGAAGCAAGTACTTGGGAGACTCAGGGGCAGTGAGAGACTTCTATGGGAAGAAGGGCTCAAAAGCACTGAGAGACCTGAAGATACAGCCCATGATTACAGAGAACCAAGCAGGACCTTGGAGCAGAAACCAGAGGGATAAAGATTTCTCCTGGAGACACTCTCAGCACAAGGTACGAAGTGGGGTTGAAGCAGCTAGCAGCTATAATACTGGGAAGCAAGAAAGCTGGAAGGATAACTTTAAAAGCCAGAACAAAGTCAGACAAAACTGTGGCAGTTTGGTGCAGCCTGAAAAGCATTCAAGCAGCACAAGATATTCTAATAAGCCAGCTGAAGCCTACAGCTTAGAAGCTAATAGAAAGAAAACTGCTGAGCCTTATTGGAGAGACGTGAGCCAAGATAAACCTGACGTTTCTACTTTTAAAAGCCTGTTCAGAAACTCTCCAGAGCCAGTTGAAGTTTTAAAGGAAAACCCAGCACTTACTTTTAAAGATAAGTGGGGGAAGGGTTTTACTAGCACGCCAAACTGTTGTGCTGACAAAAGCAGCCTTGCTAATTACCATGAGATAGACATCTTAAGCAAATGTTTACCTGAAGCAGGAGAAAGACTTCAGCATAGCAAAGGGAAAACGCAGGCTGAATTACTTCTAACAGAGTTCAGGGAATTCTTAGAAAGAAAGGCAGTTTCTCCTTCTAATTCAGCACAGCATGCAAACAGCTGTGACGAGGAGATGCCCTTAGATGTGTCCCTGCCTTCCACAGAGCAAGAGATAGCAATGGATTGCTCAACCTGTATCATTGAAAAGGACATTAATTAAAGTGCTTTAAAAGTTATATGAAAGAAATATAACAGAAGTTACCTTACTTGTTATCATGCTGAGAAAACCTATGAAAGTTGAATAAGTTAAAGCATTTTTCTGGATGTAAGAAGCTTTGCTGTTGTACCAGACTTTTTAGTTTCACTTCATGAAAGAGTCACATGACAATTTGAATGTGAATCCAGAAGCTAATGGACTCTTAGCCCAGCATTGCAAACCCTGTATATTTTGGTTTTCTCACTCTTGTTTTTGTGCTATAAAACGTCTTAGCGTCTGTTTGCACTGAACTGCAAAGCGGGAAATAAACCTCATAAAAAGAAATTTCTTTGCCTGCCTTTAACTACTTGAGCACACAACTACAATCTCAACCCCTTCAGGAGGCTCAGGACTACATTCCCCAGAATCCCTAGGTTCTCATCGTAGTACCTCACCCCTGAAGGGCACCAAAGGCCACCTCCTCCTAGGAACCCTCAAGGTCCAGGTAGTGAGTGGGTGGCAATGCGCACATATGCTCGAATGCTATTCGGCACATAAAGAATAATATTGCAAAAACTGCTATATACCAAATAACATTCCATTATTGGTGCTGACCACAGAACAATGAGCTGCCCTTTAATCCTCCTCAGACCTTGCCTTAAAATACCAGCATTGATGGCCAACTAGAGGATCCAAGAAGGCACTGTGAGGTCTCACGTCTGCAGACACTCTCAGCTTTACAATTGGTGTGCTGGCATTTTGGTGCTTCCCTCTGCCTGTTTAACGATGGGCAAGAGGAAGGGAAAAGGGAAGCTTACCCTCCTGGAAAGTGCCAGTTCTGTACCCCTTCATCAGACCACTTTGGATGGCTTTGGTTTGCCTTCAGTTTCCCCAGTGCAACTCTCCCTGGCCCAGCCCAGCAGGCTCACTTTGGGCAGCAGTGAAGGGGTTTCACTTAGCTCCATTGTCCAAGAGCTGCCTCACAACCCCAGATGTGTTTCCACCGCTGGTGCACTCGGGCTTATACAGACCAGAATGGTTCATGCGGGGCTCCTGCCAGGTGGTGTACCGGTTGTTGCATCATCTCCCCTATTGGAAGGGGCAACAGGGGGTTTCCCAACCTTTCCTCAAAGAATTGTGAATGTCATTGCACAGGAGCTGGATGAGACAGCTTCTGGATCTGTGGTTTATGAGGTGCAGAGGCCAAATGCTGTGAGGAGAGGCTAAAAAGATTAGAGCTATTTAACTTGGAAAAGAGACAGCTGAGGGGAGATATGATGTTGTTGTTAAGTGTCATCGAGTCGGTGTCGACTCATGGGGACCGTCTGGATAGTCGTCCTAAATTGTGTTCGGTCTTCAGTCAGGTGGCTCATTGTTGACAGACTGGTACCCATAGCTGCTGTTATTGTATCAATCCATCTCATTGCTGGCCTTCCTCTTTTACAGTGACCTTCTATCTTGCCAAGCATGATGTCTTTCTCTAATAATCTCTCTCTTCGCATGATGTGTCCAAAGTATGAAAGTCGAAGTCTTGTCATCTGAGCTTCTAAAGAAAGCTTAGGTTTGATCGCCTCTAGTACCGACTGGTTTGTTCTTCAGGCAGTCCATAGTATACACAGTATTCACTGCCAGCACCATAATTCAAAGGCATCAATTTTCTTCCTGTCTATCTTTTTCACTGTCCAGCTTTCACATCCATATGATGTTATTGAAATTACCATGGCTTGAACAAGTCGAATCTTTGTATGGAGAGAGACATCTCTGCTCTTGAGAATCTTATCTAGGTCTTTCATAGCCATTCTGCCAAGAGCAATGCGTCGTCAGATTTCTTGACTGCTTTTTGCTTCTTTATTGATAGTTGATCCAAGTAGGTTAAAGTTGTCCACGATTTCAATTTCTTCTCCTTCAATGATGAACTTTTTGATTTTGTCAGTTGTCATGATCTTTGTCTTCTTTATATTAAAGTGCAGGCCCATTTTGATAATATGTTCTTTGATCATGAGAAGCAAATGTTTCAGATCATCTTCACTTTCAGCCAGTAATGTGGTATCATCAGCATAGCGAAGGTTGTTGATGAGTCTTTCACCAATCTTCACACCTCTGTTGTCTTCATAACAATCCTGCTTCTCTGATGATTTGGAGTGGAGGAGTGGCCTAGTGGTTGGGGCAAGGTACTTCAAGCCGGAAGGTTGGGGGTTCAAATCCCACTAGAGGACAGCAACCTTGGGCCAGAAGGACTGGGGTTTCTAGTCCCACAGGTGCTCCTTGTGGTCTTGGGCAAGCCACTTAACCCTCCATAGCCCATGTTCCCTGTAAAATAGTTATCTCCAAGTTATAATGCCCTGTTCAATGTAAACCGCACTGATGCAGATTAGTGCGGTATATAAGAGAATGTAAATAAATAAATAAAATAAATTTGTTCTGCATATAAATTAAACAGGTAGGAGGAAAGTATGCAGCCTTGTCTTACACCTTTGCTTATTTTAAACCATTCTGTTTCTCCTTGTTCCATTCGAACTGTTGCTTCTTGATTACTGTGCAAGAGAACGATCAGGTATTCTGATATATCCATGCTTCTTAATGTGGCCCAGAGTTTCTCATGGTTTACACAGTCAAAAGCCTTGCTATAGCCGATAAAGCACAAATAGATATCCTTTTGGTATTCTTTAGTCTTTTCAAGGATCCATCTCACATCCACGATAATGTCTCTCGTTCCTCGCCCTTTCCTGAACCTTGCTTGCACTTCAGGTAGTTCTTGTTCTAGGTATGGTTATAGTCTCTGTTGAATAATCTTCAGTAGAATCTTGCTGGCATGTGTGATCAGAACGATTGTGCAATAATTTCCACAGTCAGTTGGATCACCTTTCTTTAGTATTGGTATAAACACAGATCTTTTCCAGTCAGTTGGCCATGATGTTGTCTTCCAAATTTCCTGGCAGAGCATTGTAAGTACGGTAACAGCTGCATTAGAGTGCTGTAATACTTTTATGGGAATGCCATCAATGCCTGGTGCTTTGTTCTTTGATAAGGCTTTCAATGATGCTTCAACTTCTTCTTTCATCACCAATGGTTCTGGATCATAAGGTACAGGTTGAAATGGCTGTTGGTCCACTTGATCTTTATCATATAAAAACTCTGTATATTCTTTCCACCTTTTCTTGGTCTTCTCAGCATCATTCAACATAGAACCTTGAGCATCTTGTAACATTCCAGTTCTAGGATGGAATTTCTTCTTTAACTCTTTCAGCTTTAGGAATGCCGATCTTGTTCTTCCTCTAATAGTTTCTGCTTCTATTTCCTTGCATGTGTCATTGTAGTACTTTTCCTTGTCCTGTCTTGCTGCACGTTGGAAATCTCTGAGTTCTGCGATTGTCTTTCTTTCTCCTCTGGCTTTAGCTTCTCTGCGTTTCTGGGCAATTTTCAGAGTTTCTTCCATCATCCATTTTGGCCGCTTTTGCTTTTTCACCTTTTGTAGAGCCTTCTCACTTTCTTCCAACACAACTTTCTTGATGTCATTCCATAACTCTTCTGGGGCTCTGTCATTTGTATCTAAAGCAGCAAATCGATTTTGCAGGCAGTCTTTCAATTCCAGTGGTATATTCTCAAGGTCATATTTTGCTGCATTTGTGAGTGGTTTGCTCTTTTTCAACTTTAGCTTGAGTTTGCATACTAGTAGTTGATGATCTGTACCACAGTCAGCTCCAGGTTCTGTCTTTGTTGATGTTATAGAGCTTTTCCATCGTTGACGTCCACAGATGTAGTCAATTTGATTTTTGTACAATCCATTGGGTGAAGTCCATGTGTACAGTCGCCGTTTGTGTTGCTGGAAGAAGGTGTTTGAGATGAATAGATAGAATTCTGCAAGACTAACAATCAGTCTTTCTCCAGCTTCATTTCTGTTGCCAAGTCCATATTTTCCAACAATTTTGCCTTCTTCTTTGTTGACAACGTTTGCGTTCCAATCACCCATGACTACCAGGATATCCTGTTTGCATGTTATGCCGATTTCAGCTTGAATTTGTTCATAGAACTCATCAATTTCATCCTCTTCGGCAGCTGTTGTTGGGGTATATACTTGAATTATAGTTTTGTTGATAGGGATTCCTCGTAGACGAATAGAGATTAAGCATTCATTGACTGCATTGTATTTCATTACAGTTCTTGCAAGTTTCTTCTTTATTATAAATGCAACACCATTTCTTCTTTGTCTTTCATTTCCAGCATAGTAGACCATGTGATCATCTGATGCAAAGTGACCAATTCCAGTCCACTTCAGTTCGCTGACACCCAACAGATCAAGTTGTACACGTTCCATTTCATTATTGACCACCTCCAACTTCCCTTGGTTCATGCTTCGTATGTTCCATGTTCCAATATGTAAGACATTTTTACAGCTTCTGACTCTCATTTCATGCACAGCTACATCAGCAGTCAGATGTACCGAGGGCTTGTAATAAGGAAGCTTATCATAGCTCAGGAAGGAGCTATAGTAAAGGTGAAGTGACTCTGAACAAGCAACCTGTCAGTTCTGGTAAAAATAAGAAAACAGAATTTTTCTATAAAAGACTACCAGTCCCAGAATGCACCAGGTTTCCTACAGCCATTAGAGGAGCTGAAGTGGGAAAACGTGTGTTCAATCAAGAGGGCTATGAGGTAATCCCCAAGCACTCATCTCAAAGGACAGGGCCTGATTCAGCACAGCTGCGCTGTGCTAAGGTGGAGCACTCATCAAAGCAGAATAAAGGTAGAGTTTATTCTACAGAGAATTATCCTCAGTTTCATCTGGGAGATCCTCATCCTCAGTTTCATCTGGGAGATCCTCAGAATCAGCTTGGATATCCTCAGCTTGGACGTCTTCATCATCTGGAGGATCATCAGGAACAGAAGCCAGACCGGACGGACAGAGAGGGCAAGAAACCCTTTGGAAGAAAGAAGAGAAAAGCATTTGGGAGGTCTAAAGGAGTCCAGAGCAGTACGTATACTGGAAGGTATTCCAAGGGCCAGCATACACCATTGGACTGGGGAAAGCCAGAGGAATGGTGCTGCAGAGCTAGGAATCTCCAGAGGGTACCTGTGAGGGAGACGGCTGCACTTAGAAGGGACCCTAGGACCCGTGGCAGAAGGTATGTGAAGAGAGATCCAGTGTCCAGGGATCTGGATTGGAAGGCTGGACATAAGAACTGGACTACATACTGGCCAGGCTATTTAGAGAGGAACTCTAACAGCAATGGAAGCTCAGGTATGAACACTGATCTATGCCCTAGCTATAACCTTGAAAGACAGCAGGGAAACAAGTATTCTCCTGAGAGTGCTACATTGAGAAATTCCTCTGTGCCAATCCATGATATTGAACCCATGATTGTTGAAGAAGGGGGAGCGGTCTTAGATACAGGCTGTGAATATATGGATTGCTCTCTGTCTAAACTCCTTTGGTAATTTACTGTTACAAAGTACAAGAACCATCACAAAGAAATACAAACTTGTTCTTTAATCTACTCAAAAAAGCTCCTGAGTAGGATTTTTAGCCACGCAGTAGAAAGCAAGCCAGCTAAGGGGTTTCAGCTGGGTAACTGCTAGCAATTGAGCCTTACCTAATTGCTTGTGAGCTCTGAGGGAATCACTTCTGAGTCTATGTGTGAAGATATAAGAAGTTAACCTGAAAAGAACAGTTTTTCCCTTCTTTGTGGGTTTTGCTTGTTGTTTAGAGCACTGCTAAGAAAATATTAGATAAAGCCTACAGAAAAGACCAGTTTGTTACCAACCAGGTCTTTATTCTTTTGCTTTGATTGCCTGACAAGTTCAGCTGTTGTTTTCCTGATTTTGTTTTTCTAAGTTTAACACTGAAAGCAAGTATCCTGTTTTATGTGCTACCAAGCATATCTGTGTTGGGAGAAATAACCCCATAAATAAATATCTTATTGGCTTTACACTCAAGCACAACTAATTATTGTGAGCAGCTGTGTCTGGTGTGAATGGACTGCATTTCCCACAATCCCTTGCAAATCATATTGATATATGCACTTGCCAAGACTGTGAACATTCTCACCCAGGCAGCCGTCTGACAGGCTTTGATCCAACCACATCACAAATGCTGGCTTTACTCTGAAAAGTTTTCAACTCTTCCCCAGTAGCTAGTTGAGTGCCTTCCAACCTAGGGGTCTCATCTTCCAGCACTATAGTGCAATTTGTTTTGTTGTGACTATCCATTGAGTTTTCATGGTAAGATACAGAAGTAGATTGCCGGGCCTTTCCTCCACGCAATTTAAGTTTAGTGTTGTTGCCGTTGTGACAGAAATGTGATCCTCCACCACCAACACCGTCCCATTCTGCTGCTGCCCAGATGGGTGGTTTGTCTTGGTCTGGCACCTCAGCTTAGACCTGTCCATCTTGGGAGACCCTGCCAGTAGTTAAACTACTGATAGCTTAGCCCTCAGCATCACTGATGCACACAAGCCCTCACAGCATGACAAGCTGCAAACCAAGTGAGGGGGGAGATATGATAGAGGTCTATAAATGAATGAATGGAGTGGAACGGGTAAACGTAGACCGATTGTTTACACCATCAAAATGTAGAAAGACTGGGGCACATGCAATGAAGCTACAGTGTAACCCATATAAGACATAAGAGAATATATTTTTTCACATAATCAAACTCTGGAATTCGTTACTGAAGGATGTAGTAAAAGTTGTTAGTGTAGCTGGGTTTAAAAAAGATTTGGACAAGTTCTGGAGGAAAGGTCCATAAACCATTATTAAAGGGGACCCAGGAAATCCACTGCTTGTCCCCATACAATCATAATGGAACCTGTGTCTTCTGGGAAACTGCTAGGTACTTGTGACCTAGATTTGCCACTGTTGGAGACAGGATGCTGGGCTTGATGGACCTTGGTCTGACCCAGTATGGCATATCTTATGTTTTTACTATGGAGTCGCTGTGGGATGTTATTCAGGGCTTTAATATCTCCCTGCAGACTTTATGAACAAGACTTGTGAGTGATTTAGCTGTTGTATCACAAACTGTGGTGGAACATTCTCAGGCATTGGACACCCTTTCTGGAATAGTTGATGTCCTCGAGTAAAAATTAGGTGCTGTTCAGGTCATAGGTGATGCCCTGGTGAAAGACAGTAATATTGCTACTTGGCGTATGGAGCACCTTGAGAATCAGGTGCAACAAAACAGTCTTCGGTTACTGAACTTCCCCTATACCATCTATTGAAATGATTAAGAAATATTTGATTGAGATGTTGGGTATGGACTCTGGGAGCCTTCCTCCTTTGTTTGAGCTCAATATCTCTCTTCAGAAGATATTAATCCATTTGTGGGTCAGGGGACACCATGGGGTACAACCTCACGGAGTTCCTGGAGTCTTCTTTGGAGATAGTTACCACTTTGATTTTGATGTTTGCCTTAGAGTTCAACAGAAATGCAGTCTTTAAGCTTTATTTTTGTTCAATGAATAAGCTCTTTTAGACTCGAAGATCCACATGTTTCCTGATTTCTCTAGATTTACAAAAAAGTGGTGCCAGGATTTTCTGGATTGCCCCTCAGGGCTTTAGCTTTGGGGATGACATTTGTGTTGCATTCTCCTTGTATTTGTATGGTTGATTGTGATGGGAAAAACAATGTTTTTGAGAGCCTAGACAGTTTTCTGAATTTACTGGGGCATGGGAGCATATTAAAAGTCATGTAACTTTTCCACAGACATCACTGTAAGGCCCACTGGGATCTGTGTTATCAGGGTATGCACTCTCAGTGTTTTTTTTTCTTTCAATTGCCTTGTTGTACATTTATTTTCTCTTGGATCCACTACCTTTAATGTGGACTCTTTTTTATTGTAATATTGTGGAGACCCCGTTTTTTTGCGGATATGTTTTGTTATTGCATGGTGTTTTCTGTTCACTTTATTTTTATAAATTTAGCAAATACACTTCATAAAAGTAAGTATAAAAAAAAACAGCAATGTGCTCAGTCTTCAGGTCTTCTACGCACTTTTCTGCTGCTTCACTGCCATCAATTTAAATGTGTTATATGCTGCTATCTGCTCAAGGCTTTGCCCATAATTAGCTCATATGTAGAACTAGATCTTGCAATGGAAACACACAAAATTATGTGCTAAAGCCGAGCTAACCTGTGTGCAAAGCCTAGTGCAGTTTATTGCACTAGCCTGTCAATTTTTACATAATAAAAAATTAAATAGTTCACAATATCGTGAATATTAATCTAAATTAAATCTTTTATTTCACTTAACAATCCTATGCATCTTAACCCAGTTTAATAGATCACCCAGAGCTCCCAATACAAATGATCCATTCCCTACCTTTCTCCATACATATGATCCCCCATACCCGGGGTCTGGAACATTTTTATATTGTGCAAAATACCTGAAGAGCCACAAACCATCCTGGTCATGAAATGGGACACTCATATAATTTTCTCTATCCCCTCATCCCCAGTAGTCACATGTAGTCACATTCTGGCTCTTACACTCTCTCTCCCTCCTCAGCAGTTACATTCTGTCTCCTCCTCCCTATCCTATTCAGTCAGTCACATTCTCTCTCCATCTCCCCCTTCTCCTTGTCCCCCAGCAGTCTCTCTCTTCCCCCCTCCTCCTCCTTGTCCTGGTCAGTTTCTTTGGTATTTTTTTATATATAAAACTTAGCTGGTATGCTATAGAATGCTTTCTCTCGGATACTTCATATGTTCAAGCAGGCAGGCCAGGTCCTCCACAGAAGCAGCTTCTTTTCTCGCCAGCAGCCCATGCGGCTCCCCCACTATTTTTTACACTGTGGCAGGGCTGAACGAGTTGAAAGACCTGCCTCTGCGGAAACTTTGAGCCACATTTCAAAACGACTTCTGCACTGCCTGCCGCAGGCCTTCATTAATTCGATCAAGCCATGCAAGCTTGACTAAAGACAGTGTAGCAGAAATTACTAAACAGAAAATAGTTCAATGTGCACTGCAGCTGAAGGGAATTGTGAGTTTCTCACCGCAGCTTAAGCCTGTGTGGCAGACCAGGCGACTCGCAGCTGTTATCTGCAGTGCTGCTCAAGGCTCCCTCAGGATTGTCTGGGCAGAAAGGCTCTGACTAGTGTCACCTAGATGGAGAAATCAGACCAGAGACCTGGTCCGGGTCACAGCAGTCCTGGTGGGATCCAGGGGCGGCCCATCTATTGTGCGAGAATGTTGTTTGCACAGGGCCACGTGCCAACAATATTCCACACCTGCTGTTTGGTTCCCAGCAGGGCTGGCTTAAGAGGGAGCTGCGGAGGCCCACGGCCCCGGTTCACCTCTGTACAGCCGCCAAAGTGAAGAGCACCATTTTTCTTCACTTCAGCAGCTGTGTTCTAGTGAAGGCTGCTGGTGCGCCGGAGGTTAAAGGGCATTTCCTGCTTCCCAGCACTCAGTGCTCCAGCGACCTGTACTAGAACACAGCTGCTGAAGTGAAGAAAAATGGCACTTCACTTCAGCAGCTGTACAGAGGTGAGCCAGGGCATCTCCAGCTTCCTCTAAAGTCAGTCAGACAAGTACAGGGCTCTTTGGGCAGGGGGGGGGGGCTAGAACTGGAAATGGGCTGATTGGGGGGCTTGGACTTGAAATAGGTTGATGGGGCTAGGATAGGAATGGAAAAGGCTGATGGGGGGCTAGGACCTGAAATGGGCTGATGGGCGGGCTTGAACTGGAAATGCCTATGTGGGGGGCTAGGATTGGAAATGGGCTTATGGGGGGCTAGGATAAGATGAAACGGGCTGAAGGGAGGGCTTGGACTGGAAATGGGCTGATGGGGAGCTTGGACTAGAAATGGGCTGATGGGGGGCTAGGATAGGACTGGAACTGCTGCTGATGGGGAGGCTAGGATTGGAAATCGGCAGATGGGGGGCTAGGACTGGAAATGGGCTGATGGAGGGATGGAAGAATGGGGCTAGAAGGGAGTGGATACTGGATGGGGCTAAAACTAGAAGGGAGCGGATGTTGGGGGATGACTAGAAGGGAATGGGGCTGGGGTAGTGAGGATGGTGAGGGGAAAATATATTTTGTGTGGGAGGGAAGAAAAATCTATGATTGGATGGGTATTGAGAGAGTAAATGGGGATTGAGGATGGAAGGGTGAAATTTGAGTGGATGAAAAAGGAATAAAGAAAGAAATGGAGGAAAGAGCAAAAGGGGAAAGATCAGTATGTTGGAGCAGATGTAGAGAGAGAATGGAAAAAAAACCTAGAAGAGGGGACAAATGGACTGCAGACAATGGAGAGTTAGCAGACGACAAAAAGAAGCCAGAAGAAAGTGACTGGAGCAATTGCAACTGAAAAATAAAATGTCCAAACAATAAAAGGTAGAAATTACTTTTTTTATTTTAAATTTATTAACTGAAATATGTCAGCTCTAGGAAATGTGCATCAACCTCTTTATTACTTTATTTATTTAGTTAACAGGTTTTCTATACCGCCTTTATCCAAGGCGGTTTACATCAAACAACATAATGATTAACACTAGAAGCCCCAAATTTTTTTTTTACCTAGAAACCCCAAAGTGCATCAATTGACGCATCATCACGACAACTGCATTTATCATGAAATGCAGATGTGAATTAATGTGAAGTTACTTATTAGTTTAATACGTGCAGTGTGTGACATCATTACATGACATCATCATGTGTTTATTGTTTGTAATTTCGGAGTAAAACTGTAAACAGTGATTGATGTAAAAGTGAAATTTACTCTGTTGCACAGGTATGTACAATGTCATGACTTTCGAACATGCCCTAGAACAGGCCGACACTCCAGAACTTTTAGCATATCGCTTCCTCCCTGAAATTTTATTCATTTTTTTTCTATGATTCTATTTACAGAATGCCGAGACCTCATAAGAAGACAGCAGTGCCTAGATGTGCTGGTGCAAAATCAGTCGATCTGTTGCCAGCTGTGGCTACTGCTTCGATGCAGAAAACAAGAGAACCACGTCCACAGCGCATGACAGCAGTACAAGCACTTGCCAAGCTGCAAGATATTTTGGAAATTGACAGTGGCTCTGATTCGACTGAATCAGATTCAAACGTTGAGCTACATGTTACAGGTTGTGCAGGTGTAGAGGATTTGACTGGTTCAGACTACAGCAGAAACACTGATGAAAGTGATGATGATGCTCATTATCCAATAATTGCTGAAAACAAGAGCAGGACGACAGGGTCAACAGTGGTAGCAAAAGATGGGACTGAATGGAAGATCATGTCACAAGGTGAAAGCAGTGGCAGATTGCAGGCCCAAAATGTATTCACTGCTAAATGTGGGGTTACTGTATATTGTCGTAATGTTGAAACACCAGTGGATGCGTTTAGATTGATCGTTGACCCCGGTTTTGTGAGTCACATCAGGAGCTGCACTGTGGAGTATGCCCATTTATCAGACCCATCATGGGTCCAGTTTGCGGACAGTGTCTGTCTACAATCTGCATCAGCTGAGCATAGACTCTATATGTACAATAGCAAACCGTACATGCTTATCCTGTTCCTTTGTTAACTGACATGGACTTTGCAGTTACTTTTGAATTTGCAGTTACTTTCAAATTTAGTTAACACTGTTCTTATGTTAGTCGTTGTAAGAAAACTTGTGAAAACCACTCAATTTTCTTGGTTGCGTCAATTGACGTACTTTGGGGCTTCTAGGTATAAATTCATTTTCCCGCTAGGTGGCGCATCTGTCATTAATTTTCGATGCACATATTTGAACATCTTGACCTTGCTAACAAAGTCATGGAACATTACTGACATGGTTCTAGCAGTGGCACTGGTATACAACTTCGAAGATGCATTTGCGTCAATTGACGCACTTTGGGGCTTCTAGTGTTAAAGAGGAATTGTTTTACATTAAACAGGGATTGTAACTTGGAGATAAATACAAGATACATTATGTGAGGGGAGCGAACTATTTACATGTAGAGATGGTCTATGTTTTATGGGGAAGGATGGTTGGTTCGGCTTAGCTGTCCTTCTATGTGGAATTTTAGCTCCTAGATTGCGTTTTGTTTAGTACAAGAGGAAATTAATTTAGAGTTTTATTTCTCCAGTGTTGTTCCAAGTTTGACTTTTGGGGTTACCAGTTTAATTATTGTCCACCTATTTCTAAATTGTGGTCTCTTGTTCTTTGTTGGGTGATGGTCTATGTTCTGCATGTGTAACCGAGCTGCGGTATTTGGTCATGTATTTTCTATTTGACAGTGCCATTTATTCTCTTTCCCAGCAGGAGATGTATTGGTATTCTGAGATGTATTGGTTTAATATTTGCAGTGCTGCATTTTGATAGGTAGGGTTTGGTACTTTGTGAGTCCTGGTAGTGATGTTATGATACGCTGGGTTTACTATGGGTTCTAAATGGGCAGTGTTTGTGGTACTTCCTAATGTCCCTGGCGGTTGATAGTGGAGTATAGTAATTTAGAAATCTGGTAGTCTTTCTTTATCCAGACACTCATTAGGATGCATGTTTACTAAAAGTGCACGTTATGCAAATATTTATGCAAATGAGGCCCTACAATGAGCCTCTGCACATGGCCCCGCACCCCACTTGGGCCGCCCCTGGTTGGATCAGATTACTTCAGGAGGGAATTCTGATCATAAATGATCTGGCTCATGAAGTTGCCTAGAGGAGTGCTCTTTTCTGGATGTCAAAGTAAATTGATTTTGGGGATGCACATACCTCAGATGTGCTGTTCCTCCTTTCCTTTGTTGCATGCGACTGCTAGATCTCTGCATGTGATAGAAGACATCCACTAAGCCGGTCTAACCTAGGGCCTTGGATGACCATGGAAACAACAGCAGGTAAAGTCCTGTTACTGTGGTGTGACTCCTGCTTTCTAGCTTCACTCGTCCGCGCAATGACCGGCTTCTCAGTTACCAGTTTTTAACCTCTGGGGATGTGATGGCTGGGCCAGAAAAAGGGTGTAAGAAGACTATAGGGGAGATGCTGCCACTGTTTGGATTTCTTCTGATAGGGATTCCCAAGTCCCACCTGCACTATCAGCTTCTGCGCTGATGGAGCGGGGCTGTGTGCAGAGCAGGGCCATGTGCAGGAAACATGCCTAGGGCTGGCCCTGCACCAGATTAGTCTTGAGTTTTCCACTGGGTCACCTCAGTCTCCCCTTCCTTCTCTTCATTCTCAAAACCTACCTTCAACCATTGTGGCCCTTTCTTCCTTTCCTAGTATCGCTGAGGAAGCAACTGCACATCTTCTCTCTTCCTTCAAACTCACTACCTGCTCCTCTGACCCCATCCCTACCCATCTACTAAGCTCCATTTCTTCTGCTATTATCCCTTCCCTCTGTCATATGCTGATGATACCACATTACTGAATGAAAGTGATGATGATTTGAAATGTTTGCTTCTCAAGATCAAGGAATATAGTCTTAAAATGGCTCTGCACCTTAACATTAAGAAGACAAAGATCCTGACAACTGGCAAAATCAATAAGTTCATCATTGATAGAGAAGAAATTGAAATAGTTGACAGCTTTAACTTACTTGGACCAACTATCAATAAAGAAAGGACTAGCAGTCAAGAAATCCAACGTCGTATTGCTCTTGGTAGAATGGCTATGAAGGACCTAGACAAGATGCTCAAGAACAGAGATGTCTCTCTCCATACAAAGATTTGACTTGTCCAGGCCATGCTATTTTCAATAGTGTCATATGTTTGCAAAAGTTGGACAGTAAAAAAGATAGACAGGAAGAAAATTGATACCTTTGAATTATGGTGCTGGCAACAAATACCATGTACATTATAAATTGCCTGAAGAACAAACCAGTCAGTATTAGAGGAGATCAAACCTAAGCTTTCCTTAGAAGATCAGATGACAAGACTTCGACTTTCATACTTTGGACACATCATGCAAAGAGAGAGATCATTGGAGAAAGACATAATGCTTGGCAAGGTAGAAGGTCACCGTAAAAGAGGAAGGCCGGCGATGAGATGGATCGATACAATAACAGCAGCTATGAATACCACTCTATCAACAATGAGCCGCTTGGCTGAAGACCGAACAAAGTTTAGGTCAACTATCCAGAGGGTCACCAAGAGTCGACACCGACTCAACGGCACTTAACAACTGTCAAATCCTCAACCTATCATTTTCCAGTGCAACTGTTCCTGACACCTTTAAACATGCTATGATTGTACCTCTTCTAAAAAAAAAAACCTTCACTGGACCCTTCCTGTCCTTCCAATTATCATCCCATCTCCCAAATTCCCTTTGCATCCAAACTACTTGAATGTGTGGTTCACCATCCTTGTCTTGAATTTCTTTCCACCCAGGCCATACTGGATCCATTGCAATCTGGCCTTTGCCCTCTACATTCTACAAAAATGGCCCTTGCCAAATCTCCAGTGACCTGTTCCTGACCAAACCAAGGCCTCTTCTTAATCCTCATCCTTCTTGACCTATCTGTTACTTTTGACACCGTTGATCACCATCTCCTTCTTGACACCCTGTTCTCACTTGAATTTAGAGGCTCAGATCTGTCCTGGTTTTTTTCTTATCTCTTCCATCACACTTTTAGTGTATATTCTAGCAAATCTTCCTCCACTGTTATCGTGCTTTTAATTGGTGTACCTCAGGGCTCTCTGTCTTGGGACCTCTTCTGTTTTATCTCTATACCCATTCCCTTGGTGCACTGATCTCCTCCCATGGGTTACAGTGCCATCTTTATGCTGATATCTCTCAGGTTTAACTCTCTACACCAGAAATCTCTCCTGGAATCCAGGTCCAAATCTCAGCCTGCTTGTCTGATGCTGCTGCATGGATGTTCCACCACCATCTGAAGTTGAATATGACTAAGACATAGCTTCTTATCTTTCCCCCTAAACCCACCTTACTCCCTTCTTTATTTCTGCAGTTAACACTCTCATCCTCTCTGTTCCTTCAGCTTGCAAACTTGTAGTCATCTTTGATGTCTCTATTTTTTTCTCTGCCCACAGCCAAAAGATAGCTAAACCTGTCGGGTTTTTTCTCTATAACCTCAGCAAAATTTGTCCCTTCCTCTTTGAACAAACTATCAAGATCCTTATCCATTCTCTTGTCACCTCCTGTTTTACTATTGCAACCTGTTCCTTTCTGGTCTCCCACTGAATCACCTCTCCCCTCTCCAATCCATTCAAAACTTAGCTGCACCACTAATCTCTGCCAGTATTGCTAGGCTCATGTAATCCCTCTTCTCAAATCGCTTCACTGGTTCCCTATCCATTTCCATAGACAGTTCAGACTTATCCTACAAGTGCATGCACTCTACAGCTTCTCATTATCTCCTTTCTTATCTCTCCCTACAACCTTCCTCAGGAACTCTGCTGACCAGGCACATCCCTCTTATCTTTGCTAAACAACTCCAGACTCCATTCCACCTTGCTGCACAATATGCCTGGAATAGACTGAATTAGTTTTTGTGTGCTCTCAAGTCAGTGCTGACTCCTGGTGACCCAGCTGCCTCTGGGTTTTCTTGGCAATGTATCACTGGAAGTAGACTGCCAGGCCTTTTCTTCCAAGGTAATGGAGGGTAAAGTGACTTGCCCAAGGTCACAAGGAGTGCCAGTGGGAATTGAATCCTTGATCTTCTGGGTACTAGGCAGTTACTGTAACCACTAGGTTCCATCAAATCCTGCACCTTTGAGGCTGCTTTTGGATCCTGATCCCCTTATTCTCCTGTTTAATTTCGTTATGTGTTTTATCATTTCCCTAAACTGACCTAGCCTCCTGTTTATTCTGCTGTCTTTCTTGAATAGATTGTAAGCTCTGTCGAGCAGGGACTATCTCTTATACATTTGTGTACAGTGCTGTGTATGCTTTATAGCACTATACAGGGACAGCGGAAATGTTTTTTCTTTGGGGGTGCCCCAAGCCCCACCCCACGGCTAGAGACCCTATCTATTTTGCCCACCAGAATCAGATCTCCCACAGGCAGACAGGAAGGGTCTTTGTCGCAATCATGGCTTTTCTTCTGCCCACGTGGGATGGGAACCCTTCGGCAACCTGCTGACCCTGATCATTGCCAAGACCCTTCCTGCCTGCCTATGATCCTTGCGGGCAGACAGGAAGAATTTGCAATGATCACGGCTGGCAGGCAGTAGGTTGCCCATAGGGATCCTATCCCCCGCCAGCAGAAGACAAGAAACTGTGATCGCACAAAGACCCTTCTTGTCTGCCCACGGGGACCCTGTCTCCAATGGGCAGAGAGGGAGGGGCTTCTCTTCTTCTGCCTGCGGGGGATGGATTTCTTGCGGGCAGCCCGCTGCCTGCCATGTTGAGATTTTTGGTGGGACCAGGGCTCATGATGTGGCCCACCTCTTTCCGACACCTATGGCACTATACAAATGATTAGCAGCAATAATAGTAGTAGTAGAACTGAGACGTCGAGGTCATGACATTTACAATTCTAGCAATATTTTATAAAGGGCTTTGTTAAATGTGGAGCCATTTCTAAAATACCAAAAAGGAAGTGCAGGAGTGCACCTGGATATGCAGCCACATACAGCTAGAGGAGCCATGTTACAAACCTACTCATAGGAAAAACAATGAGGAAAACCCAGATATGTACATATGTATTTCTACATATCTACACGTTTAGGCCAGTGTTTTGCAACTTCCACTGGTAGATGCTGCACGCTTACACATCTGTGTGTGCCATTTTGCAATACTACACATATGAATGCTGGCAGTTAACTACAGCTGACACTACCTTTTTCTAAACTGAATATGGAGCGGGAAAAACAATGGCAGATTAAGGAGGATAACCCCTTAATCCCCCCCTGAAAAGGGCTAGCTGAAACAAGAATTTTGTAAAAACCTAAACATGCCAGGGAGCAAGTGTAAATCCATCATTTTCTATGTTTGTTATATTTTGCCAATTAAAAACTGATTTGTATTACATTACAGAAATAAAGTACAATTTGAGGAACTAGAAAGTCCCCACAGAACTAATGAAGCAGACTTTCTGAAATATGTGCACAAACCTTCATGGATCGAGAAAAAAAATTATACCTGGGTTCAAATTTCCATGGTCCCCCTGACATGTTCGAAAACGTTTGTGTTGATGGCATCTGGCTTAGGGAAATCATTAGTAGGGATGGACAGCAAGGGTTAATGCAGGTAGCAGACCTGCTAACTGCGTTAGTCCCGATGAGTGTGATATTCAGTGGCACACAGCCATTTTGTGCCGCTGAATCTCCCCGCCTAACGTTGCTGCATGATAACTGCATAGCATTGGGGGGGGGGGGGGGCGACAGCACTCGAGTTAACTAGTAAATAGCAATACTCAGCCGCTGGCTGGTTAACTTAAACTGGCTAAAGTTATAGCTAGAAAAGGCTGGCCTGACTTTAGCCAGTTCATGAATATCCAGGTCTAATTTTAAAAGGTGATGGCCAGCCACTTTACAGGTGGGCATATTTACTAAAAAGCATACCAATAAACACATGGTCAGACTATGAGACCAGCATGGATGCCCATACCAACTTTGGGGGGGGGGGTGTCCATCCTGTGCTGTCGGAGCATTGCTAAGGTGCAGTACAGCGGAATCCAGCATGTAGGTGCACCTAACCCCAAACATTGAGGTGGCATAAAGTACATCTGTACTAACAGTAACTGTTAGCGTGTGCCCATAATGCCCATGCTACCTTTAATGTGTCATCAATGCTCACATTCCACCCTCAATCTGCCCTGTCTCCAATTGCTGTTGACCTGTTAGTACAGACGTTTTAGCACTGGGCTCTATGCTCTTAGCATGGCACACCACATGCTAAACTCCACACTAACAGTTAGCATGATTTAGTAAAAATGTCCCCAAGACTGGGTAATTGCATAAACCCCATTTCCTATGAAACGTAGGTTGAAAATGACATTATATGGCTGTTCTCAAAGTTATCTAAACAAAACTTTTGAATATTGACCCTATAGATTTTAGACAATGAGAAAAAGGTGTCCATTCTTATCAACCTTCTTCTGATTGCTAAATGACTGCTACTAATAACTTACATCACCCTAGTCATGTGTCATGAAAACATTTTTTTTCATATATGCCTAATGACTTTGCATACCCTCTTTCACTAGACAATGTTGGTGGGGTCCTTGCAGCTGAGGCAGCACGAAATCATCAAGGAAGTCGTCACTTCACCAAAGAACATATCTCCACTGTTAATTTCAAGTAGCCCCGCTACGGTAAAATTCTCATCTCACTCCTAACTCTAGTTTTCTAATAGGTTCATGTGATTTTCTATCAGATGCTCTTATTGTCTTTCATAGGCTGAGTGCTTCTATGTCATTGCATAAGGATTTCCAGCTGGCACTGAAGGGTCATGCAGGCGGTTAAAGTCTCCAGCCAAAAACCTGCAAAGATAAGAGCTATTCTCTGTTGTCCATAGTTAAGTTACTTTATACATTGTAATTTACTATATGTTCTGTACTAAAACATTGTATCTAAACTTTTTTTACTACTACTTTGTTACTCAGCATCTATTCAATAATATGACATTGTGAATTACCAATTCTTCTCATTGTTACAATCTCTCCCTCTATTTAACCTTCACCTCTGCCCCATTAATTTTCCTCTAAAATGACTATTCAATTTGATTCTCACCACTAACTTACATTACAATCTTAGTTATTTTCTGCTTATTAAACTCCAAAATGTATTCTCAACTATTGGCTCCAATAATACTTGGTTTAATCATTCTCTCATGCCTAACAATAAAAGGCAATGCACAATTCTTCTCACACAACCAGAAATAATCCCTATTGTACGTTCACAACTTTATTCACATAGACCGTATCATAGACCATCAAATAACACCAGCACCTGCAGACTTGTATACATTAATCCATCCCACATAAACACCAATGGAACTTGGAAGGCCCCTCAAGAAACTTTCCTGCTTCAATGTTCATAAATGCAAGGTCGATAAAAAAGAACACCCCTATCATTTTTGATTATGTAAATGCTAGCAATCCTGATATAATATTTATAACTGAAACCTGGCTCTTTGATCTTCAAAACATTATACTAAACCAACTATGCCCACCCAACTATAAAATATTTCAGACCCCTAGAATAGTTAAACGAGGTGGAGGCGTTCTAATTTTAATTAAAGACTCTTTAGGTTCACAAATACACCGCTCTGCCTCCACATCAAATGCTGACCATCTAACAATCATTACCAAGACAACAGCTTTCTGCCTTGTATACCGACCACCAACTGCTGACCCTGATGGCCTTACAAGCATCACTGAAGAAATTGTTAACATCACACCAAATAAAAACCCCATGCTCTTAGGGGACTTTAATCTCCCTTCATTACAAAATTTACACTCAGCCTCCTTCATCAGTGCAAGGGAAGATTTATTTTATAAACAAATTTATTACTAATCCCACACACAAGAAAGGTAACATACTTGACCTTGTATTTATTCCTCAAGAAATCCAGCTGCCTCACGATTCCCCACCACAGATAACCCCAGTTCCATGATCTGATCACCACCTCATTGAATTCACCCTTGAGATCAAACAACTACAAACTCATACTGAAAGAAATCATCCTAAATCCTATTCTAAATACAAACAATTTGATAAAAACATCTTCATTGAAGTGCTCCAAAAGTCTGTTAACCTCAATTCAAATTATCTTGACGCAATTATAAACAATTGGAACACTTCAATTACTGACATAGCTACCAAACCACTTAATTCTAAAAGCATGTTAAAAATCCCTTCTAAACAATGGTACGCCCATGACCTTAGAATTATGAAAAGAGAGCTTAGAAAGCTAGAACGTTCCTGGCATGCCAATAAAACAACTGTAAACAGGAACAAATACATGATCATGCTCACCAAACATCAGCACCATATTAATTCAACTAAAAAGGACTTTCATACAGAACTCCTCATGAGATCAATTAATAAACCAAAAGACCTATTTGCTATAGTTAAGTCCCTTACAGCTCACCCTAACCATTCATCTACATCTACAGACATAGCACCTCAAACACTTGCTGATTTTTACATGTCTAAATTAAACTCCCAAACACACACTGCTAGTACAACTGTCCACAACTCATCACAGCCTACAGAACTATGGAAAAAGTTCCATCAGTTTACCCTGAATCGCTTAAGAGGATAATTGCATCTATGAACACCACAACATCTAAAGCAGATCCATGCCCAGTTAAACAGATCAAGGATTCTATTGCAGAAATTGCCCCTATTATACAAGCAATTGTAAATAAATCACTATCTCAAGGCTACATGCCTCTAGAGCTTAAAAAAGCTAACATTCAACCAATCTTAAAAAACAAAGCACTGGACAAATCATGCAAATCTTCCTACTGACCTATCTCTAGTTTACCTTTTTCCTCACTAAAATATTAGAAAAGTGTTTGCATTCAATTGCAAGACCACATTGATTTCTATTCACCCCTAGATGACAAACAATTTGGGTTTAGACCATACCACAGTGTGGAGACATTGATGCTAACCATATACAACAAAATCATTAAGACAATAGATAACAATAACCAAAGCCTATATGTTAATCTTTCTCGATATAGCTGCCATATTCGATTCTGTCATCCACTCTCTTCTAATTCAATGGTTAATGCAAATAGGTATATGTGATAACACGCTTAAATGGTTCACATTCTATCTCTCTGAAAGATTTCAACAAGTAACCTTTGGACACACATTCTCTACCTCCTACCCTCAAATTACTGGCCTTCTTCAAGGATCTGCACTATCAGCACTCCTATTTAATATTTATATTCAACCAGTCTCTCAAATAATTAAACAATTCAAGATTGATTATGCCATCTATGCAGATAACATAATGTTGTTCATGCTCTTTAACATAAATTCCCCCAACTTTGTCCCTATAACATTTTGCTTCAAAAAAATCACAATATGGCTCAAAAACATAGGCCTAAATATCAATTACAAAAAAAACAAAGTCTTAATTACTGGGAACCAAACCTATATTTCACCACAGTCTATACTAATTGATGATGTTTTACTTGAAGTTAAAGATGAGGTCAGATATTTAGAGGTTACTTTAGATAAACACTTATCTTTCCATACCCATACTAAAGCAATATTCAACAAAATCCGTCTACTGCAACATATGAAACCCTTAATACAGCCATCAGACTTCAGAACGATAATGCAGGCGATGACAACCCCACACATAGACTAGTCTACCGCATGGTCTACCGAAGATAACCCTACATCAACTTATGATGGCACAACACACTGCTGCTCGAATCATTCACAATACACGTCGAATTGACCATATTATACCGATCTTGTATGACCTACACTGGTTACCCATCCATAGCCGTATAATATACAAGTTACTTATGATCACTTTCAAAGTCATTAGAAAACTATCGCTCCTACCCTCTCACAATTAGTCAAAGTCCTACCTAACATCTGACAAAGACGAGAGCAATTGAACACCACCCTGGTTACTCCATCTGAATTCCATAATATTAAAAAATGCACAAGCAATAGAACTTTTGAATATATCTCCCCTATGCTCTGGAATGCTTTAATAGCTAGCCTTTGAAACATCACAGACCTCGCCACCTTTCGTTCCCACCTCAAAACTCACCTCTTTACTGAACATTTTGGTCAAAACTCACCACAATTCAACACAGATCCTACATAAATAACTGCTCTCCCCCTACTATTCAAACTATACGAATCCATAACAATCTCCCCCACCTGTACCCCCTGAACTTACCCTTATGCTTCATAACATTTCTTGTATATTAATTGTAAATAAGTTATTTTCTCCTGAATCATGTAAATTATTGATTGCAGCACCAGTTATTCTGTTAACATGTTCTATGTACTTGTTGTTCAATTGTAAACTGCTATGATTACTTAATATAGCGGGAGGAGTAGCCTAGTGGTTGGGGCAAGGTACTTCAGGCCAGAAGGTCGGGGGTTCAAATCCCACTAGAGGACAGCAACCTTGGGCTGGAAGGACTGGGGTTTCTAGTCCCATAGATGCGCCTTGTGGTCTTGGGCAAGCCACTTAACCCTCCATTGCCCATGTTCCCTGTAAGTATTAGTGTATGTGTCTCATATCCCCACATGTTAAATGAATCCCCCAATTGTGTTGTGACCGCTTTGATTGAAGGATAAGGCAGTATACAAAACTGTCTAAATAAATAAAAATAAATAAATAAATAGCAGTATAGAAAACACTCAAATAAATAAATAAAATGTTGTTAAGTGCCATTGCGTCGGTGTCAACTCTTGCCAACGCGCTGGATAGTTTTCCTAAACTGTGTTCAGTCTTCAGTCAGGCGGCTCATAGTGTCGCGCCCCCTACTGGCCAGGCGGTCGCCTAGGAGCGCGGGACGGAACTTCTTTAAATGTCCCTTGTTTGTTACCTATGTTCCCAACAGGATGCCTGCTGGAAAATGTAGTCGTGTAGTTGTGAGGTTGAAATAAATTCAGCCGAGAGGATTTTTCATAGGCACACAGGATTATTTATTTATTCTTCAGCCAAATGAACTTTCTTTCTGGCAGTTCAAAAATATCAAAACATAACGGTGGATATTTTCTCCGGTGAAACAAAACCAAAAGAATAGAATGCTTCTGAGGTCAGCTTGTTACAGTGCCAAACAACAGTATTTCTCCATGTGAAAACAGCCAGTAATCTTCCTGTGCCAAACAACAGCTTTCAGCTTGATTTAAACAAAAGCTTTACATTCTTCAAGCTATGCATAACATTGGCATCTTTACTGCAAACTATTTTCTCTCACACAGACTGCTTTTCTTAGTGGCTGTATTACAGACTCTGGCTTCGCTTTCAAACAGTCCTTTTTCAACTCCGGGCCATGCCTCGGAGATCAGCAACTCATTTGCATATTTTTCTCAGCACTGCCCCACTGATGACTAAGCTTCCAGGTTTCCTATCTTAAAAACCTTATAGCTTTTCAGTTTTGAGCACAAACTAGAGAGCAATCCATTTCATTATCTGAGGGCAATTCCTCTAGCACAGATTCTTCCAGGTCCATGCTTTCTACCTCAGAGTCTGTTTGTAAATGGTTTAACTCTGTCTCACAAATGGCAGGCTTTAGTTTCTCTAAAACTTTTAACACTTTCTTTAATACAGATTCCTCTCTCTGCTGAGGGCTACTAGAGGAATCAAGGAGTTTCTTATTTCTCAGAACGCTCTGAGAGGATTTCAAGGTGCTCACCTTACTCTGTGGAATTAAGCTCTCCTCAGACTTTACTGCCGAAGGCTCTGTTTCCATCTGCTCTCCTGGAGACAGCTCTCTGCCATTTTCATAGCTTGGCTTTTCCCCCTGGTAAGCTCTCCCTCTCAACGGATTTCTCCTGTATCTCTTACAGGTCTCAAAGGTGACTTCTATACCTCTGGAAGGCACGGCCTCTCTCACAGTTCCTGCTTTCCTGGCAGCCTCTGTTTCTCTGGCACACTCTGCCTTTCTCCAAGAAGTCTCTGCAGACGTCTCTGCTGGAGTTCCCTTGGTTCTCCGTGTTCCCTCTGAACACTCTCCTCGGGTTCCTCTTGTCCTTGTTCTCCTTCTCGTTCCTATACCGGTTCTGCTCTCTCTCTCAACCCTTGCTTCCTCAAACTTATATCTGTGATTTTTCCTTCCGTTTCCCAGCTCCACCCCCAGCTGTTCCTTGTGAGCAGGGCTGGTTACCATGGAGCTAGGGTGTGGCTCTCTATCACAAACTTTCTGCAGGGAGGTTTTTCTGAAGCAGGAGTTTTAACCCCTAAACTCCTGGAGCTAATTCCTTTTTCAGAGGAAAATACCTGGTTTTTTCCTCTTTGCTTCTGCTCTCCCACGGCTTCGCCACCACAATAGTTCAGACAATAGACTTCCTTTATTAACTTCAGATTATGAATTCTTGTCTTTTGTTTACTACCAACAAAAATGCCAAATACAAAATCAGCTCATCCAAGTAACTTGTCAGCAATAGTAATTAGCAAATTCCAAATGTCTTGTAATACCTATTGCAAAAAACACATTTTTTTTCTGTGAAACATCTTCTGGACATTAACATACTCCTTTAGAAAAATGTAGATTCAAACTTCAAAGTGAATCAGGCGTGGCTTTAATAATAAACACATTAGTGCGTGGAACTCGCTGTAGACTGAGGCAGTTTACGTTAACAGGAAGGATCCAGATGTTGAAATACTCTGTGGTTTGGCTAGACCTTTGGATCAGGCACAATGTGACAGGGACTTGGCATTTAAATTTTCTCTCTAGAAATGAACCTGAATTCCCAGCAAGTACATTTCAAGAGTTTGGTTTTCTGTTGCCTACCTTCACTTACAGATGGTACAGTTTATGAACTATGAAATCTACTCTGAGGGTTTCACTAATAATTGCATAAAACTTAGAGGTTTTGAAACACTGGCAGATTCTATTTGAGAAAAATTATGCTAATAAATTAAATCAGGAGTGTCTAGATTACTTGTGTCAAGTTTATTAGCAGAAACATACATCCAGTTCTTTTGCTCACAGTCATGTGGCATAAATAGACAAGTCACAGCTGTTTCAAGTGACCCACATGAGCAAATAGAGGGCAGATGTGCTAAAGAGATTTTCTCCTTGTGTCCATGGGAAAAATTCTTAGCGCAGCTGACTCACAGTACCGTATTCACATGTGGGTTAAAAACAGAAATTACAATATTGCAGTTGTATGTAAGTGAAATGAGAATGTACAGTGCTATTTTATTTTATTTATATTCTGCACCAGTGCGGTTTACATTGAACAAACTGAAATTACATTGAACAGGGCATTATAACTTGGAGATAACTATTTTACAGGGAACATGAGCTATGGAGGGTTAAGTGGCTTGCCCAAGACCACAAGGAGCACCTGTGGGACTAGAAACCCCAGTCCTTCCAGCCCAAGATTGCTGTCCTCTAGTGGGATTTGAACCCCCAACCTTCTGGCCTGAAGTAACTTGCCCCAACCACTAGGCCACTCCTCCACTCAGCTATAGTCTCATCTGAGTTTGACACAAGCACTGATATAAATGCGATAGCACATGGGGTCCCTTTGCTAAAATGCAATGATATTTTGCACTTATCGCATGTTAAGTTTTATACCTAACCCACAGTAAGGGCAAAGCCTGTACCTTAACTTTTGGGGGGGGGGGGGTGACCAGCATATACCCTGCAGCTATCGCCTGTTAAGTGTAAATACAATTAGCAGGAGTGAACTTAACATGTCCTCTTAAAGTGCAATAAGTGCACATGTGATAACTGCACAAGCAACAGTGTGTGATAAAGTGTGTGCCAATAATATGTGTAGTCCACACTCATTTTCTGCTGTATATCATCACAACCTAGAGCTAACATGGAATTTTTAGCATGCCAACTGTCTGTAGTATATGCTAACCATTACCACAGGCCCTCATTAGCATTTAGCATGCATTAAAACCCCCAGTAATTGCTTAACACACTTTAGTAAAAGTCGCTGATAGTAAGGGGCATGTTTACTAAAGTGTGATTAGGGTTTTGGAGGTATTGTGCATCTATAGTAAAAATAAGCATATGGTACATGCAACAGTAGCACACTACCTATTGGGGGCATGTTCAGCATGGGCCCAGCACATACCACACTGATTTGGACCATAATGCACTGCGGCAGCAATCGTGCTTAACACAGATGCACTTAATGCCATCTCAATGGGTGGCATTAAGTGCACCTGCTCCAACTGCAACATTGATGGTAAACATATGCTGGCAACCCCTGCACGAACCACGCTGTGCAGATATGCCCACGCTCCATTGCACGCTAAGCCTATAGTATGGAATTAACCCCATGCTGTCTGTTTAGCATGCATGCTGTGTGATAAGGAAGCTTATCATAGCTCAGGTAGGAGCTATAGAAAAGATGATGTGACTCTGAACAAGCAACCTGTCAGTTCTGGTAGAAGTAAGAAAACAGAGTTTTCACATAAAAGACTACCAGTCCCAGAATGCACCAGGTTTCCAGCAGCCATGAGAGGGGCTGAAGTGAGAAAACGTGTGTGCAATCAAGAGAGCTATGAGGTAATCCCTAAGCACTCATCTCAAAGGGCAGGGCCTGATTCAACACAGCTGCGCTGTGTTAGGGAGGAGCACACATTAGGACAGAATAAGAATAGAACTTATTCTACAGAAAGAGCAACAGAGAGAGATACAACAACAGCTTCAAGCTCAAGCACCAACCTCATCTCGAGAAGCAGAAGCCAAGCCAAGCGGATAGAGAGAGAAGGAAACTCTCTGGAAGGAAGAGAAGAAAGGCCATTGGCAGGTTTGGGAGAGTCCAAGGCAGTACCCATACTGGGAGGTATTCCAAGTGCCAGCAGAGTCCATTGGACTGGAGTCAGCCAGAGGAATGGAATGGCAGAGATAGGAATCACCAGTGGCTACCTGGGAGAGAGAAGACTACACGTGGAAGGGACTTTCAGACCTATGCCCGAAGGTATGTGAGGGAAGATCCAGGGTCCAGGGATCAAGATTGGAAGGCTGGACATCAGAACTGGATTACATACTGGCCAGGCTATTCAGAGAGAAATTATGATAGCAGGAGAGGCTCAGGTATGAACACTGATCCAGACCCTATCTATAATAGAGAATGGCAGCAAGGGAATAAGCATTCTCATGATAGTGCCTTATTGAAAGACTCGTCTGTGCCAATGTATGATAGTGACCCTATGCTGATTGATGAAGGGGGAGATACAGCAGATGAAACTATTGATTACATGGACTGTTCTTTATCCAAGTGCTATTGCTAGCTTTCTGTGAGCAAACACATCAGCCATCACAAAGAAACCTAACTTTGTTCTTATTTCTACTGCAAACAGCTCTTAAAGCAGGATTTGGGTTCACACAGTAGCAGCCAGCCAGCTAAAGGGTTTCAGCTGGACAATTGATAGTAATTAAAGCTGCACCTGATTGTGTGTGTGAGCAAGGGAGAATCACTGCTGGATCTGAGTGGAAAATAAGCAGAAGTTAACCTAACAAGCAAAGTTTATTCATTTCTTTGTGCCTTTTTATTTGGTAATTATTTGCTAAGAAAACATTAGCTAATTGCCTGACAAGCTGAAGGTTGTTTTCTGATTTGCTTTGTGACTTTATGTTATCCATTTAAACACTGCAAGCAAGTAACCTCATTTATATTGCTAACAAGCATACTTGTGCTGGGTGAATTAAACCCCATCAATAAAAGAAGTATTTTATTGGCCTTACCACTGGTTACACAACTCAATTATTGTCTTCAGCTGTGTTGGGAGTGAATGAACTACATTACCCACAATACCTTGCAAGAATCATATGAATATATGCATCGTCAAGATTGTGTAAGTTCTCACCCTAGGCAGCCGTCTGACAGCTGTTAGCGTGGTCCATTAGCACATGCTCCAGGGTGCATTAAAAGATAGGGGCATGTTTACGAAGCTGCGCTAATTAACTGCTGTAACTGACATAAAACAGTACTGCAGTTTCTTCTGTGGTTGGCATTACAAGGAATCCTAGTTCTTGCAGAAAGGCACCACTTCCCCCTCAGAGGCCAACAGGAGAATATGCTCCACCTCCTTAAATGCAAACCGACCAAGGATCAGTTCTGGGACAAGTTTGGTTGAATAGATTCATAAGTGATATTGCCGAAAGGTTAGTAGAAAAGGCTTTTCATTTTCCAGATGAACCATAATAAACAGAGATCAACAAAAAAGCACAAAATTTTGCTCGAACATCTAATGACCTAATTTTAAATAAGGAAAAAATGAACCCAGAATCCAACTAAGCCACAATGTTGTCACCAAGAACCATTGGACTAAGGTTTAATACTTATACTCATTGGTCATAAAATATGCAAGGAGGGTTTTTTTAATCAAAAATTATCAGATTCTAATTATTATAAAAAATTAACACATGATCCAACTAAATATTTTCAAAAGAATCCAGACGCTGAAAAAAAAAAAGCAGGTTTGACTGATCAGGAATTTCTTTTTTTAAATATGAACAATCTTACAACCCCAGTCCTTTATGTACTTCCAAGAGTACATAAGAATTTAAATAAACCTCCTGAGAAATCAAAGGTATCAAATAAAAATTTATTTCTGAAGAATGTCAGAATTTACATTGATGCATTTTTGAGACCAGTAGATCTGGATATTTTGATGTGCATTAAAGATGCTACTCATTTTCTCAATATATTAGCTAATGTGTGTAAGGGCCTACCAATCTGTTTGCTATAACATCAGCATAACAGTTAATAGAAAACTGTTATGCTGTCAATAGAAAGTTCAGCACAGTTGTCTTTGACCTTTAAGGATAGATATACAGACACTAAAGGACAAAGTACACAGAAGAAAGAGGGCAGGAATGTGCAGGGAGGCGATCATAACTGAATAACACACCAAGGGCAGGATATGTGTTAATTAAAAAGAAACATATATTGAAGAAAGAGCTGAGACATGAAGTCTGGAAATGAACTACAAAGCAATGAGAAAGAGAAAAATAGAGATAAGTATATATGTGTGTTCACATGAATACGTGCTGGAAGGCCTATAAAGGAAGTAGGAGAAGAACTGTATAGGAAAGTAGTGGGACCAGGACACGGAGGTGTACTGTACCGACCTCTCTCTTTCTTATTAGGTAAGTTTATGCTATCTGCTTGCTGGGTGCAATTAGATATTATACTCAAAGCTTCTATAATCAAAATTTCTTATTTAAGCACTGCAATAATTGTTTGGTATACTTACAAGTATATGTGTGCCTGAGGGGGGAGGGGAAGGTATAGCAAAGGAAGGCTATCCGGGTAATTCCCAACACTTCAGAGTCACTAGGTGAGTGTCGTCTCCGAACCTGAGTGGAAGGTAACCGCTAACATGTGGAAAATGTTGAGGATGTATAAGGCAACATTTTACTTATCAGTTAATGTCCTTTCCCTGTGTCCTGCTAGACCAGTCCAGACAAGTGGGTTATGTTCCCTTACCAGCAAATTGGTGCAGACAAAGAACTAATGAAAATCCAAAAGCATATGGGAGAAACATGGCAAGCCTCACACAACCTCATTCATGGGCAATAAGGAGTACACAACAGTAGAGAACTATGTACAGGAAAGCATAAACAGAAAACTGTCCAAAGGAGATGAACCTGGGAACTGCAGCAGAAGAACAAAGAAAATTCAGTTTCAAGGGTAGGCCCTGGACTGGTCTAGCAGGACTCAAGGAATGGTCATTAACCGATAAGTAAAATATCATCTTCCATATTGTCCTGCTAAACCAGTCCAGACAAGTGGAATGTACCAAAGCTAAGATTCCACTGGGCTGGAAGAAGACACAGCAGCTCGCAAAACCCCAGAGCCAAAGGCTGTGTCCACCTGTGTGTGGACATCCAAATGCAATCCTTGACAAAAGTGGAAAGTGATGCCGACATTCTGCCTGACAAACTGCAGGGGCTGCTGAGCTCTGCTCCACCCATGAGAACGCTTGTGCTTGGATAGAATGGGCACTCAAACCCTCCAAAACTGGCCAATACCGCAACAGAGATTCCGAGGCAATGACCTCCTTAATCTAGCCCTCTAAAGCCGACTTGACCACCGCGTCACCCTTGCGCAGGCCAGCAAACACAAAAAAGATGGTCAGATTTACAAAGGGATTTCATAACCTCCAAAGTACCAGAAAAGCACTCTCCAGACATCCCTCACCCAACAATGCTCCTCAGAGAACATAAGAAATGCCATACTGGCTCAGAGCAAGGTCCATCAAGCCCAGTATCCTGTTTCGAACAGTGGCCAATCTAGGTCATAAATACCTGGCAGATTACCAAAAAAGTACACAACGTACACAATGCTTGTCCCGGGCTAAGAGGTGGATTTCCCAGGTCCTCTTTAATAATGGTTTATGGAACTTGTCCACACCTTTTTTAAACCCAGCTACACTAACAGTTTTTACTACATCCTCTGGTAACAAATTCCAGAATTTGACTATGCATTAAGAGAAAATATATTTTTTTTTACTGTCTTAAATGGGTTACATTGCAGCTTCACTGTGTGTCCCCTAATATTTCTACTTTTTGATGGCGTAAACAACCAATCTACGTTTACCCATTCCATTCATTAATTTAGAGACCTCTATCATATCCCCCCTCAGCTGTCTCTTTTCCAAGTTGAAGAGCCCTAATCTTTTAAACCATTCCTCATTTTGGAGACTCTTCTCTGTACTTTTTCTAATTCTGCTATATCCTTTTTGAGCTATGGCGGCCAGAATTGCACACAATATTCAAGGTGTAGTCACACCATGGAACAATACAGAAGCATTATAATATCCTTGGCTTTATTCTCCATTCCTTTCCTTTCCTTATAACTCCTAGCATTCTATTTGCTTTCATGGGTGGCAAGTTTCAACGTATTATCCACAATGACGCCTAAATCTTTTTCCTGGGTGGTGGTTCCTAATGTGGAACCTCGCATTGTATAATCATACTTTGGGTTGTTCTTTCTTAGGTACATAACTTTTTACTTGTCCACATTAAATTCATCTGCCATTTGGACAACCAGCATATGGGACAACCAGTCTTCCAATTTCCAATAGGGAGGAGTAGCCTAGTGGTTGGGGCACGGTACTTCAGGCCGGAAGGTCGGGGGTTCAAATCCCACTAGAGGACAGCAACCTTGGGCCGGAAGGACTGGGGTTTCTAGTCCCACAGATGCTCCTTGTGGTCTTGGGCAAGCCACTTAACCCTCCATTGCCCATGTTCCCTGTAAGTATTAGTGTATGTGTCTCATATCCCCGCGTGTTAAATGTATCCCCCAATTGTGTTGTGACCGCTTTGATTGAAGGATAAGGCGGTATACAAAAAAAACTGTCTAAATTTATCAAGATCCTCTTGCAGTTTTTCACAATCCTCTTGCATTTAACAACTTTGAATAATTTTGTGTCATCTGCAGATTTGATCACCTTACTTGTTATTCCCATTTCCAAGTCATTTATGAATATGTTAAAAAGCAGCGGGCCCAGCACAGATGCCTGGGGTACTCCACTATTCATCTTTCTGCATTGAGAAAATTGGCCATTTAGTCCTACACTTTGCTTTTTATCTTTTTTTTTACTTTTTATTTATGCAATTTCAAATTAATCCGCAAGACATACACTTGTTACAGAAAAGAATGTCAACAAAGGAAATATAAAACTACTACAACATAAGGGAAACCCCTTATCCAATTCACTAATAAAGAAATTAACATTCACTAGCCCGCAAAAAGAGGGAGCAGGCAAGACAAAAATCGAAAGAAACATTTTCAGGAAATAAGACACAAACAGTGCAAACATTGATCCTGAACTATGTTAAATTGGAGGAGCCGTTTTCCCGGCTATGAACTGGATTAGATGAGAAGGCTCAAAAAAAGTACAACTAACACCCTGATATTTGATTAAACATCTGCATGGATATCTCAAGAAGAAAAGCCCACCAAGCTGCAGAACCTGAGGGCGAAGCAATAAAAACTGCTGCCGACGTTTCTGGGTAGGTTTAGAGACATCAGGGAACATCCTAATAGTACCCCTCATGAAGGATTCATTCCTGGCTTTAAAATACAATTTTTCGGTCAGACTCAAATACTACAGTCAGCAGTAAGGTCACTTGCGGAATATTTCCAGGGTCAGTGGTCTCCAAAAACCCAGTCAGATCCAGTGAGTCCATAGGTGGAGAATGGACAGGCGAGGAAACTTCATGGGTCTTGTGCTTGGCTGTTGGTAAGTAGAAAAACCTAGCCAAAGGAGGAACTGATTCCAAAGGGATTTTCAAAATGGAGGTTGCATAGGTATTAAACAACTCCTTCAGCGAAGAAACAGGAACCCGAGGAAAATTCAACAAGCGCAATTTTTTTTTCCTGAGTTCTCTAACATCTCTATTTTCCCATGGATGATAGATAAATCTTTAATAACAGTACCTGGAATAGAAACAGCATCCTCAATTTTTGCTTCCAACTGGGTCACCTTGGAAGAGATACCAGCCATCTCCTGCTTCTGTTGATTTATTAATTGAGCCAGGGATGGAAGAACTTCATATAAAACAGCAAACTGTGAGGTAAAGGAGGTTTCCAGTGCCCTAAGACCTTCCCATAAGGAGTCCAGTGTTACTGTAGCTGGGCGAACAAGAACAGTTTTTGCAAGAATCGCTAGATGAGCACTCAATACAGCCACTGCGTCCTCAGCCGTCAAATGCTCCCCAATAGCAGCAGAAGTTACCTCTATTCCATCTGGCTCCGCAGAAGAAGAAACCACCTCTGCAGGGCTCCCCGCCAGCACCGATGCGACGATCATGAGTCCCACAACACTCTGGGGCTCTAACTCTGTCGTTCCCACTACGAGTGCTGCAGGTTGAGCTGGAGGAGTCCGGGCATCCGGGCTAAGCACGACCTGCAGTTCTGAGGGGCATGTCAGGCCTCCTTCCGCCTCCATCGCCCCAAACGAACTCTGCTCCGGATGTACTACAGCACCAACGGGCCTCACGAAGACGTCGAGAGCACTGTTCCCTCTAAGCTGTGCGCGTGTGCGCGCGCACACACCTCACCGAGCGAGCGCACATACTTTACAACAGAGCACACAAAAATTACGGCTCTGATTCTGATAGAAAACAACACAGACGTCTTAAAATTTAAAAGTTATGATTGTAATTACTAGAAATTTCCCACTTCATTTAATTTGATTAAAATCAATGTGGTGTACATACTGTATTCTGACGTGTAGTCAAATTTTAAAGTATATAACTCCGAGTGTCGTTATGTGGCGCACAAAATTTTAACCTTCCTTTAAAAGCTGCACACAGCTGATATTTTATGCACACACAGCCTACAGAAAATTAGAGGGAACATTGTCCGAGAGGCCCCGAAGATACCGACGTCATGAGTTTGGGAAGCTCCCAAGGCTTAGCCTTCCGCTTGCGAGGCATTGAGACAGAGGAAAGTTATAAAGAAACAGAGGAAAGCAAGCACCGATCGTCAGCAGCTATCGCGTGTCCACCATCTTGTCCCGCCACCTCCAGTCTCTTTTTATCTTTTAACCAGTTCTTAATCCACAATAATACACTGCCTCCTATCCCATAACTTTTTAATTTTGCCAATAGTCTCTTATGAGGGTCCTTGCCAAAAGCTTACTGAAAATCCAAATAGACTATGGGCCCAATTCTGAGTTGCAGGTTGCGAGGATGAATGTCCTGGCGGGACATGCAGCCCTGCAAGCCATCCTGACCCTATTCCCCCCTCCTGCTCTCCCAACATGGCTAGAGCAGCAGGAGGGGGAGAGCCAGCGGGGAGCAGAGTCTGGGCGGAGCAGGGGCAGGCCAAGCCGGCAGGATGTATAGGGCCGAATCAGGTCATGGTCCTATATGTCCTGAAGGGTCAGAGGGGATGTGCTGCTTATTCCGCCTCAAAGGTGGAATACACAGCATTGACCTAGCGGATCGAGGCCAGGGCCGGGTGCAGGGGGCTCCGTGCCGCCCAATGCAGGCCCCGGCTGGCCAGCTGTGGGTTGGGCGGCAGGGAAGAAGGGGGTCTAAGCTGCAGGAGTTGGGGGAGCTTGCGGGGAAGATGTCCCGTAGTCATGCAGGGACACGCCGGGCCATCCTCTGGCCCGATTCTGTGTGCGGCAGGAATGTTTTGTTCCCAGCGTACAGAATCGGGTCCTAATGGGCCTGTCCTGCACGGGGCCATCCGGAAGGCCCAGATGTGACCATTTTGGAATTGAGCTCCACATCAATCAGCTCAACTTTATTTACTTGTTTATACACATCTTTAAAAAAATATAGCAGATTAGTAAGAGAAGACGTCTAATAACAGAATGGTTAGAGTAGTGGCTTAAGAGTAGTGTGGCCAAGATTCAAATCCCAGTGTGGGCCTTTGTGATCTAAGCCTAGTCACTTAATTCTTCTGGTTCCAACAAAGATAAAAGTAACCCAGATGCCCTTCAGTAAAGAGCCAAAAGATTCCACATTACCCCTATCAACTGATAACCAGATTAATATGAATAAAATACAACCTCTAAAATGCCTGTATGCAAATGCTGGAAATCTAAAACATAAGATGAGAGAGCTAGAATATATAGCACTAAATGAAAGGTTAAATATGATTGGTGTAAGGAGGACAACCAATGGGATACTGTGATACCTGGATACAAACTATAACACAATGATAGAGTAGATCAAATTGGTGGAGGGGTTGCGCTCAATCTTTGAGAGGGCATTGAGTCACATAGGATTAAAGTTTTGCAGGAAACAAAATATACTGCAGAATCTCTATGGATAGAAGTACAATGTAAAAAGTGGAAGGCGATGGCAGTGGGGGTGCACTACCTGGCCAGAATGAACAGATGGATGATGAAATGCTCAAAGAAATCAGGGAAGCTAACAAAAGTTACAACACAATAATAATAATGGGTGATTTCAATTACCCCGGTATCGACTGGGTCAATATCACAGCAGGACATGCTAGAGATAAAGTTTTTAGATAAAATAAATGACTGCTTCTTGGAGCAGCTGGTTCATGAACCAACAAGAGGGGAAACTATTTTGGACTTAGTCCTTAGTGGAACACAGGATCTGGTGCAAGAGAAGGGTTGTGGGGCCACTTGGCAATAGTGATTATATCATGATTGCATTTGATTTAATAAATGGAAGAAAGATGGCAAGGAAACCCACAGTGCTACCTTTTAACTTTCAAAAGGGAGACTATGATAAAATGAGGAAAGTAGTTCAGAAAAAATAAAAAGGAGCAGCTGCAAAGGTTAAAGATTTACATCAAGCATGGGCGTTGTTTAAAAGTACTATCTTGGAAGACCAGACCAGATGTAGTCCAGACTTTAAGAAAAGTGAAAGGAAGGCCAAAAAAATGCCAGCATAGTTTAAAGGTGAGGTCAGAGATGCTGTTTTTGCCAAAAAAGCATCCTTCAGTAAATGGAAGAAGGAGCCTAATGACGAACACCAGAAACAACATAAGCACTGGCAAGTTAGATGCAAGGCATTGATAAGGTAGACAAAGAGAGAATTTGTAAATAAGCTTGCCATGAAAGCAAAAACACATAATGAAATCTTTTTCAAGTACATTTGTGGCAAAAAACCTGTGAGAGTCAGTTCAACCATTGGATGATAGAGGGGTAAAAGGGGCGCTAAGGGAGGAGAAGGCCATAGCGGAGAGACTGAATAAATTATTTGCTTCAGCCTTTACTGAAGATGATGTAGGGAAGTTTGTGATAAGGAAGCCTATCATAGCTCAGGAAGGAGCTATAGTAAAGGTGAAGTGACTCTGAACAAGCAACCTGTCAGTTCTGGTAGAAATAAGAAAACAGAATTTTTCCATAAAAGACTACCAGTCCCAGAATGCACCAGGTTTCCAACAGCCATTAGAGGAGCTGAAGTGGGGAAACGTGTGTTCAATCAGGAGGGCTATGAGGTAATCCCCAAGCACTCATCTCCAAGGGCAGGGCCTGATTCAGCACAGCTGCGCTGTGCTAGGGTGGAGCACTCATCTAAGCAGAATAAAGGTAGAGTTTATTCTACAGAGAATCAGCTTGGACATCTTCTTCATCTGGAGGATCATCAGAAGCAGAAGCCAGAGCGGACGGACAGAGAGAGCAAGAAACACTTTGGAAGAAAGAAGAGAAAAGCATTTGGGAGGTCTAAAGGAGTCCATAGCAGTACGTATACTGGGAGACATTCCAGAGGCAAGCATACACCATTGGACTGGAGGAAGCCAGAGGAGTGGTGCTGCAAAGCCAGGAATCTCCAGACGGTACCTGTGAGGGAGACGGCTGCACTTGGAAGGGACCCTAGGACCTGTGCCAGAAGGTATGTGAAGAGAGATCCAGTGTCCAGGGATCTGGATTGGAAGGCTGGACATAAGAACTGGACTACATACTCTAACAGCAATGGAAGCTCAGGTATGAACACTGATCTATGCCCTAGCTATACCCTTGGAAGACAGCAGGGAAACAAGTATTCTCCTGAGAGTGCTCCATTGAGAAATTCCTCTGTGCCAATCCATGATATTGAACCCATGATTGTTGAAGAAGGGGGAGAGGTTGTAGATGCAGACTGTGAATACATGGATTGCTCTCTGTCTAAACTCCTCTGGTAATTTGCTGTTATAAAAATACAACAACCATCACAAAGAAATACAAACTTGTTCTTTAATCTACTCTGAAAAGCTTCTGAGTAAGATTTGAGCCACGCAGTAGAAAGTAAGCCAGCTAAGGGGTTTCAGCTGGGTAACTGCTAGCAATTGAGCCTTACCTAATTGCCTGTGAGCTCTGAGGGAATCACTTCTGAGTCTATGAGTGAAGATATAAGAAGTTAACCTGAAAAGAACAGTTTTTCCCTACTTTGTGGGTTTTGTTTGTTGATTGAAGCACTGCTAAGAAAATATTAGCTAGAGCCTACAGAAAAGACCATTCTGTTACCATCATGGTCTTCATTCTTTTGATTTGATTGCCTGACAAGTTCAGCTGTTGTTTTCCTGATTTTGTTTTTCTAAGTTTAACACTGAAAGCAAGTATCCTGTTTTATGTGCTACCAAGCATATCTGTGTTGGGAGGAATAACCCCATAAATAAATATCTTATTGGCTTTACACTCAAGCAAGCACAACTAATTTTATTGTGAACGGCTGAGTCTGGTATGAATGGACTACATTTCCCACAATCCCTTGCAAGTCATATGAATATTTGCCTTTGCTAAGACTGTGGACATTCTCACCCGGGCTCCCGTCTGACAAGTTACACATACCTGAAATGTTATATAAAAGTGATGTAGTGGAAGAATTGAAAGAAAGTGTAATTACTCACCTGTAACAGGTGTTCTCCGGGGACAGCAGGAATCAGTCCTCACATATTGGTGAGGTTGATGGAGCCCACATGGTAACCTCTCCCCAGCTTTCAAAGAAAGCCTTTGGGAGATGCACCATGCATGTGTGGTCCCCTTCCCACCTAAGGGTGCCACCTTGCCTCAGTATGATAACATAGCACAAAGTGGGAAAAAGAAAACAACTCCACGGGGAGGAGGGAGGGTTGCAAGGACTTATTCATGCTGTCCTGTCCCCAGAGAACACCTGTTACAGGTGAGTAACTACGCTTTCTCCAGGAACAAACAGGAAGTCAGTTCTCACATATAGGACTCCCCAGCTACAGGCTACCGAAAAACCTGCAAAGGCCATGGGTGACCAGGAAAAGGTGAGCAGTGAGCAGTAGCAACTGATTCAAGAGACAACAGACCCACGAGAAGCCCATGCATCCGGCGAGGAACCAGTTCTCCCGTAGTCGGAACACACCAAAGTGCCGGAGGGCAGAAGTTGCCTTATACCCCAAACAAATGATGGAGTACTGCCTGGCCAAAGGTGCTGTCCCAGCGGGACTTCCTCTTCAGGCAGTAGTGAGCTGTGAAGGTATGGACGGAGGACCAGGTGGTGGCTCAGCAGATTTCCGAGAAGGGAACAGAGCTCATGTTCACCACAGAGGCTGCCATGGCCTGGACGCTGTGTGCCATGATACGGCACGCCAGCGATAGACCAGCCTGCTCATAGGCACAGGCTATGCAGCCTGATACCCAGGTGGATAGAGACCGCTGCCCCCAACTGACTTGGGTCATATGAGACAAAGAGCTGAGAAGCTCACTGGTGGTCCTGGGTGCGCTGCAGGTAGAAGGCTAGTGCCCGCTTACAGTCCAGTGTGTGGAGCAGCTTCCACTCTGCTGGCATGATGCTGCGGAAAGAAGGTGGGAAGTACCATCTGCTGATTAAGTGGAATGGAGACACCACCTTAGGTAGAAACTTGGGGTGCATGCGGAGTGTAGAACCTAGTGTATGGTGGGTCCACCACCAATGCCTAAAGCTCGCTGACCCTGTGAGCAGAGATGAGCACCACAAGGAACACCATCTTCGAGGTGAGATACTTGAGGTGGCAGGAGCCAAGAGGCTCAAAGGTTGGTGCAGTGAGCTTCGAGAGCAGAACGTTAAGGTCCCACGCTACCGTCGGAGGGCAGGCGGGTGGCCACAACAGGAGGAAGCCCCTAAGGAAGCGAGTCACAAGGGGGTGAGCAAAGAGGGACTTTCCCTTGATTAGATGGTAGTGTGCTGCAAGCACGCTAAGGTGCACCCTAATGGACTTCAGTCCTGCCTGAGACAGGTGAATAGGTACTGCAGCACAAACTGGACAGAGCAGGAGAAGGGGTTGATCCACTTCTCTATGCATCAGACAGAAAACCTCTGCCACTTGAAGGCATATGCCCGGCAAATGGAGGTCTTATGGGAGGCCAAAAGGACCTCCTCCACCCTACTGGAGAGTTTGAAGAGGGCCAAGACTACCCTTTCAGCAGCCAGGCTGTGAGTGTCAAGGACACCAGGTTGGGGAGCAGGAGAGACCCTTCCTCCTGCGTGAGCAGGCCTGGGTTGCCGAGAAGAGGTGAAGGAGCAAGGGACACTATGGCTGCCTGGCCCATCGTGGAGCCACCAGAATCATTGTGACCTTGTCACAATGGACCTTGAAGAGGGTCTTGGTGATCTGCGGTGTGGGAAGGCATTAAGGAGGTCCTCCACCCATGAGATCAGGAATGCATCTGCTGCCACCCGGGCAGGTTGCGGCTGCCAGGAACAGAAGTGGGGCAGTTAGGCATTGGCTGGACTGGCAAAGAGGTCTATCTGTTGGAGCCCCCAGCACTGGAATAGCTGGCTGGCCACCTTGGGGTCCATCCTCCACTTGTAAAGCTGGGAGGACCCGGCTGAGCTGGTCCACCAGGATATTGTGTTGGCCCAGGAGGTATACTGCCCGCAGGAGCATCCCATTGCTGCTGGCATAAGAGCAGATGCTCACCGCTTCATAGCATAGCAGGGACAACCCCGTGTCTCCTTGCTTTTGAGGTAGAACATAGCCACCTGATTGTCGGTCTGGACTAGAACCACTTGACCCTGCAGGTGGTGGTGAAAAGCCTGGAGGGCTAAGGCTATGGCTCGGAGCTCCAGGAAGTTGACTTGCTGGAGACTTTCCATTGATAATCTGCTGCCCTGAGTGCAGAGGTCATCGCAATGGGCTCCCCACCCCAGTTTGGAGGTATCTGTGGTGAGGATGTTCTGGGGTGTGGGGGGTCTGGAAAGGCATCTCAGCCATTGGGTGCTGAAGGCATTGCCACCAGCTGAGCCGGCCAGGGGGTGGGTGATGGTCACTCTGTCTTGTAGGCGTCCTATAGTCTGGGACCACTGTGAGCAGAGAGTCCACTGGGCCTTTGGGTTTTGGGGTCATGCCCCAAGCCCGATGGCCCTGGTGTCCTGGCGGCCCTATGGTCTAAGCAGAGGACACTAAGCAGGGAAGACCACGGCCCCGAGGATCAGAACCTGGACCGACATCAAGGCGTTTCTCAAGGCTGATGGCACTCTAGAACCAGCTCGACCTATGGGGGGTCCTTCGAGGTGGAGGGTCTGGTTGTTGGGAGTGATGACCCGGAGGAACTGGGCATCACAGCACACTGCAGGGCCATGAAGGCAGACAAATGTGCTCCAAGGCCACCATCCTGGCCTTGAGGCCAGATGGCACCGCAACTTTTGGCATGGGCACCGAGGACCTCGAGCCCGGTGCCGGCTCTGCTGGCGGGGAGTCCTCAACAAGGATGACCTTGGCGTCCAAGGCTGATCGTGAGACATCGATGGCCCCCAACGTGACAGCTTGGTAGGCCTTTCCCAGCCGTTGCCCTTGGCCTCACATAGAGGGCTTTGGTTCCAGGACCCGTGGGACTTGCCCACTTTCCCGGACTCATCGCCTTCAATGACTTCTCGCTCTTCATTGAGCGGCCCTCATCAAGGGAACTCCGGCTCATGGCTCCATGGGACTGAGTCGGTCTTATGGAAGAGGGAATCACACAGCTGCTGATGGCTCTTGTGGGCCTTGGGAGTCATCTGTTGGCAGAGACTGCAGACCAAGGCATCATAGTCTGGCCCGAGTCACTGAAGGCAGCAGTTGTGTGTGTCCGTGCATGACATATGTGTGCAGCGGTCACTGACCGAGGCCATGGTGGGGAAGACAGCCCCTGTGAGGATAAACTCACTTAGCCTGACCAGGAAAAAGGTGTGAAACTGTGCCAACTGAAGAAAAAGAACCCGAGAATGTGATGCCGAGGCAAATTGACTCGGGTGTGAGAAGGGACCGGTACATGATCAGAGAAAAGAAAAGAAAAAGGGGGGAAGAGACACACGTCCGATGGACTCTGTGGAAAAAAGAAGACCGAGGCAAGGTGGCAGCCTTAGGCAGAAAGGGGACCACACAGGTGTGGTGCATCACCCAAAGGCTTTCTTTGAAAGGTGGGGAGAGGTTACCACACAGACTGTCAGCGCCGTCACCCATATGTGAGGACTGACTTCCTGCTTGTTCTCAGAGAAATAAAATCGATAAATTGGAAGGATGTATTACAACTGTTAGATAAACTGAAGAGTAGCAAAATCACCAGGACCAGATGGTATACATCCAAGGGTGTTAAAAGAACTGAAATATGAGACTGCAGACTTACTATTAGTAATCTGTGAACTATCATTAAGATTATCTGTAGAACGTGAGGATTGGAGAATGGCCAATGTAACTCTCATTTTTAAACAGTGTTCCAGGGGTGATCTGGGAAACTACATACAGTGAGCCTGATGTCAGCACCTGGCAAAATAGTAGAAACCTTTATAAAGAATAAAATTACTGAACATGTAGTTAGCTATGGTTTAATGGGAGAAGCCAACATAGATTTACCCAAGGAATATTGTGTCTTACTAATCTGTTATATTTTTTTAAAGTGTAAATAAACAGGTAGACAAAGGTGAGCTTGTTGATATATTGTACCTGGATTTTCAGAAAGCCTTTTACAAGATCCCTCATGAGAGACTCTTGGCAAAATTAAAAAATTATGGGATTGGAGGCTGTGTAGTATTGTGGATCAGGAACTGGTTAAAAAGAAAGAAAGCAGAGAGTAGGGTTAAATGGCCAATTTTCTCAATGGAGAAAGGTGAATAGTGGAGTATCCCAGGGATCTGTGCTGGGCCCGCTGCTTTTTAACATTCATAAATGACCTGGAAACAGGAATAATGAGTAAGGTGATCAAGTTTGCAGATGACACAAAATTATTCAAAGTTGTTCAAATGCAAGAGGATTGTGAAAAATTGCAAGAGGACCTTGAAAAATTGGAAGACTGGGCATCCAAATGGCAGATGAAATGTAATGGGGAGACGTGCAAAGTTATGCAACTAGGAAAGAACAACCCAAACTATGGCTACACGATGCAAGGTACCACCTTGGAAACCACCACCAAAGAAAAGGATTTAAGCATCATCATGGATAATACATTGAAACCTTCCACCCAGTGTGCAGCAGCGGCCAAGAAAGCAAATAGAATGCTAGGAATCATAAGGAAAAGAATGGATAATAAAATAAAGGATATTATAATGCCTCTGTATTGTTCCAAGGTGGACACACAAAGAAGCTACAATGCAACCCATTTAAGACTAGCTGGGTTCAAAAACGTTTGGAGAAGTTCCTGGAGGAAAAGTCCATAAACCATTATTAAAGAGGATCCAAGAAATCGACTGCTTGCCTAGGGACAAGCATTATGGAAACTGTGTGCCTCTTTGGTAAGCTGCCAGATACTTGTGGCTTGGATTGGCCACTGTTGGAAACAGGATACTGGGCTTGATGGACCTTGGTTCAACCCAGTAAAGCATTTCTTATATTCTTATGTTCCTAAGACTTTCCTTGGCTGAATCCATATTGGCTTTCTCCCTGTAAACCATGACTATCTACATGTTCAATAATTTTATTCTTTATTATGGTTTCTACCATTTTGCCTGGTACTGACGTCAAGCTCACCAGTCTGTAGTTTCCTGGAATACCCCTGGAACTCCTAGAGGGCAGGCAGACCACCTGGTTCACATGAAGGAGAAAAAAATCACCTTAGGCAAGAAGGATCTCGGCAAGACAGAGCCTGCAGTGGGAAATCCACCTTACGACACAAATTGCGTCAAAGAATAATGTTTTGAGCGTCAAATTCTTTAAAGGTAGCACACTTCAATGGCTCAAAAGGTGCTACCATCAGGGCCCTAAGCATCAGACACAGACCCCCAGGAAGGGATCACAGACCAAAGGGGAGGACACAGATGCCAAACCCTCTGGAGAAAAAAACGCCAGACATCCGGGTGTAAGGCTAGAGACTTACCAGCCACCGGACTTCGGAAAACAGGACAAAGCTGCCACCTGAACTTTCAGGGAGCTAAAGAAAGGCCCTTCTCCAGGCCATCCTGTCAAAAGGCCAACATCGCTCAAAGAAGCACCAGATCAGCACATAAACTAGCTTAACAGACCTCTTCTAGGCTCCAAGCAGAGTAGACACCACCGCTGGAGAGTAGCCCATAATCACTAGCCTTCTCCTTCCAAGAGCCAAACCGTAAGCAAGAAGTGAACTGGGTCCTCCAGGATGATTGGTCCCTGCTGCAATAGGCCCTGAGACAGAGGCAACTGAAAAGGAGGTGCTTTCAGGAGCTGCATCAGGTCTCTGAACCACGCTCTCATCAGCTAATCTGGTGCACCAGAACAATCCTACCTGGGTGCCATTTTATACGCCAAAACACACACTCTACCAGGGGCCACAGAGAAAACACTTACAGCAGGTTCTGACTCTGCTAAGGCTGGGTCAGGGCAGCAACACCCTCAGACCCCATCTCTGTGTGGCAACTGAAGAAGCAGCAAACTTTGGCATTGGCGAGTCAACCTCAGATCCATTTCAAGGCGACCTCAGTTGTGCAGAATCAACTGAAACATCTCCTGACTCCCACTTTCCAGGTTCCAGAGAGTACTGACTGAGGAAGTCCGCATCCACATTGTCCACCCTGGCAATGTGCTGAGCCAACAAGGCTAGGAGGTTCTTCTCCACCCAGCAAAACAGGAGAGTCATCTCCAGAACTACACTGGCACTCCCCATGCTGCCTTACAGAGTGACATAAGCCACCGCCGTGGTGTTGTCTGAAAACACTCAAACCACCTGGCCCTCGAGCAGGAGCTGGAAACACAGAAGAGCCAACCTGATGGCACTCACCTCAAAGTGGTTGATGGACCACACCGCTTCCTGTGGTTCCAATGGCCCTTGGCCATACAGTCGTGGCAATGGGCTCTCCAGCCCGAGCGACTGGCATCTGTCATCAGGAGGATCCAGGAGAAATCATCCAATGGCATGCCCTTCTTTAGATGCCTGGGCTGCAGCCACCACCGCAGGCTGGACTTCACCATTAACGAGGAATCTGTGCTTGAACTCCTGAGAACTCGGGGACCACTGATCCAGCAAGGACCGCTGGGGTGGTCACATGTGAGAACACACTCATGGCACCATCTCTATGACCGCCACCAGAAATCGAAGGAGATGAAGATAATCCCATACTCTGGGAGCCTACTGTGCACAGCACAGTGCCAGGCAATCCAACAGTTTTTGACTTTCTCTTCTGGCAGGAAAACTCTGCCCATTCAAGTATCAAAATGTGTTCCCAGAAATTCCAGGGACTAGGAAGGCAACAGCTGGCTCATTCCCTGATTTATCACCCAGCCAAGACTTTCCAAAAGAGACACCACTCAGGATGCCAACCAAGACACCTCTGAAAGGGAATGGGCCTGGATGAGGCAGTCGTCCAGACAGAGATGGACACAGATCCCTTGACTCTGCTGCTGCCACCACCATGACCTTGGAGAATGTCCTCAGGGTGGTGGATAGCCTGAAAGGGAGCACAGTGAACTGATAGTGAGAGACAAGCATAGCAAAACTCAGATACTTTGCCAATCCACCCGGATCGGGATATGAAAACTATGTCTTAGTCAGATTCATAGAAGCCAAGAACATCCCTCGGCGCACTGCTGGAATCATGAGCACAAGGTTTCCATCCAGAAGCACAGACTGCGCAAGTGCTCGCTGACCCCCTTGAGGTCCAGAATGGACTGGAAAGAACAGTCCCTTTTTCTTTTTTCGGCACCACAAAATCAATGGAGTATCTGCCCTTGCCCCACTTGCCGAGTTGGCACCACCACCTTTAGACACAGCAACTTGTCCAAGAGGGTCCGCACAGTGGCACTTTCGATCATGACCTGCAAGGAGAGATGATGAAGGCATCCAGAATTGGCTCTTTGCAGCTCAGGACACAGCCAAACTGAATGGTGGCTAGCACCCAGACATCCTTAGTAATCAGAGCCCATTCCTGAAAGAAAAGGTGAAGCCTGCATCCAACTGGAAGAACAGGGGAATGGGCCTCCAAACCTTCATTGCACAGCCTGGGAAGGTCCTACTCTGGGTGGGACTGAGTCCCTGGTCCCATGCACTCCAAAAAAAAGGACTAAGAATGAGCCTGAAGCCCAGAAGCAGGGAGGAAGAACAGGGTGGGGGAGGTTTTCTTTTTTTCAGGTCAGTAACGACGAGCGTCCCAAGACCTCTGGGGATCTGGCCAGTGCACCCTTGGTTGATAGGCAGAGGCTGATGAGAAAGGGGCACCAGCCCACTTCACAGGCCCCTTGGACCTGTCTTCCAGAAGGCAGTAAGATTTTGTCTTGCCCAGGTCCTTCACCAGCTTCTCCAAATCAGATTCAAAAAGAAACTTCCCCTTAAAAGCCAGGAGGGCCAACTGCACTTTGGAAGATGTATCCGCTGCCCAGTGCTGGAGCCAGATCCAATGTCATCACATCGTCATCAGGGCATCATCCCTGGCCACCAGGTAATACATGGCATCAGCAAGGAAGACCGTAGCAGACTCCAAAAGAGGGGTAGAAACATCCAGCAGAAGAGACTGAATCCACTGGAGCAGGGCTAGAGATGTCAGGCCTGCACATACCACAAATTAATAACAGCAGCTGCCGCAGCAAACTGGTTCTTCAACAGGAATCCACCTTTCAGTCCAATCTGCCTTCCACAGTATTGGCGGTCCATCTGGTAACCACCATGACCTGTGTATCCACCTTGGAAATATCAACCACACACTGCACGCCCTCTCCAGGAGAGCGTGAATCTTCTTATATACCCTTAGGTGGCAAGTTGGTGTAATCCCACTTCTGCTGGAACAGGCCCTTGAGCACCTCCAGGAAGATAGCAGTGGATTTCTGAACCCTTTACAGGAGCCAATGCTTGTTCAAAGTGGATAAAACCCTGGGGTTGCCTCCATTTCCAACTCCTGGAACAGGCAAATAACCTTGGCCTTCCCTCAATTCTCTGAAGGTTAGAGTACTTCATCCACATTAGACATCTCAATCCAAGCCACAGCTGATCCTATTCCCGGGAGGGGCACCCCTACCAGGGATGTTTGCCATCAATTGAAGAAGGCTGCCATAGGCCAAATAACATCACCTGGAAGAAGACATAAGAGTTAAGGCAAGTGTCACAACAGCATGCACTAAGGCCGCAGCAGCCCAAAGGGCGCGCATTAACTGCGTTTTTACTACAGCACACATTACAGGTGCTAGAGTAGGACTGTGTGTTGGAGTCGCTTGGGCAAAATGTGTGCAAGGACCTCATGGCTGCCAGGCACACAATAGATAAAATGCTATTAACCCATGCAGAAAAAAGTGGGAAACCCTCAACCAGCACCAACGGTCACCAGTGGTCTACCCCGAATTGTATCTTCACAGACGAAATCGAGAGCCCCCAACAAGGACAAATGATGAGGTTAAGCTTTGGTACTCAGTCCCTGAGAGCCTCAGGCAGAGAATCCATGCTGGGCTCAGCTCTACTCCTGTTAGATGGCTGGCAGACAGATCCCTCTGAGAGCCTTCTGCAATCTTCAGGAGAGAGCAGGAGGTACAGAGGAGAAGGGTGGAAGCATTGAGGTTGTGTAAGGCAGTCGTACTCTTCCAGATCCTTCCAATTTTTGGTTGCTCAACAGGCCCTTATCGAGGTTAAAAGCATGGAGCTGAACCAATTTTCCCTCCTCCTATGGCTAATGAAAAGACCGCAGTCTAGTGGAGCCTCCCACGTCGCGCTCTAGTGAGAGATAAACCCACCGGCTGTTGTTCATGAGTGTTTTAAATCAAATCTTTTCCTCTCAAAACTTCAGAATTTTCTTCAGAGAGGAAAAGATCCATCCATTATTTGCTCGAGACAAAGAAATACTGACGGGACCTCTGGTGGCTGAGGCGTATAGGGACATGGGAATGATGTCACTGAAGCATAGGCTTTCATTGGTTCTTTGTCTCCACCAATCTGCTGGTAGGGAAACACAACCCACTTGTCTGGACTAGTCTAGCAGGACAATATGGAATGTACGGTCACACTGGATATTAGATCTTTGTTCACAGTGATTCCCAAGACCAGGCTCTTCAAGCATTAAAATCAATTTGGGATGAAAGGTCACATCCTCATTTTGTGCCAACAGGATTTATTGTTCTTGGCATCTGTGATTTGGAAGGGAAATCATTATTTATTCCATGATAAATTCTTTCTTCAGATTTCAGAAATGGCCATGGGATCTACTTTTGCTCCATTTTCGTCTAGTCTACTAATACTATTAATCATTTATATGGCACTACAAGGCATACGCAGCACTGCACAGATACATACAAAGATGGTCCCTGCTCGTCAGAGCTACAATCTAATGAATACAGACAATACAATAGCCGAGGACAAGGGTATAAATAGGGGAAAGGTGAGGAGAAACAGGTAAAACAAGGGATCAGAATCCAAAGGCAGTCTCAATCTGTACATAGCCAGTTTTGAACATGAATGGATTGGAAAAACCTTTGTCAAATACAAAGCATTATGGAAATGCTAAAATAGACATAGGGGCATTTTCAAAACGTTTTAGCCGGTTGGCAGATCTGCTTACCGGCTAAAATTGCGGTCACTGTGATATTCAGCAGCCCTAACTGTATCGTGCAGATGAATATCCCACAGACCATCAAACACCAGGTTAAAACCAGGGCGGTCAATGGGTAGAGTGGAGGCAAGGACAGTCATTATCTGGTTAGCAGCAATATTCAGCCACTAACCAAATAGCTTCAGTGGATAAAGTTAGGACAGGTGAATGGCTGTCCTAACTGCTTAGCAGATGAATATCATCACCAAGTGGATAGCATCTCTGGTGGCCAAGCAGCCCAGCTATTCAGCGGCAGAAACTGAAGATGTTCTGCCACTGAACATCCAGCTTAAATTAAAGCAGCGGTGGCTAGGCAGAAGAACAATTTAAAGGTATTTTTTTCACTGGGTAAATTCTTGTAGTGAGTATATTTAGTTTGATAAAAGTTATAGCACAGATGATATTACTTTATAGGACTATAGTACATATTATTTAAAAAAAGCAGAGTTTTGCGATTACTGTTTTCTTCAAACAGACAAGTAAAAATACTTTTTTGGAGTACAGAAGTTCATATCCGTATCCATAAAACAATTACCTTATTCACAATTTTTTGAGGAGAAGAGAGAGAGGGAGACAGAGAGAAAAAGAGGTCTTCCAACTGATTGGCAGCCCTGCAGAGGTATGAGGATATTGCTCTTGAACAAAACTAGCAGCAGAATTGTACCAGGTATGGGACAGTAAGTTGGTTCACGATTCCCTCCTGTGGTAACTCTGCTCCCTCCTCCTTCAGTTTTCCTATTTGAATCAACAAGATAAACTAATATTCAGCAGGTCTGGCCAGTGCTAATCTTTATTCAGCAGCACTGTCCATTTAATTAGTGCCACTATCTGACCATTAGCCACATAGGCACTTGTCCATTTAAAGTTAGGCCTTGTATTTAACTTATTTAGTGAATGAATACTGCCGCTAAATGTCTAAGTGCCAGCTCTGCCTTTGGCCTACCTTGATGCCAGGCTTTGGATAAAATGTGGCCATTTAGCATATTAAAACAGCCCACTTTTATTCGTAGAAGGGCTGAAAAGGCACACTCTAGCAAGTAATACATTTGTCACCTGCTGGCAAACACGTAACTCGCTTTGATGATTACCCACTGGGAATAGTGCTTGACCCAATACAAACATTGTGGAGCCCGTGTCTTTTGGGGAAACTGCTAGGTACGTATGACCTAGATTGGCCACTGTTGGAAACAGGATACTGGGCTTGATGGACCTTGGTCTGACCCAGTATGGCATATCTTATGTTCTTAATAGTGAGTACTTACTTTTCCAAGTGTTTCTTCAATCTCTAATTAGTAAGTTTGACTACTAAATGAATATATGACATGTAAACAAGATTCTGATCATACTAGAAACCTTGATTCAATCAAATTTTAGTCATGGACACCTACTGTATATCAAGAGAATATTATTATTTAATTGCTTAGTCCAAACAGCCCTCTTTGAGAATAATTTAAGTTTAATCCAAGTTCCCTTGTTAGTTGTTATGTAACAAGCAGATTCATCGTACATAAACATGATTGAAAAACAACCCAAAGAGTTCTCTCTGTTACTTAGACAGCACATTTCTCAGCAATTCCTGCTCACAACCCAGGAATCACAGCTGTGTGAGAAGAGGAAAAGCTGGCAAAATTAAATTTATAATGCTTAAGTGCTGTTGAAACTATGTTGACCTATAGTTGACCTGTGGATAGTTGTTGACCTATAGTTAACCTGTGGATAGTTGTCCTACGCTGTGTTCGCTCTTCAGTCAGGTCGCCAATAGTTCATAGAGTGGCATTGACAGCTGCTGTTATTGTATCAATCTATTGCATTGCTGTTCTTCTTTTGCTTCGACCTTCACCTTGCCATGCATTATGTCTGTCTTTCTCTAATCATACTGTATGTCTTTTTGCATTGAAGTGTCCAAAGTATAAAAGTCAAAATCTTGGCATTGGAGCTTCTAAGGGAAGTTTAGGTTTGATCTCCTCCAACATTGCTTGATTTGTTCTTTGGGTAATCCATGATATATGTAGTATTCTTTGCCAGCTCCATAATTCAAAGGATTAGACTTTCTTCCTGTCTTTATTCTTTACTGTCCAACTTTCACATCTATATGACATTATTGAAAATACCATGGCTTAGACAAGTTGAACCTTTATAAGCAGAGATATTGCACATCTCTTATTTGAAAGTCTTGTCTGGATCCTTCATAGCTGTCCTGTCAAGAGCAATGCATCATCGGATTTCTTGAGTGCTTGTCATTTTGTTATTGATTATGGATCCAAGCAGATAGAAATAGTGGACCACTTCAATTTGTTCTCCATCAAGGATGAAATTAATTTTGCTAGTTGTCAGGATCTTTGTATTCATGTTAAGATGCAGGCCCATTTTAAGACTTTGGACCCCCATATTCTTCTGTGCAGGATATGCGCTGCTACGGTGCATAGCCCTGTCCAACAACCCTTAACCCTAGATAGTCTATGTTGGGGGTCATATTGCATGCTGCCCAGTTAGCTCCTGCACTGAAAGATAGAGGAAGGTTTCCCTCACCTATTTTTTCGGAGAAGATCGCTAACCAGGCAGCATGCAATATCACCACTGCTTTGTTAGCGACAGTCTTTGCTTCTGTTCTACCCCGGAATGCCCCCAACACGCCCCATTGCTAATTGGATAGCATCGGGGTGCGTAGGGGAGTTAGAAGGGGATATTCAATGGCACTAATCGCGCAAGTGCTGTTGAATATCCCAATTTAAGGCATTTACATGGTTTACTGGTTTGTAAACCATGTACATGCCTTTCAAAAATAGGCCCTATGTTTCTTGATCTTGATTAGCAGATGTTTCAGACCGTTTCTCTTTCAATCAGTAATGTGGTATCGACATAGCAAAGGTTGTTAATGAGTCCTCCAACAATCTTCACACCTAAAAAATGTTCCAAACATCAGGGGCAGATGATGTAATCAAATTAAGTTTGCAGTCTCCATAAGGGTTTTCAAACCAGTCCTCAGGGAACCCAAAGCCAGTCAGGTTTTCAGGATTCCCAGAATGAATATGCATGAGAAAGATTTGCATGTTCTGCCTTCATTGTATGCAAATCTATCTTATGCATATTCATTGTGGGAATCCTGAAAACCCGACTGGCCTAGGGTTCCCGAGGACTGGGTTGAAAATCTCTTAAAAAGCAGAAAGTAAAAATAAGTAAAGTAAATTTCTTTTGTCTCTTATCTTGTAGGTAGACAGAAATCATTGCTCTCAGAAAATCATGCTGCTGAACCCAGAAATGCTGGTTGCTAATATAGTTAACCCTTGGTATCTTGTTTAGGCTAAATCTAGGGGACTAGTACCAGTGTGTGAAGGAGACCATTCTCCTTACCTTCTGGGTCCTTTGGGGGATGGGGGGAAGAAAAGTTCATTTCAAGGCCCAAAAGTTCCATGTATGTTTTACATGACAGCCAGCATTTGCACTTGCTTCATGTATCCAAATGAACTCAGGCCCAGTCCAGGGTTTGGCTGTAGAACTTAAGTAAAGCCATACAATCATGTTGGTAGCTGATTAAACACCATTTAGCAGAAGAGCTTTTTTCAAATTTCACTCATAATGTTATTTGATTGGCTATAGAAATAAATTCTTGATGAACATGTCTTTGAATGCCAGGTCAAATTCCTCTCTTTGTCCTCCTACTACTACTCCTCATCACTTATAAAGCGCTACAAGGCATATGCAGCGCTGTACAGACAGACACACATAAAAGACGGTCCCTGCTCATCAGAGCTTACAGTCTAATCAAGACAGACAATACAGTAGCTGAGAACAAGGGTACAAATAAGTAAAGGAAAGAAAGCAAGGGATCAGGATCCAAAGCCGCCTCAAAGAGGTGAGCCTTTAGCAAGATTTGAAAAGGGGCAGAGGTGGAGCCTGACATACAGACTCAGGTAGTTTTTTTCCAGGCGTATGGGGCAGCAAGGTGAAAGGAATGAAGTCTGGAGTTGTCAGAGGAAGAAAAGGGCAAAGAGAGAAGCAAGCCAGTAGAAGAGCGGAGTTCATGAGGAGGGATGTAGGGAGAGAGGAAAGGTGGTGAGGAGCAGTAGAAGGAATGCATTTGTAGGTCAGAAGGAGAATTTTGAACTGGATACAGAAATAGAGCCAATAGTATTGCCATGCTAAGAAATTCAGAATCATCAGTTAATTTGAGCAAATGAATGCATTCCGTCGTATTCCAGTCATCATACCAGTTCCACAGCTTTGCAGATGGCGGCTCTCCTGCTTTCAAGAGACTTCTTGGGGTTGAGTTTTTTTGTTTCAGTGTTCTCCTCCTCCTGCTACTTTTATACATAGGCTGAAGAGATAAACACCATCCTCATTCCCATACTTTTGTGCTGTCACCCAGACCGGGGAAGCAAATGGTACAAAAATACAGGTGTGTGCACACATAACCAAAAGTACACAATATCCATCTTTTTTGGAGCATGGATCCACGATAAATGTAGTAAGGTCCTTAGGTTACTTACATATATATTTCTCCTCTTTCCTCCATTTGTCTTTTTGACATCTTTCTCTTTCATGTCATGTCTCTCCACTTCTCTGCCTTTCTCATATGCCTCTATATCAATAACAACTCACCATGAATATTCAGGAGCTATCTTTTGTACATATTACTTACAGAGTCAGAAAGATTCCTATAAATAAACAGAAATGGTGAGTCCTCAGATAGAATACACTTGGCTGCTGCTTAGTGAATGAAGGCAACACTTAACATAAGCAGAAAACAAAAAAAAATCCAAACGTGCATATTGACTTTGGGAAGAACCGGAGAAGAAGCAGTAAATGAATTCTTTTTTTAAAAATCCATCTATGCCCTTTTCATCTGAATATGCTAAAAATAAAAAATAATGTTTCCTAATAGTGCCAGAGCGAGCTAAAGAGAAATAGATCCCAATCTTTTTCCTGCTACAGCACAACACAGCACAGGGCTCTCTTGATCACAGCATCATCTTTCCCAGCATAATCTCCTTTTCCTATCTACTTGCCATCGCCAACATTCTCACAAGCTACATGGAGTCCTCTGCCAGTACTGCTGCCAATAGAAGGAGGTGCTCTGATACCAGGCTTTTAGTTGTGAGGAACAAACAGTGCCTGCCCCTTGAGACTTAAAATGTGTTATCACAGCACCTCCCCCTACCAGCAAAAATGCTAGTGGAGGACTCCCACATAGCTTTGCCGGAATTTCTCTCTGGCATAATCATCCTTCTTCCCTTCCTACTCTCATGGGTAATCATCTTCCTATCCCATCATCCTGGTACAATCATCTTCATTCTTCCCCTACCCTCCTGAAGCAATCAACATCTTCCTCCTCCTGCTTTTCGGTAAGGCAACAGCTCCTACCCTCTAATGGCTCCTCTTCCTGTCCCCAAGGTCTACTCCCCTGTGTGCTACCATCCTTTTCTCCTGCTGTTGCCACAGTCATGGGTTTCCTGCTTAGCTGATCTGTTCTTGAGAGAGTTAAGGGGTGTCCCACCACCACCTGCTGTTGCCAGGGATGGAGGGCTGTCTTCACTGGGCCTCGATCTACAAGTTCAGAAAAGTTAACTCACTCCTGGAACTGGGCTTCAAGCCAGTCCTGGATTTCTGACACTCTCATTCTGATGCATTATGGGACCAGCAGCACTGATTCCAATAGGTAAAATCAGGGACTTCAAATACCCTACTGCAGTACAATGCAAATTTAAAACCAGAACTGGCAAAACATCTCACTCCTAGAACTGGGTAACTTGGCAACTCTGCAAGATGCTGCATGCTTTTGCTACTGTTCTTTTCCACCTCTTCTGAAATGGCAGCAGCATGTTTCACTGGATCTTGGAGCATCTTCAGAACCAGCAGGCTAGTCCGGCACTAATGTTGTGCATCACAAAATTAGAAGAGCCAGATTTAGCTGCCCATGAGTTTTAAAATGCTTTCTGGGCCTAGGACAGGCTCCTCTCCAACTTCAGTGGTGGGATGGGGTCTACAGTCTGCTGCCACCTCTGGACTAGAACTGCCTCCCAGCAAAGATGAGCTCCAAAGCGCTGCCTCCTACGTGGGGGAAGCTAACAGAAACACAGCTGGATAAACCCTGTGGCACATCTACATGTGCGGCACTGCACCAGTTGGGAAACACTCATTTAGTGTGATATGTTATGAAGTCTACAAGCTGGCAATTACAGATTTATAGTTTCCTCTTTCGGAACTCAGTGCAGCTGTTCTGCATAGGCAGGTGTAGCAAGTGGAACTAGACGGAACAATCTGGGCATTCCTAGAAGCTGTACTGTGAATCAACATTTATTTTATTTATCTAGGCTTATATACCACTTTTTTTTTAGAAGTGAAAGCAGTGTACATTTGGATACTGTATATATTATATTCTGTTCCAAAAGGGCTCACAATTTGCATTTTTGTACCTGAGGCAATGGAGGGTTAAGTGGCTTGCCCAAGGCCACAAGGAGCACATGTAGAACTAGAAACCCCAGTCCTTCTGGCCCAAGGTTGCTGTCCTCTAGTGCAGTGTTTTTCAACCTTTTTTGTGCAAAGGCACACTTTTTTCATGAAAAAAATCACGAGGCACACCACCATTAGAAAATGTTAAAAAAATTTACCTCTGTGCCTATATTGACTATATATAAAGTAATTCTCTTGAATAGGAATCAAACACTCACACCAACCCCCCTCCCCTGCTGGTTCACTCACACCACCCCTCCCCCTCCACTGCTGGTTCACTCACCCACCCCCCTGTCACTTACTCACCCCTCCTGCTGGGTCACTTACTCACTCACTTACCCCCCCTCCCCTGCTGGTTCACTCACACCATCGCCCCCCCCCCCTGCTGGTTCACTCACACCACCCCCCCCCTCCACTGCTGGTTCACTCACACTCCCCCCCCTTGCTGGTTCACTCACACTCCCCCCCCCCTTGCTGGTTCACTCACACACACACACACACACCCTGCCCAAGCCGCTGCTTCTGCTTTGTACAGAGCAGCGGCTGCACTACACTTACATTGAAAAGTAAAGAGAAACTGTGTCAGGAGCCCTCCGGTCATCGCAGAGCCCAAGGAAGTGATGTCATGGGGGCGGGCTCCTCACAGGCTATCTTTCCTTTTCAAATTAACTTTATTGCAGCTAAAGTTAATTTGAAAAGGAAAGACAGCCTGTGAGGAGCCCGCCCCATGACATCACTTCCTCGGGCTCTGCATGATCGGAGAGCTCCTGACACAGTTTCTCTTTACTTTTCAATGTAAGTGTAGTGCAGCCGCTGCTCTGTACAAAGCAGAACCAGCGGCTGCACTGCTATAGGGAATCGCGATCGCGTTCGCGCCGCGGACTTCGGCACAAAAGCCGTTTTTTTGCTCTGGCCGCTCCCGATCTTGCGGCCAGAGCAAAAAAACGGCTTTTCAATGGCCGGTTTTACAACTGTGCCGGCAGCCGGCCTGGCCATGGAAAAACCGGCCAGGCCGGCTGAAAACCGGCCGGTTGGCAACCCTAATTTGTGAGCCGAGGCCACATGTTACGGATGAAATTGGAATTTTTCCCACGGCACACCAGACAATATCTCACGGCACACTAGTGTGCTGCGGCACAGTGGTTGAAAAACGCTGCTCTAGTGGATAACTTGCCCCAACCACTAGGCCACTCCTTCCTGTTAGAAGAACGGGCTCTCAGTTTGTTTCAGTTGCTGAACCGTGTGGTTAGTACACAAATACTGTAAAACAACAAAAAAAACGTATTTTAATACAGATTTGTAAACTTTAAGAAGGTTCTCCTTCATTTTCTTTCCTGGTTCTTCTTTTTCTCTATATGCAGCCCCTGCCCCACCATGAGGGAGGAGTAGCCTAGTGGTTGGGGCAAGGTACTTCAGGCCGGAAGGTCGGAGGTTCAAATCCCACTAGAGGACAGCAACCTTGGGCCGGAAGGACTGGGGTTTCTAGTCCCACAGATGCTTCTTGTGGTCTTGGGCAAGCCATTTAACCCTCCATTGCCCATGTTCCCTGTAAGTATTAGTGTATGTGTCTCATATCCCCGCGTGTTAAATGTATCCCCCAATTGTGTTGTGACCGCTTTGATTGAAGGATAAGGCGGTATACAAAACTGTCTAAATAAATAAATAAATAAAATGCCCGCCCGCTGCTGCCCCTCCACCACCCCTCACCCTGTGTCAGTAGTCGGGCCACTGAAACAATGTTGCCTGAGTGTGCAGAATTCCAGCAGGAGTAATATTTACACTTCTTTGCTTATCCTTCCCCTTCTGCTCTTACTCTGATACTTGCCCCTCTCTACTTCTATTGCTCCATTCCCTCTAAAGATCAGTTCTTTTGGGTTTTTGGCACTCTCCCCTTCCTGCAAACTGTATGGGATCAGTAAAACAGCACATTCTACCTTTTTTTATCTGCTCCTGCCCCACACTTACAGTTCAGCCATTTTTCTGCCCCACATGACGTTGTGCTTTGGAAAGCTGCCCCTATTTCCCATACCTAGTAGAGGGGCTGGATATCTTAAGAGTGAACAAATTCAAAATGATTCCCGTTTCAACTTAATAAGCACGTTTCTTGGATATTTTTGCAACATTTGTAAGTCTGTTCTTTGATCTTTAAGCAGAACTCCAGCATTATCAGGATTTCTGAGGTCAGCAGGGAAACATTGCAAAATCCTATACACAGGAATCTATCTCCAGTAACTAGGTTCGGCCTACAGACTGGGAGGCAAGACACAATATTTACCAGAACTGAAGAAAGAGAGAGATAAATTAGTCAATATCTCCCCTGGTACCAGTTTCTGCAGCTTATCTATCAGGTTTGAGGTCAGACTGATCCAGAATTCAACAGGCAGGCAGGGCCAGTCTAAGAGTATCTGACACCCTAGGCGAGCCTTCAGCCATGTACCTCCCCTTCATAGTGTTACAGCAATCGCTGTGAAAAGCTCTTATTCTATCACTCACCCACAGAAGGAAGACTCTCAGACAGGCTGGAATGCAAACAGGAACTTTTAATGTGCACACAGGATCAGACAGAGATACCAGCAACCTCCACAAGGGTCTGAACCCCGAGGGACGGCCTACAATGCCTTATATACAGTACAGTTTTAAACTCATTCTACAATCCCATTTGCCACAGGTATTTCCTGCCCACCAATCAGCAGCCCCTGGGGAGGTACCTGGGTGACCTGTCCAAACCGGTATGCTCTGGTCTGTTGGTTTCAGGGCTAGGGAAATACTGTGCTCAGACCTGGAGTGGGGGAAGGGTGCCTACTGGAATCTCAATGTCTCTCTTAGCAGGCTGATTACCTCATGGCTTGCGGGGGAAGGGTCAGGCTGATCAGAGCCTCATGGCTTGCAGCATGGCTTGGGGGAAGGGCTATCTACAGTTCGCAGCATGGCTTGGGGGAAGGGCTATCTACAGTTCGCAGCATGGCTTGGGGGAAGGGCTACCTATAGCTACCTCATGGCTGCCTCAATAGATCATCACTCCTTCTCTTACCCCGACCCTGGTATCCAGCATCCATTTGTTCTCTTTCCTTTTCTTCCTCCTCACTTCTTCCCTTCCCCCTCCCCAGTGGTTAGCATCTCTCCTTCCCTTCCCTCACCCATGTTCAGCAACTTCACTTCTCTTTCCCTCCAGTTATCCAACACCTCTCCTTCCCTTTCTCCTGGTGCCAGCCTACCTCCGCCAGAGTCCGAATCAACAGGAAATGTAGCATGGCATGGGACATTTGAGCACCTGCCTGTGCTCAAGACCTGCTGTATCCTGGCTCCTCTGACTCCAAATTACTCTTGGAGGGGGCGAGACATGACAGAGTTGAGCATTTGTGAGTGCTCAAAGGCTCACTTGTTGTGCTAACAGCTTTCACCAGACTAGCATTGGGCTGCCACCCCCTGAATTCTGCCACCCTAGGCAGTTGCCTAGGCTGGCTAGTGGTAGAGACAGGCTTCATTCTGGTAAACGCTTTACAATAACATAACACAATGTCGTGACTTACAATTGCAGGCTCCTTCTGTTCAGGGAACAAGCAAGTGGTTTCAGATTCAATAAAGATAAGCAGGTACCAAGTACCTCCTTATAAAAGTACCCTCTAATGATTGCAAGGCTTGTTAATGTTTGAGGCTGATAGACGGTAAAGTTATCATAGTTTTATGGGTTCACATCCAGATGAGGTTTTTTTACCTTGACTATTGAGTCTGTCTTTCCAGTTGTTTTTCCAGGTGCTCTGGCAGTTTTTATGTCCTTTTTGTTGGCGATATTGACAACAAAAGTATCAGAATCTACAACAGGGGGGGGGGGTCAATGTCTCCAAATAAGTCAGTTTTGTGCATACCATGATACTAATGAACCTCACTACTAAGCCAAGATACGTGGAGTATGATCTCAATCTCAGATTTACTGCCAATGCTTGTATTGTGCCAAAAAGAGCCTTCTTCCGGAGTTCATATGATGTCCTTCTGCCATATTTCTTAAAACTAGAGATCTTAAATGTGCATTGGTTGCTATTTGTAGTTTTTCCTATGGCAATATTCCTCTTTCTTCCAGTTTTGGTGGACTCTCTTTGTATACTCTGTCAGTTAAAACATAGGGTCATCGTACAGAGACAGATAGAAACATAAAAATATGACGACAGAAAAAGACCACATGGCCTATCTAGTCTGTCCTTCCATACCAACAACTACAACAGTCCCCTTTTTTCCTTTAGAGATCCTCTCTGTTTGTCCCATGCTTTTTTGAATTCAGATACTGTCCTCATCTCTGCCACTTCCACTGGGAGACTATTCCACGGATCCACCACTCTTTCCGTAAAGAAATATTTCCGCATATCACTTCTGAATCTATCCCCCTTCACCCTCATCCCATGTCCCCTCGTAGCAGAACTTGCTTTCAATTGAAAGAGGCTCTCCCCCTGTACATTTATGCCATGGAGGTATTTAAACATCTCAAGGCAGCCTTGCTAGAGAAATGCAGCCATTAGCCACGATCATGACAGGATTCTAGTCCTGAAAGAAAAAGATGCCAACTGAATGATTGGTTGCTAGTTCTCAAAGAGAAAAGCTTCCAGCAGAATGACAGGATGGTGATAATGATGGAGAGGATGGCGGGGAGATACCAGGACTGCAGTGTGAAATGAGGAATTTTATGGGTCGGCTGGACCATTTAGTGGTGTCAGAGGCACCTAGGATGACTGTAGTAAGCTCCTTGCCTCTGACCACTGCTGCATTTTTCCCTCTTCAGAACTCTCATCTGCTAGTATGCCTGTCTGGATAGTCTCTCAGTGATGGTTCCTTCCCTCCATGCTCAGCACAGAGTCAAAGATAGGTCAGTAAAGAGTTCATATCCTCCCGTTGACGAAAGATTCACTGCAAGGTCAGAAGGGAGGATAGAACTTGTGTCAGTGGGGCCAAACCATGGCTGTGATTGTCACCGCAAACTCTTTAAAAATTTTTTTTTATTATTTATGAATTTCAAAATATAGATAAGTATGCATTTGTTTAAGTAACAATATGGGGTAATATAAAATAAAAAGGATAATAAACAATAAGAAAATATAATCTACTCCTTAAATATTAGGGGGTCTATTCTGTCGCACGAATAGCAGGGATGGATGTCCTGTTGAGACGTTCATCTCCACTATTCGCCCCTTTGCTGAATCTGTCAAAAGCCTCCCCGTTCGAACAAGGAGTTTGTACAGGGAGGCATAGACGGGGAAAGGAGGGACCGTTGCGGAGGAAGAGTTAGGGTGGACAGTGGGCAGTCTGCGACCTTGAACATACAGTGCCGATTCTGAAGTAAGCCCTGTGCGTCCAGGGTCGGCAGACTTGATGGGGGACTTATTCCATCTCGGAGGCGGAATAAGTCCCCATGGACATTAAGGGACAGCAGGTCCGAGCAGCACAAGTAAGGTGAAGGGGGTTCCCCACAGCCCAACCCTGACCATGGACGGGGGTCAGGCTACAGAAAAAGGAAAGAGTGATCAGTGGCCAGGGACTGCAGCTCCTGAATAGAGCCACAGTACCATGGCAACAGGACACCATGACACCGCAGCTCCATTCAGGAGCCTGACTGATTTAGCAGGGCATGGCCCTATACCTGCAGGCCGATCGGAATCGGGTCCCGGCCTCCACATACAGTCTCTAGACCCGATTCTGATCTCATGGGGCACATTTAGCCCCCATGGGATTGAAATCAGGTCTACCTCTGTGTGTCACAATTCTAATTAGGCGCACGGGGGCCTGGGCGCATATGTTGGACTGTGCCTCCACATCACTAATAGAAATTGTAGGGGGATATGTAACATAGTGGGGTCAAATAAGAAGGAAATAGAAATAGGAAACATATGGACACGTGCTACACTCCCAGATTAACAAAAAGCCCCTTTATCACTCAAGCTAAACCATCCCCAATGGACTGATGATTGTTGTTGTTGTTGTTAAGTGCCGTCGAGTTGGAGTCGACTCATGGCGACCCTCTGGATAGCTATCCTAAGTTGTGTTCGGTCTTCAGTCAGGTGGCTCATTGTTGACAGACTGGTACCCATAGCTGCTGTTATTGTATCGATCCATCTCATTGCTGGCCTTCCTCTTTTGCGTTGACCTTCTATCTTGCCAAGCATGATGTCTTTCTCTAATGATCTCTCTCTTCGCATGATGTGTCCAAAATATGAAAGTCAAAGTCTTGTCATCTGAGCTTCTAAAGAAAGCTTAGGTTTGATCTCCTCTAGTACCGACTGGTTTGTTCGTCGGGCAGTCCATGGTATACACAGTATTTGCCACCAGCACCATAATTCAAAGGCATCAATTTTCTTCCTGTCTATCTTTTTCACTGTCCAGCTTTCACATCCATATGATGTTATTGAAAATACCATGGCTTGAACAAGTCAAATCTTTGTATGGAGAGGGACATCTCTGCTCTTGAGAATCTTATCTAGGTCTTTCATAGCCATTCTGCCAAGAGCAATGCGTCGTCTGATTTCTTGACTGCTTGTTGCTTCTTTATTGATAGTTGATCCAAGTATGTTAAAGTTTTTCACGATTTCAATTTCTTCTCCTTCAACAATGAACCTGTTGATTATGCCAGTTATCATGATCTTTGTCTTCTTTACATTAAGGTGCAGGCCCATTTTGAGACTATGTTCTTTGATTGTGAGAAGCAAATATGTCAGATCATCTTCACTTTCAGCCAGTGATGTGGTATCATCAGCATAGCGAAGGTTGTTGATGAGTCTTCCACCAATCTTCACACCTCTGTTTTCTTCATACAATCCTGCTTCTCTGATGATTTGTTCTACATATAAATTAAACAGGTAGGGGGAAAGTATGCAGCCTTGTCTTACACCTTTGCTTATTTTAAACCATTCTGTTTCTCCTTCTTCCGTTCGAACTGTTGCTTCTTGATCAATGTACAGATTGTGCAAGAGTACGATCAGGTGTTCTGGTATACCCATGCTTCTTAATGTGGCCCAGAGTTTCTCATGGTTTACACAGTCAAAAACCTTGCTATAGTCGATAAAGCACAAATAGATATCCTTTTGGTATTCTTTAGTCTTTTCAAGGATCCATCTCACGTCCGCAATGATGTCTCTCTTTCCTCGCCCTTTCCTGAACCCTGCTTGCACTTCAGGTAGTTCTTGTTCCAGGTATGGTTGTAGTCTCTTTTGAATAATCTTTAGTAGAATCTTCCTGGCATGTGGGATCAGAGCGATTGTGCGATAATTTCCACAGTCAGTTGAGTCACCTTTCTTTAGTATTGGTATAAACACAGATCTTTTCCAGTCAGTTGGCCATGATGTTGTCTTCCATATTTCTTGGCAGAGCCTTGTAAGTACGGTAATAGCTACATCAGATTGCTGTAATACTTTTATGGGAATGCTATCAATGCCTGGTGCTTTGTTCTTTGATAAGGCTTTCAATGCTGCTTCAACTTCTTCTTTCATCAACAATGGTTCCCGATCATAAGGTACAGATTGAAACGGCTGTTGGTCCACTTGATCTTTATCATATAAAAACTCTGTATATTCCTTTCACCTTTTCTTGATCTTCTCAGCATCATTCAACATAGAACCTTGAGCATCTTGTAACATTCCAATTCGAGGCTGGAACTTTTTCTTTAACTCTCGTAGCTTTAGGAAACCTGATCTTGTTCTTCCTCTAACAGTTTCTGCTTCTATTTCCTTGCATGCGTCGTTGTAGTACTTTTCCTTGTCCTGTCTTGCTGCACGTTGGAAATCTCTGTTGAGTTCTGTTATTGTCTTTCTTTCTCCTCTGGCTTTAGCTTCTCTGCGTTTCTGGGCAATTTTCAGAGTTTCTTCCGTCATCCATTTTGGCCGTTTTTGCTTTTTCACCTTTTGTAGAGACTTCTCTCTTTCTTCCAACACAACCTTTTTGATGTCATTCCATAACTCTTCTGGAACTCTGTCATTTGTATCTAAAGCAGCAAATCGATTTTGCAGGCAGTCTTTAAATTCCAGTGGTATATTCTTAAGGTCATATTTTGCTGCATTCATGAGTGGTTTGCTCTTTTTCAACTTTAGCTTGAGTTTGCATACTAGTAGTTGATGATCTGTACCACAGTCAGCTCCAGGTTTTGTCTTTGTTGATGTTATAGAACTTTTCCATCGTTGACTTCCACAGATGTAGTCAATTTGATTTTTATACAATCCATTGGGTGACGTCCATGTGTACAGTCACCGCTTGTGTTGATGGAAGAAGGTGTTTGAGATGAATAGATCATTGGTCTTGCAGAATTCTATCAGTCTTTCTCCAGCTTCATTTCTGTTGCCAAGTCCATATTTTCCAACTACTTTGCCTTCTTCTTTGTTGCCAACTTTTGCGTTCCAGTCACCCATGACTATCAGGATATCCTGTTTGCATGTTCTGTCAATTTCAGCTTGTAGTTGTTCATAGAACTCTTCAATTTCATTCTCTTCTGCAGCTGTTGTTGGGGCATATAACTGAATTATAGTTGTGTTGATAGGCATTCCTCGTAGACGAACAGAGATTAAGCGTTCGCTGACTGCATTGTTTTTCATTACAGTTCTTGCAAGTTTCTTCTTTATTATAAATGTAACACCATTTCTTCTTTGTCTTTCATTTCCAGCATAGTAGACCATGTGATCATCTGATGAAAAGTGCCCGATGCCAGTCCATTTCAGTTCGCTGACACCCAACAGATCAAGTTGTACACGTTCCATTTCATTCTTGACTACCTCCAACTTCCCTTGGTTCATGCTTTGTACGTTCCATGTTCCAATGCGTAAGACATCTTTACAGCTTCTGACTCTCATTTCATGCGCAGCTACATCAGCAGTCAGACATCCCGAGAGCTTTGATCCAACCACATCATAAATGCTGGCTTTACTCTGAAAAGTCTTCAGCTCTTCCCCAGTAGCTAGTTGAGTGCTTTCCGACCTGGGGGTCTCATATTCCAGCACTATAGCACAATTTGTTTTGTTGTAACTATCCATTGGGTTTTCAAGGCAAGATACAGAAGTAGATTGCCGGGCCTTTCTTCCACGCAGTTTAAGTTTGGTGTTGTTGCCGTTGTCACAGAAATGTGATCCTCCACTGTCAACACTATCCCATTCTGCTGCTGCCCAGATGGGTGGTTTGTCTTGGTCTGGCACCTCAGCTGAGACCTGTCCATCTTGGGAGACCCTGCCAGTAGTTAAACTACCGATAGTTTAGCTCTCAGCATCACTGATGCACACAAGCCCTCACAGCACGACAAGCTGCAAACCAAGTGAGGGGGACTGATGATTACTGAACAGAAATTTTCTTTAAGTCCAACAAGGCACAGAACTGTTGCAGAAAAGAGACATATTTAACTTTTAAATAAATAACTAAACATTTACAGGGATATCGCAAGCAAAAAATTGTTGCCAAGGATAATATCTCTTGTCTCATTGCCAAAAAATCATCTCCTTTTCTGGGTGCAGGAGCAGTGGAATATCTTTTTGGTTGGATGGGCCAAACAAACCAATTTCCAGCCCCCCCCCCCCCCCGCCAGCTCTCTAGTTGTTGATACTGTGTTGAGCAAGATATTGGTGGGGCCATGACCCCTGGGCTCTCTCCCCCTCCCCCTCCCATATTCCATTGCCTATGCCTGGATGGAACAGCTAACATTAGGGTAAATTCTGACAGATTGACCCAGGAACATAGTAACAGTCTTGTGTTTCTGAGAACCTGCAGGTTTATTTGATATGACAAATGTTCTGGCACTGCATACCCCAGCGGGCTAGCACTGGGTCATTCAGAGGGCAGCATGGTGGGTTAACCAGGCAGCGGCGATATTCAGCCGCTGCCCAATTACCCTAACTGACTAAAGTTAGGACAGCTGAATGGTAGGTTTCGCAATCCAACCACTGACTGGATATCGCTGCTGACCATATTGCAAGATCGCAATCCAGGCAACCTGGATATTCAATTCTGGGGTCAGGATATGGCTCAGGCATTGAATATCTGGGGCAAAGTTAAAGATGCTGAAAATACCCCCCACCCCTCCCCCACTGTTCCTAACATAGTAACATGTCTACAAAATATGTATCAAATCCAATAAACCTGCTGTTTCCTCAGAGATGGAAGACTGTTGTTTCCTAACAGGCAGAAAATACATTCTATTCAATGGAGGAACTGTACTCTCCTGAACTAACAAAATCTCAAGCAGATACTTCTCAAAAGCATCAATCAGTGCCACATTAGTAACTTTTCAAAAATTCAATATTATTTTATTTAAACAGCGCATCTCATACATCTTAAGTTTGAACAATTTTAAATTAACATCCTTTATTAACTGATCAATCACTTCTTTTGATTCTTTTACTTTCCACATTGAAACAACCTTCACTTGAGGATCCTTTGCCAATAGATCATGCTGAGCAGATAAAGCATAACACAGGTACACTACCAAAAAACTGCCTCCAGTTTTGCAACTGATTCCTATAGATTTTGGGGTGCTGAATCCAGGAAAAATAGCCAAAATGTTCCATCACGTCACGTTTTCTTGCAAAATTAGATTTCTTACCCATATAAGGAATGTTCACATAATTTCTTTTTAGCCGACTGCAGTTTATTTTCTTGGCCCAAAATAGAGGTTGTAATGGTTAACTAACTAGAAACACTCCCTCATGATATTTTAGAGTGTTTTGTATTCATTTTATATATTAACAGGACAATTGGGAGGCGGGGGGCTAAATCCAGTACTCGCGCTGGCGCATGTTCTTTCCTGTTCGCCTTGCCTCGTTCGCTCGCTCAAACACGGTGGCTGAGACATGAACGTTCCTGTCAAATTTCAGTTTCTTGCAAGTTCATTATTACCTTTTGTTTGCTCAGTCGTAATCCAGCTTTATTCCGAAGTGGTTCACTACAGTTGTAGTTTGCAGTGCTGTGTATTTGTGATGGCTCACAGAGCCAGAGGTTGCGTCAACTCTCCGGACAGTTTTTGTTTTATTTGTGGGGAATATACCGTGAAAAAGCGGCAGAGGAACATTTCTGCATTTATTAAAAAAGTATATTTCGCCTATTTCAGTTTGAAGTTAGGCGATCAAGACAAACCGTGTGCTTCTCACAAAGTGTGCAAGACATGTGAGGAAGATCTACGCTTATGGATGAAAGGTAAAAAACAAGCATTTCGTTTCGGAATACCTATGATGTGGCGTGAACAAAGAGACCACAGCAGTGACTGCTATTTTTGCTCTTGCATTGTGAAGGGATACAACTTAAAAAATAAGAACGTAATAAGTTACCCCAACCTTCCCTCAGCAATTAGGCCTATGCCTCATAGCAACGAAGTACCTGTGCCTGAACCACCAAAATCTTTGGATCATATTTGTGTGGACGGTTCTGATCATGATGAGACTCATCAGATGGCTTTTCCCGATGAGTCCAGTACTTCCGAGTTTGAAACTGAACCAGATCCGAAACCTGAACTTTTCTCTCAAGCTGAATTGAATGATTTAGTCCGGGATTTAGGACTCCCAAAAGATGCTGCCCAACTGCTAGGTTCTCGGCTTAAACTGAAAAATCTATTGTCACCAGGAACAACTTTTTATTGGTACCGCAACAGCGAGACACAATTTTTGAAGTATTTCAGCAAAGAGGAAGGTTTGGTATTTTGCAATGATATATACGGAGTGATGGAAAAGTTTAAACTCAAGTATGATCCTGCTGAATGGCGGCTGTTCATTGATTCGTCAAAAGACAGCATAAAAGGTGTTCTTCTTCATAACGGCAACACATTCGCTTCAGTTCCTATTGCTCACTCTGTTATTCTCCAAGAAAAATACGAGAATTTGGCCCTGATTCTTCAGAAGATTCGTTATGATGAGCATAAGTGGATGATTTGTGGAGACTTTAAAATTCTATCCATGCTATTAGGGCAGCAATCCGGTTTCACCAAATATCCCTGCTTCCTTTGCTTGTGGGATAGCCGGGCCCGCGACCTACACTGGGGGAAATAAGACTGGCCAATTCGGGAGTATTTGAGACCCGGTGAGAAAAATGTTCTTCATGAGAGCTTGGTACCTCGTGATAAAATTCTATTACCACCTCTCTCCACATTAAGTTGGGTCTCATTAAGCAATTCATCAAGTCCCTTCCAAAAGATGGTGAGTGCTTTCGGTACCTTTGCTCAAAGTTCCCCCGACTTTCTGAAGCAAAGCTAAAGGAAGGAGTGTTTGTTGGCCCTGATATAAGGAAACTCATTTCAGATGGAGCATTCGCTGAAACGATGTCTGAGAAGGAAAAAGAAGCCTGTGATTCCTTCAAGGATGTTGTTCTCAAATTCTTGGGGAACAGGCGGGATGAGAACTATAAGGATATTGTTGCCAGGATGCTCAATGCCTTCAAAGAACAAGGCTGTAACATGAGCCTGAAAGTCCATTTCTTGCACTCCCATGTGAACTACTTTCCCGAAAACTTGGGGGCGTACAGTGAAGAACAAGGTGAAAGGTTTCACCAGGACATCAAGGACGCAGAGAGAAGGTACCAAGGAAGATGGAACACCACTATGATGGCTGATTTCTGCTGGTTGCTGCTGCGGGAAACCCCAGATGAAAAATACGCCAAGCAGCGCACCAAGAGAAGCATTCGGGGGAAGAAGAAACGGGCCCACCAGGAGATTGATTGACCCAAGAACGACTTTAAAATCTAAACTGTGTTGACAAATATCGTGTTTTTACTAAACTTTGAAATAAAAATTTGCTAGTTATTACCACAGTGTCAGATCTCATTTATTAGAATTTTATTTTCACACCATCGGGTGTTTGTCTTCATGTATTGCAATGGTGCGGTTTGCGTTTTCTATTCTTACATACATACCTGTACAACATTTTTTGCACATTTCTTTGCTTTGCTTTGGGTCTAACCTCGCTCTTATATGCTCAATGTTTGTGCACATGTATGTGGCTGTTTTAAGTGCAGACAATTTTGCTACCATCACAGTGTGTTTTGTTGACATTACTCTATTCTTATGTGCTGCCTTGTTACAATTTTCTTTATTCTTATTTGAATAACTACTAAACAATTAGTATAAAGAATTCATCCAAGAAACTTTTATCTCGATCGCACTCAATCTGAAACGTTCACCTCAAACTGCTAACCCAATGTAGCAAAAAATCTGTACGTGATGGAGCAAATTGGTTACCAGATTTGGATTCAGCGCACCAAAAAACGTAAAAATCAATCGAAACATTAGAGGCAGTTTAAAAAAAAATTTTTTTAGTGTACCTGTGTAATTACTCAGCTGTAACAGGTGATCTCCAGGAACAGTAGGAATTTAGTATTCACATATGGGTGACATCGGTACTGATGGAGCCCATGCAGGAACGCTCCCCAGAGTCCAATAGGAAAGCCTTTGGGAGCATTGCATTGCACCTGCGTTGCTGGTATCAGTGGCAGAAATAGTACTATCACACTTGGAATACTTTTTGAAACCACTAGTTGGTTTTTCCATCGTGTCAGTAGACTGGATGGAAGGCCGAAGCCTGAAATGGCATTGAGCGCCCAAAGAATGAAAGTTTTTCTTCTTTTTTTTTTAAAAGAAAAAGAAGTAGTAAAGATAATATTTTGGTTCCGGCGTCGACGGGAAGGCAGATGCAACCACAAAAATATAAGAAAGAAGAAATGTTCTGCAGTGAGAGGATTTGCTTCCTGTTAGCTCTGCGGAAAATGAAGAACTGAGGAGGGAAAGTCTCAAAGGCGGGAAGGCAGCAATGCGGGCACAGTGGGATGCTCCCAAAAGCTTTTCTATTGGATGCTGGGGAGCGTTTCCGCACAGGCTCCGTCAGTACTGACATCACCCATATGTGAAGACTACATTCCTGCTTGTTCCTGGAGATATATCTCACCGTTTGTACCATTGCAGAAATATCCTGAGAACATTCAGCTACAGTCCCATTCAGCCAAAGGTGGCCCTAGGGGGGATGCAGGGTCATGTGTGGAGATTCACTGTGGGGCCTCATTTGCATAAATGTTTACATACTGCATTTATTTGGTCAATGCTATGATGAGGTTTGTGGAAAAGGAAGAACTGACCCAGGCCCTAGAACAAGATTGTAAACTATTTCCTTTGATGTTTTCTCTCACACACATGTTAATGGTACCACTTTATTGGATATATAATTTTTGATGTTGGTATACGGATCAATTGTCAGGGCACTTATCAAACGAATTTCTATCTAGATAGATAACTTTTATGTTGATAAACTGTCTGTATATGAGGGTATCTTAGAAGACAAATTAATTTCCAGACATCCTCAGCATGGCTCCTACTCCATTCTCCATAACTATTGCATAGATATAATTTTATGAATGTCCGGTATGAGACTGTGTCTGGATTGTGAAAACTCACAGCCATAATTACTATTGCACTTACTCTTAGGTGTTACAATTTGTTTCAATTGTAACACCTAAGAGCATGTAGCAAGTGCATAATTTCGCACTTGCTACATAATAGGTAAGTAATTTCATTCTGTTCTCACATTTTGTTTTTACACTGGATGTGGTCAGTTTCTATTTTTACTACACCTTTTTATCACACATTCCAATTGGGCTTCACATTTATGAATCTTTACCATTTGATATTTTTACCGCGTTTGGTTAAATGTGCCACACGATATACATAGTAACATAGTAAATGACGGCAGATAAAGACCAGTATGGTCCATCTAGTCTGCCCATTAAGATGGCAAGAGTAGGTGCACCTGCCGCCCTGTGCAGGACACCCCTCCCCATGTCTTTGTTTAGGGGTGAACCCACCACTCCGTGTAGGACACCCCTATTTGTTGAGAAATTAGATAATTAAGTTTATTTTGATTTTATCCTGTTGCTGTAAAGGGATCCACTGTGTCTGTCCCATGCCATTTTGAATTCTGTCACTGTATTTGCCCCCATACAATATACACATTTTATTATTCACATATTTCTGTGTTTATGGTTTAAGCAAACCTTTTAAGGGATATTATGTATTTTATCATTTTATACTGTATTAATAATTATTCATGTATGACTATTTATTTATTAATAGTCTTAGGGTTTTATATAATACTAAATGATATAATTTGGTATGTTGTTAACTGTTTTATTATTTATTGTAGAGATCACTACCCCCTGATGAAGGCCTCCTGGTCAAAACACCTTTCGGGTTGACCTCCTAGTTTTTAATAAACATCCTTTTGTGGTTGATCCTTGTCCTGCCTCTTCTGTACCTCTCACATGTCACTGTACAGCACTGCGTATGCTTCGTAGCGCTATATAAATGTTAAGTAGTAGTAGTAGTAGCAGTGCTCTCTGACAGGAAAAGAGGAAAAGAAAAAGAAAGGAGCTGCAGGGGCCATAAAATTACACTGGGTCCCAGGCCCCTATGGTGGTGGTGGTGGTGGGGGGGGGGGAGGGGTTGGGGAGTCTCAGGAGGCTGGAAAAAAAGACTCAGGCTTTGCAGCCACATTAGGAGGAAAGTTTGAAGCTGCTTTATTTAAAGCTTCCCAATGGGGAAAAATGCTTAAAACAAACAAACAAAAAAGCTTAAAAAATGTAAGGCTTGCAGATAGGACATAAGAACATAAGATATGCCATAATGGGTCAGACCAAGGTCCATCAAGCCCAGTATCTTGTTTCCAACAGTGGCCAATCTAGGTCATATGTACCTAGCAGTTTCCCCAAAAGACAAAGGTTCTGCAATGCTTGTACTGGGTCAAGCATTGATATCCTGGGTCTCTTCTTAATAATGGTTTATGGATCTTTCCTCCAGGAACTTGTCCAAACCTTTTTTAAACCCAGCTACACTAACAGCCTTTACTACATCCTCCAGTAACAAATTCCAGAGTTCGACTACACGTTGAGAGAAAAAATATTTTCTTTTATTAGTCTTAAATAGTTTACCCTGTAGCTTCATTGTATGTCCCCTAGTCTTTCTATATTCTGATAACGTAAACAATTGATCTACGTTTACCCGTTCCACTCCGTTCATTAATTTATAGACTTCTATCATATCTCCCCTCAGCCGTCTCTTTTCCAGGTTAAAGAGCCCTAACCTTTTTAGCCTTTCTTCATAGGAGTATCCTTCCATCCCCTTTACCATTTTGGTGGCTCTTCTCTGAACCTTTTCTAATAATGCTATATCCTTTTTAAGATACGGCGACCAGAATTGCACACAATATTCAAGGTGCGGTCTCACCATGGAACGGTATAGAGGCATTATAATATCTTTCGTTTTATTTTCCATTCCTTTCCTTATGATACCTAGCATTCTATTTGCTCTCTTGGCTGCTGCTGCACATTGGGCCGAGGGTTTTAACATGTTATCCACAATGACGCCTAAATCTTTTTCCTGGGTGGTGGTTCCTAATGTGGAACCTTGCATTGTGTAACCATAGTTTGGGTTGTTCTTCCCTAGGTGCATAACTTTGCACTTGTCCACATTAAATTTCATCTGCTATTTTGATGCCCAGTCTTCCAATTTATCAAGATCCTCTTGCAATTTTCCACAATCCTCTTGGGTTTTAACAACTTTAAATAGTTTTGTGTCATCTGCAAATTTGATAACCTCACTCGGACAGCAGGAGGAAAGGTGGACCTAGGCTCGACTTACTGATTACCCCCCTCAGGGGCCCTGTGGGGTCTCCTGCTCCTCTTCAGTTCTACCAAGTGCTCATAACCCATGGGAAACAGTGCTGGATCCTGGGCAGCTGTTAGCTCATGGAGTCAAGACACATCCTTGATCCGAGCACAGTTGGCTCTTCTAGACTCAATCCTGAGGCCACTGCATCATTGTGTACGCCAAGAAAGTCAGGCTTATTTGCACTATTGCACCAATCCACACACCTTTCCATTTGCTTGAGGCAGAAACTACTAGCTTCTTTCAGTGCTGCACCAGATAATATACCAACTGCTGAAGTCTGCCTCCACCTGCTGGCAAGGGAGCATAACCCACTCCACTGGATTGGTCTGGCAGGATAAGGAAACTATAATTCAGAACCGATGGTGATCCAGTGCTGCACATTTTGTTGTGGCCCAGTCCCGTAAAACTTAATTCCTTTGGAAGCTCCATTAGAGCTTAACTAACTTAGGATCCGCAAACAAAATCTTTTAACATGTTTTAGGGTATTCAGTTTAGTAGAAGGATTTTTATCTTATATACCCATAATACTGAAAAACGCTAAGGCTGATTCCTTTTTGAAAGCTACTGTGGGCCTGTGGCTGGAAGATTATTCTATGAGAAAAACTGGGGGTTGTCTGGTAAGTTGTAATGGGTGGCTGGTCGAGGTTGAGACCAAGAGGGGGTGGGTGTATCTGCTGGCTAGCTATTCAGTGATTGATTTCAAAACAGGACAAAAGTGAAGGGTAAATAAAATTTGGGGAAACTATTAGATTATCTAGGGATGGTATGTTTGTTGAGATAAGTTGCTTGTATGATGATGGGATAGGCATATTTTTATTATTATGAATTTTAATGGTGGGGAAAGGATATATTGTTGTTTTAGAATGTGATTACTCAATGAGGTTTTGTTATTTATTTATTTATTTGTTTGTTTTTATATACTGCTTTGTCTTGGAAATCAGAGCGGTTTACATGGAACTTTTGAACTACTGCACAATGCAGTTTACAAGGAACAAGAAACACATGCATATAACAATTGTAGTTAACAATAACAATAAGTAATGTAACTATTTTCATGTTTACGTATTCTTATTACTTTACAAGAGAGTAAGTGGTGAGAAAATGGTGAGAGTCATTGTAATGTTGACTGGAGGTAAATATGAAATTTATTGCTGTTGATCACATTTATAGTAGTCCGTGAAGATGAATGTCTTGAGATTTTTCTAAATTAAAACATACTTTGAGATCTTAAAGTAACGGACAATCAAATATAAAGAATAATTGAGTAAATCCCTCAATCTCTGGACCTTTTCCCAACTCTTTGTTGGTGAAAGGTATTAATATAGAAATATAGAAAACAACCGCAGATAAAGACCATACAGCTTATCCTTGCTGGTCTGCCCATCCACAGGAACTATTAAGTTCTACAATCCCCTTCCTTTCCATCAGAGATCCTCTGTATTTGTCTCATACTTTCTTGAATTCAGATACAGTTTTCGACTCTACTACCTCCACTGGAAGACTGTTCCACACATCCACTATCCTTTCTGGAAGAAATATTTCCTCATATTACTCCTGAGTCTGTCCCCTTTTACCTTCATCCTATGACTTCTCGTTCCAGAGTTTCCTTTTAACCTCCTGTGCATTTATACCATAAAGGTATTTAAATGTCTCTATCATATTACCCCTCTCCTGCTTTTCTTTCAAAGTATACATATTGAGATTTTTTTCCTCCATTTTCAATTTTTATTAATTTTTACACATATACAAGTCAATACACTCAACAAAATTGAACAGCAAGTCTTATACTACCCCAACCCCCCTCGGTCACCCCTGCACCTTATATCATCTTCCACATCACTCTCCCTTGCCTTCTCATCCAATTCCAAAATGCCTCCCACTGCCTCTCCACAGCCTCCAGCCTCCCCCTCTTAACTGTCATCATCTTATGCATCTTATGCATATCAATAATTCTATTTTTTTAATCTATTAAAATATATATGACACAAAACAATGTATTGTCAAATCAATGTTACAAACTGGATTATGAAAATATTATGATATAACACAGTAACCCCCTCCCACAAAAACAAAACCAGAGGCGTAGATATATACAAATTATGTTAAGTATGCATCCAAGGTTCTCTATATTCTTTCTATCTTATCAAAGCAATGTGAAGCGATGGAGGCAGCACCCTCAAGCTTACAAATTTGATAAACCACATGCCACCATGATGATGAATCCTTCCAGCCATGCATGATGTGCTGAACAGCCAAAGATATCATAATGTCAAATAGTGTATTGTCGTATTGATTAAATGCATTTTCCAACCCAAGAGAGCGAAAGAACACAATCTCTGTGCAGTTAAAGGGGTATTTATATGAAACACCTCACTTATATAGCCCCAAACACCAACCCAAAAAAGCTTGACATTTGGGCGCTCAAACATGTGTATCAAAGTACCAAACTCTGCTGAACAATGCCAACAGAGGCTAGACTCCAACAGACCTGTACTGAACATCTGATGAGGAGTCCAAACTGCACAATGAACTAGAAAGTATAAGGTTTGGGCAAGGCTGCTAGACATTGTGGGCCTCACAATGCGACCCCAAAAGAGGTTCCAATTTTAATTTATCTTGTAGCAGATCAACATCCAACTCCCAAGCCCTGCACAGACCCAATAAGGAGGGGCCTTTATGGTCCATTGACAATTTGTAAAAATATGAGATTGCTCTACCTTCAAACCTGCGGTTTTTGACATATTTCCAACATATGAGATTTGATTGTGTCTTACTGGCCAGAAGAAGGACTGTGTCAGTTGTGGTGCAAATGCTTAAATTTAGCCCCTTGTGCGGGCGACAGTCTATAATGCTAAGTGAGAGTTTGTTCCGATATCAAAATACCATTTTCAAAAAGTTAACACAATATAGTCCTTTATTTAGCCACTCCCTTTCTTTCAAAATACTTTTTTATTTTTAACGAGTAAGTGGGCTGAACCATATGGAGGCATTCAGTTTAGTAGAATAGGGGACAGTACAGTGAGAGTCCAGTGACTTAAGAACATAAGAACATAAGATATGCCATACTGGGTCAGACCAAGGTCCATCAAGCACAGTATTCTGTTTCCAACAGTGGCCAATCTAGGTCATATGTACCTAGCAGTTTCCCCAAGGGACACAGGTTCCACAATGCTTGTATTGGTTCAAGCATTGATATCCTGTGTCCCTTCTTAATAATGGTTTATCGACCTTTCCTCCAGAAACTTGTCCAAACCTTTTTTAAACCCAGCTACACTAACAGCCTTTACCTACATCCTCCGGTAACAAATTCCAGAGTTTGATTACACGTTGAGTGAAAAAATATTTTCTTTTATTAGTCTTAAATAGTTTACCCTGTAGCTTCATTGCATGTCCCCTAGTCTTTCTATATTCTGATAAGGTAAACAATCGATCTACGTTTACCCGTTCCACTCCGTTCATTAATTTATAGACTTCTATCATATCTCCCCTCAGCCGTCTCTTTTCCAGGTTAAAGAGCCCTAACCTTTTAAGCCTTTCTTCATAGGAGTATCCTTCCATCCCCTTTACCATTTTGGTGGCTCTTCTCTGAACCTTTTCTAAAATCGCTATATCCTTTTTAAGATACGGCAACCAGAATTGCACACAATATTCAAGGTGCGGTCTCACCATGGAACGATACAGAGGCAATATAATATCTTTTGTTTTATTTTCCATTCCTTTCCTTATCATACCTAGCATTCTATTTGCTCTCTTGGCCGCCGCTGCACACTGGGCCGAGGGTTTTAACATGGTATCCACAATGACGCCTAAATCTTTTTCCTGGGTGGTGGTTCCTAATGTGGAACCTTGCATCGTGTAACCATAGTTTGGGTTGTTCTTCCCTAGGTGCATAACCTTGCACTTGTCCACATTAAATTTCATCTGCCATTTTGATGCCCAGTCTTCCAATTTATCAAGATCCTCTTGCAGTTTTCCACAATCCTCTTGGGTTTTAACAACTTTAAATAGTTTTGTGTCATCTGCAAATTTGATAACCTCACTCGTTATTCCACTTTCCAGGTCATTTATGAATATGTCAAAAAGCAGCGGACCCAGCACAGATCCCTGGGGTACACCACTATTCACCTTTCTCCATTGGGAAAATTGGCCATTTAGTCCTACCCTCTGCTTTCTATCTTTTAACCATTTCCTGATCCACAATAGTACACTGCCTCCTATCCCTTGACTCTTTAGTTTTGCCAAAAGTCTCTGATGAGGGACCTTGTCAAAGGCTTTCTGAGAGTCCAGATACACAATATCAACCGACTCACCTTTGTCCACCTGATTATTCACTCCTTTAAAAAAACATAACAGATTAGTAAGACAAGATCTTCCTTGTCAAAAGCCATGTTGGCTGTCTCCCATTAGGTCATGACTATACATGCTGAGTAATTTTATTCTTTATGATGGTTTCTACCATTTTTCCCGGTACTGATGTCAGGCTCACCGGTCTGTAGTTTCCCGGATCACCCCTGGAGCCCTTTTTAAAAATTGGTGTTACAATGGCGATCCTCCAATCTTCAGGTATTAGAAATGATTTTAATGATAGTTCACAGATTACTAATAGCAGGTCTGCAATCTCATATTTCAGTTCTTTCAACACCCTTGGATGCATACCATCCGGCCCAGGTGATTTGCTACTCTTCAGTTTATCTAACAGTTGTAATACATCTTCCCGATGTATCGATATTTCCTTCAATTCTTCCGCACCTTTAAATACCACTTCAGTCATGGGTAACATCCCTACATCTTCCTCAGTAAAGACTAAAGCAAAGAATTCATTCAGTCTCTCCGCTATCGCCTTGTCGCCCCTTAGTGCTCCTTTAACCCCTTTATCATCTAATGGACCAACTGACTCTCTCACAGTTTTTTTTTGCTACGAATGTACTTGAAAAGGTCTTTACTTCGCGTTTTTGCTTCCGCAGCAAGCTTCTTCTCAAATTCTCCCTTTGCCTGCCTTATCAATGCCTTGATTTGACTTGCCAGTGCTTGTGTTGTTTCCAGGTTTCGTCGTTTGGCTCTTTCTTCCATTTCCTGAAAGATGCTTTTTTGGCAACAACAGCCTCTCTGACCTCACCTTTAAACCATGCTGGCAGTTTTTTGAACTTCCTTCCACTTTTCTTAAAGCGTGGAATACAGCTGGTCTGGGCTTCCAAGATAGTATTTTTCAATAACAGCCAAGCCTGATGTACGTCTTTAACCTTTGCAACTGCTCCTTTTAGTTTTTTCTTAACTGTTTTCCTCATTTTATCATAGTCTCCCTTTTGAAAGTTAAAAGGTAGTACTGTGGATTTCCTTACTATCTCTCCTCCACTAATTAAATCAAAGGCGATCATGCTATGATCACTATTGCCAAGTGGCCCCAACAACCTTATCTCTTGCACTAGATCTGGTGTTCCAGTAAGGACTAGGTCTAATATGGCTTCCCCTCTGGTCGGTTCATGAACCAGCTGCTCCAAGAAGCAGTCATTTATTTCATCTAGGAACTTTATCTCCCTAGCATGTCCTGACGTGACACTGACCCAGTCGATACCGGGGTAGTTGAAATCACCCATTAATATTACTGTGCTGTGACTTTTATTAGCTTCCTTGATTTCTTTGAGCATTTCATCATCCATTTGGTCATTCTGGCCAGGCGCTTGATAGTACACCTCCACTGCCATTGCCTTCCCCCTTTTACATGGAATTTCAATCCATATAGATTCTACAGCAGATTTTGCTTCCTGCAAAACTTTAATCCTTTCTGACTCAATGCCCTCTCTAACATAGAGGGCAACCCCTCCACCAATTTGATCAGCTCTATCATTTCGATATAGTTTGTACCCAGGTATCACAGTGTCCCACTGGTTGTCCTCCTTCCACCATGTCTCTGATATTCCAATCATATCTAACCTTTCATTTAGTGCTATATATTCTAACTCTCCCATCTTATTTTTTAGACTTCTAGTATTTGCATACAAGCATTTTAGAGAATGTATTTTATTCATATTAATTTGGCTATTGTTAGACATGGGTAATTTGGGATCTTTAAGCTCTGTCTGCTCCATACTTGAGGGCATTTGGGCTACTTTACTCTTTTGTGGAACCTCTCTGCTTTTGGTAGTATCCTTCAAAGATACATTCTTCCGAACCATCGGCTCTTGGGCGACTGTCGGCTTTCCCCTAACATCTAGTTTAAAAGCTGCTCTATTAGCCTTAACGGTGCTAATAATGTGTAGAGGTTTCAACACACCCAAGGAGAACACATTGCACACAACTTGGTTAATCTAAAAGGACGTACTAAAGCGTTCTCCATCTCTAGCCAAGGAGGGGAAAGGTCACCTTGAATCCAGAGTGCACCAAATCTTAATAAGGATGCAGTATGATAAATTAGAAACTCTGGGAAGCCTACTCCGCCCCTTCATTTGGAAAGTTTTAACTTAGCCAAAGCGATGCATGGTTTCTTACCCTTCCATAAAAATGATGATTAGGATTTATCCAAGAGAGGGTAGAAACTCTGATTACAGAGGATGGGAAGCATGCTCAGTTTGTAAATAACCTTAGAGAATCATCATCTTGATGGTATCTAACCTACTCCAGATAGCTGCAATGGTGACCAGCACTGTAGGACTTTGTGAATTTCCATTAATAAGATTGTATAATTTTTTTTAACTGCTTCTTCAGCAATGACACATAAGTGCATATCCAAATATCATATTTCTGAAGGGACCATAGAAAAGGGAACATTTCCAAATCCTCTTTCTTGAAAAAGTCATTAAGAGGAAGGAAAACACTCTTCTCCCAGTTTAATTTTAAAGCCCGAGAAGGGGTCAAATCTTTCCACCAGATTTAGAAGATAATCGACACAGCCGGACTTGTCAAAAAATGTAAAATATCATTGCATATGTTGCGTATTTCCAATTTTTCCCATTACATCTTACTCCCCGGATACCAATTTCAGTTTTAATTTTCAGCAAGAGGGGCTCTAGTGCAAAGTTAAAAAAAAGGGGGTGACAGAGGGCAACCCTGTCTTGTGCCTCGATGAAGTGAAACATTGTCTGAGAAAATGCCATTGACCAAAATCCTTGAGTGTGGAGAGGCATAAAGCATCTTGACCCTAATCAATAAAGGCAGAACCACAGCCGAACCAATCCAAAGTCTGAAAGAGATAAGACCATTCCACACAATCGAATGCCTTTTTGGCATCGAAGGAGAGAGCAACCTCTAGGACATGATCTTTCTGTGAAATTGTAAGCAAATTATGAAAAATGCAGGTATTATCACCAATATACCTACCCTTGATGAATCCAGTTTGCTCTTCTCCAGTTTAGTTGGTTAATTACACGCCTTAATCGTGTGGACAAGATTTTCACTAGAATTTTATAATCCGAATTTAATAATGAGATTGGTCTGTAATTACTCATAAGGTGTCATGGCCAGGTTTCACAAAGAGAACAATTATAGCTTCTGAGAAGTTTGTCAAGACATCAGGTTGCGCAAGAAGACTCTGATATAGCTGCCATAGGTTTGGGGCGAGTATTGGTGCAAACTGCTTGTAAAATTCAGCAGTGTAACCATCTGGCCAAGGAACTTCATTATTGGGTATCTGCTTGATTGCCGTCAGAATCTTGCCTGCCTGCAAGGATTTTCCCAAACATTTACGCAATTGCTTGGAAAGCTTAGGATGTATCAGAGAAGAAAAAAATGAATCTGTATCATAAACACCTCCTGTATTTTCAGAAGAGTATCGATTTCCGTAAAACAGTTCAAAAGCTTTAGGTATGTCCTTTGAACTTGTAAGGGTTGCAGAATTGTCTGATATTAAAGAAGTGATTACATTTTTAAATTGCTGAGTTCTTAGTAAATTAGTGAGCAGTTTGACAGACTTATTGGCACCGGCATAATAGCCAGTTCTTTGTACTAAACTTTATTTTTCTGCTGACTTGTCATAACCTTAAAGTAATCATAACAAAGCTTACTGAGTTGCTGGAGCAAATCTTTATCACTTGTTCTAACATGGAATTCTTCTAAGCTTTTTATTTATTGTTTGAGTTTATGTGATTTTTCTTTTAGATTTTTACGATGCCATGCTGAAAAGCTTATTATTTCCCCACGAAGTGTTGCCATGAAGGCTTCTCAAACTCTGCTAAAGTAAATATTATCTTTTTCATTTAGTTGAAAGAATTCAGTAATTACTTTATTAAGCTTGTTAATGAATGAGACTTCTAGTAATAAACTATTTTGGAAATGCCATGATTTAATAGGAGCACCTTGCTGCCAAGACAAAAATTCTAAAGTAATGGCCGCGTGACCCGAAATGTGAATGGAATTTATTAAGCAGTTTTTATATCTGGAATAAAAGATTAGAAATGAAGAGATAATCAATTCTCATATACGAATGATGAGGAAAAGAAAAGAAGGTGTAGGCACATTTGGAAGGATTGCAATATCGCCAAGCATCCACCAACCCCAGATTTTCCAACAGATCTTGGAATTACTAGTTGTTCTTTTACTGAAGGATTTTCTGTCCAAGGTTGTATTGAAATCATCACCCAGAATCATTTCTTTTGACCCAAATGCTAATAAGGCATTATAAAAGATTCTCAAAAAAAGCTTGCGGGGGAGGTGAGGGTGCATAGATGTACACTTACGCCCAGGCAGTATAAGATTTAAACAAAGCCACCTACCCTCATTATCTGATTTTTGATGTAAAATTTCTTCCAGCAAGTCCCTGTGAAAGAAAATAGAAACCCCATTCTTCTTATTAATACTTGGAGAAAAAACAAGGCGCTCTAACGACCCATATCGCAATTTGACATAGTCATCATACATCAAATAAGTTTCTTGTAGAAAGATCATGTCTGCAATGAAGGATTTGAGGTAACTGAAAATTGTCTTACATTTAACTGGATGATTTAATCTATTTACATTCAAGGATATAAACTTAAAACTCATTGCAAATTATAGGAATTATTGTGAAGAATTGTTTGACACATAAGATGAATATTGGATGCAAGTTGTAAAAAAACCCCAAACCTCTGCATAACCAACCCCCCCCCCCCAAAACCCATCCCATGAAGCTTCTTCCAAAAAAACCACCTAAACATTTCCCTTCCTTCACCCACCATAATACCCAACACAACAGGCCAAAGCATCTATACAAGTATTAGGCTCCTAAGCCGAAAAGCCTTGGGTTTTCCTTTAACTGAGATAAAATAACTTCAATCTTCCTGTCAGAATTGCATACGGTTTCAAACATATAAGGCTGACTAGTCAGGCTATGTGGATTCTCAGTGATGCCATCCAGACAAACCCATTGAAAATTCTGAAATAATCCCAATCATCGAACTTCCCTCATAATAGTTCCATTCTTAAACTGCCTGAGATCTCATTAGCATCTATATAAATCCAGGATCTTGAAGTGTAATTATCTTATAATTTAATTAATGTAAAAGAGTTATAGAAGTATAACCTATCTTAAAATACTGCTAAAAGTGACAGAACTTTCTTTATCTGTCACAGAAACATTAAACATTAAAGGGAGCGTGCATGCAAAGAGCAAGTGGTCTGCACTATCAACTTTCAATAAAAAGACATAGCATGCCAATTTTTTTTTAAACACAACACATTAATTGTCTGCATCTCATGAAAAAGTCTACTGTGTGCAAGTTAACAAAACTAAATGATTCTCTGCCTTAGAGGTATTTCCATGCACACTCGTATCTTCTTCAATTGATGTCAAAAATGATTTTTCCCAAAGGCAGGTTTCGATCTATCTATTATGAGTCACCTGTGATGCAAACTAAAATGCATCACAGGTGACTCATAATCCACAGCCTCTGGGCATTGAAGGTTTGTCTGCTACTCCCTTCTGAATCTACCAATTAGATTTCTCCCAACAATGTTACAAAAGTTTCTTGATGAGCAACATAATGTGCAGGGATCCGCCATCTGCTGTACCTTCTGTATTAAAGAGGAAATGTCTCAGTTACATTGTAGCGAGAAGACCAAACAACAGCAATAGCCCATTCTATTTTTTCCCTTGACAGCACGTATGATCAGGATAGCTACACCAACTTCTGACAGTTCCCACTTTCAGTGCTTCATGCGATTAATTTTTTAATTCCACTTTGATGGCATATGGTATATGAGAGTTCACGGACCAGTTCTCATATGGCTATGTCTCTTCTCCTATGGGTACTTCATTAACGACTTTTTTTCCACATGGCAATCACTCCTTCTCAATGACAAGAATACTCTGCATGTGTGAAGGAGACTGTTGCTGAGGGAAATGCTGAGCTGATTAAATTCCAAGTGACCGTTTGAAGCAACGAACAAAAGCTTTTTCAAAGAATGCTGAGGTGTAATTGACCAAATTACTTCCCTCAATCCCTTCTGGTAAACCTAGTAGTCTAAGATTAAGCCTTTTATTGTAATTAGTTGTATCTTCAAGCTCTTGTCAATTGTTTGATCACAGCACTTAGTTAACTTGAGCTGATATCCCGTGAAGCTCACTGACCTGTGATTCCACCAAATCTAGCCTTTGCTGTGTGGTGTTAATTTAGTAAGCAGCTCCATAATCCCTTCTGATTTCCACCAAAACCTCAATCTGATGTTCTATCATTATTTTAAGAGCTCCTGCAACACCAGTTCAACTGATGGATCAGAAAACTCATCAGGAGTCGGGGGATTCTTCTTCCGTTGCTTGGAAATTGATGGAAATTGATGGAAAATTGATGGAAAATCCCCGCTGCTGCAGGATAAGAATCCTGCAGCAGCGGGGATTTTTTCTCAGACATTGCACAATTCAGCTAAGTCAGAGAGCGTAAATGAAATAATTGAAGAGGGTGATTTGATTAATTTCTACAGAGCTGAAGGCTTAAGTTGCCATCTTGCTAGCTCCAGATTCCAGAATCAGTAATTATTTTAACAAACCCCTCACGCCCAGGTAGCTTAACCCCGTTTTGGACAGCTCGCATATTCTTTCTCTGTTCTGGATGATTTATTAGATTTGTAACCGGGTAGCTGGACCCCACGCTCACCCTTATCCAATTCTTAGCACCCCCCCCCACCCCCAACCCTCCCCCCCCCACGCACCTTCCATTCCTTCCCAGCGCATGGAAAGCCCCAACCTACTCTCTTAGCCCCTTTTACTCCCAAATCAAGCACAGAGACAGTAGTTGGGCATAAACTGGTCGCAGTTTTATTGAACATAACCTCAATAACAGTTATAACATAATAATAACTCAATCCCTGTGCCCCGCGGCAAGATCGGCCACCCGCCATGTGATTAGCAAGGTGACTTCTCCGCCGCCCCCCGCACAGTAAAAGCACCGGCCAATTGGCAATAACCCTTCCCCGACTTGGCCGTCTCAGTAGCACAAGCCGACCCGGGTTTAACCATGCCGAGGGCCCCCGCCCTCATGGCCTGCCGCTCCGGACCCCGGGAACCCCCGGGACCCCGCCACCGGCACAGACACTTTAGCCGTCTGTGCCGCCCCCCCCAAAATGGAGAAGACCCAGAAGATTAACTGTATCAGCGACCAGTTCCCTTGTCCAGAACTACTGTCTCCAGCGCCTCCTGCCAGTCATTGAGCAGGAGGTCTAACCCAACCGGGGATAGGTGTATCCCATCACTCCGATATAGGCCCGCACAACCCACTTCCACCCATGAATGCTGCACCTGGTAACCCCCCTGTTCGCACACCCATCTCCCCACCTGTCTATTAATCTTAATTAAGCCCCTGGACCACCGCTTTTGCCCCAGGCAAGCTGGTCTAGGGATGATGTCAGACCACACCACCACCAACTCCAGACACCAACGTAGCACCACAGCCAAATCTTTCTTCGCCGCGTTAATCAGCTGCTTGCAAGTCCAGGATGACACTTCATTGCCGCCCAGGTGCACGAGCAGAATCGCCGGCTGCCTTCCGAGCTGCAGCTGCTGTCGAAGCATAGGTAGCATCTGGGACCAACGCATCCCCCTTAGACCCAGCCATAAGACTGACAACACTGCCATATCGAAGCCCAGGTTGCTCCCGACCGGCCGCAAAGCTGCTCGATTCTCCGCCCAAAAGACAAAGGAGTGCCCCATCAGCCAACACGCCCTGCCTGCGTGTCCGACATCTGGAAAAGAAAACAACAGTTAATAACACCCCCCCCACCTCCTCCCCAATTGTGGCAGGCATCGACTTAATTATATCTATATATATATATATACATAGCTATGGAAATTATCTGTGGTTCGATGTCATAAACGTACATAGCTCTGGAATGCCCGGGACTGCCACCGGCCTATCCGTTGGATCTGCGTGTCCACACAACCGATCTGTGCCGCACTAGTCGCGGCCCCTATGCGAAAGGAATGCGCCGCAAAAAGCGAGGCGTCCTCGCCCAGATGGGTCAATGCCATCCGCAAAACCGCCGAAAATTGAAAACGTGTTAGCGCTTGGGAATTCGCATGCACGAATAAACTGCCTGCTACCCCTGGCCGGATATGCAAATAATCCTGCATGGCCGCCACTGGGCATGTGATACCGCCTATAGGGTTTAGGATTACCCAAGCCCCTTTACCCGTCTGATCAGTCTTTGATCTCGTAATCAGGAACTTAAGTTGCCCCCCGTCTATCCGTACATGCTGTCTGTGCAAACCCGATCCAGACACATCTTTCTTGGAAACCGCCGCCAGCTCACCGACTCGCAAAGCTCCGAAAAAGGCCAACGTAAACGCGGCCCGAAACAGCACCGCCTCGAAGTGAGACTCCATCACCCTTGGCAATTCAACGCAAAGCCTCCTTAAAAGGCTATACGAGACGGGGCGCCTGCGGTCGGGTGGGGACGGGCGGGATCGCTCCCAACCGCGTAAGAGCTGCCTTGCCACAAAGCCTCCCCCTCCCGACCCCCAACCGACTGCCCTTGCAAAGAATTCGAAACCCGCCAGATGCCCCCGGACAGCCGTTCTGGATAACCCCATGCCCTTTGCCCAGGCTATATACTGCCCGAGCATGTGGTCCGTCACCGCGCCCAACCGCCAACCCCGCCCCCGCAGGAATGTCACCACCTTATTGCAACCCCGCCGATAAGCAGCCCAGGTACTCTCCGCCACCGAACTCTGCAACAGCTCTCTCATCACTGCCGGCCACAGCTCCACAATCTCGATGGGACCGTCCTCCCTTCGGTATCTGCTTCCGGCGCCAGCTGCCGAAACCTCTCCATCTGCAAACGAGAAAGAGCATCGGCAATCGAATTAGAATGCCCCGGAACATGCCGCGCCTTCAACAAGAGATTTAGGCGCATGCAGCCTAGCACGAGGAATCTCATCAACACCGCCACCTGTAAACATCGTGGAGAGCAGCGATTGACTATACTCACAACTGCAGCGTTGTCGCACCACCATAGCACCCTGCGGTTCCGCAATCTGTCCAGCCACAATTCAATCGTAACCAGCATCGGGAACAACTCCAAAAACGTTATGTTCTTCAAAAGACCCGACGCCCGCCAAGCCTCCGGCCATCTCTCCGCGCACCATGACCCTCCAAAATAGATACCGAGACCAACTCCCCCTGCTGTATCGGTATAAAGCTGCAGCTCATTGCTTGAAAACTCCAACTCTTTTATCACGGAGGTCCCGTTAAAATCCTGCAAAAATACGTCCCAGACTCTTAGATCCTCCTTGATCCCCGCAGACACTCTAATACAATGATGCGCCTTCGTCGCACCCGCGGTCGCCGCCGACAAACGCCGTAAAAAGACTCGCCCCATCGGAATCACTTTACAGGCAAAATTCAAGGAACCTATCAAGGCCTGCATCTCGCGCAGGGTTAACTTGGCCGAGGCCAGGGCGGTCGCCACCAGTACTCTCAACCGAACTACCTTTTCCCGTGGCAAGCGCGCTACCATCAGATCAGAATCTAACTCCACGCCCAAAAACGTTAGACGAGAACACGGCCCCACTGTCTTCCCCTCCGCCAGCGGAACCCCCAGCTGGCCTGCTAAGTCCACGAACCCATCCAGCAGCTCCTGACACGCCTGGGAACCTCTGTCACCTACAAACAGGAAATCATCCAAATAGTGCACCACCTCCCTGTGCCCCACTAGTCGGATCAATGCCCAATGCAAAAAGGTGCTGAATTTTTCAAAGTACGCACATGAAACCGCGCAACCCATTGGCATGCACTTGTCAAAATAGAAGCTCTCCAAGAAACGAAAACCCAAAAGTCTAAAGGCCGAGGGGTGCACTGGCAACAAGCGAAAGGCAGACTCTATGTCCACCTTTGCCATCAACGCTCCCCGCCCAACCCTCCTGACCAGCTCTTCCGCCTTATCAAACGACGCGTAGCGGACCGTGCAATAATTGCGGGGTATGTGATCGTTAACGGAGTCCCCTATCGGAAAGGACAGATTATGTATCATCCGAAATTTTCCTGGTTCTTTCTTCGGTATAATCCCTATCGGGGATAACACAAAATCCGGGAACGGCGGCAGCGCAAAAGGCCCCGCCACCCTGCCCAACCGTACCTCCGTATTCACCTTCTCCGCGGCCACCGCCGCCAACCTCCTGACCGACGGGGAATTCCGCGCAACTGAGGACGTCAACGTCCCCTCAACTGGTATAACAAACCCGAACTGAAAACCTGACAACAACAATTTTTGAATGCGCGAGCTCGGGTATCCCCGCAACCACCTCCGCAACACTTCTACCCTAATCGGCGTGGGGGCGACGTCAAACACCCCCCGCTGACCTGCCGGCAGCTCCGGTTGGCACTGCGGGGCCTTTTTTAAGGCATTTCGCTGCTGGGTGTCCTCCACCGCACGCGGAACAGGCGTGATGAAACTTGCAATCTGGAAAGGGGCAAGCTGCCCTGTTGTAACGCCAACACACGTCCCCTGCCGCCCCGGCAGCCCCCCTAATAGGTGTTTGCATCACCCCGCCTCGAAAGGAACGACCTATCCCGGCCGAGGATGACAAGCCACCCCTCCCGGACCCCGCTCCCACTGGCGCCCTCGCGGACATCTGGGTAAGCCACAAGTTGATGTCCTGGGTCGCCCAGGTCAGGGATCTGTTCTCCTCCATCTTATCCCGAAACTTCTCATCGTAATTCAACCAGGCCCACCCTTCGTGGGTCTGGGAAGCTTCGAGGATTGTATCCGCATACGCAAGCATCATGCCATACTGGCCCGGCCAATGCTGACCCCAAACGCTGGCTAGCCTCAAGAAGGCTCTAACCCAGTTGACGACCGTTTTAGAGACCTTCCGAACCCTACCGGCCTTCTCGTCTTCCTTCCGCTTCTTTTTACTCTCACCTGAACGCTTCCGGCCATCCAGGAGGCGGAAAATATCGATATATTTCCGTTTCCAAATTTTGCGCCGCAACTTCTTCGGAACCCCCTCCCACAGTTCGGATAAAGTAGCCACGTGCTGAACAGACCCGCACGTAGCCGCTCCCCCGGCCGGCCCCTCCGAAGACGACCCCGAGGACTCGGACGAGGATGAAGACGACGAATCAGTGTCCCTTCTGCGCCGGCACGAATGCTTCCGTTTTTTCGTGAACTTGCCCCTTTTTTCCGCCCTTTCCCCGCACTCCCCCCCTGCAAGCCCTACATCCAACAGCAACTCACCCACAGGCGTAGCCGTGGAAGCCTCCGTCTGCTCCGTCGCCTGGAGTCCATGATCCGTGGCCCCGCTCAGCTGGTGCTCGCTACCCGAAGTAGACGCCGCGACCGCATCTATCCTTGGAGGCTGTAGTTCCCGTTGTGTGTCCATGCTCTGCTGACAGCCACTGGTACCCGGCACAGGCCCTGGCGAGCAAAGGAACGGAGCCTGTGGAGATAGAAAAGAACAACCCTGGGGAGCAAAACCCATAGACCATGCAGGATGCCATACCCCCGCCCAATCGGAGGAGGACATGCCCTGCCCCCCCTCCTCCACCCTTCGCCATCCATAAGCAGTCCGCCTGTAGCAAAGCCTGGCATGGCCCCTGTCCCCCACCCCCAATTGGAACCCACAGCTAGCCCTCCCCCGTCCGCCCCACGGAAGCTAGGGGCAGCATGAGACATGTATCCAGCCGCTCCTGGGGAACCACGCGCTCCGCCAGCCAGGGGGTCTGAAGCACCCCGCCCCGCACTACTGGTCAGGCCCCCGCCCTCCGTATCCCATCCCCCTACCCCTTGCTCACCTCCAAGCCCTCCAGCCATTCCAATTCTCCTCCCCCCCCGTGAGGCCCCCCTTCCTATTCTCCCCGCCCTCCCCCTAGCACCTACCCCTCGGGCCCGTGCGCGGGAACCACCCGCTGGCCTGGCAGGCCCCGGTCCCCTCCCAGCTGCAGCGGGAGTCTCCGGGCTCTCAGCAGGCCCTGCCCGTCTGTTGCTCCCGGTCCCCGCTCCCCTAGTTACATCCCCCTTACCCTTCTTACGCGTGCCGGGCCTGCGAGGGGGCATTGCAAAGGCTGCCCGGCGAATTTCTTATGCGGTAAGTGGAACAGGCTCACCGCCGACACCTCCCCGCGGTCTGACCCACCCTGATCAGGACCCTAACTAGGCCCCAACTTGCCTGGCATCCCGCCGCAGCACTCGCTTTCGCTGCCCTGCTCCGGAGCCAACCACCTTACTGCACGCTCTGCTCCGTCGGGGAAGTTCGCGCCACTCGCTCCACCGCCGGACAGCTCACGAGGACCTCTGACCTTCTAGCAGCGCTCCCCACCAGCGATACACCGACAAGTCAGCAATGATAAGCATCCAGCGTGCACCTCTCACCGCGCCACGATGCCGACAGGCTCGGGCGCGTGGGAGTGCAAGCTGTTGGATCCCCTGCACGCGCACGCGCACCCGCGCGAGGGGATCCAATCAATTTAAATCACTCCTCTTTGTCCACCAATCCCGTCGCCTTCTCAACCTGCTCCTGCAGCACCCCCCCATCCCCCCCCCCTCTCTTTTTGCTCGTACCCGAGCAGCACGGACCGGTTCGCCTCGGGCCAGGCACCCGGTTACTATGCGGGCGCTCGGTACCTGGCCCGCGCCCTAGTTTTTACACTCAAACGACTATGAAATACTGGCAATAATAAAAAATAAAAAACTTTGCAGAAAATAGAAGTTTCACATAGTATATGTTTTTCATACACTAGTCCAATATAGTATATTGTCCGTCTTCAGAAAAGATAGGATTCAGTTCCAATATTCATTGACATAAACATACTGTATGATACTATTGAAACTGCAGTTTCCATTTAAAACACTTTATTATGATATAATATAGTTTGTCAACAGTCCATTCTGATGGCGGAATATGATACACGTGAAAACACTTCTGATGCAGTGCGTCGATACTGCACCATTGAAACACCTAGAACAGAATGCTTGATAGCAATTAGTTTCGACAACATATTAGCCCAGCGTATGAAAAACATACAGAGCCGATATAAGCACCAATAACTCTGACACTAGGGGGCTTGTTTACAAAGCCGCGGTAGCGGTTCGCAATTGTTATCGGAGCCGCAACCCCATTGAAATCAATGGGGCTGCGGCTCCAATAACAATCGCAAACCGCTACCGTGGCTTTGTAAACAAGCCCCTAAGTAACTTACAGTTATCTAAACCTTTTTTCTAAAGTCTACAAATACTTATATTTGCAAAATAGTAGCTATTACAGCATTATAAGCTACTTACTATTTTTTGTGATCTTTTTATGTTGAGCCACCAGTACCGTCAAAATCAGCAAACTTTGAATACCTATTAAACTAACTAGATCTCAGATAAAAAATCTGTATATAACGCTTTTTGACATAACGATAATAGCTAAACATAGTTCCATTGAATTTATAACCATTAATTAGTAAACAGTTGAGTAGTAAGTATGGAAACCTTATCTATGTAAAACATACGCTGGTCCAAAACGGGTTAATATCATTCCAGTGAGCTGCAATTTCTAATCTTGCAGTGACAAACAAGTCGTTACATAGTCCCCTCCTTTCAAGAAGGATATATTTATTTATTTATTTAACAGTTTTTCTATACCGCCTTATCATATACATTCAAACAGGTTTACAATAAACAGTTACAGCAACAGGCTTTACATTGAACAGGGTTATTCAACTTTGAGGATATATTGGGATAAAACAAGCAATTGTCAAATGCTAACAAGCAGTTGTCAATTGTTAACTATATACAAGAACTCTAGCTGAGTTTCATATTCCATTTACTTCTTACTATACACAAGAACTGTAGCTGAGTTTCATGGTCCAGTTGCTGTTACTGTTAATCATCATCTTCCGGTGTGGTTCCAAAGTATTCCAGGAACAGATGGATTTTTATTTCCTTTCTAAAGTCCGCTAGGTCCTTGATCTCACGTGTTGCTAAGAGGAGATCATTACACAGCTTGGGTGCAAATAGGGAGAAGGCTCTGTTGCAGGTGGATTGGTTTTCTTTTCTGAAGTTTCGCGGGGTCTCTAGTGTTATCTGATCCTCCTTATGTATGATCTTCCTTATGTAAAAGAAAGATGGTTGGTTTACACCCCACATGCACCCCCAAAATGTCCTCCATTATTTCAATTACCCCCTCCCAATACTCTCACACCTGATTACATTCCCACCACATATAAAGGAAGCTTCCTCTCTCTACACACTGGTACCACCTTAGCTTTACAGAGTGTCTCTGGTGTTCAGTACCACCTAAAAATGAGGATGGTATCTATTTTCTGTTGTTAGATGCTATAGACAATTTGGCTACCACCTAAATTATTTTCCCCCAATCCTCCACACCGCATGTCACCCCGATATCCTTTTCCCACTTCAACATACAAACTACTTTCCCCTGGCCTTCTGCATTTAATCCCTGATACAATTTTGAGAGATATCTCTTCTTATCTAAAGCACCCAAGCAAATAGCTTCAAACCACATTGTCTCCTTCCTAAAATATTCCCTCATCTCCCTTTTCTAGATATAGTGGTGAATTTGTAAATACCCATAAAAATCTCTTGTACATGTCCCGCAGCCTCTCATAAGATAACAATTCTCCATTTTGGAGGAGTTGTACCAGATATACTAAACCCTTGCATTCCCAACAATTGAGATGGAACAGTGCACTCTATAAAACAAGCTCTTATTGTGCACAATGGGGAGATTTTTTTGAGAATCAGTAGGTTTACTCTCTGGTGACACCTCAGGCCCAGAATATGCTGCACAAATGGTTTACCGCTGGATCCTCTCCTTCCTCACCACAGCACCCCTTCCAGGCTATTCCCCTCTAACAAACTGTTCTCTGTATGGACCCACTGCTTCTCCCCTTCCCAGAATAATGAATATATACCCTTCAGCTGTGTTGCTAAATAATAATTCCTAATGTCAGGGAGGGCCAGACCTCCATCTCCCTTTGACCTTTGCAATACCCTCCATGATACCAAGGGGTCTACCTTGCCATATGAACCACTCAATTTTCTGGCGCAAATTTTTTAGGCTCTTGTCTTGGACAGTGATCAGAAGCACTTGGAACAACTCTCCAGCAAGATCTCTAGCTCTCACCAGATTTTCCCATAATTCATCTCATAGAGGTTCTGGTGATTCCAACTTATCTCCACCCCTAGGTACCGGATCTCCTCCCATCTGATCCTTTTGTTAAGTTCAATATTTCAAATTTCTCAGAGTTTAGCCTAAAACCTGATAATTGCCCATATTCCTTCATTTCTCATAAAATCAATGATAAGGAGATATGCAGTCTATATTTACAATAATGACATTCACAAATAATGAGATTTGATAATCTATGTCTCCCACCTAATGCTCTTAATATCCTGGCTCATTCTAATCCCCTCTGCAAGGGGTTCCACAGACAAGGCAAACAGTAGAGAGGACAAAGGACACCCCTATCTCATCAGTCTTCCCAACCCAAAAACCCTTGACTACCCCCTTTCCCTTGCGCACATGCACTTGGGCTTGCACACTTGGCCTTTACCTACCCCCAAAGCACTTTAAACATAGACCTCCAGGAGACCTGATCAATGGCTTTTCAGTGTCTATCATCAGCAGCGCCAGATTTTCCTTACCCCTCATCACCCAAACCAGACAAAGAATCTTACATATAGTATCGATCGGGTATAAAGCTAGTCTGATAATCGTGCACAGTTTGTCACTACTGCATTTAGCCAACTGCTAGGATTTTATCTAAAAGTTCTACTTCTACATTAAGCAGAGAAATGAGGCCATAGGATGCACATACTTGAAGGCCATTCCCTTTCTTAGGTATTAACGAAATCCTTGCTCGCCCCATTGTCTCAGTCCTTTGCCCTCAGGCTGGTTAAAGTGAAAATTAGACTTACCTGCTAATTGTTATTCCTTGAGGAACTCCAGTCCAGTCCCGCACCTCTGGGAAGTGTACCTCTTCCAGCAGCTTGGAGACTGAACATGTCATCTTTTGATGACACCAATACTAATGTAGCTGGCACTGCCCACCAGCCCCTAGTAACCTATTGACAAAGCTGATTCACAGGAGCAACAAATATGTAGTTAAACAGGCATAAATAATTCTACACTTATATAACCTGATGCCCCCCGCACCCGAGGAGGAACCCCTTCCCCCCAGAGAGAGGAGGCTTATCTGAGGAATCCTGGGATGACAAGGCTTGTCGAGCCTTGAGCAAGAGACTGATAACTCTCCTAGTCCACCCCCCTCCCCCAACGCCGTTAGCCCATAGGCTTCCGGTGTCCCTGGCCCTTCCCACTGCCAGGGAAACTGGCTGCAGAACCGGGCAAATTGCCAACATCAGAACCCAGGTGGGATCCCGGACTGGACTGGAGCTCCTCAAGGAACAACAATTAGCAGGTAAGTCTAATTTCACTTTCCTCATCGTCCCTCCAGTCCCACACCTCTGGGATGTAACAGAGCAGTTAACCTAATGGGAGGGACCTGCAAAGCCTGCATGAAGCACTGCTGATATCCAGGCGATAATGCTTAGCAAAGGTATGAAACGAAGACCAGGTTGCCACCCTACAGATCTCTATTGGTGGCACCAAACTATACTCTACCCATGAGGCCACATGAGCCCTTGTGGAATGTGCACGCAAACCTGCCGGCACCTGCCGTCCCTTCAAGATGTATGCTGATGCAATTGCTTCCCAGATCCATCTGGAAATAGAGGCCTTCACCGCCACCTCATCTCTGCATGCCCCCCCCCCAAACAGCACAAACAGGCAATCAGATTTCCGGAAGGCTGTTGTCTTCTTCAAATAATGCCTCAGGACCCATCGAACATCCAACAGGCGCAACTGAGGGTTGGTGTCATCGTTCCCCGTGTCCTTCAGGACTGGTGGGGGAAACAGGTTGATTCACATGAAATGCTGACACCACCTTAGGCAAAAAGGAAGGTACCGGCAGCAGGATAACCTTCTCCCTCGAGAACGAAAGGATAGGTTCCTGGCACGATAAGATGCAGGCGGATTGCGGTTCTGCTTTTGCTTATCCTCAGGCAGACATCCCCCCCTTGGATTCACCCAAGTCCTTGACCAACTTGTCTAGTTCCTCACTGAAAAAAAGCTTTCTCTGAAATGGGAGCTTGCTACTACAGCGGGACTTAGAGGAACTGTCCGCCACCCATTTTCGTAGCCAAAGGTAGTGGTGAGCCGCCACCACCGCTGCCATGCTCTTTGAGAACCCCTGAATGAGATCACAGTGGATATCGGCGATGTAGGTCATTCCTGATTCCAACTTGGCTGCCTCCGCTGTCTAGTCCACCATTGGTTCCCCCAGCTGTTGAACCTGTTGCGACCAGCGCAGGCAGGTCCGAACGACCCAAGCCCCGCAAATGGAAGCCTGAAAGGACAGGATGTTGACATCAAAGGCCTGCTTCAACAAGGTGTCCAACTTCCTATCCTGGCCATCCTTTAGCGCCGCGCTACCCTCAACTGGAAATAGTCATCTTCTTTGTGACTGCAGCAAGAGTCATGTCAACCCTAGAGGACCGAAACAGCTCGTGATCCTAATCCAGCAGGGGATAGAGGTATGTCATAATCCTCATGCCCTTGAGACCAACCTCTGGCAGGTCCCATTCATCCTGGATAATTTGCCTGACCACCCTATGCATCAGAAAGACCTTCTGCATCTTCCATACTGCTTGGAGTAGAGGGTCCTCCAGCAACTCATCCTCAGCCAGTAAGCTAGTGGGCATATTAAGGGCTTTGAGGGCAGGCAATTCTTCCTGGCGAAACACCTGGACAATCTGAGCTTGGTCCTCTGGCTCCTGGATCTCTCCCTCGTCGAGTTCTTTGTCCTCCAGGTCTATATCCATATTCTCTGCCTTCGGACAAGGGAGATTGCCCTTGCCACTCTTCCGAGGGCTTTGTCCTCTTTGCAGGCACCACTCTCGGCTCGCTCTCTTTTGCGCATTTGACACTGCGCTCTGACATCGAGGGACCACCTGCTGATCCCTGCTGGCACAAGCAGAAGGTCTGATGTAGCAACAGGACAAACTGGTGAGAGCACCCCCGGAACCCCCCTTCCCACAGACTCTGAGATGTGGAGGGTCCGGGAATAGCTGTGGAGTAGGAAGCTGCTTCCGGAGGTGGAGGCGGGGACTCCACAGAGTCCTGAGCCTTCTGAGATGGAGAGGAAACAGTCTCCTGCCATGCTTTCTCCAGCAGTTCCATGGAGGTGGCTTCCAGAGCACCACGGCAAACACCATGTCTGACACCATCCCCTGCCAGGTTCCGCACACAAGGCACTGTGGTCGGGCCGGCTTGAGTGCAAAACTGCTCTCAACTGGCCCCTCACTATCCGTTCGCCCAGGGAGGGCCTTTTCCTATCTGTCTGCACAGGGAGAGCCCCCTAAAACAGTAAGAGGTAAAATAAAAGGAATCCTGCCCCAGAGCAGGACCCTTTCCTTCTTTTATTATTGACTTCTTTTTTTTTTAACATTGAAATATTCCTTAACCAGGAAAGAAGAGAGAGATGGGGGAATTCTGTGGGAAATTCAGTGCTCCAATTCCGGCTGCAAGCGAGGGGTAGAAGGCAAGAGAGAGAGAGAGAGAGAAAAAAAATGCACCGTTTACTGTTCCTGTGCAGCTGCACAAACTGTGACCACGCAGCACGAGGCCTCACCTAGCAGGCCAGGCCATCGGCAAAAACACTCGCACTACCACCTCCCTGCCATTCTAACAGCCCCAGACTTTACCCGAATTGTGCTGGCTCTATGAGAAACACCTCTGGCTGATCGCATACACAGCTGGATTCTCCCCTGCCCTCCTCGTGCTCAGCCTGCATGGCGGCTTTGGCATTGAGGGGGCCCACGAGAACACACTTTTGCACTCTGAGCTGTGCCAAAGTGGCAGCTCCTCACCCGGTCACAAGTTCAGGCGTCGTCAGAGTCCTGGGATGCAGGCAAGGCCCCCAAACACTCCCCCGGACCTCAAGGGGGGTGTCCTCCTCCGCAGTCCTCTTCTTTAAATAATTTCTCCCCTCTTAATTATTTTTTATTTGGAGACTAAGAACTTTAACTAACCAAATGAAAACAATGTAAACTAAGAAAACTCAGCTAATCTAAGTTACTCTCCTTATTTGCCCCTTCAGTGAGTCCTGCACTACCTCTTACAGTGCTTGGAGACCGAGCATACTGGGGGCTGGTGAGCAGTGACAGCTACATTAGTACTGGTGTCATCAAAAGATGACATGCTCAGTCTCCAAGCTGCCAGAAGAGGTACACTACCCAGAGGAGCAGGACTGGACTGGAGGGACGATAATGAAACAGCGTTGCTAAGGGTACACACACTGCTTCCTGACACCTATTATAGAAGCAGTCCATAGGGGAATGGAGATACTTGCAATGTTCCCTCTAATTTTCTGTAGGCTGTGTGCGCATAAAATATCAGCTGTGCAGCTTTTGAAGGAAGGTTAAATTTTTGTGCGCCACATAACGACACTCGGAGTTATATACTTTAAAATCTGACTACACGTCAGAATACAGTATGTACACCACGTTGATTTTAATCAAATTAAATGAAAATAGATGATTACTAAATGAAGCGGAAAATTTCTAGTAATTACAATCACAACTTTTAAATTTTAAGACATCTGTGTTGTTTTCTATCAGAATCAGAACCGTAATTTTTGTGCGCTCCGTTGCAAAATATGTGCTCTCGCTCGGCGAGGTGTGTGCGCGCGCACAGCTTAGAGGGAACAGTGGATACTTGCCTGGAGCCAGACAGAGAGTTGCTGTGCAGCGTGTGGAACCCCGGGTGTGATCTGGGAGCGTGGTGAGCTGCTTGGGGATTTGGCTCCGCCCACACTGCCAGGTCATTGCTGCGACTCACGTTTAAAACGCAGGGTTTTCCCTGTGTTTTTTGGGAGCGGAGATACTTGCCTGGAGCCAGACGGAGAGTTGCTGTGCAGCATGTGGAACCCCGGGTGTGATTTGGGAGCATGGTGAGCTGCCTGGGGGTTTGGCTCTGCCCACACTGCCAGGTAAACGGTACGACTCATGTTTAAAATGCAAGGTTTTCCCTGTGTTTTTTGGGAGCGGAGATACTTGCTTGGAGCCAGACGGAGAGTTGCTGTGCAGCATGTGGAACCCCGGGTGTGATTTGGGAGCATGGTGAGCTGCCCGGGGGTTTGGCTCTGCCCACACTGCCAGGTAAACGGTACGACTCATGTTTAAAATGCAGGGGTTTCCCTGTGCAGCCCAGGATGCGTGGCTACACGCACTGGACGAAGGGGCACGAAACAAAGGGGCGTGTCCCCTTTGTTGCCCCTTCATTGCTAATTTGGTGCCTTTGAAAGTCTGGTGACATAATGACCCACAAGAGGAAAAACAAGGGTTACTTTGAGCCCCATTACACGAACCCCCCCCCCCACCTCAACCTGTAACTTCTTCTGCATTGCTTGGTGAGGGTGGGCAGCCCCCGGAGTTGAGTGTTTCTCTCCCGGATCCCTCAGTGGACTACTCCCTTGGTAGTTCTGGTGTTCCGATGCCGAAATGTTTACATTTTTCTGTAACTTGTCAGACCAGCTGCCTGGGTGAGAATCTTCACAGTCTTGACAAGTGCATATATCTATATGATTTGCAAGGTATTGTGGGCAATGTAGTTCATTCACACCAGACACAGCTGCTGACAATAATTTAGTTGTGCTCTTGGGTAAAGCCAATAAGATTTTTATTTATGGGGTTATTTCTCCCAACACAGATATGCTTGGTAGCACATAAATTAGGTTACTTGCTTTCAGTGTTAACTTGGAAAAACAAAGTTAAAATCAGGAAAACAACAAATGAAAAGCCACAAAGCAAGAAACAAACTGTTCTTTTCAGGTTAACTTCTGATTACTTCCCACATAGATACAGAAGTGATTCTCTCCTAGCTCACAAGCAATTAGGTAAGGCTTAATTGCTAGCAGTTACCAGCTGAAACCCCTTAGCTGGCTTGCCTTCCACTGTGTGGGTCAAATCCTGCTTCAGGAGCTTTTCTGAGTAGATTAAAGAACAAATTTGTATTTCTTTGTGATGGTTGCTGTACTTTATAACAGAAAGTTACCAACGGAGTTTAGATAGAGAGCAGTCCATATAAACAGGATCCTCATCTGCTATTATTCCCCCTTGTTCAACAAGCATGGGTTCAATATCATGGATTGGCACAGATGAATCTCTCAATGGAGCATTTTCAGGAGAATACTTGTTTCCCTGCTGTCTTTCAAGGTTATAGCTATGGCATAGATCAGTGTTCATACCTGAGCTTCCATTGCTGCTAGAGTTCCTCTCTATATAGCTTGGCCAGTATGTAGTCCAGTTCTTATGTCCAGCCTTCCAATCCAGATCCCTGGACACTGGATCTCTCTTCACATACCTTCTGGCACAGGTCTTAGGGTCCCTTCCACGTGCAGCCGTCTCCCTCACAGGTAGCCTCTGGTGATTCCTAGCTCTGCAGCACCATTCCTCTGGCTTTCCCCAGTCCAATGGTGTATGCTGGCCCTTGGAATACCTCCCAGTATACGTACTGCTTTGGACTCTTCTAGACCTCTCAAAGGCTTTTCTCTTCCTTCTTCCAAAGGGTCTCTTTCCCTCTCTGTCCGTCCGGTTTGGCTTCTGCTTCTGATGATCCTTCAGATGAAACTGATGATCCTTCTCTGGATATCCAAGGTGACAATGAAGATCATGAAGATGGTCATCTGTAGAATAAACTCTACTCTTATTCTGCTTAGATGAGTGCTCCCCCCTAATACAGCGCAGCTGTGCTGAATCAGGCCTTGCCCTTTGAGATGAGTGTTCCATCCTAGCACAGCGCAGCTGTGCTGAATCAAGCCCTGCCCTTTGCAATGAGTGCTTGGGGATTACCTCATAGTCCTTTTGATTGAACACACGTTTTCTCACTTCAGCTCCTCTCATGGCTGTTGGAAACCTGGTGCATTCTGGGACTGGTAGTCTTTTATGGCAAAATTCTGTTTTCTCATTTCTACCAGCACTGACAGGTTGCTTGTTCAGAGACACTTCACCTTTTCTATAGCCCCTTCCTGAGCTATGATAAGCTTCCTTATCACAAACTATTGTAGCGTCTCAGCCTTCACTGGGGTTGATACCTGATTCTCTTACTTTGTTGGTTGTTTGGAAAATGGTAGCACAGACAAATTTGTATTCGAAGTCTGTTATCGAGCAAACTACTTCATTCTCTAAGGAGGTGGTAGTTAAGCTCGAGCAGCATGATTCTGTATTAGTTCAGTTGGGTTCAGGGGTGGCTAAAATGGAGCATCAATTCTTTTGTCTTCAAGCTCCAGGTACAGCAGGCATTCAAGATAGCCTGTTGCTCCATAGTCAGCTCGAGCAACTGGAGAATTCTGCATGTAGTAAAAATTTGCGTTTCCTAAATTTTCCTAAAACTCATTACCTTTCTCTTTTAACTTTGTTGAGGAAATATTTTAAAGTTTTGAAATTTGAAGATGGGATACAAATTTCAAGTATATACTATTTACCTGGCAGGTCGCAGTCTTCTGAGGCTGCTAAGCCTACCCAAGATTCTCTTGATTTGTCCCAGTTTTTGGAGCAATCTGTTGAAATTATTCCTAATAAGGTTACTTTGGTTGTGGCATTTGCTGATGAAGTAGTTAAATCTTTGGTTATGAAACTTTACTTCAAAAATAAGTTAATTTCTTTTTGTGGACAAAAAGTTTTAATTTTCCCAGATGTTGCCAAAGTCACCCAATTAAGGCTTAGAGATTTTCTTTTACCTAAACCCCTGGTGTTGGCATTGGGAGCTACATTCTTTTTGCGCTTTCCATGTAAATGTTTGGTTCAGCTCCAGGGAATCCATTACGTTTATACGGACCCCCTACAGCTTGAGGAATTTATCAAGACTTGGGAGGTTTTGGCCCCCAGCATTGCTGATAATTAGTTATATTTGAGTCACTGCGTTTCTAAAATGTTCCTAAAATGTTTTTCACGTGGGTTGGGATCTGCATATAAAGTTTGAATAAGGGCTCTTGGGTTTATATTCTATTCTCTTCTTGATGGGGTCTAATTGCGAACCTTTTTTTATTTGTATTTTGTTTCTTACGGTAGATGTATGTGCATCTGTTTTTGCTGTTTTCTTTCTCTTTTTCTGTTATAGATATAATAGAAATCCTAATAAAGAAAAAAAAATTGAAGCTGTCTGTAAAGTCATCCAAGCCAGGGGCCTTAGTGGCTTTATTTGTTCCTATCACAACCCTTATTTATTTATTAGTATTTATATTTTGCTTTTTCCATAGATCAAATATGGTTTACATTAAACATCAACATGTAACAGTTCCGTAACTATGTACAATGAACAGTGTCTAAAACAATGAACTATGTCAATAACTATGTACAGTGAATAAGAGGACAGGAACTTAAAACATGACTTAGCCATGTTGAAACTATGTACAGAAGTTAGAAGGCTAGGTCCAGACTTAGTCTTGATGTCAGCTAATTATACTGAGTCTGTGTATTCTGTATTTGTTAGTGGGGATAGCATTATTTAATGTTAGGGAGCAGGGTGAAATATGGACTTGTGCTGATCTCAGCATATATTAGGTGTTTTCTGGTGTGGTATCATATGGAGGTCAGTATTGGGGAGTTCCAGTGTATTTCCAAAGAGCTGTATAAAGAGGTAAGTTTTGAGTTGTTTGCGGAATGAGGAGAGGGCTTTGATAGCTCTTAGTTCATCGGGTAGATTATTCCACAAAATGGGCGTGAAATGCAAGCATGCTTTGTTAGTGGTTTTAGTGGATTTCCGGTAGTCTAGAGGGACTGCTAGTTTGTTCTGGTTGCAACCTCTTTTTATTTGAATGTCTGTTTGATTGGTGATGAGGGAGGTTAGATAGGAAGGGGCTATTTCCCTGATTGGCTTCAATGCAGTCATAAATAATTTGTAGTTTATTCTACTTTGGACTGGTAGCCAGTGTAGCTTATATAGAACGGATGTGATGTGTTCGGATTTATGGGCTTTCCAGGCTATACATGCAGCAACATGCTGGGGCCATCTGAAGTTGTTTTAGGGCCTGTTGCAGAAGGCTGTTGCAGAGTCAAAATTGACCCCTCTGACATACTTGAGCTGGTTCATTGAAATTCCACCCTAAGTAAAGCTGCACTCCTACCATACAACGCAAGAATCTCCAAACGAAACTGAATCGCAATCTGGTACACAGCTGACTTAAGAGAGTCCCTAGTGCATCTCAGGAAACTGAAGCAAAAATGGCATCACTCTAAGCTTCAACTAGACCATACCATTTACATGAAGACCTTACAAGAGCATCGCGATGCAATTAGTTTGAAGAGGAGGGAACATTACACCAACATACTTATGCGTTCCATCAACAGACCCCGTGAGCTTTTCTGCATATGTCAGTCACTGATAAAAAACAATACAAAGCAATATATTGAAAACACACCTCATCCTCAGGTCTTCGCTAATTACTATGAGAACAAAGCCAATATAACTCCCCTTAATGCTACAATTACTCCTCCTTTAGTAGCCGATCATCCAAACAATGATCCCAACATCCCTATGTCCAGTGCCACCGTCACTCCTAAGAAGGGCTCAATCAACCATGTGTCAGAGGCTGCCACTCCACTTAGTGATGACTCCACCAGCCCTGTGTTAAGTGCCTTCCATTCTTGTTAAACAGAACAAATAGAGGATATAATAAGGGGGTTCAACACTACCATCTCTCCAGCAGATCCATGTCCCTCCTTTTGGCTTAAATCAGCTTGCTTAAAGATAAGTGCTTACATCCACCACTTTATACAATTCTCCTTTTCCAAAGGACTGTTCCCTACCCCTCTAAAAGCTGCTACCATCAGACCCCTGCTCAAGAGTCCCAAACTGGATCCTGCAGATGTAAATTCCTATAGACCCATATTGAGCCTGCCTTTTCTGGCCAAAATAACTGAGAAGATTGTACAGCAGCAAATGCAAGATCATATTGATGCCTATTATCCACTAGACGACAACCAACATGGATTTCTCCTGCAGCATGGGGTTAAAACACTGCTTGTCACCCTGACAAACAATCTAGTCCAAGGCATGAACAAATCCAAACAAGGCTTTATCCTACTCTTTCTAGACATTGCATCTGCCTTTGACACAATGTCTCAGAGCCTACTCCTCAACTGGCTACAGCTGAAAGGCATTCAAAACCTAGCCTTAGACTGGTGCAGATCATACTTGTCAGACCGACAGTAAATGGTATGAATATTGTGGTAAGGAGAGTGCGGCCCAGCCAGGAAAAAGTGAAGAGAAGAAGAATTTTTCCTCTTTGCGGGGGATGGGTACACAGGATCAAATAAACCTGCAACCAATCACTGCTCTTTACAACAGATTTAGAACTGCCTCAGCAAGGGCTTTTCAGCGATCGGGGAGATCAGAGAGAGAATCAGCTGTGTGTGTTTGTTTGAGCTGCGATTGAAAATAAACCTGCAACCAATCACTGCTCTTTACAACGGATTCAGAACTGCCTCAGCAAGGGCTTTTCAGCGATCGGGGAGATCAGAGAGAGAATCAGCTGTGTGTGTTTGTTTGAGCTGCGATTGAAAATAAACCTGCAACCAATCACTGCTCTTTACAACGGATTCAGAACTGCCTCAGCAAGGGCTTTTCAGCGATCGGGGAGATCAGAGAGAGAATCAGCTGTGTGTGTTTGTTTGAGCTGCGATTGAAAATAAACCTGCAACCAATCACTGCTCTTTACAACAGATTTAGAACTGCCTCAGCAAGGGCTTTTCAGCGATCGGGGAGATCAGAGAGAGAATCAGCTGTGTGTGTTTGTTTGAGCTGCGATTGAAAATAAACCTGCAACCAATCACTGCTCTTTACAACGGATTTAGAACTGCCTCAGCAAAGGCGTGCCCACGCCTTGCGGGCCTGCGCCTGAGGGCCTCGCAAGAGGGCCCTTTGGCGTGGCCCTTAGGCGGGACCCTAGGCGAAGAAGAAGAAGTTATATGCATGAACATGAAAAACAACTTTCAACCAAGTGCAAGTATAGACTTATAGTGTCGTCTCTTATATACATGCAATGTTGTTTTTACCATTCTACCTCATCTGTTTACAAGGTTTCCCTGTAATCCTACAACAGCAATATAGCCAAAGCAATTATAGTTGGCTACCCCCTTTCACTTGGATAGTGTTATGCAAATACATTTTCGTAAAACCGCAGCCACGGCAATATGGCACTTGTATTAATCATAGCTCGGATAGGCATTTGCATCTAAATGAAAGATCTCATGTCAAAACAAATGTAATTCAAGCATTATCCAATTCAGAGAAGCTAATTAGCATTGAATTAATTAATGCTAGATCTGTATGCAATAAAATCCAAACTATAGTTGATCATATAGATGAAGCACAAATAGACGTGCTATGCATCACAGAATCTTGGCTACATCCGTATGATAATGTAATTCTCAATCAGCTTGTCCCAGATTCTTACTCTGCTTATAGCTGCTCTAGATCTGTCAGACGTGGAGGAGGTGTCCTTATAATCGCAAAAAATAATTTACGATTCAAAATACAATGTAGTTTAGAATCGCAACAATGTAACTCCATTAACATTGAGAATAAGCACATGGCAATTAGTTTACATTATAGAGCACCAAAAGCGTCTTCTGCTGAGCTTGCCTCAACACTGGAGTCTATTTGTTCTATCACTTCCCCGTACAAACCCACAATAGTGCTAGGTGACTTCAACCTTAAATCCATTAACTGCAGAGACTCCGAGACCTTTCTTCAAGCAATGGGCTCACTAAATTTCACACAAATAGTCAAGAAACCTACACACATATATGGTTACTCGCCAGACCTCATCTTTGCCTCAAATGATTTGACCTTAGGAGGTCTAATTTCAATTCCTACCATTACCCCAGTTCCATGGTCAGATCACTACATAGTTAGTATGGAAATTTTATTACAAACAAAAAATAATTTAAGACTAGATGACAAATGCTATCATAGACGTTTTAAAAAATTTGACAAAGATACATTTATACAGGATACCTTACCTCATCTATCTGACGATTCAGTAGAAATAGAGACACAAGTAAACAAATGGAATTACATAATTTCTAATGCAGCTAGAATGACAGACACAAGTCCAAGGAAATCAAGGATCAATAAGCTACATCACAAGCCATGGTATTCTAATGCTATACGTCTGATGAAAAGAGATCTCAGAAGAATAGAGCGTAAATGGAGAAGGAATAAGGTTTCAGAATTAAAGCAGATATATTTAACAAAACAAAAGCTATACGACGAACGTATTAAAGTCTCAAAGAAAGAATACCATACAAATATAATAAATAACTCCATCAACAAACCTAGAGAGCTTTTTGAAATTGTAAAGAGTTTAACAAAAGAGCAAAAACAGAAGGTGAAGCTGAAATTGAACCGCAGAAGTATGCAGATTATATTAAGGAAAAATTCCACTCTAAGGTAAAAGATATATTTAGTCTCAACTTGAATTTGGTCTCAAATTTCAGGGTCTGGAATACATTCTCTTTTCCTTCTAAAGAGCAACTCTCGCACATTATCTCTTCCATAAACACATGCACTTCTCCAACCGATCCATGTCCTGTATCTTGGATAAAGTCCACAAAGTCAAATTTTATTCACATAATACAAAACATTGTGCATAATTCCCTCTCTCAAGGTAATTTACCAAAGCACTTAAAGCTTGCAACTGTTAGACCAATCCCGAAGAAGACAACGTTAGACAAGAATAACCCAGCTGCCTACCGGCCTATTTCCAGCATACCCTTTTTAGCGAAAATCATTGAAAAGACAGTGCAACTTCAACTCCAAGAACACATTGATATTCATGCGCCTTTAGACGATAACCAACATGGTTTTCGCCCAAACCATGGAGTTGAAACCTTAATGATTTATCTTTTTGATTACGTTCTCCGTACCATTGATGACATTAAAAAGGGTATTATAATGATTTTTATAGACATTTCGGCTGCATTCGATTCTGTAGATCACAATAGGTTATTACATAGATTAGAGGAGATTGGTCTACATGGGGTCACATTAAAATGGTTTCAATCATATCTGACAGAGAGATTTTTACAAGTAAAGATTGGACAAAAAACTTCTCTGCCCATAAGAGTATTACAAGGTGTGCCACAAGGTTCCGCTCTTTCTTCGCTTCTCTTCAACATTTATTTGCAGCCAATTTGCAATATTCCATTAAAAAGTGGCATAAAGTATACAATTTATGCTGACGATATTATGATTTTCACAACTATCTCCATCGAGAAACCTGATTTTTCCAGCATCACAGATTGTCTATCACAAATGTCCACCTGGTGTAAAACCAACAATATGCAAATTAATTTTAGCAAGACAGAGGCATTATTTGTATCTCGTAACCAAAATTTTGCACATCCACCTGTCATCAAGATAGATAATTCAATTATTCCTATTAAATCAGAAGTGAAATATCTTGGAGTTACTCTAGACAAGGAATTAAATCTCAGATCACACATAAACAAGACGATTAGAAGCGCTTATTATAGAATGAAAATCATCAGAAGACTAAGGCCGCTTCTGGAAACTGTTCACTTCCGCAATGTTTGTCATGCTCTAATTACACCATTACTTGACTTCTGCAATCCAATATATCTGGGTCTAGCTAAGCAGTCACTGAAGCCTTTACAGTTAGCGCAAAACACCGCTGCTCGTATAATTTTTGGTCTATCAAGTAAAGAGCATATAACTCCTATCTTAAAGGAGCTTCATTGGTTACCAATATCATCTCGTATTAAATACAAAACAGTAATTTATATTTTCAAGATAAAGCAACAATGTTCTGCAAAAAGTCTGACGTATCTTATCCGGTCAGATATTAGCAACAGACCTAGGAGAAGTGTATCTGAAAATAGAATCAGCTCCTCAAATGACATCAGAAAAACACGCAAGGAGACCTCTGAGAGAGCTTTCTCGTTTGCTGCGACTTCCATCTGGAACTCCCTACCTAATGATCTGAGAGCAGCTCAGGACATCAAAGACTTTAGAAAACAACTGAAAACAGTTTTGTTTACGGAGCACTACGGTCATGCAATCAACTAATTAATTTTTAAGAAAGCAATTATTTATATATACATTGTACAATAGCTCACTTTATAGTATAGCTCACAATATATATAGTGCACCTTTTCCCAAGACATTTAATCATATATTTACAAACTATGTATATATAATCACAGATTTTTTCACTATTACTAATTTTCTCTTTTGTTAAACCGCTTTGATTGTATGATAAGGCGGTATAAAAATCCAATTAAATAAATAAATAAATAAATAAATAGTCCACAGCAGAAGCCAGGAGAGAAACCTAGAGGGCAGACCTAGCTGTAAGCCACGCCCACACTCCAGGTCAGCCACAGATAGGAGTGGGAGGTACAGAAGGGCGGAGTCAGGAAGGGAGTTGCCCTGCTCGGTGTTTGAAAGGGAGCAAACAAACACTAGAGATAGAGTTGGTTGGAGGGCTGGTTCAAGAGTGGGTTGGAGAGGTGGTTCGAGAGCTGGTTGGAAGCACGGTTGGAAGCATGGTGAGAAGCATGATTGGAGACGCAGTTGCAGTTGCAGTGGCAGTTGCTGTCGGAGTTGCAGTCCAGGCCTAAGTGGGAGTTGCAGCTCAGGTTCCAGTCCAGGTTCCAGAAGGTACAGAGGGAACAGCCCTGTAGCCAAAAGGAGCAGCAGAGAAAGGAACCGCTATAAAGACAACCAGAGAAGGTACAAAGGAAGCCACCATACTCAGCACAGTAGCCACAGAGGACATAGGGAAGGTTCCAGGGGGAGAACCACCTACCCTAGCAAGAGAGTGGGAAAGCTCTACCACAAGTCTCTGCCCTACGCTGAGGCAAAGGGAGTCCTGACTGGCCAAAGCTCCAACCAGGAGAATACTGCACCAAAAGCCCAAGGTAGGAGAAGGGAGGCAATAAGGCCTCCAAAGTGTATTTCCTCTTCTGACTCTGATGAAACTGTTATACCCCAGATAACACAGCGCAGAAAGGAATGTTTCACCAGAAAGGTTAAGCAAGAGGACCCCATAAGAGACCTGCCCAGAGAGGAGAAGGCAAGAAAGTGGGAAAGGTTGTTTGACCTGTTAAAAACTCTAAAGCAAAAAGTCCCTGAGCGCTACCATGCCGAACCCTGCTACAGCTCAGCTGAGAGTATGGAGATTGAGGCCAAAGAGGGTGATGTAAATTCCAATGTTTCGGAGATGGAATGTGATGCATGCACTAAGGTAAATTAGTGTGAGCCAGAAACACTTGATAGTTGAATTCACTGTTGTTTTGTTTGGACATTTGTTACTTGAGAAGTATCCATTATTTTCTTTTGGCTGGAGAGTAAATGTGCTTGAAGAAATTGTATCCACTTACCTGCAAGGAAGCTGAATAAATTCCTGTGCGCTTTTATAAAACCACTCGGTTCATTATTCCTCACACAACTACAACCCTAGGAAAGTATAAGAGGTGGTCACCCGTCCCTACTAGGCGGCCGCCTGGTAGGGGCGCGAGCGCCATAGGTGGCGTAGTTGGCAGGATCCAGCATTCCAGCGGTCAAGCGTAGCATCTCCAAGCCGTACCTTTGGACGGAAAGATCCAGGAAGAACGCTGAGCGACCAAGGAAGACGGAAGAAAAGTCTGGAGTGGAGTCGGATCAGGAGCACTGTGACTGGTGGTTAAGCTGAGACCTGCATCAGAATCAGGTAACCCGTAGGCTAGAAGGGGTAGGCCTGGATTCTGGTGTAAGGGAGGGCCACCAGGTACCCACTAGAAGTGGGAAGGAAAAAAAAAAAAAAAGTGCTGCACTTTGTGTGTGCTGTCTTTTGTTTGTGTTGCAGAGACCGCAGTCCAAGATGGAGACGGCGGATGTGTTGTCGTGGGTGGCAGACCAGTTCGCCAAACAGAGGGAGATGGCAGCGATGAGCCAGGAACAAGCAGCTGCCATGCTTCGGGCTCAGCAGCAACCCCTGCTGGAGATGATGGCAAGGTGGATCCGGACCCAGGAGGAGGCAACCAAGGCAGCACAGACTGTTCCAAGGACACAGCCTGTTGGAACAGGTTGGGAAGGACTGGGTTTTGCACCTTTTTCATGTGGACGGTTAACTAAGGAGGACAACCTTGATGACCACATAGAGGCATTTGAGAGGATAGCTGTGTTGGCTCAGTTGCCAAAAGAGCAACTAGCTATGAGGTTTGCTACTACCCTTAGCGGTGAGGCGTTAGCAGCCTATAGGGAAATGCCGGTAACATTGATTAATGATTATGAGCAGGTGAAGAAGGCCATAAAGGATCGAGTGGGGTTAAGTCCCTCGGTCTATAGAAGGTCTCTAAGAGCATGTACACTGAAAGAGGGTGAAACACCCCAGGCTTTGTATCATAGGATAAGGAGCTTGGTCTGTAAATGGCTGGTACCTGAAAAGAGTAATGTAGATTCCATTATTGACATGATCATACTGGAACAGTTTACTGAAGCTGTCCCTACAGAAATGCAAAGTTTCCTAATAATGCAAAACTGTAAAAACACCCAAGAAGCCATTGCGTTGGCAGAGTGCTTTCTGGAGGCCCAGAAATTGAGCCTAAAGAAAGAGGGGGTTTTTAGGCAGACAGGAATACAGGAAGAGAATTCAGCCTTTATTAGACGTCAGGCAGATAGAAGAAATAAGCCCATGGAGGAAAGATTTAACCTCCAGAGAAAATGTTTTTCCTGTGGTGAGCCAGGTCACCTCAAGAAAAACTGCAAAACAAAGAAGGCTTTTGTAATAACGAGTCCCAAAGAGATAGGTGAGGGATTCCTCCTATCGGTAGAGGTGGAAGGGATACCAGCAGAAGCACTTCTGGACTCAGGGGCTAGTCAGTCCATGATTTCTAACAAATTATGGAGAGAGATAGAAGCCCAGAGGCAGTACTCCCAAGAGTCCTCAAGGGGACACGTTAAAATTAGGTGTGTTCATGGGGCTACCTCCACCTACCAACTCCAAAGGGTTAAGATAAAGGGTTTAGGTAGTGGAGGGGCGGTAGCCGTGGCAGTAATACCTAGACTCCCTCATGATATAATACTGGGCCGGGATTGGTCCCAGTTTAGGAAAGGGGTGGAGGAAGAGTTGAAAGGGAAAGTGAGCCTGGTAAACACACGCACCCCCACAAATCCTTCAAAGGAGGGTAAGGGCAGGAATGTTGGCCCTCCCAGAATGGGTACAGGAGGAATAGTGCCTGCTCCCCTATTTGGGAAAGGAGTAGATGCGGGAAGGTCAGCAGTCACCCAGAGGGAAATACAGACAACTAAACAGAAGTTTGTTATCAGGTTCTGTAGGATCACCCCTGAAGCTAGGATTCCCAAGCGGGCCACTGAACAGGCTGCTGGCCTGGATCTATATAGCGCCGTAGAGGTAGTTATACCTAAGCAAGGGAAGGCCATAGTCAACACCGGACTCAAGGTGGGAATACCACCTGGGTGTTATGGAAGGATCGTGCCCAGATCTGGCCTCGCCTTCAAAGATTTTATAGATATAGGCGCAGGGGTCGTAGATCCGGATTACAGGGGGGAATTGAAAGTCCTCTTGTTTAACTTCTCTCAAGAGAACTTCAGGGTGAACATCGGAGACAGGGTGGCACAATTAATTTGTGAAAGGGTAGGCTTTCCACCCGTAGAGGAGGTGGATGAGCTCTCCTCCACCACCAGGGATTCCAAGGGATTTGGGTCCACAGGTATAGCCGAAATAGAGGGGCTAACGGCCTGTGGTGTCAAAGAGGAAGAGGACAATTTAGGATCCCAACTTGGAAAAGGCAGAGCAGATCCTGCTCATAGGATTGGGGAAAGACTCTCTTGGAGTCAACATAAACAGAAAACCTATCACGACCGGAGGGCAAGGCCTCGTCTTTTAAAGGTCGGAGATAAGGTCATGGTACTGATAGCCGCAGCGAATTCCAAGTTCGAGAATTCATGGGAAGGTCCCTATAGAGTAGCAAAGCAGCTCGGACCGGTATCTTATGCTGTGGATACTGGATGAGGGAAACAGCAAGTATACCACGTTAATCTATTGCGGCAATGGCACGAGCGTGTAGGGGATGGCCAGCTAGCCCAAAAAGCAGGTGATAGTTCTCAGGCCTTATCTTGTATTACGTGCTGTTCGCGGGTTATGGCGCCAGCCCGTAATAGTCTAAGGGGGGGAATATGTGGTAAGGAGAGTGCGGCCCAGCCAGGAAAAAGTGAAGAGAAGAAGAATTTTCCTCTTTGCGGGGGATGGGTACACAGGATCACATAGTCCACAGCAGAAGCCAGGAGAGAAACCTAGAGGGCAGACCTAGCTGTAAGCCACGCCCACACTCCAGGTCAGCCACAGATAGGAGTGGGAGGTACAGAAGGGCGGAGTCAGGAAGGGAGTTGCCCTGCTCGGTGTTTGAAAGGGAGCAAACAAACACTAGAGATAGAGTTGGTTGGAGGGCTGGTTCAAGAGTGGGTTGGAGAGGTGGTTCGAGAGCTGGTTGGAAGCACGGTTGGAAGCATGGTGAGAAGCATGATTGGAGACGCAGTTGCAGTTGTAGTGGCAGTTGCTGTCGGAGTTGCAGTCCAGGCCTAAGTGGGAGTTGCAGCTCAGGTTCCAGTCCAGGTTCCAGAAGGTACAGAGGGAACAGCCCTGTAGCCAAAAGGAGCAGCAGAGAAAGGAACCGCTATAAAGACAACCAGAGAAGGTACAAAGGAAGCCACCATACTCAGCACAGTAGCCACAGAGGACATAGGGAAGGTTCCAGGGGGAGAACCACCTACCCTAGCAAGAGAGTGGGAAAGCTCTACCACAAGTCTCTGCCCTACGCTGAGGCAGAGGGAGTCCTGACTGGCCAAAGCTCCAACCAGGAGAATACTGCACCAAAAGCCCAAGGTAGGAGAAGGGAGGCAATAAGGCCTCCAAAGTGTATTTCCTCTTCTGACTCTGATGAAACTGTTATACCCCAGATAACACAGCGCAGAAAGGAATGTTTCACCAGAAAGGTTAAGCAAGAGCACCCCATAAGAGACCTGCCCAGAGAGGAGAAGGCAAGAAAGTGGGAAAGGTTGTTTGACCTGTTAAAAACTCTAAAGCAGAAAGTCCCTGAGCGCTACCAAGCCGAACCCTGCTACAGCTCAGCTGAGAGTATGGAGATTGAGGCCAAAGAGGGTGATGTAAATTCCAATGTTTCGGAGATGGAATGTGATGCATGCACTAAGGTAAATTAGTGTGAGCCAGAAACACTTGATAGTTGAATTCACTGTTGTTTTGTTTGGACATTTGTTACTGGAGAAGTATCCATTATTTTCTTTTGGCTGGAGAGTAAATGTGCTTGAAGAAATTGTATCCACTTACCTGCAAGGAAGCTGAATAAATTCCTGTGCGCTTTTATAAAACCACTCGGTTCATTATTCCTCACACAACTACAACCCTAGGAAAGTATAAGAGGTGGTCACCCGTCCCTACTAGGCGGCCGCCTGGTAGGGGCGCGAGCGCCACAATATGTATGCTAATTTCAACTAGTTATGTGCAAACACAGGGCATACCGCAAGGTTCCTCCTTATCTGTTCTACTTTTCAGTATTTACATCCAGACCATTTGCTCCATCATCAAATCATACAACATACTTTACCACATCTATGTGGATAATGTGCTGATCTACACTCCCTTCTCCACAGTCATTCCAAATTATTCTGGAATCATAGACTGCTTCAATGTAGTGGCCGACTGGCTAAAGCTACATAATCCTGAGAGTGAATTGCAGGAAATCAGAGGTTCTCTTCATTACTTAGGACCCATCATTCACTCCCCCTCGCACTTTACAAGTGAAGGATACTGAGCTGAACACTAAACAGGAGGTCCGATACCTGGGGATCACCTTAGACGAACATCTCACAATGGAGCTGCACATAGATTTTTTATTACAATTTTTTATTTATTACAATTTTTTATATACCGCACTATTCGGCATCAGCGCGGTTTACATTATAACACAACGACCATAACAACAAGCTGTTAGGTTTTACATCGAACAGGGGTACAAACATGGATAACAGGGGTCAACTATATACAACTATATGCATACATGAAATAATTATATGGCAATAAGTAATGATATCATAATAGGAGTAAGGGTTATTTCAGATAACATTAATAATTAATTAACATTAATTACTAACATTAATTAATTAGATAACATTAATAGAGCAATATACCTAAAATTACGGACCCTTCATCAACTAGGTCTCTTGCTAGAAGCTGTTGACTTCCAAACTGTATTCCAAGCCCTGATCACTCCTCATTTTGATTATGCAAATATCATTCTTTGTGGTATCCCGGACTATGCAATTCACCCCTACAAATGGCTATGAATACAGCAGCACGAACCCTAGTTGAAGCCTCAAGATTTGATCATCTAACCCCTATCTTGAGACAACTACATTGGCTCCCCATTGTTAGCCGTCTCAAGTATAAGGCCCTCATCTTGACATTCAAAATTCTACAAAACCTCTCTGCAACTGTTCTCGATGAGCTCTTACAATGGACACCGGACAATAGAATCAGAAGGTCTACCATGACAAACACCCTCTCAGTTTCTTCTGTATGCAGAAAAAGTACTCAATTTGCGAATAGCTGAGCATTTAAACTATTTGTACCACTGCTCTGGAACTCCCTCCCCCTTACAACCCATGCCATCTCTGACCTGACTACTTTCCAAGAAGTTCTAAAGACACACCTTTTTCAATTATATTACAAGCAAGTAAAATAGTTCATATACCAATTCCCCCCAGACTCTTAAGCTGCCTTGAATCAAGCCCCTTAGCCAGACTCATCCACTTATCCTATTAAACAGTGTATATAGTTTTCCCATCTCTCACAATGTATATAGTTGACCTGAGTTTGACCCAAGTTGACTCCCCTGCCTTACCTATCCGTTTATATTATTAATCACTGATGTTGTTGGTTGTTCTCCAAACTTGTTCTATGTAATAACTAATCTTGTTCCTTGTAAACCGCACTGATTGCTAAATAGCGCAGTATAAAAAACCCAAACAAACAAATAAATAAATGCTGTTGCAGAAGGCGAAATGAGGAGTAATTAATGCCTGGAGGACTGATCTGAAGTCATGGTTGGGGAGCAGTGGTCATAGGTGTTGAAGGAGGAAGAAGTGGACAGAGAGTTAATTGAAGACATATGTAGTACTACCAGGAAAGGGGAAGTGCTACTGATAGAGGATTTCAATATGCCAGATGAAATTGTAGCAGGAGTGTGCCAGTCAACATCTAGAAGTAAGGAGATCCTGGATTCTCTACAGGGAGAACTATGCAGGCAACAGGTAACAGAATCCACATGTGAAAGGGCCATACTGGACTTGGTGCTTACAAATGGTGAAAGCGTTTATGATGTTATAGTGGGCGATCACTTTGCATCCAGTGATCACCAGATGATGTGGTTCAGTATTAGGACTAGGGTTGTTAAAATCCATTCAAAAGCGAGGGTCTTAGACTTTAGGAAAACTAACTTTGCCAAGATGGGCCAAAACCTCAGGGAGTCATTAGCAGGATGGGAACAGCTGGTAGATGTAGAAAAACAGTGGGCAAAACTGAAAGAGGATATTTTAAGGGCAACCAACCTTTTTGCTAAAATAGTAAATAAAGGTAAAAGGAAAAGGAGACTGCAATGGTTTTCGAAAGAAGTAGATGAAAAGGTGAAGAAAAAGAGGGAGGCCTTCATGAAATACAAGAGATCACTGAGAGAGGAAAACAGGCATCTATATTTGGAAAAATTTAGAGAAGCTAGCAAAGTAGTCAGGAAAGCAAAGATTCAAAAAGAGGAGGAAATAGCCAATGCAATAAAATGGGGGATTACGACATTTTTCAGATATGTTAATGAGAAGAGGAAGGGCAAAAGTGGTATAGTCAGACTCAAGGGTGAAGGGGACGAATATGTAGAAGCAGATGAGGATAAAGCGGAATTGCTTAACAAATATTTCTGTTCTGTGTTCACAGATGAAGAACCAGGAGAAGGACCTCAGAAAACACCCACAAACAGGAACAGAAGCGAGGGGCATCTTGAACAATTTTCAGAAGACTGTGTTCGTGAGAAACTAGCTAAACTTAAGGTAGACAAAGCGATGGGACCAAATGGGATACACCCTAGAATACTGAGGGAACTTAGGGACATTCTAGCAGCTCCACTGACTGACCTTTTCAATGTCTTGTTGGAGTCGGGAGTGGTGCCAAAGGACTGGAGAGAGGCACATGTGGTCCCTTTACACAAAAGCGGAAGTAAGGATGTGGTTGAAAACTACAGGCCAATTAGTTTAACTTCGGTGGTGAGTAAATTACTGGAAGTGCTGCTGAAAGAGAAAATAGTGAGGTTTCTGGAGTCCAGCGGATTACAGGAGTATGGATTCACCAGAGGTAGGTCTTGTCAGACAAATCTGATTGATTTCTTTAACTGGGTGAACAGGGAGTTGGACCGAAGGAGAGTCCTAGATGTGGTGTATTTAGATTTCAGTAAAGCCTTTGACACTGTTCCTCGCAGGCGACTTATAAACAAACTGAGCACCCTAGGGATGGACCCAAAAGTTACTGCTTGGGATAGAAACTGATTGAGTGGGAGGCAACAAAGGGTACAGGTAATGGAGCTGACTCTGAGGAGGAAGTTACCAGTGGTGTGCCTCAGGGATCTGTCCTTGGTCCGATTCTTTTTAACATCTTTGTTAGTGATAGAGTGGAAGGGCTGTCGGGTAAGGTTTGCCTCTTTGCAGATGATACCAAAATCTGCAATAGAGTAGACACCCAGGAAAGTGTAGATAACATGAGGGGGGATCTAGCTAAGCTTGGTGTAGAATTTGGCAGCTGAGATTTAATGTTAAAAAATTCAAGGTCATGCATTTGGGCTTCAGCAATCCAAGGGAGCAATACAGTATAGGGGGTGAAGTACTTTTGTCCACTAAAGAAAAGCGGGACCTAGGCGTGATTGTGTCTGATGATCTTAAAGTAGCTAAACAGGTAGAAAAGGCGACAGCAAAAGCTTGGAGGATGCTTGGGTGCATAGAGAGAGGAATGGCCAGCAGAAGAAAGGAGGAGATAGTGCATCTGTATAAGTCTTTGGTGTGACCTCATTTGGAGTATTGTGTACAGTTTTGGAGACCGCACCTTCAAAAGCACAGAGGGTGGCTTCTAAAATGGTTAGTGGTCTTCATTATAAAGCATATGAGGACAGACTTAAGGATCTTAATATGTACACCTTATAGGAAAGGCGGGATAGAGGTGATATGATTGAGATGTTTAAATATCTCCGTAGCATAAATGCACAGGAGGAGAGCCTATTTCGATTGAAAGCAAGCTCTGCTACAAGAGGACATGGGATGAGGGTGAAAGGGGATCGATTCAGGAGTGATATGCAGAAATATTTCTTTATGGAAAGAGTGGTGGATCTGTGGAATAGTCTCCCAGTGGAGGTGGTAGAGGTAAGGACAGTATAGAATAATTAGACCTTACCTGCTAATTAGCGTTCCGGAAGGAACTCCAGTCCAGTCCCTCTCCACTGGGGTTGTGCCCCCCTTCCAGCAGCATGTAGACTGAGCACGTCATCCTTTTGATGACCCTTGGGTATAAGTAGACCTGGCACCTCCCACCAGCTCCAGTAACCTATTGGCAAAGCAGACTTAACGGAGAGACAAGTAATAAATACAATACTGAACTATAACTAAACTGTAAACCAATGGCGCCCCCCTCCCCCGGGAGAGCTTCCCACCTACCCTAGAGAAGAAAGGGCTTATCTGAACCGACAACCCGTTGCCGAGGCACCTAAATTGTCCACCTTGCCTCACCACCAAGGACCACAGCGGAGATTCCTCCGACCCTTAATCTCTTGCTTAGCACTTCAGGCCGGCAATGCCTGCAACAAAAAAAACAACCTGGGCAGGATCAGGGACTGGACTGGAGTTCTTTCAGGAACGCTAATTAGCAGGTAAGGTCTAATTATTCTTTCCTTAGCATCTTTCCAGTCCCGTCCCTCTCCACTGGGATGTACCAGAGCAGTTCAAACTTGGACGGGCCCCGCAAGGCCGGACCGAAGAACCGCTCCTCCAATCCTCGCTTCCTCCGCGGCCTGGACATCCAACCGATAATGCTTAGCAAAAGTGTGCAGGGATGACCAGGCCACCGCTCTGCAGATATCTAGCGGCAGAACCAGACTAAACTCCGTCCATGAGGTCGCCTGGGCCCGAGTAGAATGAGCCCGCAGCCCAACTGGAACCTGTCTTCCCTTCAAGATATATACCGAAACAATGGGCTCTCTGATCCATCTGGAAATTGAAGCCTTAGCCACTGCCTCACCTTTACGCGTCCCACCGAATAGAACAATCGCTCAGACTTACGAAAAGGCTCTGTGTGGGCAAGGTAACGCTTCAGAGCTCTGCGCACGTCTAAAAGACGCAGTTGTAAATGGTCCCCCCTCCGAGGGCCCGAGAACGAAGGAAGGGAAACTGACTGATTCACATGGAATGTCGAGATTACCTTGGGCAAGAAAGACGGAACAGTCCGGAGAACCACCCTCTCTTTGGAAAATGCGAGAAACAGAGGCCGGCAGAACAAAGCCTGCAGCTCCGAGATACGCCTGACCAAACAGATGGCCACGAGAAATATTGTCTTAAGAGTAAAGTCTTTGAGAAATGCCTGCTGCATTGGCTCAAAGGACTCTGCAGTCAGGGAATCTAACACTAGGTTGAGATCCAAAGGAGGAACCAGCGATCTCTGTTGAGGCCGAAGCCTCCAAACCACCTTCATAAACCGCCCAACGTCCACATGCTCGGCTAAGGACTTGCCTTGGATCTTTCCCCTGTAACAGGAAATAGCTGCCAACTAAACTCTCAATGAGCTGGCCGCCAGGCCTTTCTCAAACCCTGCCTGCAAGAAATCTAGAACCTCTGGGACCGACACCATAAAGGCCTTCTTCCGATTCTCCATACACTAGCCTTCAAATATATGCCAGACCCTTACATAGGAAAGGCAGGTCGAGCGCTTGTGGGAACTTAGGGTGGAAATCACTGCTCCCGAGTAACCTCGCTTTCGCAGCCGAGCCCTCTCAATAGCCAGGCCGTAAGCAAGAACTGATCCACCTGCGGCATGCGCACTGGACCCTGGACCAGAAGATTGTCCCTCACTGGAAGACGCCACGGCCGATCGACCAGTAGGCACATGAGATCGGCATACCACGGATGGCGGAGCCAGTCCGGGGCAATAAGGACCACCAACTCTGGGTGTGCCTCTATCCGTTGAATGATCCTGCCTATGAGCGCCCACAGAGGAAACACATACAAGAGACTGCTGGTTGGCCACCTCTGAACTAGGGCGTCCAAGCCTTCTGACATCCTCTCCTTTCTTCGACTGAAGAACCAGCTTGCCTTGGCCAACTCCCAAATCGCCATCAGATCCATGATGGGAGGCCCCCTTCTGTGCACAATCCTCTGGTACACCTCCTGAGAGAGCTGCCACTCTCCATGATCCACTCTGTGATGGCTTAAGTAATCTGCCATTACGTTTTCCACTCCTGCCGCGTGTTGTGCCGACAGGGCCACTAGATGGGCTTCTGCCCATAACATCAGCACCTCCGCTTCCTCTTCTAGGGAGGGGCTTCTCGTTCCGCCCTGACGATTGATGTATGCTACTGTAGTCATGTTGTCGGAAAGCACCCGAACTGCCCTCTGACCCATCCAGTTTCCGAACGCTCTGAGGGCAAAGAAGACCGCCCTCAGCTCTAGCCTGTTGATAGACCACTGTGCCTCCTGCACATTCCAAAGTCCTTAGGAAATCTGTCCTTCGCAGTGGGCCCCCCAAATGGAAAGACTGGCATCTGCCGTCAGTTGCAACCAATCCGGCGGCTCGAGGGGCATCCCACGCTCCAGAGGACCTGGGCGGAGCCACCACTTGAAGGAATCCTTGACCGCCTCCGGACAGGGAAGAGTCAGTGACAAAGGCTGCCGTTGGTAGGACCAACGTCGAAGCAGGGATCGCTGAAGGGGCCGCATTTGAGCCCTGGTCCACGGAACCAGCTCTATGGTCGCCGCCATGGTACCCAGCACCTGAACATAGTGCCATATTGAAGGCGCCTTCATATCCCGGAACTGGCGCAGCAGGTCCGAAAGCATCCTTGTCCTCTGATCTGGCAAGAATACTCTGCCTCTGCTCGTATCGAACCGAGCCCCTAGATACTCGATCTCCAGGGAGGGAACTAACTTGCTCTTTGTTACATTGATAACCCATCCTAGACTCCTCAGTAAGTCAACCACCTTAGACGTGGCCTCTCGACTCTCTCGTTCGGACTTCGCCCGAATCAGCCAATCGTCAACATACGGATGGACCAAGATCCCTTCCTTGCGAAGAGCTGCAGCTACCACCACCATAACTTTTGTGAAGGTGCGCAGTGCCGTCACCAAGCCGAACAGCATCACCTGAAACTAGAAATGTACCTGTGGAACCGCAAACCGCAGGAACTGTTGATGGGACTTGCGGATGGGAATATGCAAGTATGCTTCTGTGAGGTCGAGGGAAGTCAAAACCTCCCCTTGCCTTACCACTACCAGCACTGACCTCAGAGTTTCCATTCGAAAATGAGAGACCCAGAGGCACCGGTTGACCCCCTTCAGGTCGAGAATCGGACAGAAGGATCCCTCCTTTTTGGGTACCACAAAACAGATGGAGTATCGACCGCTTCCGCGCTGTCCTGAGGGAAATGGAACCACCGCTCCCAGTGCCCTCAGCCTTTTGAGCATCGCTTCCACCACAGCCAGCTTGGAAGGCGACCTGCACGGGGACTGGACAAAGGAAGGAAAGATGGGTCTTGCGAATTTGAAAGCATAACCCTCTCGTATTACCTCCAAAACCCATTGGTTTGTCGTGACCTTGGGCCCAGGCGGAGAGGAACTGCTGAAGGCTGCCTCCCACTGGCAGGTCTCCTCCCCAGCCCCCCCGTAGTTTCATTGGGGCTTCCTAGTGCTCAAGACGGAGGAAGAGGTTCCAAAACCTTTTCCCGCACCTCGAAACCCCCATAAGCCCTGTCCCCTAGAGGGGAAATGCCCTCTCTGAAAGGACAAAGACCGGTTCGTCAGGAACCTTCGAACCTCACGAGGTTGAGTGAGGCCGGGAGTGGGGCCCTGATTCTGCTTAGGCCTGTCTTCCGGGAGCCTACCTCCCTTAGACTCCCCCAGCTCCTTTACCAGCTTATCCAGGTCCTCCCCAAAGAGCAGCTTACCCTTAAAGGGAAGCCTGCTGAATTGGGCCTTAGAAGAACTGTCCGCCGACCAATTGCGGAGCCAGAGGTAATGGTGGGCTGCCACCACTGAAGCCATGTTCTTTGCTAGACTTCTTATGTGATTGTACTGACTGTCAGCCAAGTACGCTGTGCCCGACTCAATTCTTGAGACCTCCTGTGTGCCTTCACCGGGGGAGTCCCCTGCCAGCTGAACCTGCTGAGACCAGTATAGGCAAGCTCAGGCCACCCACACCCCACAGATCGAAGCCTGTAGTGCTAAGGCGCTAACATCAAAAACCTGTTTCAACAGGGTGTCCAACTTTCTATCCTGGGAATCCTTAAGGGCGGCGCTGCCTTCGACTGGAATCGTGGTCTTTTTAGTGACCGCTGACACCGCAGCGTCCACTCTAGGCGAGCGAAGCAGCTCCTTCTCTTCCTCCGGTAAAGGATACAGCCTTGACATAGACCGTATTCTCCGCAAAGTGGATTACGGCTGATCCCACTCCTCCTGGATCATCTGCCGCACCACTCGATGCATCGGGAAAACCCTTTGCGATTTCCTAACCGCTTGAATCAATGGGTCCTCCAGCACCTCTTCTTCCGCTGGAACTCCAGCCGACATGTTCAGCACCTTCAGCGCTTCCCCGATGAGAGCCAGTAACTTCTCTCGGTGGAAGACTCAAACAATCTTGGCTTGTTCCTCAGAGATCTCGCCTTCTTCGAGTTCCTCTTCATCCTCCACCTCCCTGTCTGACAGATCCCCTTCCAAGGGTTCTGACCGAGGGGAGCGGAGAACCTCCTCTTGTGCAAGCCGTGACTGCTTTGAGGGGGGCCGGCTTCCTCCTGCTCCTTAGAGTCAGGCAGCCGAGTCTTAGTACCTCCCTGCACTGACCCTTGTCCCTGCAGACCCTGCCTTCGCAGGCAAAAAGCCTTGTGCAGCAGCAATACGAACTCAGGGGAAAATTCACCCCCCAGCTCACCTTCCATTCCAGGCAAAGTACTAGAGAAGCCTGGCTGAGGCTGAGCCAGGGCGGACTGACTCAGAGACAAGGAGGGAGATTCAGGCCAGGATACCTCTGCCGGCCCTTCCGAGGCCTGTGAAGTGGATGGTGGAGGATCCTGTACTGCCCCCACCTGGATCTCCAGTTCTAAAGAGGCTGCCTCTGTGGCACAGCCTCTGCAAACTCCTGCCTCTGAAATCGCCCCTCTGCAAGTCCCACAGAGCAAGCACTGTGGTCTGGCCGGCATGTCTGTAGCCGGGGCAGAAAGAACCCCGCAGAGCTCAACAAGGAGAGAAAGAAAGAGGAAATCGTTAGACTGTACTAAAACCAAAAACGTTTTTTGTTTTTTTTTCAAAAAGGTCTCCCTCCTTTTTTCCAGCCTTCCGGAGTCCTAATTAGCCTTTAGGACTCCTAGCCAGGGCCTTCTGTGCCTGAGCCTGGCCCTTCTTCTTTCCCTCCACACGGTCTGAAAAGTGCGCGAAAAAGATGCATCACCTTCTGCAATGAACTGGTGCTGCAACAGTGTGTAGGGCACCGCGGGGCATGCGGTCGGCGGTCGCACAGCTACCCGCTGCCTCCACAAAACACCACCGCCCGCCTGAAAAACGTACTTCTACTGCGCCATTCCTGCAGCCTTTTCTCTGCCGTGCCTGCCTCCAGAAGCGATGCGCCAATTCCTCGTCCTCCCGCTCGCGCGCTCAGCCGCCTTAAGGGCTTCGGCGGCGAGGAGGGAAGGACGGCACCGGGTCCCCTCCTACTGTTCTCGGCGTGGAAAAGAGCCCTTGTAAATGCTCTCTTCCTGTCTTCTGCCTGAGAACGCCGGCAGTTGAGCCTCCTTCACCGCACCCCCGAGCATGCCACCGGTGGGGGGGGGAGGGGGGAAGTCTCCAAACAAGAAGCTCTTAAACTAAGTCCAAATAAATTAAATATAGAGAATTAAATAAGCAAATTAGCACAAGAATCCCAAAAATCTGCACTAGCTAAGTCTCTCCAGTAAGCCAGATCCCTGGCTTGCTGCAACCCCTTCCAGCTGCTAAAAGACTGAGCACAAAACTGGAGCTGGTGGGAGGTGCCAGGTCTACTTATACCCCAGGGTCATCAACTGATGACGTGCTCAGTCTACATGCTGCTGGAAGGGGGGCACAACCCCAGTGGAGAGGGAATGGACTGGAGAGACGCTAAGGAACTGAATTTAAAGAAGCATGGGACAAACAGAGGATCTGAGACTGTTGTGGTTGATATAGAAGGGCAGACTAGATAGGCCCTGTGGTCTTTTTCTGTCATCATGTTTATGTTTAGATTTTTTGGTTGTGAGTTTTATGTGTGAGGACATGCTTAGGGTCTGATCTAATATCACCTTAAGGTATTTTATTTTGTTGCTTACTATGATGTCGGTATCTCCAGTTCTGACTTTTGATGGTGGGGAGAAGCCATGGCTCCTGGTTATGTACAATACTTCATTTTTATTGAAGTTGATCCGGAAGTTATGATTGTTGAGCTAGTTTGGTGGGGGATAGGGTTCGTGATGTTAAGAGGGAGATATAACATTTTAAAAAAAGTAAAAAAGAAGTACAGTATCTAGGTGTTATCCTGGATGAAAATCTGTCTTTATGTATTCTTAAAACTGCATCCAAAGCGCATCACAGGTTAAAAATCATTCGTCGACTAAAACCTATTCTGAGCAATGATCGTTTCCGTACTGTGTGTCAATCAATAATTACTCCTATAATAGACTATGCTAATTCAATTTATCAGGGTCTTCCAATACAGTCCCTCTACCCTCTTCAACTGGTCCAAAATACAACAGCCAGGATTATTATGAGTAGATCTAGGAAAAAGCACATAACTCCTATACTTCAACAACTACACTGGCTTCCCATCATCTCACGTGTACGATATAAAGCAGCACTTATTATCCACCGAATCTATTACAATACCTCCACTGCAGTCCTTCGAAGCTTATTAATCAAGGATCTGAGTATAAGGCCCAGGCATTCCAACATGTTAAACAGGCTCATTACACCTGCTGAATTTCAACGATCTAATCAGTCTACTATAAGAAGAGCCCCTTCACTTGCTGCTACAGCTATTTGGAACTCTCTTTCTAATCAAATGAGATCTACAAGGGATATAAAAGACTTCCATTTAATGTTAAAAATATTTTTGTTTATGGATTACTATGGTTTTTCTTAGTGAATTATTCTATTGTTATTTTTTTTCTAATTTTTTATTTGTTAGTCTTTCCCTTTTAATTTTCCAACTTTGCCCTTTTTACCAAATTTTTTAATATTGCTATTTATTTTTATTGTAAACCACTTTGTTTGAAGGATAAGGTGATATATAAATATGGATAAATAAATAAAATAAATAAATAAATAAATATCGTGATGTGATATGCGATGTGCGTAGATGTGATATCATATTTTGAATTTTTTAAAGATGTTGCAGATGGGCTGGAGGCATATGTTAAAAGAAGGGCAGAAAGAGTGGAGCCTTGTGGTAGGCCCTTACCTTGTTGCTTGTTATCTGTCTAAAGTTACCCTAGGCTTCCTCTTTATCTAGCTTTCTCAGTGGAACTGAATTCAAAATGTTGTATACAGCATGTCTTTATGCGCTGATGGACGTGCTCATAATACTCTGAAAATGCAGACCTAATATCATGTTCTTTTGTGAACAGCTCCCCTTGGGACCCCCTAACTGCAGTTATATGCCCTCTGCATTTGCATTGTTGTACTGTTGAGCTAATAGTCTCCCTGCTTTAGTCTCCATCTGAAAATGTTCCTGCTTAACCAACATTAGCTTATGTTGAATTTTAGCCATTTCTAACCCATTTAATTTAGCCCTAACCTCCAATAATGGTCCCCTTTAGCCCCCCCCCCCCCCCGGGTTCCTAGCATCCGCTTCCTCCAATCTCTTTGGCTGCATTCTCACTTTAAGCTTCTCTGCCTCCTTTTCCTCCTTGCTTCCTATTTTAGCCATTCTCCTTGCATTGTGGCCTTATACCCATCCCAGATTATCCCCCATGGAACTTCCCCAGTAACAATCAGATCAAAATATTCCTTAGTAACCCTTTCATCCCGCAAAAGCGCTTCATTAAGTTTCAAAATTTTGAACCTCCTCTTAATTTGCCATTTAAAGCAACAAGGAGAATGGTCCAACCCAAGAGATCACCTTAATTTCTGCTTCCCCTACTCTAGACACATTTTCCTTCCCTCACCCAGAACATATCTAACTGTGAATAAGTTCCATGGACTGTGGGAAAGCAAGTGTACTGCCTAGACCCTAAGTACAACACCCACTGGGCTGGCATGACTATTAGGTGAACTAGGCAGTTTCCTACAGCACCAATGGTCCAGCCTCTTCCATCCCCATGCAAAAGGAAGTCGGCATCGGAGGGGGCAGAAACGCAAAGGGCCCTGCAAGTTTAGATAAACACTGCAGAGCAGGGGAGCGCAAGGGATGAGATACGCCTAGGCACCTCATATCCTTGCATTAGCCCTGAACACCCACCACACATCCTCTACCCCCTGGTCTCTGATGAAACTCTTAAATTTCTTACTATCTGCTCTTCTCCCTTCCCCACCTTCTGTACTATCCTTCACTGAGTCCCAAGTAATTTTAAAATCACCCCTTATAATAAGGGCTCCAAAATCAAGATCTTTCCCCAATCTCCTCAAAAACATTTCCCTGGGAGCCAGTTGAGGCATAAACATTCACCAAATTCAGCTACTCTTCTCAACCCTCACATGGGCCATAATATATCATCCCATTTTATCCTGAAGTACCGTGCCCAGCTCTACTCTCAGATTATCTGAAAAGAAAATTCCGCTACTCTCCTCAACCCTCACATGGGCCATAATATAGCATCCCATTTTATCCTGAAGTACCGTGCCCAGCTCTACTCTCAGATTATCTGAAAAGAAAATTCCGCTACTCTCCTCAACCCTCACATGGGCCATAATATAGCATCCCATTTTATCCTGAAGTACCGTGCCCAGCTCTACTCTCAGATTATCTGAAAAGAAAATTCCAACTCCTTCCCTCTTCCTTCCCAGTCTATTTGATGAAAACAAACCCAGTCCATATTTTTTAGGGCTCAACAATTTTTTATGCACCTTCAAATGATGTGCCTCTTGGATCATATCTCGCCATTTCCTTGTATAATTTCTGCCACTTTACAGGAGAGTTAAACCCTCTCACATTAATAGTAGCTATCTTCAAGTCCCCTCCCATAGTGTCACTTGGCCTCCCCTCTGCACTCACGCACAGCCATTCAAAACCACACCCCTGCACTCATCCACCCTGACGTTAACCCCTTCCTCCCCCCCACCCCATTCCTGCCAGACACCATCGCAGGAGCACTCCATGAGATTGAGACATCATTCACCCCCAGACCCACTTATGTCCTCCAAACCATACTCGTCCCATCATTCAATTACTAAATTCCCAATAAACATAGCAAGCCCAACCAGTTATTCCCCCTCCTCCCCAAATACCATAGAGCTCCATCCTGGTTTCCCCATGTAACAACAATTATCCAAATGTTCCCATCCCTAAACCAGTCCCTTCCCTCCCCCTCCCATGTTCAACCAAAACAGTATACCCAGCAGTCCCGTTGTTAAATTCAACTTTGCAACTCAAAGTCTATAGTCACCTTACACATGCAGGTGTCAGCTTATAAAAGCAACAGGGAAGAGGGGCGGGGACAAAAAAAGAAAAACTGCTGTGTTCTCTCCACACCAACGTCCTTGCTTGCGGGGCTAAAATTTGCCCCATCATACTCCCCCCCCCCCCCTCCTCGGGTCAAGTCACAACAACAATAGTTTGTCTCCATCCAAGGTTTCTCAGGCTCCAATCTTCATCCTCCTTCCCAGCAACTAGAGGAGTAGAACATCCAACATTACCCTCCTGATTCAGCAGTTTGGCATTTCCACTTATTACTATGCTGATGACCTTCTCCTCGTCCTCCATACAAATCCATTTTCCCCCGATCTTTCCTCCCTAAACATCTGTCTCTCTGCAGTAGCATCTTGGCTACACAACAATCATCTCTTGCTGAATCTTAAAAAAACTGCTGCGATTTGCTTATCTCCATCCTCTCGGTCTCCAACACTCACTCCTGTGCTTTTTGATATTCCCATTACTCTGATCACCACTCTCAAATATTTGAATATGACTCATGATCATATTGGCAGCATCATTAAGTGTTACTATTTTACTCTCCACTAGTGTAGCTGGGTTTGAAGGAGGATTGGACGGGTTCCTGGATGAAATGTCCACAGACCATTGTTAAAGGGGACCCAGGAAATCCACTGCTTGTCAAAATACAAGCACTGTGGAACCTGTGTCTTCTGGGGAAACTGTTAGGTACTTGTGACCTAGATTGACCACCGTTGCAAACAGGATACTGAGCTTGATGGACCTTGGTTTGACCCAGTATGGCATATCGTATGTTCTTAAATCCAATCTATCCATTCTTTTTTGTCTCCATCTGCTCTTGCCACACTTCTCAGTTGGTCATTTCTAGGTTGGACTATTGTAATACAGTTTTCTAATGTATTCCCAGTTATGAAATGAAGAGACTGCAATATGTTCAGAATTCTACTGTCTATATTTTCACTTGAGCTTCCAGATTCAACCATATTTCCCCCTTCTGATCAGCCAGCATTGGCTCCATTTCTTTTAGAATTTAATAAAAAATCCTGATTCTAACTCATAAAGCTGTGCATACTGGTCTCCCTTCTTATCTTTCCTCACTTATCCTCTTGCACACTCCTCATAGGGTTCTCCGGTCATTATACACTAATCGCCTTCACTTCCCTCTGTTATACAAGCAAGACTAGACATTCGGCATTCTACTTCCTCATGCCAAAACTATAGAACAAACTCCCTCTTGTCCTCCAGCTGGAATCCTCCTATCTCAAATTCAAGGCTTCTTCTAAAACATTCTTGTTCTTACAAGTTTTCTCTTCCCTGGATAGTAGGGTAGCCTTTCTCCTTTTTTTTCCTTCTCTTCTGGTTGAATGGTCTTTCCTATTTTGCACTGGAGTTCTTTTCTTATTTTTACTGTTTTACTGTAAACTGCCTTGCTGTTTCAAAAATGGCAGTATATAAAATATTAAATTAACTAAACCACAAAAAAAGGGGGGGGGGGGAATGGGAGACAACACAAAACCAGGTATGAATAATATAAGCATCAATGAGCAGCAATATGCCAACTGTCCTCCCAATCCTTCAGTCATACCTCTCCGATGACAACTCCTATCAGCTACTCAGTTAGGTTCCTTCCACAGCTGTAGTCCCTTGCTCTGTCAAATGGCACCTCAGTCTTCTCCAGCTATGCATGGCTCTGTCATCTCCGGTATTTCTACCTCATCTGCTCCTCTCGGGCAAGCCTTTCCTCCAAATGTTTACTTCCTCTCTCAAACGGATTTTGTGCCGCTTCCCTTTCAGCAAGAAATTCAAGCCAAAAGGAAAGGCCCAGCTGTAGCGAACACCCTCCTCTCGCAACTTGACCAAAACTTCTTTCATATCTCTTCGCCAATGAAGTGTGGCTTGGGCCTGATCAGAGAAACTTCTATCTGGCAGGTCTCCCATTTGAAGACATTCAGAGACCTAAACTTGCTTGCCACCTTCTCTTTCACTCCAAAGTTGTGAAAGCAAGCAGTGATGTCACACAGCTTATTCCAGCCCACGAGCTCCTGGACCTGATGTGCTCGATCTATTCTGAAGACCTAGGTGGTAATCTCCTCTCATTTCAGCTGGCTTTTGATATTTTCTGCAGCACCGCGCCACCTGGAACTGTGCCTTTGGGACCCCACGGAACAACATGTTATTTCTTCTTGAGCAATTTTCTATGTCCTCAAGCTTATCAGCAATCTCCTCTCTCATCTGCCCCATTTCATCCAGCTTTTGTACCAGGGCCCCCACCACCTCAGCTTGCTCCTCCATCCAGCTCTCTATGTTCTCCACCCTCTGGCCCAGCTCGCGTACATCACAATGTATCTCCTCTGTGCTCTCTTTTAAGCTCCTCTTTACCTTGGAAAATGTTGGCTTTGATATCTTTAAACCAAGCCAAAATCTCAGCATGGAATGCTTGCTCATAGCCTCCTTGCAGCTATGCATCATCACCCTCACTCAGAGCTCCAGCTATACTGCCAGCAACTTTACCTAGTCACTTCCTACTTCTCAGGCTGCTGTCTATTCAAGGGCTTGCCACAGAGTCGCCACATTGACGTAAGCATAATCTTTGAGATCTATTGCTTTTTTTCTTCACCAACATGTCCAGCACCCTTTCTGACAACACACTTAGCAGGGAAGTATCAATATCTCTTATTTACATACTGAGTGTAGGCTGATAATATCCTAGCTCTATCAGAGTAAAGGGTCTAGGCAACATGATGTATCGTGACGTCATTGGTCTCCCTCATATTGAGATCTTTAAGTCTGTCCTCATATGACTTATGATGAAGACCTCTGGACTGACTCCATCCTATTTATATCCTTTTGAAGATGCAGTCTCCAGAATTGAACACAGTTCTCTAAATGAGATTTCATTAAAGACTTATACAAAGGCACTTTCACCACCTTTTTCTTGCTGGTGTTTCCTTACCCTGTGCACCCAAGCATCCTTCTGGCATTCACTGTTGTCTTTATTTTTATTTATTTTTTTACTTATGCAATTTTAAAAAACCCCAAGAAGAATCAATCTTGATCAGAAAAGGGAGCCACCAAAGAAACAAAAACTAATCCAAATATTCATAAGAAAAAGAATATATGGCATACTTCTCCAAGCCTCCTAGTAAGAAAAAAAGGATACACAATACAAAGGATAAACATACAATCAAAAAATCTTAATCAGCGAATGCAAATAAACTGAAGAGCTACCTAACAAACTGGCAAACTTACCCCACTACATAGCAGGGGTCAGAACCACACATTTGGATACCGACATTTCTAGAGGAAATAAATGCAGACAGCTGTTGGGGTTCAAAGAAAACATAACTATTCCCAACCAACTTGACCAGGCACTTGCAAGGAAAATGAAGAAAAAATAGCCCACCCAACTGAAACGCCCCAGATTTAAGAAGCGTTTCCTCCTTCTTTGTATTACCCTAGATACATCAGGAAAAAATCTAATAGTAAACTCCATAAACTCTTTTACAGAGCAACGGAAATACATTTTGAGAAGCCAATCCCAGTCTACATCCAACGCTAGGGTGACCAGCAATGTAACGGCCACCTCAGAGTCAGACCCAGACCTCTCTAAGTATCCCATCAGATCCAGGCTATCATCAGGTCGGGCTGGGGTGGATGATAAACCCTGACCCGAACCACCAACCATCTTAAACTTAGCTGAAGGTAAATAGAAGGCATGAGATATCGGAGGAATACAATCCACTGAGATTTTTAAAACCTCAGTCAAAAACTTCTTAAACAAAACCAATGGTGGAATTGAAGGAACTTCAGGAAAATTTAAGACTCTTAGGTTCCTGCTCCTTGACATATTCTCCGGCAACTCCGTCTTTCTCTGTAAATTCTCTGCATCATGCATAACAGCTTGCATTGAGTCCTGGACTTGATCCACCTTCTGCTTAAGAGAGGAAACTTTCACTGGCAGGACTCCTAAAAGAGTATCATCCACCCCTAATTGTTGAGCAACAGAATTCAACTGGCTGGATATAGCCTGCAACTGTCCCGATAGAGACTGTTCCAATTTGTTCATTGCTTCCCACATTGTCTCTAAGGCAGTGGTTCTTAACCTTGTTGGAGGTACTGAACCCCACCAGTTTCATATGCACATTCACCGAACCCTTCTTTATTGAAAAACAAAATATGATTTTTTTTTCAAATTCAAGACATAGGTATATGTTTTACTGGTTCACAAAATGAATCGTGCATTAACATCACTGTGTTCAAAGAACAAAACCAATACAATGCATGAACTCACAACAAGTTACATACATAACTTTTCACAAAGACATGACCTTTTTTAATACTACCACACTGAAATGGTTTTAATTTTTAACCTTATGTATTCCAATAATGAACTTATTGTATTTATGCTATTTGTTATTTTTAACATTTTAACACACACCCATCACCTAATTTCCATCAGGCTACACCGCTACAATAATAATGAATATTTACTGCAAATCAGTGTGACTTCTGCTGTTGCCTTTGAGAGACCAGTTCAGAAATGCGTGGCTTCACCTTGGCAAGTGCCACTCTCATGTCATTTTCACAGCAAAGTCTGTTCCTTTTCTTTATTTTTATGTCCAGCATCCTCGAAAAGGATTGCTCGCAAAGATATGTTGTAACAAATGGTATAAATATTTCCAGGGCTTTCCTAGCAATAACAGGATACGTTACCATTTGTCGACACCAAAACCTTGAGAGCGTTGTTGTTCTGAAGAGTTGCTGTTGAACCTGGCTCTGCTGAATTTCAATGATTTCGTCGAGGTATTCATCATTGACATCTGCTGTCTCAACACCAAACGTGAATGGCTGTCTCACCCATGCTGGATATGACTCTCTTGTAGGGAAGTATCCGTCGAGAGACTTTGCAAGCTCATCTAAGTGCATGGCAATTGCTTGCTTCAGTTCCATGGGTACAGAAATGTCTCTGATTCCAGACACATCTTCGATCTTACTTACACAGTCGTCCAGCAGGGGAAAGTTTGCGAAGTTATCGTTCTCTGTTCGTCGTTTCCATAACGGTAGCTTTTTTTGAAAAGCCTTCAGGTTTTCTTCCGCTTCGATGATGTTGACTCCACCACCCTGCATCTGCTGATTGAGATGATTGAGAGATGTGAATATATCAGCCATGTATGCTAAAATGAGAATGAACTTAGAATTTTTGAAGCAATCTGCATGACGATGTTGGTGCTCTTGCAAAAACACGGCTAATTCCACACACATGGCAAAAACACAATTCAGCACCTGTCCCTGGGATAACCACCGAACGTTAGAATGGTACAGAAGTACCTCAAATTCAGAGCCCATTTCTTTACACAGCTCACTGAAGATGCGGTGCCTCAGTGCACTATTTCGCACATAGTTCACACATTCCACTACAATTTTTATAACTTCTGTCATTTCTGGAGGCAAGGTATTTGTTGCCAACGCATGCCTGTGCAGAATACAATGCGTAACAATGATGTGTGGTGCATCTGCTTTCACTAGCGCACCAAAACCAGACTTTCTTCCCAACATGACTGGAGCTCCGTCCGTACAAACTGCAGAAACCATATCCCATGAAAGATTGTTGTCTCTGAAGAAGTCATCCACAAGTTTCTTCACATCGGCTGCCTTAGTTGTTGTTGTAAGAGGCTTACAAAATAAAAATCTTCCTTTATCATGTCGTCTTTCACATAGCGCACAAATACAGCAAGCTGACTTAGATTAGAAACATCTGTGGTCTCGTCGAGTTGGAGGCTGAATTTTGCCGGGCTTGAAATCAGATCTGCAACTACTTGAGCCAAGATGTCTTTGCTCATGTCCTCTATTCTGTCGCTGATGGTGTCATTTGAAAGAGGAATTTGGGATAATTTAACTTCGGCCGCTTTTCCCAGCATCAGATTCGCCATCTTCAACACAGCTGGTTTTATGAGTGTTTCACCAATGGTGTGTGGTTTGCCCTGCTTTGCGATCAGGTAAGCAACTTCGTACGATGCTGTGAGGATCGGTTTGTTGATGGGTACAAAGCCGAGAGCAGGCAGAGTAGCCTTTTCATCGAATCTGGCTCTCTTCACCTTGAATTCAGCAAGCATTGTGTTCTTGTATTCCGCATCTCCATGCAGGTTAAGGAAGTGTTCCTTTAGTTTTGCCGGTACTAGACTAGAATTGCTTAGCTTGGCATTGCAAATCATGCAGATAGGACGCTGACTCCCATCACGTTCTGTTATATATGCGAATCCATGTTGTACATATTCGTCCGACCACTTTCTTTTTTTGCTCGACATAGTTAGTATGGATTAAAATATTAAGAAAGAAATCACACGACATACCATCGCGACAGTCACAAGTCGACTACTGAGTGCACCAAATTCCCTGCAGCACAAATTGGCCAAGCAATGTAGCGTGATCACCTGCAGCCAATGATGGCCAAGTGGGGCGTGTCATCACGAATCATATGAGTCGGGTGCGTGTCTTGTATCTTGACCTCCGCTGAACCCCTGAGACTGACTCACCGAACCTCTAGGGTTCGATCGAACCCAGGTTAAGAACCATTGCTCTAAGGAAAAAACTTTGGGCCGTGATAAGAGAACCCACAGCAAAGACAAATCTGACGTACAGCAGGGGCACAGCAGGAGAACTCAAAATATTCTCCAAAGATTGTATCTGCTCCAAAGATGAAGTTTCTAGCCTCTCCCCTCTGGCACCCGCAAGAATCACTATCCCCTGGGAAATCCTTCTGGGGCAGAGGGGCCGCCCAGCATGCAAAGGCTGAACAACTGCAAGAGCCGCCAAACCTCCACCCGCTGCAGCTCGAACAATCACACCTGCAGGTTGTGTCGGGGGAAGCTGGAGCTCCGGGCTGAGTAACACATCCAGCCCAAGGCTATGTGGGGATCCATCTTCCACCCCCACCTCTGCCAGCAAGCCGCCTGAAGCAATCGCTCCCCCAGTGGGCCGAAGGAAGACATCCATCGGCTCAGACTGCCCCATGAGCTCAGGCTGAAATTTAGCCTTGCACTTTCGCACTGTATGTGTCATAAAGAAACAGGTAAAAGGAAATCCAACAAGCTTCCACCGGAGCAAAAACAGATGCGTCCGCTCACACCGCCGCCATTTTCCTTCTCCCAGCTTCCATTGTTATCTTTAATACTTGTTTGGCCGCTTTAACACTAGAAGCCCCAAAAGGCATTTTACCTAGAAACCCCAAAGTGCGTCAATTGACGCATTATCACGATGACTCCGTTTAGCATGAAATGCAGATGTGAATTAATTTGAAGTTACTTATTTGTTAAATACGTGCAGTATGTGACGTCATTACATGACGTCATCGTGTGTTTATTGGTTTATAATGTCGGAGTAAAACTGTAAACAGTGATTGATTTAAAACCGAAATCTACTCTGTTACACAGGTATGTACAATGTCGTGACTTTCGAACACGCCCTAGAACAGGCCGATACTCCAGAACTTTTAGCATATCGCTTCCTCCCTGACATTTTATTCATTTTTTTTCTACGATTCTCGTAAGAAGACAGCAGTGCCTAGATGTGCTGGTGCAAAATCAGTTGATCTGTTGCCAGCTGCGGCTACCGCTTTGATGCAGAAAACTATAGAACTGCGTCCGCAGCGCATGACAGCAGCACAAGCACTTGCGAAGCTGCAAGATTATTTGGAAACTGACAGTGGCTCTGATTCGACTGAATCAGATTCAAACGTTGACCTACATGTTACAGGTTGTGCAGGCGTACATGCTGAAGAAAACCCCGTGATCTGGCCACAATGCCACGGCTCTTTTGGTCTCTGGTCCCTCAAGCAGTGAGAAACAGGTAGAGAGTAATACAGAACACAATCACACACACAAAGTGCTACTTTCTTTGAGCTCAGAGGGAAAACCACAGACGGTCTATGGACACGCATAGTTCCATGTCTGCCGAATTCAAATTCTTCCTCCTGAAAAGCTCTTTTTATTAAAGAAAAAGGGGAAGTAAGTCATTTATTATAAACATGAAATAACACAAGGTGTCGCCAAAGTTCTTTTTACAGAGTAAAATCTGATTACAGTGTTTTAGTTGAAATTTACTTGATTATGACAAAATTATTTATAATTGCAAAGTTGCAAAAATTATGTTGTGTCAGCATTGCCTGTACAATGAACTATGGTTGCACATTCGTGACTGGTATGAGGTCACCCCAAATCATTAAGGGCCATCTCATACTGTAACCAACACAATTTGTTACTGGCAGTCATCGAATGTTAATGGCCACATAAGGGCGCTATCACCAAACTCGCGCCTCATTTCATAATTAGAGCTTCCTTTCGCTTGCCCTATCTCACAAGCCTTCTCGCTCCACGTATCTAACCGAGCTCTCTAATTAACCTTACCGGCTTTACATCACAATCACAATATACACCACAGATATCTGTCAATTCTTTAGTATACTCACTCACGGCAACCACTGCCTGTGTCCTGGAGACTTGTCTGCTGTTTCCAACTGCTGAAGAAACACAGAGATCCGAGTCACGGCAAAAACTGAAGAAAACCCCGTGAACTGGCCACAATACCACGGCTCTTTTGGTCTCTGGTCCCTCAAGCAGTGAGAAACAGGCAGAGAGTAATACAGAACACAATCACACACACAACATGCTACTTTCTTTGAGCTCAGAGGGAAAACCACAGATGGTCTATGGACACGCATAGTTCCATGTCTGCCAAATTCTAATTCTTCCTCCTGAAAAGCTCTTTTTATTAAAGAAAAAGGGGAAGTAACAGTCATTTATTATAAACGTGAAATAACACAAGGTGTCGCCAAAGTTCTTTTTACAGAGTAAAATCTGATTACAGTGTATTAGATGAAATTTACTTGATTATGACAAAATTATTTATAATTGCAAAGTTTCAAAAATTATGCTGTGTCAGCATTGCCTGTACAATGAACTATGGTTGCGCAGTTCATAGCCTATGTTTACTCTTTATGCTTGCGTTAACAATGTTCCAATCTATTTTAAAGACGGTTACACAGAACTCATGATCATGACATCCTATTCTATTTAAGAGGAAGTAGGTGAAAAGCCAAACTTCTAAACACATTCTGTATCAAGAAATTCATCCATCTTCAATTACATATTGGGGATTCTCGTATTCCCTTTATCTGTCCAGTTCTACACATGCTTATCCTGTTTGTTCGTTAACTGACATGGACTTTGCAGTTACTTTTAAATTTAGTTAACACTGTTCTTATGTTAGTCGTAAGAAAACTTGTGAAAACCACTCGATTTTCTTGGTTGCGTCAATTGATGTACTTTGGGGCTTCTAGGTATAAATTAATTTTCCCGCTAGGTGGCGCATCTGTCATTAATTTTCGATGCACATATTTGAACATCTTGACCTCGCTAACAAAGTCATGGAACATAACTAAGATGGTTCTAGCAGTGGCGCTGCTGGTATACAACTTCGAAGATGCATTTGTGTCAATTGACGTACTTTGGGACTTCTAGTGTTAAGATCATCTAATACAACCAACCTCTCTGGTCCTTCTCTTCTTTTGTGTGCCGAAGAACTTCACCCTCTACTGTAATCCTTGGGTTTTTGCAGCCCAAATCTATGTTAGTAGCATTAAATCTTAGTTGATAAATTATCAACCATTCTTTAAACTTAGCTAGATCCCTCCTCATGTTATCCACATCTTCCAGGGTGTCTACCGTCGCTTACAAAAATGTTAAAAAAAATAGGACCAAGGACTAATCCCTGAGGCACACCCCTATCTTCAGAGCAAACTACACTTACTACTTACTACCTGTATTGTGGCAGGTGCAGGCCTGTGACCCACAGTGTCTGAACATAAGCAGGCCAGCATGGCTAGCTTGACCTGTAATTGAGGCCTGTGGAGAGGCATATAGGATTGCACATCCCCCAATATGCTGCTATTGTAAGATAGAACTCAGTAGATGTATTGAATTAGCTTAGGTAAGCAGAACTGCAGTATTGAAAGATGGAAAAATACAGAAAAGACATGTTTAAAAGTTACTGATAAGAAAAAGTACATCTGCAAAGAAATAATTAGGAGTGCTGACAGATGAGTTGCAGAGCCCAGCTCCTCTGCACGTACAAATTGGTTCTATAACCTTGAGAGTGTGAAAGTAACAAGTTGATGAACTGACCATTGTAATTGGGACTAGAAGGGGGGTATGCAGGTGTCATGCCCACTGGAGGGACATAACTGGATAAACTTATCAGTACCGGTACCAATAGAAGAGGTACGGGAGGTTACCGGGACCAATGAAATGTTTTTCTATACCTAGAATGGAACAGAAGTCTATAAAAGTTGTTGTAATGCTTGAAAACTTTGCTCAGCCATTTTGAAATTGACTGGTTCGAGACTTGTGCACAAATAAATGATTTGGACCTTTTGAACAGACTCCTGGTATCATTGGTTTGTCTGCGCTTTGCTGCTACATATTCCTTGGTGCGTTGGCCGGGAAGTTGTGGAATCAAAGTGTATATAGGGCAATATACCACGACTTTCCGCCTCTATAGGCTTGGTCCTGCCGGGATCGCGCCCTTCCGACGAGGGCTGCTCCCTGGCGCCACCGGTCCCTTGTATCGGAGGGAGCTGGTCGGACCTCGGCGGGTGACGAGCCCGGCTGGAGTCAACGCCTCGAACCCGAGTGAGGGGAGTCCGAGGTCCAACTCATGCGCCTGCTTGGGAAGTTTGAGGACCGGATCCGGTGAGTATAGTTTTGATTTTGGGTCTAGACAGAAATAGCAAGAGCAGTACTGCCATTGGAACTTGGAACTTTGGAATTTGTAATCTCGAGATATTGGGAATTGGTAAGAGAGCATGATCACCTCTCAAGGAAGGGCCGAGTAACCCCGCATGGGAATTCGCCGGGTGAAACCCCCATCCTTTTTGTAATTGGGAAATTGGAAAAGACTAGTCAGAACAGATAGAAACGAATGCATTCTGGGATACGTTGCTAGCATGATTGTGTGAACGAAGTGTGAATGAGAGGTCTGGCAGCACGGACCAAGTGAAGGCGGACCCCTGAGTAGCGCATTTCCTGACCGGGCGACCGCGTTCAGGTCACGAAAAGGGGGAAGCGATTGTCGTCTTGTCTTGTTATTTGTACTCCTTATACGTTTCCAGGACCGTGAGGACCCCTTACCCATGGTCCGCCCTCCTTTTCCCTTCTGTTTGTTGTTGCGCGCACACATCGAAATGGGAGGGGCGGGGTCTACTAGAAACACTCCATTAGAATGTATGATCGCACATTTTAAAGAGGGATATTCAGGAGATTATGGTATTAAAATGACAGCAGCCCGTTTGCAGATTTTGTGTACTAGGGAGTGGCCCGATCTAGACCCCATCTGGCTCCGAGAGGGAACGTTCAAAGTAGAGATTATTCAGTCAATACACCGTAGAGTGCGGATAGCGCACCCCGACCAGTACCCCTATATAGATTCCTGGTTAAGTATTTGTGAAGATCCGCCCCCCTGGGCGCAGCGCTGTTATGAGGAACAGTGCAGAATAATGTTAGCTAAAACAGATTCTAGACAGAAAACGGAACAGCCTAGAATGAAAGAGCAGGATACGAAAGCCAGAAAGAAGCCCATCCTGGCAGATCCTGATTCCCCAGAAATAACTCTCAGGCAGCCCCGAACCCCAGGTCCAGTAAGAGTAGCCCGGCGTCCTGCCCCAGAAACGCAGAGACGGCCAGAGCCGAGGCGGGACCCAACCCCTGATCCCCCTCCCGGAGGAGAGAAAGAGGAAGAATTAGCGAGAAAAGAAGAGGAGGACATAAAAAGCGAGTCAGAAGTGGAGATAGAAGAAGGAGAAAGAGAGAATCCCCCAGATGAGGAGGACAATGTACAAATAATTGAGAAAGCTAGCGCTAGCACTAGCACGCCAGTGAGAGAGAAACCCAAAGCAAAACCTGTTGAGAAAAAGAAAGTGACTCCTGCAAAGGCAACGACGATAACCCTTAGATCCCAAAAGACACCCATGGCAGCCAAACTGTTTCCCTTACGGCAAGTCCCGGGAGTGCCCGTAAAGAATGATAATGATGAAGTGGTAGCGGGACCCCTAACTTATGTGTATATCCCTTTCTCTACAACTGATTTATTGAATTGGAGGTCGCATTACGCCTCCTATACTAGTAAGCCCCAGGAGCTGACAGAATTAGTAACTAGTATTATGGAAACTCACCAGCCCACTTGGCCAGATTGCCGTCAGCTCCTGACCACCCTATTCACGACAGAAGAGCGAGCAAGAATTAGAAAAGCAGCTATTGAATGGATGGCAGAGAACCCTGTAGCTCCGGCACAGGGGCAGAATATAATAGACCGTCGAGAAGCAGCTCAGAGAGAATTCCCGAATGAAGACCCCCAATGGGATCCAAATACAGATGAAGGATCCACAGCCCTAGCCCGTTTTCGCCAAGGCTTTTTACAAGGCCTGAAAAGGGGGGGCCAGAAAGCTATGAACCTTTCCAAAGTTGCAGGAGTTATCCAAGGGATAGATGAGAGCCCAGCAGATTTTTATGAGAGATTAACTGAAGCATACAGAATGTATACTCCCTATGATCCCGAGGCACCAGGAAGTTTATGTATGGTGAATTCTGCTTTTGTAAACCAGTCTCAACCAGACATTAGACGCAAATTGCAGAAGTTAGAAGGGTTTGCGGGCATGAATGCAACACAGTTATTGGAAGTCGCTCATAAAGTGTATGTGAATCGTGATACTGAAAGACAGAGAGAATGTGATAGAAAGATGAAGAAGAAAGCTGATTTTTTGGCTGCGGCCATAGTGGAACAGAAAAGGGGAGGTGTCCCTAGTCGAAGGAGCAGAGGAAGAGGGCGGGGTCAAGGCGGAGGCCGGACCCAGAGACTAGGCGTGAACCAATGCGCCTATTGCAGAGAGGAAGGACATTGGAGAGATACGTGCCCGCAACTCGAAGACGCCCAGCATGATGACGACAGCAGCCATCAGTGGCGAGAAGAAAGACGAAGCTATCCCCGAAGCCGAGGAGGAGCCAATCGAGAACAATTCCAGCGAGAGAGAGGAGGAGCCATTCAAGCATTGGCCACACCAGCCCATGATGAGAATGACGTGGATTAGGACAGACCGGGCTCCAAGTTTGCTTTAGGTCTCCAGGAGCCTATGGTCGGAATACAAATAGGAGACCAAATTATGGACTTTATGGTTGATACTGGAGCACAACATTCAGTAATAGACAAAAAGATAGCCCCATTCACTACAAAAGCAGTCACCATTATAGGAGCAACTGGTGCCAAAGCCACAAAGTCTTTTCTTCAAAACCGAATATGCAGTCTGGGAGGACAGCAAGTAACTCATCAATTCCTTTACATGCCCGAATGTCCAGTGCCACTACTGGGACGAGATATGTTAGCCAAGATTCAAGCACAAATATCTTTCTCTGAGCAAGGAGAAATGCAAATGACAGTAAATCCCCAAACCAAACCAGCAGGAGTGATGCTGCTGACAGTTCCCCGAGAAGAAGAATGGAGATACTACATTGATGATTCGATTCAAGATACCTATTTTGAACAAACTTTGAAAAGTATTGATGCACCACCTGGAGTATGGGCAGAAGGCAGCCCCCCAGGCCTAGCCAAACATATAGCTCCAGTGATTGTAACCCTCAAGCCTAGTGCTACACCAGTGCACGTCAAACAGTACCCTCTCCCAAGAGCCGCGATTGAAGGCATTCATCGCCACCTACAAAGATTGCTTGAGTATGGCCTACTAAAAGTATGCCAATCCCCATGGAACACTCCACTTTTGCCAGTAAAGAAGCCTGGGACAGATGATTATCGCCCAGTGCAAGATTTGAGAAGAGTAAATGATGCAGCTGAGACCATACATCCAGTCGTACCCAATCCTTACACCCTCCTAGGACTGATACCTGCTGAAGCTACCCATTTCACTGTACTGGATTTGAAAGATGCATTCTTTTGCATAAGATTAGCCCCTGTAAGCCAAATATTGTTTGCATTCGAATGGCAGGACCCCATCTCTGGAAGAGGGGGCCAACTTACCTGGACAAGATTACCCCAAGGATTCAAGAATTCGCCTACCATCTTTAGTGCCGCACTGAATCAAGACCTTTCAAGCTATCCAGTAGCCCCGGGGAAGAGAGTGCTTCTCCAATACGTGGATGATCTGTTGATAGCTGCCGTATCAGAAAGTGAATGTATACTAGCCACCAAAGATCTCTTGCAGTTACTAGAGGAAGCTGGATACAAAGTTTCCAGAGCCAAAGCACAGCTATGCCAAAAAGAAGTGAAATACTTGGGTTTTCGTATCACCCAAGGAAGCAGAAGATTAGGCAGAGAAAGAAAAGAAGCAGTATGCAGAATTCCAACTCCAACAACCAGAAAGCAAGTCAGAGCCTTTCTGGGAGCGGCAGGATATTGCCGAATTTGGATACCCAACTTTGCCCAAATTGCCAAACCACTGTATGAAGCCACAAAAGGAGAAGAAAAGTCGCCACTGGAGTGGGGACTTGAGCAGGATACAGCCTTCAAGACGTTAAAAGAAGAATTAATGTCATCACCAGCACTTGGACTACCAGATGTCCACAAGCCTTTCCACTTGTTTGTACATGAAGCACAGGGAAATGCCTTAGGCATGTTGACTCAGAAATTGGGAGCGACCTGTAGCCTACCTATCGAAACAATTGGACCCTGTGGCCAAAGGATGGCCACCTTGCTTGAGAGCAGTTGCAGCTACAGCGCTACTAGTGAGTGAAGCAGACAAACTCACACTAGGACAGAACATACGAGTCACTGTGCCACATGCAGTCCTTGCCCTTATGGAACAGAAAGCAAATTATTGGCTCACCAATTCCCGAATGTTGAAGTACCAGAGCATGTTATGTGAAAACCCACAGATACAACTTGAAGTGAGCCATGCCCTGAATCCAGCCACCTTGATACCCATCAGTGAAGAACTCCCAGAACATGACTGTATCGAAGTCATGGAGACTGTGTTCTCCAGCCGACCCGACTTGACAGATGTGCCCATAGACAATCCTGACCAAACCTATTATGTTGATGGGAGCAGTCTCATCCTTGATGGACGGCGCTGTGCCGGATATGCAGTCGTCACTCAACATGAAGTAGTTGAATCATCAGCCCTAGCCTCAGGCACATCAGCCCAGAAAGCCGAATTGATAGCACTCACCAGAGCATTGTTGTTAGGAGAAAAACTTATACTGAATGTATATACAGATTCCAAATATGCCTTCACTACCCTGCATGCCCATGGAGCTCTCTATAAAGAAAGAGGACTCATCACATCCGGAGGAAAATCAGTCAAATATGGTCCCGAAATATTGATGTTACTTGATGCAGTATGGGCCCCTACACGTGTAGCTGTTATGCATTGTCGAGGACATCAAGCAGGAAAAGGAGAAGTTGCCCGAGGGAATAGATTTGCAGATGCCTCAGCACGACAAGCAGCTATGACAGGACAAATTGCCCCACAAGCTATGCCAATGCAAGCAGCATTGTTCCCAGTACCTTTGAATCTATGGACCCCACGATATACCACCAAAGAATTGGATTACTATTGTGACAGAGAAAATGGAGTACTGAAAGATGGATGGATTGAGCTGCCTCCAGAAGAGGGCAGTCAACCTCCTGGACGAATAGTAATCCCTGAACTGTTAGGACCATCCTTTGTCAAAGCTTTCCACGAAGCTACCCACTATGGAAAAAGTGCCATGGAAAAAGCACTCAGACCACATTTCTACATCCCTCTGATGACAACCATATCAGCTTCAGTAGCACGACAATGTCAAACTTGTGCCAAGAATAATGCCAAGCAAGGCCTTATTACAGCACCCCGAGTTCAGTCAAGAGGTGTGACCCCCATGCACAACCTCCAAGTTGATTTCACCGAAATGCCAAAAGCCAATGGGTACCATTACCTATTAGTATTAGTTTGTACTTTCTCTGGGTGGGTAGAAGCATTCCCAACCAGAACTGAGAAAGCCCGAGAAGTTACCAAAGTCTTAATGAGAGAGATTGTCCCCAGATTCGGAATTCCAGCAGTAATAGGGTCAGACAATGGACCCTCATTTGTCTCCCAAGTTACTCAGCAGTTAGCAAAAGCTTTGCAGATACAATGGAAACTCCACACTGCATACAGACCCCAGAGTTCAGGGAAAGTTGAGCGAATGAATCGTACCTTGAAAGCCCAAATGTCTAAGCTTTGTCAGGAGACACAATTGAAGTGGCCCCAAGTGCTCCCCATAGCTTTATTCAGAATACGCTCAGCTCCTGTAAAGTCAACAGGATTTTCCCCTTTTGAAGTTTTGTATGGTAAACCCCCACCAATAGTGCAGGGAATCAAAGGAAGTCTAGCCCAAATTGGTTCAGAAATAACCAGACAAGAACTTCTAGCTCTTAGTTTTGTTCTGCAGACTCTCCATACGTGGATCCAAGACCAGTTGCCTATCAACTTGACGGAACCCTTGCATCCCTACCAGCCTGGTACTTCGGTGTGGATCAAAGATTGGAAGAAGACACCGTTGGAACCCCATTGGAAGGGACCGTACACCGTCATCCTGTCTACCCCAACTGCAGTAAAGGTAGCCGAGATCGACGCCTGGATCCACCACAGCAGAGTCAAGCCCGCCGCCAATCCTGAACCTGAGCAGTGGACGGCAGAACAGCATCTTGATGCACCCTTGCGAGTTACTTTGAGACGGCAACCAGCAGCTTAGACACTTCATCATAAGTGCTTTGCAGCAGCCAAGTCTTTCGAAGAGGATTGCTGTTTTCCATACAGCAACAGCTTTGTTTCAACGAACCCAATTTGTGTGTGATTTGACACACTACTTTGAGACTACATTGACTAAGCCAGACTTCACAGGCCAACTGAAATTGCTAAAAAGTTGGTCAATGTGTACTGGACAACCTGAGGATCTTCAATCAACACTCAGCAACCGTTAAATTGCTTCATTAGCAAACGGGACGAAGAATAAAAGACCGTCGTGATCAAGATCAGCAAGCTGAGGATTCAGAAGAACTCCAATCAACATCGACATGCATCTTTACTTTTGCTTTGCTTTGGTTGCCTTCTTTGGAGGTTTTGAACAGACTCATGCTTTACCTCCATGCACTGCCTGCATTACTTCTACTAGAATTGGACTGAAAGTAACTCAGACTTTGCTTTATCATTCTTACTATACCTGCAAGGGGACAGTAACTCGGTGTATCTATAACACCACTGAACTAAATGTTTGTACTCATGGAAAAATTAAAACATGCTATAATCCGCATCAGAATCCATCCTATTACACGATGGAAATAAGATGGAAGGATGCAGATGGACCTATATTAGCTGCAACGCCACCATTTAAGGACATTACTAAACCTGCTGTTTTGAATTTTGATGCATGCAATGCTATTAATAGAGATAGTTATTCCACCTGTGGTACATGGGAGAAAGCGTATCGAAATGACCATAAGTATATGTGTCCAGAAGGTGCCACGGGATGGAGAAAGTGTACAGGTAAAAAGGAACCAGGCTATAGTACTGCCCCAGCAGCAGACTACTATTGCCCGTATTCGGGATGTGTTTTTTATGCTACCTGGAACACTGGTATAACTGATGAGAAAATAGATAAACGAATGGCTACTTTAACCAAGCCAACCACAAATGATAAATGTCAGAAAGATGCTTGTAACCCCTTACACTTACGTATACACAATCCCCATGCATGGAAACAAGGATATAAGTTTGGTTTAAGTATTGCTGGAGGAGCAATAGATCCAGGGACCATTGTGTATATCAGATTGAATACCCAAGCCCACAAGTCATCTAAATATCATATTCATAATACTTTTTATGAAGCCATGCATGTAAATAAGTTTGAGATCCCTCACCCCTCACAGAATTTATTTCTAGAATTAGCCGGAGCAGTAGTATCTAGTCTTAAGATCACAGATTGTTATTTCTGTGGCGGAACCCAAATGGGAGATCAGTGGCCATGGGAAGCCCAAGAATTGAATTATTCCATGATTTACAATCAGACTGAATTACACAAGACTACCAGTGAATGGGTGTTAGCGCACTCAATCGTTGGACGTCTTTGCTATGCCAGAACTGGACCCCAGTTCACCCAAAAGGTAGGACAGCTGGTCTGTCTTAGCCAGAAGTACTATAATGCCACGACCAAAAAGATAGCATGGTGGTCAGGACTCAAACATCCTGAACCTCCTAACCCATTAGCCAGATTTCCTGAACTTGCAGGTCTATGGACTAACCTTGCCAAAGTCCAAGCCTGGCAAGCCCCACCTGGCCTATATTGGATCTGTGGAAACCGAGCATATGCACAACTCCCACCACACTGGGGAGGAGCATGTGTCTTAGGAACCATCAGACCTTCTTTCTTTCTTTTAAACACTGAACATGGAGAACAATTAGGATACCCAGTATACACTACCCACCGACACAAAAGAGCACTAAGACAGAAGAGAGAGGCCTTACAGATAGGCAAGTGGGAGAAATGGCAAGGTGATGATTGGCCACCAGAAAGAATCATTGAATATTATGGACCCGCCACTTGGAATGATGATGGTATGTATGGTTATCGTACCCCAATTTATATGATTAATCGTATTATTCGCTTACAAGCAGTAGTTGAAATAATAACTAACGAAACTAGTCATGCTCTTACGCTTTTAGCTAGACAAAGTACACAGATACGCACTGCGATATATCAGAACCGCTTAGCACTTGATTATTTGTTAGCAGCTGAAGGAGGAGTATGTGGTAAACTGAACTTAACCAATTGCTGTTTGAAAATAGATGATAAAGGTCAAGTAGTTGAAGAAATTGCTAAAGATATGCAAAGACATGCTTATGTGCCAGTGCAGACGTGGCACTCATTGAAATTTCCTAATTGGTTTGCTAACCTCTTTTCATGGGTGGGAGGATTTAAGACTTTCATCGTATTGGTACTAATCCTTGTTGCTGTTATCTTCTTATTACCATGTTTAATTCCATGTTGTATGCGTTCCATTCATAACACTATTGATAGTACATAAATTACGCAGATAATATCCACTTGAGCTAACATATTTATTTAGTAAAAACATATACATATATGATGTTGACTGTACATAGTTTTCCCTGTTAATCCATGTTATATATTCCCATGTTCTATGTAAACTCAATGTTACTTGCATACATTGTTGTATATTTTGTTCAATGTACACCGCACTGATCTTAATAGCGCGGTATATAAGAAATGTTAAATAAATAAATAAATAAATAAAAATAAATACAGTAGAGCGGAAGACCGCAACAAAAATCATGGCTTTATATACAGCCAGTCCTGGTAGAAATCCTTTAGCCAGGATGTGATTCTTCAGAAAGTGATTTAATTCTCACACCTTATTAAGTAATAGGGTGAGATTAATCAAAGGGGGGAATGTGGCAGGTGCAGGCCTGTGACCCACAGTGTCTGAACATAAGCAGGCCAGCATGGCTAGCTTGACCTGTAAATGAGGCCTGTGGAGAGGCATATAGGATTGCACATCCCCCAATATGCTGCTATTGTAAGATAGAACTCAGTAGAAGTATTGAATTAGCTTAGGTAAGCAGAACTGCAGTATTGAAAGATGGAAAAATACAGAAAAGACACGTTTAAAAGTTACTGATAAGAAAAAGTACATCTGCAAAGAAATAATTAGGAGTGCTGACAGATGAGTTGCAGAGCCCAGCTCCTCTGCACGTACAAATTGGTTCTATAACCTTGAGAGTGTGAAAGTAACAAGTTGATGAACTGACCATTGTAATTGGGACTAGAAGGGGGGTATGCAGGTGTCATGCCCACTGGAGGGACATAACTGGATAAACTTATCAGTACCGGGACCAATAGAAGAGGTACGGGAGGTTACCGGGACCAATGAAATGTTTTTCTATACCTAGAATGGAACAGAAGTCTATAAAAGTTGTTGTAATGCTTGAAAACTTTGCTCAGCCATTTTGAAATTGACTGGTTCGAGACTTGTGCACAAATAAATGATTTGGACCTTTTGAACAGACTCCTGGTATCATTGGTTTGTCTGCGCTTTGCTGCTACAGTATCACCTCCCACTCAACGGGTTTCTTATCTAGTCAGTCACTTTAGGATGCATACCAAGGGCACTCAGTTTATTTATGAGTAGCCAAAACGGAAAGGTGTCAAAGGCCTTGCTGAATCTAATTATACTATTTCTGGCGCTTCTCTCTCCCCAGATCCAATTTTGTGGTCCCGCAAAAAAAAAAAAAATCAATCAGGTTCGTCTGAGAAGACATATCTCTACCAAAATCACTGTTTCTATTTTGTTATCCCTCAGTCTCAATTCCACTTCTGCAGGTTCTTCTTTCATTTCTTTAAAAAAAATGAAATCTAAGAAGCATCAGACTTATATATTCATATCTTGGCGTACATGAAAACTGAAGAACGAAGCCGCTATTAATGTTTACAAGAACAACAACAACAAAAAACCCCTTTGCTCTTCTCTAAACTTTCCATACCACTCTAAAACATCTATATTGCACCTTTACGAAACTCCTTCAGCAGCAGTGCGACGAGCTCCATAACATCTTTCGCCGCAGTTTTACGTCGGCGGCTAGTGGGGCTGTCGCTTTACGGCGGCGGGGAAGATGTCTGAGAGTGGAGCCGGGGCGGGAAACGTGATGCCGGCGAAAAAACAGAAGCTGAGTAGCGACGAGAACAGCAACCCGGACCTTTCTGGGGACGAGAACGTAAGCGGCGGGCTCCGGGAGAGGGCGGGAGGCTTCCCTGGCATGGTCGAAGAGGGTTAGTGTAATGAAGGGCACTCGTTTTTTGCGGGAAGGGGAAAGGTGTTGTGAACTGTGTCAGGAGCAGTGGCGGCATCATGCAGGAATAGAGGCATGTGGATGAGGCCCTCGGTATCTGTATTTACAGGAGATCTGGGATCCTTGGAACCCGCTACTCTCCCTGTCCTTTAATTTTTGCATATTATTATGGCGAATTTTGTCTCGGTGTCTTTCATCTCATGCAAAGGCTTGCCCTGCACCATCCCTGTGGTTCTAGTTGTATTGATGCGAGGATGTGATATCAAAATATTTAAGTATATGTTTTTTGTTAGCTGGGTACGTGTTGGTAATCTGAGATTTCCCCTTGTTGGAAACTTTATTTTTCTTTACAATATTTCTAATTTAAGGACAATTTTCTTTAGTTATTTTTCTCTCTGGTTTTATCTTTGGCTTGTTTTGGCCATCCCAATTTAGTGCTGTATATTTTATAATTGTACCAGTCCCGTCCCCCCCCAATCGCCAAGTAGAATTTAAAAATGCAAAAGCAAATTTCTTCAGGCTAAACTGTAAGTTTTAAAATGAGAGCATGCCATAATGGACAGGATTGAAAATGCTATGCTGAGTAATAGAACTCTGATATTGTGTGATGGTAATCTTTGTGCTCTGTCGTCATTGTACATGGCCTTGTACAAAGTATTTCATGTTCATACAGAACATTATTAGATGCATATATTGGACACATGGTAACGGACACAAAAGAAGTTGAATTTGTACAAACTTAAAACTAAGCAAGTCATCTAGGCTTCAACCATATAGTCTTTCTGCCCTAGAGAACTTGAAATCTAAATCTGAACACTGCAAGGTTATGTGACTTTCTCAAATCACATAGCAGATGGTGGCTCAGAATAAAATGAAGTAACGTAAAATAATGCCTAACTGTATTTTGAGTATACTATTATTCAAATTGTTTTGAGTTCTTGAAAAATGTTGACGCACATTGTTTCATTTACAGCAAGGGCCTGCAAGTCCCTTTCCTGTACAAGTCACATGATGGTGTACAAAGATCTTTGTCATACTAGCAGTGCACGCAATTTCAGAATCTGTGGCTGAGTCACCATCCATGAAATTAACAGAGCTGACCTGCAAGTTTTCAAAATGTGGTAGTAGCATTGCAGAGGGGGAGTAGTGTGCAGGTGACCAAAGGAGAAGTAGGATTTTGATGGAGCATCACTTCCCCTTCTCTCTCCAGAGGCAAACGGGAATTGCATGGTATCAGTACTCCCACATCTGCAACAGGGTGCAGGACTTTGTGGGAACCTCCTTTCTGCCTTACCGAAGCAGGGATAAATATGCCAACATCTTCTTGGGAAGTTTTCATATATTTTGGCAAATAAAAGTTGCTGACCCTCTTTGTGCACCTTTTATAGTTTGCTATAGCTGTTTCACTTCCTTTGGGGTTAGGCGTCGCCATGGTGTATTGAGCAGGACTTGTGAATTGTAATGTTGCATAATCAAATTGGGAGGAAATCAAGAATTGTGACTGGATGTAAGACTATTATCATGGCTAGAAATGAATTTGGTTGCCTTGTTTTTTTTACTGCAGTTTTCATTTTAGTGGATTTTTAAGAATCTAAAAACTGGTTGCAGGTTCATTTCTTCTCTTTTGGACAGAATACTAAAACACACTTAGCTATATTTATATACCACCGTTCACCCGGTCAAGGAACAAACGTTGATATTACATTATACTCTATAAGTGACATTGTTACATCGTGGTACATAATTTTTATATTTATGTTTTGGTATTCATTTTGGTTTTTGTCATTCATTTCTTTAGGCGTGGACATTAGGCTGCATTTATTTAGTTTTATAGTGTCAGGTGCTGTATTTGGTTTTATAGCTAGTTCTCACAAGGAATCCAGAGTCGTCATTACTCTGAACACTAATGTTAAACTTGCTTTTTGTTTCTCAGTCCGTGGATCCAGTATGAGGCTACACTGAGTAAATCAAGAAGTTCCTTACTTTGTGTATCTTTGTGTTCACGGGTATATATAGATCTTCCCTTTCCTTCCCTCTTCCCCCCCCCCCCCCCATTTCTAAAAAAAATACCCCTGTGAGGATCCTCATGGGCCACTATGTCCTGAAAATTTGGTATTGATAAGACAGGCCTTGACAAATTTTCCTTTCGATCCAGGAGCTGACCCAAAACTTAGAATCTAGTAGCTGAGACCTCTCTCAAACCCTCCCCAAACTCCCATTGTCCTCAACTAGAGCTCAAGAATGGGGGAGGAAGGGGCATCCCCTTAGAGTTATACTGCAGTTTTTGCAGGGCTTGATTTACTGTTTTCCCATGGAAAAATACAGCTTACTAAATGAGGCTCTTAATGCACCATTGTATAGCATTGGCATGAGCCAGCAGTCTCCCTTTGCCCAGGCATACTGTCAGGGCTGGCCCAATGGCTAGTGCATGGAAGTGCATGCCCTAGGCAACCCTTGTGCCCCCCCTCAAGATTTGGTAATTAAACTCAACAATCATGATCATTGACATACCACCCCGCCCTCAACAAACCTGTATAAATGAATAATTGGACATCATAATTTTAAATTAAGCTTTGCTATGTGTGTTTCTGCTGATAGTTAAGTTTATGTAGATGTCAAAATCTTTTGTAATACTTGAATGCTGTTGCTCTTTACTGCCCCCCCTCCCCCCAGGTGACCACCTAGTCTTGCCTAATAGTTGGGCTGGCTCTGCACATTGTCATTTACATTCTGGCGCCTCCCTGATTGCATCAGAGTTGATTGCTGTTCGGTTCACTTAGCTGTAGCAGGGGTTTTCATTAGTCTTGTTCTCTCTCTTTCTCTCACTCTGTAATTCCCATATCCTCCCCTGGTCTTTATTTAAACTTTCCTCTCTCTTTCTAATCCCCCCTGAACTTGTCCTCCCTTAGTCTCCTCTTCTCTCTTATTTCTCCATCCTCCTCGCCCATTTTCTCTTCTCAGTCCCCCCATCTCAAATCCTTCCTTCTCATCCACTGTGTCCTAAGTATTCCTTCTCATACGCCCACATCGCCCATCCTCCCATGAGTCGCATCTGTCTCCTCAGTTATACACAAAGCCAGCAGTATCAACCTTCCTTTCTCCCCTGCTCCCCCAGATAGCCAGTGGGCTTGCTTAATATATTCTTCACCATCTTGATGCCCAGTGCTAATACTGCTGCTGCCATTGCCACTATTGGGTCTCCAGCATGTGACTGTGCTCATGTGTGAGCTACATGGTGTAGGAACTCAAAAGCTGGTCCCAAGGTTTAAAATCTTGCAAGATTTGAGACATTGGGAGTTAACAGAGTTCCCACACTGTGTGGCTAAAACATGAGTCGAGTCACATGATGAAGACTGAAGAAGCTGTCACAGTGGCGGCATAAGCAAACCCCCCCCCCCCCCGAACAAAATAAAAAACATCATGGTGACGTGAAACCTTAACAAAAAAAAGAGAAAAGAATGGATTATTTTGGTCCATTTTGGACCTCAAGGGTGTCAATGTGCACTGGCGTGGCCTGCACGTCTGGATGGAAACTTTGTGATCAGTGATTCCAGCACAGCGTATTTTCATATCTCGATCCAGGAGGATCTGCAGACGTGTCTGCATTTTGCCGTGCTCTGCTTTTGCTTTCAGTTCGCCTCCCTGCCATTCGGACTCTCTGCTGCCCCAAGGGCGCTCTCGATGGTGATGGTGGCTGTGGCGCTACGACACAAAAGAATTTGTATGCACCCATATCTGGGCGACTGGCTTATCTGAGCCCATTCTCCTTCAGAGGCGTCTTGGGTAGTGACCCGAGTAGTGCCCTTTTTGGGAAGCCTTGGCTGGGTGATCAGCTGGGGAAAGAGCCAGTTGATGCCTTCCCAGTCCCTAGAATTTCTGGAAGCATGTTTCGATACATGAGTGGGCAGAGTCTTTCTGCCAGAGAAGAAAGTCAGGCTGTTGGATTGCCTGGCTCTATTCTGTTCGCAGCAGGCTCCCAGAGTCCGAGATTCTCTTCAGCTCCTTGGTTTGATGATGGCCATGTTTGAAATAGTGAAGAAACAAAAAAACAACTGTGTATCTGTAAAAAAATAGCAGGAACCAAAGAACAGATACGAAGACTGGCAGTAGTTCAGAACAAAACCTTTAATTGATGACCCCTACGCGTTTCGGCCAATGGCCTTCCTCAGGGGGTAATATAAAAGAGGGCAAACCTCAAAAGGAACAAAATAAATATAATTAATACATAATGAACAGTTATAAATTATGAGAATATTATAACATCAAGAGCAAATATTAAAACTTATAAAACAACAAGCATAACTAACAATGATAAAAGATAAACTTATAACAATCAATATCATGAATGACTAGTGGTAACATTAAAAAACATAGATAATGCATTATAACGTATAAAGAGTAATAAATAATTTTAAATAGTTAAATTCAAAAAATAAAATTATACTTAATCAGATCTAAGAAAACTTAAAAAACCATGTGGAAAGAGATGAGGAGGACACACTAAAACAAATGTATGTTTATAAACGACATATATAGCCAAATAAGTCATAAAACTGAAATAAAATAAATCTATCAAGTAAAAGCATGCTCAAAATTAACTTCATAGGAGAGGGAAAGGCCATCAAATGGTATAATAAAACAGATAATAAATCGATAAGATAGCATGAGGAAGTAAAATCAGATAAATACCTTCCAAAATGTATTTGCATAAATGACAATATTGTTTGCTAGAATATAAAAGTAAAATATTGGTTGTATAGCTATTAGGCCAAAAAATAGAATGTACAAGAACACTCATGTGAGAATAAACTTACATATCACAAATGTCAATTATTAAATAAGTGAAAATAAAGGAGGAGCTCTAAAACAACTAACTAAAAGGAGACCCAAAGATGGAAACCATTTTAGATTAAACCAACTACATGGTGAGTTGACAACAAGGAGAACTTGCTCAAAAATTACTTTCACAAAATGTACAGGAGCATATGCACATATAAGTGCTAGCGCTACAATTATTTAGATCTACAAAAGAGTATTGCCCAACAATGAATGTCACATCAAAATGAAAGGTTTCAGATGTTATTGAAATTGTGTTGATAAAGAAATGCCACATCAAGCACTGAACTCTAAATTTTATTGTACACTTTCCGTGTATGCTGTAACGGCAATTCGGTAAATTTGTAAACAGCGAATGCTGTTTGAGAACAATGCTACAGTTCTGTTCATTCCTTTTTTTCAAGTATCAAGAATGGCTTTTTTTAAAACTTTGTTACTCTAAGGAGAATCATCAGTTAGGATGCCTTTTCATATGCGCGCATAAAAGAGTTTTCTTACTTTAGTGAATGTCATCTTCATAGTGCTTTCCCCTTTGTTCATGCACCTCGATGAAATCAACATTTATTTTAAATTTTCTTTTAGGTAATATTTGAGACACAACTTTGGTAATATAGTATTTAATTTCCAAAACAGCTTTATGTTCTCAAACGGCATTCGCTGTTTACAAATTTACCGAATTGCCGTTACAGCACAATTTCAATAACATCTGAAACCTTTCATTTTGATGTGACATTCATTGTTGGGCATCTTTGGGTCTCCTTTTAGTTAGTTGATTTAGAGCTCCTCCTTTATTTTCACTTATTTGATAATTGACATTTGTGATATGTATGTTTATTCTCACGTGAGTGTTCTTGTACATTCTATTTTTTGGCCTAATAGCTATACAACCAATATTTTACTTTTATATTCTAGCAAACAATATTGTCATTTATGCAAATACATTTTGGAAGGTATTTATCTGATTTTACTTCCTCATGCTATCTTATCGATTTATTTATTATCTGTTTTATTATACCATTTGATGGCCTTTCCCTCTCCTATGAAGTTAATTTTGAGCATGCTTTTACTTGATAGATTTATTTTATTTCAGTTTTATGACTTATTTGGCTATATATGTTGTTTATAAACATGCATTTGTTTTAGTGTGTCCTCATCTCTTTCCATATGGTTTTTTAAGCTTTCTTAGATCTGATTAAGTATAATTTTATTTTTTGAATTTAACTATTTAAAATTATTTATTACTCTTTATACGTTATAATGCATTATCTATGTTTTTTAATGTTACCACTAGTCATTCATGATATTGATTGTTATAAGTTTATCTTTTATCATTGTTAGTTATGCTTGTTGTTTTATAAGTTTTAATATTTGCTCTTGATGTTATAATATTCTCATCATTTATAATCGTTTATTATGTATTAATTATATTTATTTTGTTCCTTTTGAGGTTTGCCCTCTTTTATATTACCCCCTGAGGAAGGCCATTGGCCGAAACGCGTAGGGGTTATCAATTAAAGGTTTTGTTCTGAACTACTGCCAGTCTTTGTAACATGTTTGAAATAGTGCCATAAGCGTGTGCTCACATGCAGCCACTCCAACGGTCCTTGCTGACTCTGTGCTCCTAAGTGCTCAGGAGTTCGAGCTCAGGCTTCCGTGCCTGATGGTGAAGATCGGCTTGCGGTGGTGGCAATAGCCCTCTTATATGAGGAAGGGTGTGCTGCTGAATGATGGATATTAGTCTCTCAGGCTGGGTAGCCCATTGCCAAGACCAAATGGCAGGGAAGCAGTGTGGTCCATCAACCGCCTCAAAGCGAGGATCATCGGGTTAGCTGTTCTGTATTTCTGGCCCCTGATCAAGGGCCAGATGGTTTGATATTTTCAGACAATGCCACGGTGTTGGCTTATGTTAATCGGCAAGGTGGCACGAGGAGTGCCAGGGTAGTCCTGGAGATGGCTCTCCTCTTTGCAGAGAAGAACCTCCTAGCTTTTTTCAGCTTGGCACGTTGCCAGGTGGACAGTGTGGTAGTGGCCTTTCTCAGCTGGTACTCTCTGGATCCAGAGGCATTTCAGTTGATTCTGCACCACTGGGGTCACCTCAAGATGGATCTGATGGTGACCTGCTCCAATGCCAAAGTGTTGCTTTTTCAGTCTCTGCACAGAGATAGGGTCCGAGGGCATCAGCGCCCTGGATCAGCCTTGGCCAAGTCAGTGCCTGCTGTATTGTTTCCTTCATGTGGCGTGTGCTTCGGAGTGTAGAGCGCCACCCGGGAAGAATTATTCTGGTGGCACCAGTTGGCCGAGGAGAGCATGGTTTGGAGATCTGATGCAGTTCCTGCAAGTGCCACCTTTTTTGTTTGCTTCTGTCTCAGGGCCTGTTGCGTCAGGGGCCAATCGTCCTGAAAGACCCAGTTCCCTTCTTGCTTATGGCTCTTTAAAGGCTCGGGAAGCGACCAATGTGCTGTCTCTGTTGACCTTTCTACAGGATGGTCTGGAGAAGGGCCTTTCTCTTAGCTCCCTGAAGGTTCAGATGGCAGCTTTGGCCTGTTTCAGAGGTTCAGGTTTCTAGCCATATACCCAGATATGTCACGTTTTCTCCAGGGGTTTCGGCATCTGTGTCCTTCCTGGGATCTGTGTCTGGTGCTCAAGTCCCTGATGTTAGAACCCTTTGTGCCGTTGAAGCACACTACTTTGAAGGATTGGATGCTGAAGATGGTCTTCTTGGTTGCAGTTGTTCCGCAAGGCAGATTTCCGAGGTGTAGGCTCTGTCTTGACCGGATCCTTTCCTATATTTTTCTGAGGAGGTCATTTCCATTTGGCCTGTACTTTCCTTCTTACGTAAGGAGATTTCTCCCCTTCATGTGAAGCCAGGTGATTTACCTGCCCTCCCCCTCTAAGGAGCAGCGTCGGGGGAAGGATAAGGATCTTTACTTTGTGGGTGTCTGTAGAGTGCTTCTCTGGTGCTTGGCTGTTAGGAATTCTTTTTGTAAGTCAGACCATCTTTTGTGCTGTTTACTGGCCTGCGCCAAGGTGACACAGTGGCTAAGTCTATCTTGGGATGCTGGATTAAGGAGACCATTACCTCAGCATATCGGTTGCAGAACCGGTCAATTCCAGGTGGTTTGCGTGCCTTTTCTACCCAAGTGCAAGCATCCTCATGGGCGGAGTGGAGCTTGGTAGCCCCTGCAGACGTTTGTCAGGTGGCAATGTGGGCATCACCTTCCACTTCTGTCAAGCATTACTGTTTGGATGTCCGTGTGCGAGTGGACACGGCCTATGGCTCCAAGGTTTTGCGAGCTGCTGTGTCGTCTTCCTGCCCAGTGGAGGCATAGCTTTGGTACATCCCACTTGTCTAGACTGGTCTAGAAGGACGATATGGCAGGTGACATTTTACTTTCCAGTTAATGCGTTTTCTTGAGTCCTGCTAGACCAGTCCAGGGCCTGCCCCTGCAACTGTATTGTCTCTGTGAATCTGTGGCGGTACCTTTGGGTCTGCTTTGCTTTTATATGTTTTGATCTGCAGGTCCATATTCTACAGATTAGTCTTCTATTTATGCTTTCCTGTGAATAGTTATTTTCTGTTTGATCTCTCATTGTTGCCCACGTTGAGGTTGTGTGAGGCTTGCTATGTTCACCCATATGCTTTTGGGATGGATACCGAAGAGACCTCTGGTGGCTGAGGCGAATAGAGGCATGCGAGTGATAACATTGAAACCTGGGCTTTTCATTGGTTCTTTGTCTCCACCAATCTACTAGTAGGGGAACACAACCTACTTGTTTGGACTGGTCTAGCAGAACTCAAGGAAAGGACAGTATCTTGTAAATAAAATGTCACCGTAAATCTCTAGTCACTACTTCTGCCTGTGAAGGAGGTCTGTTTATCACATCAGATGTAAATGGATGTTCCATTCCCTTTTTCCAAATTAACCCACAATACCTCTACCTCAAGGCTTATAACAAATCCCAGGCACCAGGTCGCCATGGTGACTAGAGATCTATACCTGGCACCTGAGAGTTTCTTGCCCCCACCCTTTTTTAAAAATAAAATAAAATAAAATAAACCCTCTATGATGGGGCAAACATCTGCCACAACTGTGGCAAAGACCTCATCTGTCTACCCACTGGAGATCAGATTCATACTGGTAGAAGAGAAGGGGAGGGTAGTCTAAAGGCAAGCTGTCTGCCTGTGGGGTTTCCTGTGGGCAAAAGAGAAGAGGATGGCCACGATTGCGACAAAGACCCCTTCTGTCTCCCATGGGAGATCGGATCTCTATGGATAGAATAGGAGGGGAAGGCCACAATCGTTCCCTGGAAGGTAGCAGGATCCCCAGGGTGTTGGGAAATTTGAGTTAGGTCTGCTTATATATTGGCTTTATATGACTGAACTCTTGCCTGGTGAAACTACACAGGAGGATGGATGGCACAGAAGACAAGAAGACAGACAAGAAGACAATAGCTATATGAGAGTATATGCTTGCCATAAGATAATGGATGCGGCCTGCTATGGAAGGATTCTGGGAAACCATATTCTGGATAGGAATATGCAGAATATTGGGCCTAGTAATTAATATCGGCAAAAATTACAGGTCAAGCAAAATTCAAACTAATGAGCACAAAATACTCTCTGCCTGGTTTCAATTAGTGCCAGGAAGGGTCAAAGGTCACAGGCCATGCATAGATAAACAGACCTAAAAGCAAATCCAGATGTATAGAGGTCACAGGCCATGCATAAATGAGCAAATCCAAGAGCAGGTCCAGATGTACAAATGTAAGGAGATTCTCCCCTGGGAAAAGTGTTGCAGAGCCCTGAGGTCCTGCTGACATCTACGTAGTTATGATGGATTCACTGAGGCTAATTTGAAGCAGACATTTGATACAGGGAGAAATGTATATAAGGTGGTTATTTTGGAGGAAGGGTGGGCAGGGTTTTCTCCCCCTTCACAGAGAGAGGAAGAAAATGCTGTCTGCCATTTCTATAGACAGACCTTGCTGTTCTGCATGATGCTGGAAATAAAAGTCTTTGTAGATAAAGCAACTGCTGTCTAAGTAATTCTTTGATTGGTGATATTTGGGCAACTGTTGTGGGAACCAGATGCCACAAGGGGCAGCCTATCTCCTGCAGGCAGAAGAGAACAGCTGATTGGGCCTGCAAAAAAAAAAAGTGAGAAGGGAGTGAAGCAGCCAAAAGCATAAAGGGCCAGTAGCTTAAAAAGCAAAGAGATTGGAGAGAATCGAGGGCAGAGGGGTGGGAATGCTAGGGAGAAGGGGAGAGAGTTTGGAAGGGGGAAGGAAGAAATTGATAGTGAATTGATTGTGGATATTGCAAAGATAGCCATGAAGGGAGATGTGATCATATTGGGTGACTTTAATCTACCTGATGTGGATTGGAGTGTTGCTTCTGCAAATCTGGAAATAAGTAAAAACAATTGTGGATGCTTCCCAAGATGCGTTAATGGTAATGGAGTGCTCCGTGCTGGATTTAATGCTTACCAATGGAGATAGCATATCGAATATCCAGGTGGGTGCCCATGTGAGCAGCAGCGATCATCACACAGTGTGGTTTGAGATAAAAGCCAAGTTGGAATCCAATCTCAGCAAGCTCAAAGTCCTAGACTTCAAAAACGCTGACTTCAGTAAAATGGCCAAGTACCTGGAGGAGGGGTTGGTAGGGTGGGAGAGGATAAGGAAAGTGGAATTGCAATGGGCTAAACTAAAGGAGGCAATAAAAGGTGCAACAGATACATACGTAAGAAAAGTAAATAAAAACAAGAGGAAAAGGAAACCTATTTGGTTCTCCAAAAAAGTGGCTGCACAAATAAAGGCAAAAACCACAGCTTTCACAAAATTTAGAAGCTTGCAAACAGAGGAACACACAAAAGAATACAAGATCAAACTAAAAGACAAAAAGAGAAGCAAGGATAGCAAAATCAAAGGCAGAAGAAAAGATGTGAAGTGTGGCGACACAACTTTTTTCAGGTATATTCGGAAGAGGAGGAAAATCAGAAGTGGAACTGCAGAACCCAAAAGTGCTGGGAACGGATTCGTGGAAAGTGACATTGAAAAAGCGAAAATGCTAAACACATACATCTGCTCTGTTTTAATTGAGAAAATCCTGGAGAAGGACCACCTGTGATTGACAGGTCTACAAATGGGAATTAAGTAGATCTAACACACCATCTTTTGTGAATGGTGTGATAACAGCTTGCAAAACTGAAAGTGGACAAGTCTGGGACCAGATAGGATACTGAAAGAGCTCAGAGAAGTTCTTTGATGGCCTTTAAAGGATGTTCCTTATCGTCCCTCCAGTGCAGTCCCGAACCTCTGGGTAGTGCACCTCCTTCAGCAGCTTGGAGACTTGAGTACGTCACATTCTTGAGAGTAGCAGTACTAATACCACTGGCTCCTCCCACAAGCTCCCAGTACACTCAGTCTCCAAGCAGCTGGAGGATGTGGTGAGCCTAGGTTCAGGCTCACTGAAGGAACAAATAAGCTTTTAAATTGTGGGTTTTTGATAATCGGCTTTTAATTTGGTTTATATTTACTTTGTTTAGTTTAAAAAAAAAAAAAAGATTGGGGCAGCGCCTGCAACGGAGATAATTCTTTGACTCTCCTTTTGTTTATCTGAGCCGAGATTGTGCCGCGATCCTGAGGCTTGCCAGCTCCCGATCCCTTCAACAGGTGAGGAGCCGCTGTCATTACATTGCACCTCTCTTGTGCTGCTTCTGCCTCTGCCCTCTCCCTTCCTTCGCGCCGAAGCCAAAAGCCGGCTGAGCGCAGGAGGTGAGAAGCCCGATCGATACAAGCACTCCTTCCTCTCATGGCGATCGGAGGTAAGCTGCAAGTTTTTAATCACGGGGGAGACAATAATGGTAGGTCAGACTTCGGGGGCAGATCAATGGTGTGTTCACTAGCGGTTTGGCACCTTGTGGCAGTTGCATCAGGCTGGAGCGAGAAGTTAGCTGAGGCCTTTTTCCCGTGGTTTTTCTACACAATTTTCAGTCAGCCTCAGTTTGCCTTACATGCTGTACTAGAGCCTTTGAAGATCCTTTAAGGTTTTTCTTTCATGCTTTCAGCCACTAGCTTCATATAGTTAAAAAAAAAAATAAAAAAAGGCACCTTTTATTTTTGAGAAAGCTGTGAGCCTTTTATTTATGCCCTTGCTGGCTTATCTGCACAAGGATCTCTCCTTTTGAGCTGTTAGCCAATGCCTGCCCGTTCTCAGTACCTTGTTTGTGGTACCTGGCGTGGAAAGGTATCTGAAGCCGGTGTCTGTCGCGCCTGTGCTTCGGAGGCTGTTGATATCGAGCAAGCACTTCAGGAGAAGGTCAGAGAACTTGCAGCAGCGGCATCTTGCGGGTCTGTTGACCCGGCAGAGTCACTCCTTCTTGCGGAGACTCCGTCTTCTCCGTGTGACTCTGGTCCGGCCATAGCAGGCCCCTCAACATCCCTTAATTTGGGAGATGTGGCTCTGGGGGGTTTCTCCCTAGATTTTCTTCTGTTATTGCATCAGGCCTTTTGCTTATGCCAGCAGGGGGTCATACCTGGCCTTCCTGGGGTTGCCGCTGGGATGGAACACACTGCCCCACAGAAGGGGGAGCCTTCGGGGCCCAGTCCAGCAAAGAAACCCAGGTTAGGGGAGGATCACTTATCTTTGACCAATTGGCCAGGGGTAGAGGTTGATCCGGATTTAGACGCCAAGGAGTTAGACGAAGGTGAAATTCTGGAACCGGAAGACCAGGCCAGAATAGTCAAGGTATTTCAGCGAGAGGAATTACCCACTTTGAGTGCTTGAAGGGACTCTGCAATCTACCAGCTGGTCATCCACTGGCTGAAGATACCCTGGAAGACCCTCTTATTCAGGCGGTTAGAAGTACCCAAGCTGTTTTTCCTGTTCACCATGTGGTTAAGCAGATGATACAGGATGAGTGGGATTTGCCAGAAGCAGGTCTTAAGGGTGTTAAGGTTTATTCTCGACTTTATCCTCTCTCTAATCAGGACCGGGAGTTGTTTTGGTCTCCTCGTATGGATGTGGCTGTGTCAGCTGTAACAAAAAAGACAACCATTCGGGTAGAGGGCAGTACTGCTCTGAAGGATTGTCAAGACAGAAAATTGGACACCCTGTTGAAGCAGGCTTTTAATGTTAACGCCTTGTCATTGCAAGTTTCTATTTGCAGGGCCTGGGTGGCCAGGGCTTGCCTTCGCTTGTCCCAACGGCTACAGCACCCAAGATCACGGTTCCGGAGCATGAGGCTGAGACTGCAAAGATTGAATTGGGGGCAGCTTACCTTACAGATGTCCACTATGATCTAATTTGCAGTCTGGCTCGCAGTATGGCATCAATGGCGGCGGCTCGATGCTATCTCTGGCTGCGGAATTGTGCAGCGGACACTTCTTCTAAGTGTCGTCTTAGTAAGCTTCCGTTTAAGGGAAGCTGCTGTTCGGAGAGGACCTTGCTAAGTTGGTCAAGGAGTTAGGTGAGTCCAAGGGAGGACGTCTGCCAGAGGATAAGCCAAAACAAGGGCGTAGTTCGACAGCATCTCGTGGCCAAGCACGTATTTTTGGCGCTTTCATAACTCCTGCCTTTCAGGTTTTCAGATGGGAAGATATTTTTCCCGAGGTCAGGGATTCAGAGGTTTCCGAGGGGCAGGCAGAAGATTCGCTGCCCTATCTACTTCTGGTTTTAAAAAGCCACAATGAAGAGATGAGGGCCCAAGCCTGGGGAACAGCCCGTGGGAGGGCGGCTATGGGATTTTTATCCTGCTTGGACCCACATATCATCCGATCAGTGGGTACTGGAGATCATCCGTGAGAGTTATTCCCTCGAGTTCGCATGACCGATAAATGACTTCTTTGTCCTGTCTCCCTGTGGGGTAACGGACAAGGCGGTGGCAGTAAAGGAAACTGTAGCTCGTCTTCTCAAATTGAGAGTGGTGGTTCCGGTTCCCACAAACCAATGCGGATATGGTCGGTACTCGATTTATTTTGTGGTACCCAAAAAGGATGTTTCCTGGCGCCCGATCCTAGATCTCAAGAGAGTAAACCATTGTCTTCGGGTGCCACTTATTTTCATATATGCAGTACAAGAACAATATAAAAGAAAATACACAGTCCAAGAAAAAAAAATACAACACAAAACATTTAAGCAATATTCAATACCGTTACCTAGTCCACATCATGAAAACCAGCTTAAAGAGAGAGACCCGGGAAAATACTTTAAAGGCTACACCCACCTAACTAAAATACTACCAACAAAATTAAGGAAAAAAGAAGCAATTCAGGCCTGGAGGGACAGCAGGAGCGCATCTAGCTGAGTTGAATCAACAAAAACATAATCTGTTCCCTGTATAGTAATTAAACATTTACAAGGGAACCGTAGGAAGAAGGTTCCCCCCACAGCCAAGACACGAGGTTTGAGCTGAAGGAAGGGCCTCCTCCTCAATTGAGTATGACGAGAAACATCGGGAAACATAGACATTTTAAAACCATGAAAGGTAGCATTCTTTTTTAAGAAAAAAGCTTTCATAATCTTTGCTTTATCAGAAAAATTAACTAAAGTAAGCACTAAGGTGGCTCGGGTAGAAATCAAAATTTGAGAATTCTCAAGGAAATCAGTCAAATTTAAATCACTTTGTGGATCTGATAAAGGCGCATTATTATTCAAAGAAATCTCCCGACTTGGCAAATAATAAGAATGTGAAATTGGAATATCAATATCTTGCATCAACAATACATCTTTACAATACTGCTTAAAGAGGAGGAGAGGTGTCATAAAGCGAAACTTAGGAAAATTTAAAATGCGGATATTATTCGCACGAGACTTATTTTCTAATAATTCTAACCGGTTATGCAAAAGTACAGCATCTTTTAATAAAGAAGCACTCGCCGATTGAGAAGCATCGGCATGAGCCTCCAGTTTATCAACACAAAGAGACAAACTCCCAACAGTTGAGTCCAAGGTTTGAACCTTGTGCACAACCTGTTGGGAGAAAGTCGCCATTTGATCCATAAATTTAGTAAGTAAAGAGTTAGTGACCGAAACTTGTTTCCATATATCTAATAAAGAAACATTAACAGGATCAGCTACTAAAGAAGTAAAGACATCCTCCGACTTGATAGCCAGAATGGGAGTTAAAGAAGAAACTTTACAGGGAACATTAGAAGAACTAACACAGATAGCGCCCCCTTCCTCCCTTGAGGTAGAACCCTCAGAGGAGAATGTGTCCAAGTCCAACACCTGAATCCCAGCAGGATTAGGAGGAGGAGTCCTTTCGATGGTACTCAGAGAAGCCCCAGAGGCAGGCGAGGAAGAAATAGGAACTGACAAAGCAGTTTTATGCTTAGATACCACATGCTGGTCCATTGGCCCAGTCACCACTTTAGAAGCAGAATCACAATCATTTTTGCATGGAAACCTTGCGCTCGGTGATAGTAGCGGTGAGAGGGAGAGTTCTTAACGTCCCTAGATCTCACATACCTATCAGATCAGACCATCAGAGATACCTCCGCTTTGCAGTGCCGATGGGACACTTTCAGTTCCAAACCTTGCTCTTCGGTTTGGCTATGGCACCACGAACGTTCACCAAGGTCATGGTTGTCGTAGCTGCAGTGCTCCGAAAAGAAGGTGTGCTTGTGCATCCTTATCTCGATGACTGGCTAATCAGAGCAAAGTTCCGGGATGAGAGCGTTCGAGCTACTGCCCGGTTGGGGCAACGTCTGTAGAGTCTAGGCTGGTTGGTCAATTGGGCCAAGAACCGATTGATTCCTTTCCAGGAGTTGGAATATCTGGGAGTCCAATTCGACATGAAAGTGGGAGCAGTCTTTCTGCCGGAGCACCATTTACAGAGCTTGCGGCTCTTGGTATGGTCATTTTTAAGCCATATGAGACCGACTGCTTGGCAGTGCCTGCAGTTATTGGGGAAGATGGCAGCAACACTGGAGGTGGTGCCATGGGCAAGGGCACATATGCGTCCTTTACAGAGATCTCTGCTTTGTCGGTGGTCACACCAGTCAGACTCTTTGTCTCAGCGCTTTCCTTGTCCAAGAGATGTCAAGGTTGCTCTTCAATGGTGGCTCAGTTGAGTAAATCTGACAGCGGGCATACCTCTTGAGTCTCCGCAATGGATTCCGGTTCTTGCCGATGCCAGTCTGATAGGTTGGGGGGCTCACTGCGAGGGTCACAACGCGCAGGAGTCCGAATGGTCAATCAGCAGACTGGAGTTGAAAATGTTTGTTGTTTCTGGTGCTCAAGGCTTTCGAGAATATTCTCCTAGATCGGTCTGTATGAATTTTGTTGGACAACGCAACAGCTGTAACATATCTAAATCATCAAGGAGGCACAAGCTGCTCGAGGAGCTGTCGGAGTCTCTTTCTCTGGGCAGAGCCTCGACTCCAGGCGTTGTCGGCTGTGCACATAGCGGGAGTAGACAGTGTAACAGCAGATTATCTCAGCCGGGTTCGCGTGGATCCAGGGGAGTGGGTGCTCCACTCGGAGGTTTATGCACAAATAGTCCACAGATGGGGGGCTCCGCCCATGGATCTGATGGCAACCTTCGAATCCGCCAAGACCAGTTGTTTCTTCAGCAGAAGGTGGGAAAGAATGTCGGAAGGCATAGACGCCCTGTTGCAACAGTGGCCAACGGGGAGGAGGGGGGGGGGAATTCTTTGTCTTTCCTCCGTGGGCCTTGATAGGCCGTGTGGCTCAAAGGATCGAGACATATCGAGGAAGTGTCATCCTAATAGCTCCGGACTGGCTGAGATGTCCTTGGTACGCGGATCGGCCATGGCGTCTTCCGGAGCGCAGCGACCTTCTGTTGCAGGGTTCTCTGCGAATGCCTCAGGTGAATCGATTCTCGTTTACGGCTTGGCTCTTGAAAGGGCACGGTTGAGTCAAAATGGGAATTCAGTGACTGTGATTTCCACCTTGCTAAATGCGCGAAAGAGGTCTACATCATTAGCTTACGTCCGCGTCTGGCGTATTTTTGAAGGATGGTGTTCGGATAGGCAATTGCAGTCCTTGTCAACGACTATAGCGGATATCTTGACCTTTCTGCAGGATGGTTTTGACAAGGGGTTGGCATCCAGCTCATTGCGAGTGCAGCTGGCGGCAATTGCGTGTTTTCGTAGCAAGATTCATAAAGAGCCCTTGAGTTCTCATCCAGAAGTGCTTAGGTTTCTTCGGGCGGTTAGTCATTTGCGTCCACCTCATCGGGTACTAGTTCCCTTGTGGGATCTTAATTTGGTTCTGAAGGCGTTAGCTAAGGAACCCTTTGAGCCTTTGTGTAGGGCTCCTTTGAAAGACTTGACGTTGAAGACAGTCTTTTTGGTAGCAATTTGTTCTGCACGGAGGACTTCGGAGTTGCAAGCTTTGTCTTGCCAGGAACCGTTTCTTTCTTTTTCTTGGGAAAAGGTGGTTCTTCGTCCTGTTCCACCTTTCCTTCCAAAGGTGGTCTTGGCGTTTTTCATGTCAACCAGCCAGTATCTCTGCCAGTTTTGGACGGCTCTGATGGTTCTATACTTGGATGTGACCTGTGTTGGTTGGATGTTAAAAAGACTCTCAAGTGTTATCTGAAAAGTACTGAGAGTTTTCGCAAATCAAATTGCTTGTTTGTCCTTTTTGGAGGTCCGCGCCAGGGGGAAGCGGCTGCCAAGGTCACCATTTCCAGATGGATTCGAGAAGCGATTGCTTCTGCTTACATTTTGCAGGGTTGTGTAGTACCTCTAGGTCTCCGGGCTCATTCCACTAGAGCTCAAGCAGCGTCTTGGGCCGAATATTGTTTGGTTCCCCCGATAGATAGTTGGGCGGCTACTTGGTCTTCATTGCATACTTTTAGCAAGCACTATCGCCTTGATGTTCAGGTGGCGGGTGAGGCCTGTTTTGGTTCGGCGGTTTTGCAGGCCGGTTTGGCGGGTCCCTCCCCTTAGATAACTGCTCTGTTACATCCCAGAGGTTCAGGACTGGGACTGGAGGGACGACGAGGAAAGTGAAATTAGACTTACTTGTTAATAGTTGTTCCTTGAGGAACTCCAGTCCCGTATCCCACCCGGGGTTACTTGAGATTATGCTGTTTTTAGGTTAGTATTCTGTCATAAGTAGAACTGCGGCTCAATCTCGTGATTTTTATCAAGAAAATTATACTTTGAAGGTTTTTGCGAGCTCGGTTAGCATTCAAAAATTGTTGGAGGACACCGGTTCTCTTCAGAAGCTTTCTTTCTCTCACTACTCTTTTCTACTCTGGGAAGTCAAAGAAGTACCTCCTAGTAGAGTAAGGCATGTATTTCTAGTTAATTGTTTGTTTGTTTTTTTCTTGTTGAATATATTTCTACTTATTTCTTGCTCCTGTGAGTTGCTTTATCAATAGGTTACTGGGAGCTCGTGGGAGGAGCCAGTGGTATTGGTACCGCTACTCTCAAGAATGTGATGTACTCAGTCTCCAAGCTGCTGGAGGAAGTGCACTACCCAGAGGTTCGGGACTGGACTGGAGTTCCTCAAGGAACAACAATTAGCAGGTAAGTCTGATTTCGCTTTTTTTAATAGATTCTTGGAGACAGGAGAAGTTCCATAGGATAGGAGAAGGGCTGATGTAGTACCTCTCCACAAAAGTGGTAATAGGGAGGAAGTGACAAACTACAGGCCAGTAAGCCTTACCTCTGTGATGGGAAAAGTAATGGAGGCACTCCTGAAAGAGCGAATAGTGGACTTCCTAGAAACCAAGAGGTTGCATGATCCGAGGCAACATGGTTTTACCAAAGGACGATCTTGCCAAACAAATTTGATTGAGTTCTTTGACTGGGTGACCAGAGAACTAGATCAAGGGCATGCGATGGATGTGATCTACCTAGATTTCAGCAAAGCCTTTGATACTGTTCCTCATAGGAGGCTTATCAATAAACTCAGCAGCTTGGGGATGGGTCCC